>JASPKZ010003857.1:1895000-2566666 GCA_030220185.1 Diploptera punctata
TATGTTTGTTTGTTCGTAAATTATGCGCGGCCATACCCTTGATCTGATTGCGATGGGGCTTTTTTTCAAAATGTTGAGGAGATTCCCGGGATGAACATAGGCTATAAAGAGAGTTGTGATACTCAACTCTTACACCCTTAAAAATCGCCCTTTATAGTGGAAGACGTGAAAAAAATATTTCTTTGGACACTTAAATAGCTTACGCTGCCTAAACCATATCACATACACAAAAAAGTAATGCAAATAGAATTGAATATCTCAAAAAGCTCTACAAAAACGTCTGCGACAGCATATGTTTATCTCTTACGTATAACTCACAATAACCATTTTTGTCTTTCATTGATGCCAAGAAGATCGAGACAAGTACGTAGATTACTGGTGCAAGCATAGCAGCACATGGCGGGTATTCTTTTACGGATAACTCACAATAACGAATTTTGTCTTTTAGCTCATTTATGCCAAGAAGATCGAGATAAGTAAATTCCCAGGCAACACCGGGTAATCAGCACGGGGAATCTTAAAATAATTCCTTACTCAACTAATCATAAGAAGTACATAAGTTTTGTCTTGGAGCTCATTTATGCCAAGAAGATCGGGAAGAGTATATTACCGGACAACGCCGGGTAAACAGCACGGGGTATCTACAATTAATTACGATATAATTTTTTCCTCTCACTTATTTAACTAAACATGAAACACATAATTTTCGTATTTGAACTCTTTTATGTCAAGAAGATCGGGATGAGTAGATTCCCAGGCAACGCCGGGTAATCAGCACGGAGTATCTAAAAAATATAAATTTATAATTATTTTTCCTTTTACTTATTCAACTAAACATAAAAGCACATTAATTTTAATTTATTTTGGCGTAGGAGCGCACGCCGGGTATTAGCTAGTTTAGTTATGTTTTTTTTTATTTTCAGGTGTTCGTGTGATCATTTAAATGTGTGAAGTGAATGAAAATAGTTATTGGAAAGTGATTTTAGTGAACATAGTGGTGGAATATGATGAAATCGGGGTTTTATGTGTGTCTTGAAGTATACGGAGTCCAGAACTAGAAGAAAGGAATAAAGAGCTTCGGACGTCATTTAAAGGTGAGTGGAAATTTCGTTTTTAGTAGTTGTCTTTTATCTTACTTTTATGTGGGTGGATGCCAATGTTCGTAGCAGAATGGACTGTAACTCTTTTAATTTAAGCTTAACTGTTGAACAAAATATTAGAATTTATTTATTTTCTTTATATAGACGCCCCAACGTATGAGTTCGTATTGCGTCTAAGGTCACCTTGTTTTATCTAGCAATCTGTGTGTTTTTATTGTTGTGTTTTCTAAAGAACACAAACTTAATTTAAAACTTCTTCTTCCATGAGGGGGCACGCCGTAGCGTAGTGGTTAAGGCACTGAGCTACAAGCCGGAGGGTCGAGGGTTCAAGTCCCGTTGGGGTCAGGATTTTTAAACTGACCCAAACCCTCTGGCGGCACTATGGCCCTGGGGTCGACTCAGCCTCTAACGGAAATGAGTACCGGACGCTTGTTCTGGGGGTAAAGGCGGCCGTCACGCAGGGCTGACAACCCGGCTGACATAAAGTGCCGATTGTCTAGAAAAAGTGGGAGCCTTAACCTCCTACTACCCCAAGGGCCTCCTGAGGCCTGTTGTGGGATCACTTTACTTTACTTTACTTACTTCTTCCATGAAATATAGGCCTTTAAATCTGGTAAGTCCTCTTTTAAACACATCGTCCCATCTTATTCTTAGGGCCGGTAACTGTAATACGCCAGTTTAAGCTATGCATTTTACACGGGGAAAACTGGCTTAATACAGTTATCTCTGTTGGTGAAACTGACCCTTAATCTTTTAACTTGACGTCCTCTACGTTATATACATATCATTAAAGATTTTGGTAGCCATTATTTTTTCATTCGCAAAATATGTTGATACCAATATATTTTTTTATTAAATTGTCTTTAATTTAAATTCGATATACGGCAATTAACTGATTTCAGATATCTATATTTCTCTGTTTATCTAATATGTTAAACTAGCTAATGATATTAAAAAATAATCTCAGCTGATTCTATTTATTTTAAATAATATCGTTAGTGATTGTAATGAACTGGGTCTTGGAATAAAATTCTTACCATTATTTGTTTGAGGACTGAGGAGAACTAGGGAAAACTCTCAGATTGGTCGGCACCATATCTCGAGCCCGGGAACCCTCGAATAAAAATATCAAACGTTACCATCTGAGCCATCTTCCAAGATAATTTAGATTTCTCTACATTTATTAATTGTACATATAAATTAACTATCTATCCATCGTGCCATAATATTTATTCTGCAATTAAACTCATTTACTGGTACCGTACTATAAGTCTTGGAAAATGATGGGAAAACACCTTGTGAAGCCGCAACGGTCAATAGCTTAATTCTTGAAGTGATGATGTGCACGTACTTTAATGCAGTAAATGTTAGTTTGTAATATAGTGTAATCAGGAATAGGACTTCTGACTGTCTTTTGTCTTGGTTTCACACACAAACAGTCGAATAATATAATGAAAAGTTAGACTTCTGACTGTCTTTTGTCTAAGTTCAAGGCCACATGGTCTTAACTCCACCAGGCTAAATAAATCTATTCTAAATAAATCTATTCACATACAAACAGTTGAATAATATAATGAGAAGATAGACTACTAACTGTCTTTTTTCTTGGTTTCACACACAAACATTTGTGTAATATAATAAAAAATTAGACTTCTGGCTGTCTTTTGCCTTGGTTTTACACACAAACAGTTGAATAATATAACGAAAATTACACTTCTGGCTGTCTTTTGTCTTGGTTTTACACATAAACAGTTGAATAATATATTGACAAGATAGACTTCTGACTGTCTTTTGTCTTGGTTTTACACACAAACAGTTGAATAATATAATGAGAAGTTAGACTTCGGACTGTTTTTTTCTTGGTTTCTCACACAAACATTTGTATGATATAATCAAAAGTTAGACTTCTGTCCCGTCTTTTATCTTGGTTTTACACACAAACATTTGAATAATATAATGAGAAGTTAGACTTCGGACTGTCTTTTGTCTTGGTTTCACACACAAACAGTTGAATAATATATTGAGAAGATAGACTTCTGACTGTCTTTTGTCTTGGTTTCACACACAAACAGTTGAATAATATAATGAGAAGATAGATTTCTGACTGTCTTTTGTCTTGGTTTCACACACAAACAGTTTAATAATATATTGAGAATATAGACTTCTGACTGTCTTTTGTCTTGGTTTCACACACAAACAGTTGAATAATATATTGAGAAGATAGACTTCTGACTGTCTTTTGTCTTGGTTTCACACACAAAACAGTTGAATAATATATTGAGAAGATAGACTTCTGACTGTCTTTTGTCTTGGTTTCACACACACACAGTTGAATAATATAATGAGAAGATAGACTTCTGGCTGTCTTTTGTCTTGGTTTCACACAAACAGTTGAATAATATATTGAGAAGATAGATTTCTGGCTGTCTTTTGTCTTGGTTTCGCACACAAACAGTTGAATAATATATTGAGAAGATAGACTTCTGACTGTCTTTTGTCTTGGTTTCACACACACACAGTTGAATAATATAATGAGAAGATAGAGTTCTGGCTGTCTTTTGTCTTGGTTTCACACAAACAGTTGAATAATATATTGAGAAGATAGATTTCTAGCTGTCTTTTGTCTTGGTTTCGCACACAAACAGTTGAATAATATATTGAGAAGATAGACTTCTGACTGTCTTTTGTCTTGGTTTCACACACAAACAGTTGAATAATATATTGAGAAGATAGACTTCTAACTGTCTTTTGTCTTGGTTTCACACACAAACAGTTGAATAATATATTGAGGAGATAGACTTCTGACTGTCTTTTATCTTGGTTTCACACACAAACAGTTGAATAATATATTGAGAAGATAGACTTCTGACTGTCTTTTGTCTTGGTTTCACACACAAACAGTTGAATAATATATTGAGAAGATAGACTTCTGACTGTCTTTTGTCTTGGTTTCACACACACACAGTTGAATAATATAATGAGAAGATAGACTTCTGGCTGTCTTTTGTCTTGGTTTCACACAAACAGTTGAATAATATATTGAGAAGATAGATTTCTGGCTGTCTTTTGTCTTGGTTTCGCACACAAACAGTTGAATAATATATTGAGAAGATAGACTTCTGACTGTCTTTTGTCTTGGTTTCACACACAAACAGTTGAATAATATATTGAGAAGATAGACTTCTGACTGTCTTTTGTCTTGGTTTCACACACAAACAGTTGAATAATATATTGAGAAGATAGACTTCTGACTGTCTTATGTCTTGGTTTCACACACAAACAGTTGAATAATATATTGAGAAGATAGACTTCTGACTGTCTTTTGTCTTGGTTTCACACACAAACAGTTGAATAATATATTGAGAAGATAGACTTCTGACTGTCTTTTGTCTTGGTTTCACACACACACAGTTGAATAATATAATGAGAAGATAGACTTCTGGCTGTCTTTTGTCTTGGTTTCACACAAACAGTTGAATAATATATTGAGAAGATAGATTTCTGGCTGTCTTTTGTCTTGGTTTCGCACACAAACAGTTGAATAATATATTGAGAAGATAGACTTCTGACTGTCTTTTGTCTTGGTTTCACACACAAACAGTTGAATAATATATTGAGAAGATAGATAGACTTCTGACTGTCTTTTGTCTTGGTTTCACACACAAACAGTTGAATAATATATTGAGAAGATAGACTTCTGACTGTCTTTTGTCTTGGTTTCACACACAAACAGTTGAATAATATATTGAGAAGATAGACTTCTGGCTGTCTTTTGTCTTGGTTTCACACAAACAGTTGAATAATATATTGAGAAGATAGATTTCTGGCTGTCTTTTGTCTTGGTTTCGCACACAAACAGTTGAATAATATATTGAGAAGATAGACTTCTGACTGTCTTTTGTCTAGGTTTCACACACAAACAGTTGAATAATATATTGAGAAGATAGACTTCTGACTGTCTTTTGTCTTGGTTTCACACACAAACAGTTGAATAATATATTGAGAAGATAGACTTCTGACTGTCTTTTGTCTTGGTTTCACACACAAACAGTTGAATAATATATTGAGAAGATAGACTTCTGACTGTCTTTTGTCTTGGTTTCACACACAAACAGTTGAATAATATATTGAGAAGATAGACTTCTGGCTGTCTTTCGTCTTGGTTTCACACAAACAGTTGAATAATATATTGAGAAGATAGATTTCTGGCTGTCTTTTGTCTTGGTTTCGCACACAAACAGTTGAATAATATATTGAGAAGATAGACTTCTGACTGTCTTTTGTCTTGGTTTCACACACAAACAGTTGAATAATATATTGAGAAGATAGACTTCTAACTGTCTTTTGTCTTGGTTTCACACACAAACAGTTGAATAATATATTGAGAAGATAGACTTCTGTCTGTCTTTTGTCTTGGTTTCACACACAAACAGTTGAATAATATATTGAGAAGATAGACTTCTGACTGTCTTTTGTCTTGGTTTCACACACACACAGTTGAATAATATAATGAGAAGATAGACTTCTGGCTGTCTTTTGTCTTGGTTTCACACAAACAGTTGAATAATATATTGAGAAGATAGATTTCTGGCTGTCTTTTGTCTTGGTTTCGCACACAAACAGTTGAATAATATATTGAGAAGATAGACTTCTGACTGTCTTTTGTCTTGGTTTCACACACAAACAGTTGAATAATATATTGAGAAGATAGACTTCTGACTGTCTTTTGTCTTGGTTTCACACACAAACAGTTGAATAATATATTGAGAAGATTGACTTCTGACTGTCTTTTGTCTTGGTTTCACACACAAACAGTTGAATAATATATTGAGAAGATAGACTTCTGACTGTCTTTTGTCTTGGTTTCACACACAAACAGTTGAATAATATAATGAAATGTTAGACTTCTGGCTGACTTTTGTTTTGGTTTCACACACAAACAGCTGAAAAATATATACTGTATATGTTCCAATCTTAAATTTAGTGCATTAAAATCCTTACCCGGGTGAGATTTGTAATAAATAGTGACTATTTGATTTACGTGAGCACTTATCTAATTGGCAGCCAAACCACCAGCCGATGTTAACCCAGAAACTTACACGATAAACTGGTCCGCACGAGTTTATGTTTAAAACACCTTCTGCTCGTATCGGACTCGGACCGGATCTAGAAATCGGATGCGATGTAGCCCTTTACAGTGGATGTCTGTGAATTACAAATATGTCTGACGCAGAATCACAGAGGAGTTGATATGAAATGAAATAAAACGAAATGAATGAGACGAGTGTGGAGAAATAGTGGAATGGGAGAAATTCCAAGAAAAACCTGCCCAGATTTTATTTAGTTCACCGCGAAATTTACCTGGAGTGACCGAGGACGCGAACTTGAGATTCTAGAGGTCAGAGGCGAGAGTCTAGCCGTTTGTAATCAGGGAGCCGCCTACCAGTAGATGTTAAGTTGACGATAATCTTAAAATGAATGTAGCGTTTAGCACGCTAAGCTAATGTTCCATTTTAATGTAACATCGTACACAATTTTTTATTATAGTTTTATTATAGGTAAGTCTTAAATTATTTTCTATCGTGCTTTATTATTTTAGTATAGCGTGGTTAGCCAAGATTTGTTTCAAATATTTCTGTACGTCCGATTGAGGGTCTTTCCACTTTTCAGCGGTTGCCCTTTTACCAGCCGGCTGCTGGCCCTTCACATCCACATGTGTCAATCACAGAGGTAGATGATCAACAGCCAGTGTAGGGGTGACATGTGGTTAGCATGTCGAGTGCCCCAGCCGTTATAGCTGGTTCCTCAACCTGGAGCCGCTACTTATTGTAGCTACCCAATTGCCTCACGATGCTGGGTGGGCACCGGTCCCATACTGGCCGAAATACCGTGAGAAAATTTCTTTCCCCATGGAGACTCGAACCAGCGCAAGTCCCGTAGCTCTGCGTCAAGGCTTCCTACCTTAACCGCTCGGCTACGTAAGAATCAATTACGAAGACCTGTATATAAAGTAATTATTCAGAAAAACAAAGATTTTTTGATACAGATTTTTGATGATTGATAAACGTCTGTCACATTTATCATCAAGTGTGTATATTATTTGTTTCTTCAAACCTATATACCTTAACCAAGCTAAATTGAGTGTTAAATAATGAATACTACTGGTCGCCCAGCGGTCGAAATTCGACCACAATTCATTGTTTTTTTTTAGTTTGTCACAAATACGTCATTGTGCAATAATTTTCGATTTATTTTAAAAGTACGTACGATAGGAAATATGTGGTATAGCTTGGCTAAGCCATATTAAAAGAAACAATTACGCGTCATTTGATATTTATACTATTTAAATTTGCATTTGGCCTATTATTATGTGTACGGGAATGTAAGTCTCTATTTCTTTGTCTCTCACTCCGACCCGTCAATGTTCTGTGTCGAGGCATAATGGAAGTAGGTGCGAATATCTAAATATAAATAAATATGTAATTAAATTACTGAAACCAAGATTAAGAGGGTTTAATATAAATTTAAATGATGAAATATACCCACTTTTTTGAACCACTAATAATAAATTCGCGAGAGTAGGTCAATTCACATTGCCGCTGCACATTTTTCTTTTTGCAACAATGCACTTTCAGTATGAACGTAGACAAATGAATGAGTAATACACGTAAATTCCTTAGAGACAATTTATTATATTTTGTTTAATTTAATTTATTTGTAACACATATTATACATAATTTTTTTTTCTAAACTCCTTCTCTACATGAACTTTAATTATGCCAAATATCACACTCCTCCGTGCGCGCAATGTGCTTAAAAAGGGGTGCAAGGATTTTTCTTCACGTATTAACATATATATATGTAGAACATACAAAATATTTACAAAGACAACACCATGAAGATTAAATTAAATAACAGATTTTCTGAAGAAGGAATTATAAATCGTGGTGTGAGACAAGGCTGCCCCCTATCCCCAACACTCTTTGCAATTTATATCAATGAAGTAATATGTTGCTGGAACAAAAAATATAAATTTGGAATAAGAATATCAGAAAATAGAAAATTAAACACCCTATTGTTTGCAGATGACCAAATAATAATAGCAAATTCCGAAGATAATCTACAGAAAGGTCTGTATGAACTTAACAAAATTACAGAAGAATATGGATTAAAGATATCCACAGAAAAAACAAAAATTATGGCATTTCAAGGTGTAGATCCTGTCAGAAGTAAAATTGTACTGGACAATAAAATTTTGGAGCAGGTGAATAATTTTACATATCTAGGATGAAGAAGAAAAGGATGTAAATGCAAAAATATCTAAATTTTTAAGAATTTTAGGGTTAATAAATTCTATCTTTAAGCCACAGTTAGTCCAAAAGCATTCAAGACTGAAAGTGTATAAAATACTGGCTCTTCCAACTCTTTTGTATGGTAGCGAAGTATGGACGTTGAAACAGAAGGATATACAGAGACTTAGATCTGCTGAAATGAGATATCTTCGGAGGACTGCAGGATATACACTACTAGATCACAAAAAAAATGAAGACATCTTAGAAGAATTACATATGGAATCTTTAGAAAACAAAATTTCTGATTATAAGTCAAGATGGATGCAACATGTTCATCGAATGGAAGATCACAGAATACCCAAACAAATGTTAAGATATGAACCTGCAGGAAGAAGAAGACCAGGACGTCCACTCAAAAGACTTCTGGATGGTGTTTCTCTTGAGGCCGAAACAGGTCAACAAATGGCCTAAATTCGTGAATGTACTATGATGATGATGATATATATATATATATATATATATATATATATGTGTGTGTGTGGATTCCGAAAAGGAAGATCCTGTACAGTTGGAAACTTCACTATTAAAATTCTAATAGAAAAACACAGAGAGTTTAATATTGAAACACACCTGGCGTTTATTGACTTGAAGAAGGCATTTGGCAAAGTAACTAGAAACAAATTATTAGAAATCCTCAAATATGATGGAATCCCAGACCAACTGCTATATATGATATTTATAAGGATAATCACATCCAAATGAAGATTGAAAATACAATCTCTGAATGCAGACCAATTAATCAAGGAGTTAGACAAGGATATGGTCTTTCACCAATGATTTTCGTAATATACATGAACTCAATTATTAAAGAATGGAGACTACAACCGCATGGCAGTATACCACTTAATAATAGATTACAAAATTTAGACACCCTATTACTTGCAGATGACATTGTGCTTATAGCGAATTCAGAAGATGACCTACAACGTTCAGTCCACTCTTTTCACCAAATTGCAATAAACTACAACATGTAAATCTCAACACAAAAATCTAAAGTCATGGATTTCCTAGGAAAAGACCCAAAATTATAATTAATAATAAAATATTAGAAGAAATTAACACATTTAACTATATCGGATACCAAGTTACATACGAAGAGGAAATAGATTTTAGTCAAATAATTATAAAATTTAACAGAGCAACAGGAATTATAAATAATATTTTCAAGCCAAACACAGTACAGCAACACACATGAACTAGAATTTACAAAACACTGGCCAGATCCATATTATGTTACGGCAGTGAGGCCTGGACAATTCGCAGTGTAGATGAACAAAGACTAACTGCAGCAGAAATGAAATTTATGAGACGTACTGCAGGTTACTCAAGAACAGACCATAAAAGGAATTCTGAGTTTCTTAAATAATTACAAACAGAATCAGTCATGGAATATGTACAAAAATACAGAAACAACTTGAAATCTCACGTAAGAAGAATGAGCAGAACAAGAATACCACGTCAAATCTTATATTACCAGCCACCAGGCAAGATATCTTTGGGCAGACCCTTCAAACGTTGGATTGAGACCGTAACAGGCCACTAGGTCTATCACATGAAAGGAAGAAGAAGAAGAAGTTATATATATATATATATATATATTACTTAATAATTTAGGAAAGAATCCATAAATAAAATGAAATATTGCATTTATTTTAACACCTTAAAACATATTCGCAGAAATGTTTGCTTACATACTTTTTAGACGGAGTTCAATTGTATTAAAAATATCTCAATCACCAGATGATCAGACTCTTTTCGGCAATAATGAAGATGAATTACAATATTCAACTCATCATCTTAATGTAATAGCCCAACGATTTAACATGGAAATACAACAAAATCTAAAGTTATGGCCTTTCAAGGGAAATTCCCAGTAAGAAGTAAAATTTGTATTCAGAATTCAATATTAGAGCAAGTAAATTCATTTAAATACTTAGGATATAATCTAACGTATAATGAGGAATGTGATATATCCTTTAAAATTAAAAACTATAATAAAGAGTTTATTAAGAATTTAAAGAATTTAAAGTATTTAAAGAATTATCAACCAAGTTTTTAAACCATCAAAAGTGCAGAGACACACAATAAGGAAAATCTATAAAGTTCTCGCTAGACCCATAATCTGTTATGGCAGTGAAGCTTGGACCATCAGAACTCAGGATGATACCGTCATATTACAGCCACGGAGATGAAATTTCTGCGACGAACTGCAGGTTATAGCCTTCTAGATCACCAAAGAAATTCAACAATAGCCAGAGAGTTAAACATCGTACCTATATCTGAATATCTCCAAGAATATAGGAACAATTGGCTAGCCCATATTCAGCGCATGGATCGTCCCAGAATACCAAAACAAATTCTTTACTACATTCCTCGAGGCAGAAGATCAGTGGGTCGACCTTTACGGAGATGGCGGGAGACCGTAACAGACCACTGGGCCTAATAATAATAATAATAATAATAATAATAATAATAATAATAATAATAATAATAATAATAATAATAATAATACTTTATTTATTCTGGCAGAGTTAAGGTCATAAGGCCCTCTCTTCCACTCAACCAGCACAAATACAAATAAATATTCGACAAATATAGATATACACTATACTAATTATAAACAGTTAAAGATACAATAAATGTAGAAATGTAAATGTCTTGTACAAACAACATTTTATACGGTAATAACAATAATGATACGATAATAATAATAATAATAATAATAATAATAATAATAATAATAATAATATAAATATGATACATTATACGGGAAACACCAATTAATATATATATCTTACACTGGATAATAATGAAGTCGACTTGAAAGGCAGATGATGATGATGATATCTCAATCACTTTAACATTGTTTCCAGTCTTCACCACAACATGACAGGTCTGTGCTTCCTTAATCCTAATATAATTTAATGTAATCATATGTTGTTTGTTGCATTCTTTGATGGTGATTTTTTATGACCTATGTGTTACTATTGGAACACATCTATGAACATTAATATAAAATGTTATATTAATTTTGAATAATACCTCAACGGAACACATCATGAATCTTATAAAAGTTGATCTATGAACATGCTTAAAACTTCATATATTCTTGTGACACCCTATTAATAACTTCTCTTGGCTCCGTCTTACTGACAGACGTAAATTGCACTCTCTTTCGCTACTTTTCAAGCTTTTGAATTCCTACATTCCTACTTACCTGGCGTCCAGATTTGAGAAGTTATCCTCCTACCACAATATTGACACTAGGTCACAAGATAGCAGTCTGCTAACAATTCCTCTTCATAGCACTTCCTCCTATTCTATTTCCTTCACGGTAGCCTCCGCCCGCTCCTGGAATCTCCTTCCTCAAGATATCAGGGGTTGCCGCACACTTGGCACCTTTAAGTCACGCTTATACAGTTACCTGTTGTCTAATAATTAATTTTTCTCTATTTATTTAATTTTATACTATGTCATTAATCTTTTCCTCGTTTTTTTATATATTTGTACATATTATATATTTAATTCGTTAAATTTAGAGTAAATCAAAATACATTATAAATATTAATTGTATTGTATTCATAACTTGTAATCGTTTATATATATATATATATATATTATATATATATATTGTAATTTAGATTTAAGACTATTTTTTGTTTGTATTTTTTTTAACCTGGTTGAGTGGTAGACAAGGCCTTAAGGCCTTAACTCTGCCAGGTAAAATAAAGCTATTATTATTATTATTATTATTATTATTATTATTATTATTTGCAGATGACATTGTGTTTATAGCGAATTCAAAAGATGACCTACAACGTTCAGTCCACTCTTTTCACCAAATTGCAATAAACTACAACATGTAAATCTCAACAGAAAAATCTAAAGTCATGGCTTTCCTAGGAAAAGACCCAAAATTATAATTAATAATAAAATATTAGAAGAAACTAACACATTTAACTATCTCGGATACCAAGTTAGACATTGCTTCACATTATGAAATCCCCCTATAAATCTTTATTTTAAATATATAAGCAATTAGAAATTTAATTACTTTCAAAGTTAAAATCAGCTTTATAGCATTATGGGTGAACGTGTTATTTATACAGGCGGAGAATAAAGTTATTTTGCATTAACTGAAATAATAATTTAATAAAACTGTATGAATGACACAGAATGTCTGTTGAAAACAGAACAGAATTCTATAAATCGAAAGAAACTAAACTGAACCACAGCTGACGGCTCTTACTCTGAGAGCGCTAACATTACATTCGCTACGTATCATCTTTCATTTGAAACGTCGTACATTTCTCCAGTTCACCTGCTCCAATTCATAAAACAGCTCAGTGGTCCATACGTTGAAATTGAAGACATGGCTCTATTTCGCTTTTTGTGTAGACGATTTACTTTTAGAAATGTTACGGTCTCTCTAAACATGAATATGAATTTACTCTGTGTGTAACGAAAGTAAAACAAAGTATAAACTAATGTTAAATAAACATCGTTTCTCAAACAGCGTACAGATTTAAATAAACTGCTGGCATATTTCACGAAAGTATTTATTTAGCTCCATCAGTTCTGTTATTTGTGGTTATCTCAAAATCTCTTTTTTTTTTTCAATTTATAATTCTACAGCGTACCCGGCAGACGTTGTCCTGTTCGTATGTTCAATTGTGTTATGGCCGGATAATAAAAATATATGTCTGAAGAAGTTACAGTGAACCGAAACAGCTGTCACTGAATTATACTCGTATCTTAATAAATATGAAAATCAAATAAAACTAAGTTTTATTTTTATTTAATTAATACATATGGATTTTCATCAAGTAAACACCAACTCAAATGATAAAAATATAACTTTCTTTTTTTACCATAAAATTCACTAATTAATACGTAATTATATATAATTAAACAAGTTTACAATGGCAGTGGCTATTATTATTTATGGATCCCAAACATGGACAGTGACAACACAACAATCTGCTAGAATACAAGCTGCTAAAATGAAATTCCTCAGACCAATAGCAGGATATCAAAGAACAGACAAAAAACACAACTCAGAAATAAGACAACAACTAAAATTAGAGGAATTAAACACAACAATAGTGAAATACAGAACAAACTCGAAAGGACACTTGGCAAGGATGACTGACAATAGAATACCAATAGCAGCATACAGATATTCACCCCGAGAAAGAAGAAGTTTGGGAAGACTAAAGAAAAGATGGAAACAGCAGCAATTTGGAGCCGGAACAGGCTAGTAAATAAGCCTAAACCGTGAAGAAGAAGAAGAAGAAGAAGAAGAAGAAGATTAAACAAGTTTGCAAGTACGTCTGTCACAGCCATGTGCTGTGGCTCAAGAAGCGTGCATGATGACGTCACATTCTTTTCGCGTGGAATATGTCGATAATGCAGATGACTACCACATCTGACATAAAAAGTCCCTTTAACCCAATTGAAGCGCCACCTACCAAGTCCATTTCTGAATCTAAACCATCCAGGGACCCACTCAAACACGCACAAAAATTTCATCAAAATCGGTCCAGTCTTTTTTTTTAATTTCAGATTTCAAGTAAACCTCAACTTTTAATTGTCGGATTTCGCTCAATTTTCGATAATACCTAGCTCGGCTTATTTTAATACGATATAGTGAGTTCCGTTGTGAAACATCGAAAAATGTGACCGCTAGAGTAAGTGTTCAATTTTCACTTCAGGTGAAGTCCTACACCTAATGGTTTTAGAGGGTCCAATTGTTAACCTAAACCATCCAGGGACCTAATCATACACACACACACAAATTCATCAAAAGGGTCGAGTCGTTTTGGAGGAGCTCAGTGACAAACACGCGTACAGAAGAATTATATATTATAACTATATTTTTGTCATTTGAGAATGAAGGCAAATATGATAAGAAAAGAAAAAATAATGCCTGAGTCAGGATTTGAATCCGAGTCTCTATACTCGGTACGTTTAGCGCTCTAACAATTGAGCTACTCAAATATTCCAACACAAACCTACATTTTTCTTATATATGTAGTATTCTCAATTTAAACAAGAGGTAGCGGGAAGTCGTTCCAACTGACATCTAGTGGCCACCATAACAGGTAAGCATTTTTTTTTATTTGCTTGCCTGTTATGGTGGCCACTAGATGTGAGTTGGAACTACTTCCCGCTACCTCTTGTGTGAATTGAAAATCCTATATATATATATAAGAAAAATGTATGTTTGTGTTGGAATACTTGGGTAGCTCAGTTGGTAGAGCGCTAAACGTACCGAGTTTAGAGAATCGGGTTCAAATTCCGACTCAAGCATTTATTTTTCTTTTCATGTCATATATTATTATTATTATTATTATTATTATTATTATTATTATTATTACCTGGGGTTTCAAAATAAATTTAGAAAAAACATTTTATATGAGATGTGGAGCCGAAACCCAATATTTGATATTAGAGGATAGAAAGGGGTATATTAGAGGATGTGAAGAATTTGAGTATCTGGGAGTAAAATTAGATAAAGAGGATAAACAAGAAAGTGATATTAAGAACAGAATAAATAAAGGTAGAGCAATAACAGAAATGTTGAATGGAGTCTTATGGAACAGACATATAATCAGGAAAAATAAGTTAGAAATATATAATTCAAAATGAGAAGTACTGTCACATATGGAGCTGAAGTTTGGAAATTCAACAAAAACTTAGAACAAAAAATTATGTCGATGGAAATGGATATCCTAGGGAGAGCAGCAAGATGTTCAAAATTTGGCAAAATAAGAAATACTGTCATAAGAGAAGAAATGAATATTGGTTATTCAATAGTAGATTATATACAGTATAAGCAATTAAATGGTATGGGCACGTACGACGAATTCAAGAAGAAAGATTACCCAGAAAAACATTGGAATGGTGTCCACCTGGAAGAAGGAGGAGAGGAAGACCTCGAATCTCGTGGATGCAGGAAATAAGAACTGGAATGAGAGCAAGAGGACTGGAGGACATGGATTGGATGGAGAGAGACGAGTGGAGAAGAAAAATAAAACTTTAGGCACAGAACGATGTGTAAACATTAAAATTCTGTATATAAATAAAAATTATAATTATTATTATTGTTTATTATTATTATTATTATTATTATTATTATTATTATTATTATTATTATTATTATTATTATTATTATTATTATTATTATTATTACCAAAAACAATGTTGCATTAGAGTTGATTCCATGATTATATTTTGGCCTTTACATTCACCAAATCCTTAATTAATAAATATTAAATTTTCTAATGTAATAAGCTTAAACAATAGGGTCTATGTATTCCACAAAATAACGTTTGAAAAATATTAAAGTAGTATTATTCCAGGGGCACGCCGTAGCGTAGTGGTTAAGGTACTGCGCTACAAGTCGGAAGGTCGAGGGTTCGAGTCCCGGTGGGGTCAGGATTTTTAAACTGACCCAAACCTTCTGGCGGCACTATGGCCCTGGGGTCTACTCAGCCTCTAACTAAAATGAGTACCAGACGCTTGTTCTGGGGTAAAGGCGGCCGTCACGCAGGGCTGACAACCCGGCTGACATCAAGTGCCGATTGTCAAGAAAAAGTGGGAGCCTTAATCTCCTACTGCCCCAAAGGCCTCCTGAGGCCTGTAGTGGGATCACTTTATCTTTTAGTATTATTCCAAGACGGAACCCTTCAAATTGGTTGGAATATTGTTAAAGCTTTTACATTAGGAAATCTATTTAATTAATTAAGGATTTTGTCATATAAGGCCAACATCTAATCACTCACTCAATTCTAATGCAACATATAAATCCAATTTCGAACATTGATTTGCAATATCAGTGCAATTGTTTTATTACTTATGGTTCAAAGCGTTAGTGTCACTGTTACTTTGGAAAAAGGGTACAATAAAACTCCGGGATAGGCCTAAAACAGCCTTGACCCATCAGCTGTCTACCGGCCTCACATCCACATGTGTAATGTACTAAGATGGATTACCACCCAACCAGCATAAGGGCGACATATGCTCATTATGTCGAATCCCCCAGCCATTATTGGGGTGATATATGGTCATGTTGAATCCTCCAGCCGTTATAGCTGTTTTTCTAAACCTGGTATTTTTAAAAAAATATATTGTTATAAACTATTCCAATTATTTATTTTTTATTATTGATTTCGTACATCTCAATGATGGATAAATCATATTTGAAGAGAAAAATTATAAGCTCAGACCGGGACTTGAAGCCGGGACCCTTGGTTCTCTAGACCAAGTGCTCTACCGAGCTACCTGAGCAAGTACCGATCTAAACGCAAATCTTTCTCTATATACATTGTAATTCCCGTCCACCAAATGCTGTGAAGCCATGCTTCTATCTTGAAAATGGCGGCTCCTTTATTAAGAAGACATATTTGGGAATTATACATTACAGCCAGTACGGCTTTTTCCAAGTTTTTATTATTGATTTCGTACATCTCAATGATAGATAAATCATATTTGAAGAGAAAAATTATACGCTCAGACCGGGACTTGAACCCGGGACTCAGGTAGCTCAGTTGGTAGAGCACTTGGTCTAGAGAACCAAGGGTCCCGGGTTCAAGTCCCGGTCTGAGCGTATAATTTTTCTCTTCAAATATGATTTATCCATCATTGAGATGTACGAAATCAATAATAAAAACTTGGAAAAAGCCGTACTGGCTGTAATGTATAATTCCCAAATATGTCTTCTTAATAAAGGAGCCGCCATTTTCAAGATAGAAGCATGGCTTCACAGCATTTGGTGGATGGGAATTACAATGTATATAGAGAAAGATTTGCGTTTATATCGGTACTTGCTCAGGTAGCTCAGTTGGTAGAGCACTTGGTCTAGAGAACCAAGGGTCCCGGGTTCAAGTCCCGATCTGAGCGTATAATTTTTCTCTTCAAATATTCCAATTATAACCAGTTTCTAAGTAGAATCTTTAGGCAAGAAGTTCCCATTTATCTAACAATAATGGTCGACCTTTAAAAAAAGTTTAAAGTAGTTAGATTTCGCTGCTGTGATATTTAGATTCCAACATTACAGAAAGTGAATGCAATGTCACACACTGTTTCGTTTAATATTCATAGTTGCAAAGTAGGTTTGCTGACATACAGTATGTGGGATGACGTCCTATTTAAAAACTAGGATGCTCTAATCTATCCCAGTGGTCTAGCCTCGAGGAATGATAATCTCCAGGGCACATATGAACATGCACGATTCGTGCATAGTAATGTCCCTACGTCTCTGTAGTGCAGCTTTATCAACATTCAATGAATTACCATAAGGTATCAGATGGTTTACATTAAATTCTAGTTTTACGAAGTCATAATACTACTACTACTACTACTACTACTACTACTACTACTACTACTACTGATAATAATAATAATAATAATAATAATAATAATAATAATAATAATATTAAATAAAGTAAAGTAAAGTAATCCCACAACAGGCCCGGAGGCCCTTGGGGTAGTAGGAAGTTAAGGCTCCCACTTTTTCTAGACAATCGGCACTTTATGTCAGCCGGGTTGTCAGCCCTGCGTGACGGCCGCCTTTACCCCCAGAACAAGCGTCTGGTACTGATTTCCGTTAGAGGCTGAGTCGACCCCAGGGCCATGGTGCCGCCAGAGGGTTTGGGTCAGTTTAAAAATCCTGACCCCAACGGGACTTGAACCCTCGACCCTCCGGCTTGTAGCTCAGTGCCTTATCACTACGCTACGGCGTGCCCCCAATATAATAATAATAATAATAATAATAATAATAATAATAATATAAAAACCTTGTTCGTAAATTTATAGCTGAAATAATGTATTTAGCTCACTATATAAACTAACTAACTCACTGGCCCTATCAAACCCGTAGGTCCATTGCCGCGCGGACATTACCTCTCCATACACCACTATCCTAAGCCAATGTTTTCCAATCATCCCCTGTATAATCTACTTCCCTCAAATCATGGTTAATATTATACATCATTCTTGGTCTACCAACTGGTCGTTTTCCCTCTGGTTTTCCTGCAAGAAGCTTCCATTCACATCTATTCCAACATTCGTGCCATATGTCATGCCCGTCGCAGTCTACGAGACTGAACTCTACTTTTTATATCTGGCCTTTAGCTCTCACAATATAATAATAATAATAATAATAATAATAATAATAATAATAATAATAATAATAATAATAATAATAATTATAATAACTAACTCACTCACTCACTCATTGACACTATCGAACCCGTAATTTCATGGCCGCGCGGACATAAGGTTTCCATACACCCCTATCCTGAGCTAATGTTTTTCAATCATTCCCTGTATAGTATATCTCCCTCAAATCATGGTTAATGTTATTCTCCCACCTCATTCTTGATTTACCAACTAGGTCTAATAATAATAATAATAATAATAGTAATAACAATAATAATAATAATAATAATAATAATAATAATAATAATAATAATTTTTATTTATATACAGATTTTTAATGTTTACACATCTTTCTGTGACTAAAGTTGTATTGTTCTTCTCCGCTCGTCTCTATCCATCCACTCCATATCCTCCAGTCCTCTTGTTCTCATTCCAGTTCTTATTTCTTGCTTCCACGAGTTTCGACGTCTTCCTTTCCTTCTTGTTCCAGTTTAACACCATTCCAATGTTTTCCTGCTAACCTTTCTTCTTACATTCGTTGGACGTACCCATAACAATTTAATTGCTTGTACTCGTATCTTATATAATCTACTATTGAAAATCCAATATTAATTTTTTTCTGGTGTGAGAGTATTTCTTATTTTTTCTAATGTTACATCTTGCTACTCTCCTCATGGAATCCATTTCCATCGACATAAGTTTTGTTCTAAGTTTTTGTTGAATTTCGAAACTTCAGCTCCGAATGTGACAGTACTTCTCACTATTGAATTATATATTTGTAACTTATTTTTCCGGGGGCACGCCGTAGCTAGTGGTTAAGGCACTGCGCTACAAGCAGGAAGGGTTCAAGTCCCGGTGGGGTCAGGATTTTTAAACTCACCAAAACCTTCTGGCGGCACCATGGCCTTGGGGTCGACTCAGCCTCTAACGTAAATGAGTACCAGACGCTTGTTCTGGGGTAAAGGCGGCCGTCACGCAGGGCTGACAACCCGGCTGACATCAAGTGCCGATTGTCCAGAAAAAGTGGGAACCTTAACCTCCCACTACCCCAAGGGCCTCCTGAGGCCTGTAGTGGGAATATTTTACTTTACTTTAACTTATTTTTCCTGGTTATATGTCTGTTCCATAAGACTCCATTCATCATTGCTGTTATTGCTCTTCTTTTATTTATTCTGTTCTTAATATCACTTTCTTGTTTATCCCCTTTATCTATTTTTACTCCCAGATACTCAAATTCTTCCCATCCTCTAATATAGCCTTTTGATGTTCTAATATTAAATCTTCGGTTTCGGCTCCACATCCCATATATATTTTTTTTCTAAATTTACTCTCAACCCTCAGTTATCGTATTCGTCCAATAAGTTTCTGAAAATAAACTCCATGTCTTCATATTCTTGAGCAATTATTATCTGCTCATCCGCAAATAACAGTATATATATATTGTATCTGTTGATTCATCTCCAATATAATAATAATAATAATATAATAATAATAATAATGATAATACTTACTTCATACTTAATACAGACTTTCTACTTTACAGCAGTTTGCCCTTGATTCCTACTTTCCAGAGATTCCTATCTTCCCATTGACCATCTTCCATACCCCTCTTCATCATGGCATCATATATTCCCTCATACCATGCTCTTCTACTTCTCCCCCTCTTCTTTCTGCCTTTTACCATCCACTCCAAAACCTGTTTAGGCCACTGGTCTTCCGACATCCGTTGTACATGTCCATACCACTGTAGAGCTCTCTTTGTTATCCTATCGATAACAGTTTCTTGTGCATCCATTTCTTGTCTGATATATGTGTTTCGAATATGTTGTAGTCTGGATATTCTCATACTTCTCCGTAATCCATCCATTTCTGTCGCCAAGATTATTTTCTGCATCCTTTCATTTATTGTCCAGCAGCTTTCTGATCCATATGTAAGTATACTTTCTATTATTGTCTGTATAATTTCTTTTTTTTTTGTTTTTCTGGTCAAATTTATATTCCATAAAAGACCAGTCAGGGATCTAATCCCCTTCCTTGCACAATTTACTCTGTTAATAATATATTTTTCGTAAGTACCAGATTTATCTATTATAGATCCAAGATATTTAAATTCTTCAAACACATTTAATTGTCATATTATTTATTTGTAGGTGTTCTGAATTTCCTCCCATTACCATATATTCTGTTTTAATATAATTTATCTTCAGTCCACCTACCTCAAATGCATCGACCGACCAACTTTCTGATCATATATTCTATATCTTCTTTATCTTGTCCTATTATAATCTGGTCATCAGCGAATAATAAATTGTGCAGTAAATGGTCATTAATGTTTTGATTCCCATTCCCCTACATGACTTATTCCATTTCATTAATACATCTTCTAAATATATCTTGAACAATGTTGGTGACATCTCGCATCCTTGTCTTAATCCTTTTGTTATATCAAATTCTGAGGATACCCTATTTCCAATCTTAATACTTGCTTTACAATCATACATTCTTTTTATAAAATGTACAAGAGATTTAGGTATTCCAAACTTCTCCATTGCCACCCAGAGCTTGTTGATGGGTACAGAGTCATAACAACAACAACAATAATAATAATAATAATAATAATAATAATAATAATAATAATAATAATAATCATCATCATCGTTATATATATCCCGGAATTCCGATTTCCGATTGAGGGTCTTTCCACTTTTCAGCGGTTGCCCTTTTACCAGCCGGCCGCTGGCCCTTCACATCCACATGTGTCAATCACAGAGGTAGATGATCAACAGCCAGTGTAGGGGTGACATGTGGTTAGCATGTCGAGTCCCCCAGCCGTTATAGCTGGTTCCTCAACCTGGAGCCGCTACTTATTGTAGCCACCCAATTGCCTCACGATGCTGGGTGGGCACCGGTCCCATACTGGCGGAAATACCATGAGAAAATTTCTTCCCCCATGGAGACTCGAACCAGCGCAAGTCCCGTAGCTCTGCGCCAAGGCTTCCTACCTTAACCGCTCTGCTACGGCGCGGGACTATATCCCGGAATAAGAGAGGAAAAGAAGATCAGAAATAATAAAAAAATACTGGGCACCAAGAAAGGAACAACACAAAGAGAAGAGGTTGATGGAACGTACCTAAAAAGGGTGAAAAAAAAGATCTAATAATACTAATGATAATAATAATAAAGATAATGTTACTAATTATTATTTATTTGTTAATTCCGGTAGAGTTAAGCTAGTAGAAATGTTCAAAATGCAGCTTACGGTAGTGTATAAATAAAGTTATACGCAATTATAAAACTTTGGAAAACATTATGTAAATATTTTTCTACACACTACATAGTACGTATGTTACATTGTGTGAGAATTCCAATGCTATCCGCTGCATTTTTCGAACATCGTGTGCCGGTTCGCTCAGCGTAGAATATGATCACTCAGGGATGTTTTAAATTATACACTTATTATTTTAGTTTATTGGATACATTCGACTATACAATTGTATGTGTACAGTGTTTTATACTTCACTCGGTGTGGAGTTGATGAATTACTTCCGCCCACGTGTTTTAATATCACCTTCGCGAACGGTTATTGAAGAACTTAACTGTTGTAGAACGTAGGAGCGTGAGAGTATTTTCATACGCGTCTTTGCCTTATAAGGGCGATGACTCCTCCCACCCCCACTCCGAGTGTATATGTTATTCATTATAGCTTAGAAGGGTAGGTACCATTCATTTGGGTTTCTATGTTGGTAATAGACTCGTGTGCACGTTTGTGCGCCTTCCAGTTATTACTATTAATGTACTCACGAGTCTATTACTTCTTGCCACAATCGGATTATACATTGGGCGGATAAATGGCGTTTCTGTGGTTAATTTTCAATTATTACGTACTACTGTATTTGGACAAAATCTTAGTTGGCAGGTTCATTTAAGAGAAACTTGTAAAAAGTGTATTCAATCTTCTATTCCCTAAAACGTTTGAAAAATGTCCTTCCTTCTTCATTGAAAAAAGTACTTTTCTCAACTTTGATTATGCCGCATTTCGATTATTGTGACTTACTCTTAACTGACATGAGTATCACATTCGGACAAAGACTGCAACGAGTTCATTAAGCTTGTGCACGTTATATATACAACCTACGTAAATCAGACCACAAAACTCCAGTATTTGAAATGTTGTCTTAGTCCGATTGGAAGACAGGCGAATGATACATTGACTCTGCTTCTTATTCAACACTTTGTCCACCGCATCACCCCTTTATATTTCTACTCGCTTCCATTCGCTATCCTCACACCATAACTTAAACACACGATCGACAGAAAATTTAACTCTAGCTGTTCCTCTACATCGAACATCTCACTATTCCTCATCCTTCTTTGTCTCAGCCACCCGACTCTGGAATTCCCTCCCCTCGTATATCAAGGACTGCCCGACTCAAAAACAGTTTGAAAAGAAACTCACTACATACTTCCTTAGACAATATATACATAACCATGTTCCATGTAGTCTTTTATTATTTCTTTATATTTTAAACTTCCTTTACCAAGCCATTTAACTAACTAACTCACTGGCACTATCGAACCCGTAGGTTCATGGCCGCGCGGACATAAGCTCTCCATATATCCCTATCCTGAGCTAATGTTTTCCAATCATCCCCTGTAGAATCTACTTCCCTCAAATCATAGTTAATGTTATTTTCCCATCTCATTCTTGGTCTGCCAACTGGGCGTTTTCCCTCTGGTTTTCCTACAAGAAGCTTCCATGCACATCTTTCATTTCCCATTCGTGCCACATGTCCTGCCTATCGCAGTCGAGACTTAACTGTTCTCATTATATCTGGCTTCCTATAAAGACTATGTAATTCACTGTTATACAGTCTTCTTCATTCACCTGTCTGTTCATCTCTCTTTGGTCCAAAAATTATCCTAAGAACTTTATTCTCAAATACTCGTAATCTTCTTTCCTCCTTTAAAGTAAGAGTCCATGTTTCGCACCCATATAATATAACTGGTAGAATAATAGTTTTATATATTTTCAGTTTAACGTTTTTTGAAAGGAGTTGGGACAAGTGTCTCTGTAATGCATAGGCCTAATAGCACGCATTTCCAGAATTGAGCCTATGTTAAATTTCCTTGTGCATCTCATTCCTGTTTGTGATTATTACTAAGCCATTTACTTAATCTAATTATAGATTATTATTTTTATTGTTATTATTATTTTTCTTTTTTTCTTTCCCTTGTCAACCTACTTTATATTGTGTAGTATATAATTATCAATTATGTAGGCCTGTCATATATCATAATTCCTATTGTATGCATAATTTAACGCTGGTAAAGTGGAAGAGAAGACCTTACGGTCTTAACTTCATCAGGTAAAATAAATAAATGAAATAAAATAAAATAAACTAAAATATGATGATCTTGATGAAGATTTTCGGGCTGTAGGCCGTGGTCATGAGACTTGTAGTTTCCCGACGTTTCGCCTGAGACTGCGTCTGGCATCCTCAAGGGTTGTCTTGAGAGGATACCAGACGCAGTCTCTGGCGAAACGTCGGGGAACTACAAGCCTCACGACCACGGCCTACAGCCCGAAATTCTTCATCAAGATCATCATAGCAAATAAAATACTTCGGCAGACCACTGTACAATAGGTGATGTGCACATGTACCGTTAATAGAGACGAGTGTATGTTTATGTAGTGTTGTGTGAGGTATGATGATGATGCAAATGAATAAGGTCAAACTCATTTCCTATCATTTAACCTTCTCCTGTCGAAAATCAACAAAGGATCCCAATTAGACAGGTGGATCGCTATCAACACATAGCTTATCAAGAGCAGCGCAGAGGGTTTTGGGATATGATCCATTAATCTTGTATACAAATTAGCGATTATAAATTCTATACTACTAACACTCCTAGCTCCTAAAATGAAAATTTTGCAATTAAAGTTTCCAATTTTTCCTCTTAATTGAATCATATCCCCTTTTGAAGTCTAAATAAAATTGATGTACAATGCCATTGCATTTCCGTTTATTTTCTAAAATCTGTCTTAAGCTAAAAATCTGATCTGTTGTAGACCTGTTACTTCTACAGTGCGATCAGTATAGCACTGGACAGTAGACGCGGGGATTTCACTATGCACTGCTGTCGCACTCGTGGCGGGGAACGGACAGCGTAGGATCGGGGTGATACAACCACACACATTTTTTGTAACTATTTTACAAATTGTCGTATTTACCAACTTTATTGAAGCAGGTGCTGGAACTGTTCACCTTCTTTGTCCATACATTTTTTCAGATCTCTTTATACAATTTGTTGTACAGATTATGGACTGTAGAACGTGACGGAATTTTTACACCCGGGAACCGTGTTTCAAAAAGTCTTCGTACTTGGCTGGCAGACTGAGTTAACAAATATTGATCATAAATAAATACACGTTGTTCAGTAGAAAACATATTAGCCATTATACAGTTTACACTTTACACTTATACACACGTCATTCAGTTTACACTTATACATGCCTGTTTTATAAGATACAAATTTTAAAATTGAAATAACTTATACACATGCCATTCAGTACACTTGGAAAAGCAAGCGAGCACCTTATCCACTCGAAGCATAGAATCTGACTGCGATCGTGAATGCGTGGGATGTGCTTGTATACTGCTGAATCTGCGCACATTACAAGTTCCATGTCTGCACGTGTAAGCCTTCGTCGCTGCACACAACAAACCCCGCGTCTGCTGTTCAGTGCTATACTGATCGCACTGTATATTCATCAATGTGGATTTAGAAGAAACAGGTCTACGACAGATCAATTTTTTAGTATACGACAGATTATAGAAAATAAATGGGAATATGATGGCACTCTACACCAATTATATGTAGATTAAAAAAACGTAATGTGGTATTTTTTGCTTAAATAATTTTAAAATGTTAAGAATTAAAGGACTGAATATTAATGGCAGTTGCTGTACATGTTTGTGGTTTATGGCGGGGAAAGTTTGTAACATTGGGCCTTTGGTATCTTCAGGCAACTCGTAAGCATTTAGAAAATCAATGTTCGTCCCAACTATAAAGTTCACGACCTTGTTATGGCATCATCTTGACAGCGGATTCATTCTATTAATAGAATGGAAATCCACTGTTATTTATAAACCGGTCGTATTAAGACAAGTCTAAAGATTTCTATATTCTCCACAATGCAACATCGATTTGTGTATTAAAAATATCTCATAAAGATTTAGTTATCGAATAAACCTGACGTTTTATTACTTCACATAATATCAACTGTAGCACGAGTTCAAAATAATACAATGAACAAACAGATTTACATAATAATTATTTAAGCTTATACATAACAGTTAATTAAATATTAATATGTCAATAAATTCTTAAAAATTTAAGACATAAGTCCTGTTACAATAATGCGTCACTGTTGACAGTACTAAAGCAATTGTATAGCTAATCACAACTAAATAAATAATAGTTTTCTTCTTCTTCTTCTTCTTCTTCTACTACAAGGTTTAGGCTATGCAGCCTGTTCCGGCGAAGTTAAAAGTGGAGTCCATTAGTTTTAAAAAACTAAAACAGCACGCTTTATTAGAAAACCGAACTCAAAAATGAAAAATAATTTTAGTTTCCAACACGCTTGGGATAAATTTAAAGTAGTCAACAAAAAAAATCATCTCCAACACATATAGAATAAAACTAGAATTATCAACAAAAAGAAAATAATTTTACCATCAAAAGCGTGGGGTGCTTTTTATGATTTTTACATGTTCTTCTTAGAGGCTTTACTTTTACCAACATCTGTTTATTATCAAATATATTACTTGATATAGAGCACCCCACGCTTTTGATGGTAAAATTATTTTCTTTTTGTTGATAATTCTAGTTTTATTCTATATGTGATGGAGATGATTTTTTTGTTGACCAATTTAAATTTATCCCAAGCGTGTTGGAAATAATAATTATTTTTCATTTTTGAGTTCGGTTTTCTAATAAAGCGTGGTTTTAGTTTTTTAAAACTATTATTTATTTTTTTATTTTTTAGTTTTAATATTTTACAGAATAAGATAAGAATGTAAATATATTTAAATTCCATACTAATGTAGTATGAGCTAAAAGTATTACTCTTCTAAACAAAAACCCTCCCCAGCCCGATTCAAACCAGCGACCTATGGATTATTGAAATTATATACCACTAGTTCACCACTCTACCAACTGAGCTCTTACAACGATTGACTTAAAAGTCGACAAGTCGGTAACCTATTATACTAGTTTTAATTTTTTTTTATTTTCTGATGATTCTGGCCAGGAATTTAGAAATAAAATATGAAATTCTTGTAGTGTCACGGGTCCTTTACAAGTATACAAAGTTTCAAGTCGATCTAATGTCTCTAAGTGGGTGAAAATCGTGTTCAAAGATTCCGTTACATAAATACAAAGACACTTTTTTTTATTTTCTGATGATTCTGGCCAGGATTTTAGAAAATAAATATGAAATTATTGTATTGTCACGGGTCCTTTACAAGTATACAAAGTTTCAAGTCGATCCAATGTCTCTAAGTGGGTGAAAATCGTGTTCAAAGATTCCGTTACATAAATACAAAGACACTTTTTTTTATTTTCTGATGATTCTGGCCAGGATTTTAGAAAATAAATATGAAATTATTGTATTGTCACGGGTTCTTTACAAGTATACAAAGTTTCAAGTCGATCCAATGTTTCTAAGTGGGTGAAAATCGTGTTCAAAGATTCCGTTACATAAATACAAAGACACTTTTTTTGATTTTCTGATGATTCTGGCCAGGATTTTAGAAAAAAAATATGAAATTATTGTATTGTCACCGGTCCTTTACAAGTATACAAAATTTCAAGTTGATCCAATTATTTTAAGTGGGTGAAAAACGCGTTGAAAGATTCAGTTACATAGATAGATAGATAGATAGATAGATAGATAGATAGATAGATAGATAGATAGATAGATAGATAGATAGATAGATAGATAGATAGATAGATAGATAGATAGATAGATAGATAGATAGATAGATAGATAGATAGATAGATAGATAGATAGATAGATAGATAGATAGATAGATAGATAGATAGATAGATAGATAGATAGATAGATAGATAGATAGATAGATAGATAGATAGATAGATAGATAGATAGATAGATAGATAGATAGATACAGGTCAAGCTAATATAAAGCGTGTAATAAAACTAATACAGTTGGAACTGTCTACAACAACAGATGTGAACGGATTTTTGTTTTCAGAAATATAAGTTAGAATAGTTCTTTAAATAATAAAACTGGACTGTTTGATTACTTATGAATAAATTCGAATATATAATTACAATATAATCACATTTTTATGTGACACAAAAGTAGGGTGCGGGTTGGTAAACAGTTTTCTGATAATCTTGTGGAAGATTTACGGGCTGATGGCCGTGGTCTTGAGGCTTGTAGTTCCCCGACGTTTGGCCAGAGACTGCGTCCGGCATCCTCAAGTGTTGTCTTGACACTACTCAAGACAACCCTTGAGGACGCAGTTTCTGGCCAAACGTCGGGGAATTACATTCAACCCTTGAGGATGGCAGACGCAGTCTCTGGCGAAACGTCGGGGAACTACAAGCCTCAAGACCGCGGCCAACAGCCCGCAAATCTTCTGCGAGATCATCATAGTAACTCCGGCCGTGAAAGCCTAAGTCAATATATTAGTTTTCTGATACTTTTGAAATTCACAATGAGTTAAGTCAATCTGATGCATTATCTCCTCTATTATTCAGTTTTATACTAGAGCGTGCCATCAAAATGATGTACGAGTACATACAATGTTATTATTAAGCAATTAGTATATCTTTATGATGTAGTATTTATTAGCTCTTCATACATTTTTATTTTGAGCGAATGTTTTAAATCAGTCCCTGTATAATTAACTTCCCTTAAATCACAGTTAATCTTATTCTCCCATCTCATTATTGGACCACCTACTGGGCGTTTTCTCTCTGTTTTTTCTACAAGAATTTCAGTGCCCTTCTTTGAATTCTCATTCGTACTATATGCCCGATCATCAAAGTCAACGAGACCTAACTATTTTTATTACATACAAATTATGTAGATCACTGTTAAGTAATTTTCTCTATTCACCTACTTGTTCCACTTTGGTCCAAAAAATTTCCAAAAAACTTCCTCTAACACTTGTAACAATTCTTCTTCCCTTAGTATAATAGACATATTTCCTATCAATATAGTATAACTGGACAAATAACCAATTTATATATATATATATATATATATATATATATATATATATATATTTAGTTAAACGTAT
Source organism: Diploptera punctata (assembly GCA_030220185.1). Lineage (NCBI taxonomy): Eukaryota > Metazoa > Arthropoda > Insecta > Blattodea > Blaberidae > Diploptera > Diploptera punctata. Next base: position 1,923,952 of record JASPKZ010003857.1, read on the forward strand.
CAGAAGATTCTATTCTATTTTATAGTAATTCTGCCCGAGGGCAAGTCTTTCATTGCAATCATAGCATTTTCATGCTATGCTTTGCAAATTTACTGAGGAATTATAGGCGTGGTAGCTTCCCGTTGCTTTTACACTGGTGATAGATGATGATGATAATGATAAGGATGATCATGGTAGCCGAATGATTTTCGGGGACCGTTGGGCCCTAAGCATCCTGACATTTGTCTTACAGGTGAGGGAAAACCCCGAAAAAACCTCACCCAGGAGCCTGTCCCGACCGGGAATCAAACCCGGCCCGTTGCATGACAAGGCAGCACGCTACCTCGAGACCACAGCGGTGGACTTATCAGAAGCTATAATTCATTAAAATTTTAAACATTTACAATGGATCGCCCTCTACATTTATTTGGTTTTGCGGTTGATGCATTCGTTTTCCTTATATAATATAATAGAATAATGAATATAAATTCCCAAATCGGCTTATAAAATTTTAAGCTCTTTGCATTTAATGCAGATTGGAAGCTCTAGGGAGTAACTTATGAACACATTTAATAGCATTTTTATTATCAAGAACCATGTTGGAAATTTATGGCTGTAATGTAGCATCACATCGAAATAAAGAAGCTGCTCGTTGGAAAGCAGTTGAAATTGTGGTTATATTGAATCACGTAGGGAAACCGCATGAATTATACGTTAATATAGATGGAGGTCGCTTCCTTCCAATTCCGTTCACATTGCATTACGATATCGAACTCTTGATACATGTAGCTAGCACATGAATAGCGACCATTCACCAAACTTGGATCGCTCTGAATTACATTCTGCAAAATGCTTCCAAGGGAGTCAAGGAAACTTACTCCAAGACTCACCAAAGTTTGATTAAGATTAAAAATGACATGACTATAATTTTTTATCTAAGAAAACAAAATTAAATTTTACTTTATAAAGGGTGTTTCTAAATTATCCCGACAAACTTTAGGATCAGATAGACAACACTGGTCAACATGAGTTTTGTCTCATGAGTACCAATAGTTGCACTTAATGCAGTTCTGTATCGTGTTTTCAAATATGTATTCGGAATTTCTCCATCACCCACAGTTTTTTACTTAAATTTCAATTAATGGATTTAAATAATTATTTTTATAATAAACCTAGATTTCTTCTCGGAAAATCTTGGCGCAGTAAGCGATGAGCACGGGGAACACTTTCATCAGGAGATTTCAGCTATGGAAAAGAGATATCAAGGCAAATGGAATCCTAATTTGCTGGCCGATTATTGTTGGACCATCAAGAGGGATGCTCCACAGGCGAAATATAGCAGAAAATCGTCATTTCGTACTTTCCAGGTGAGTCCGAATGTTCGAATATTGTGTAGTTACGAATGTAGAAAATATTAAAGTGTTTGAAATTATAAATTCCTGTCTCTCGGAAACCTTGCGTGATGGAGAAAAACCGATATCACATTTGAATTCAGGAGAAAAAATACTACCAGAATCACATATTTTTCTTTCTGAGACAAAAAAAAAGTATATTTTTTGTTGCTCAGTGTAAGCTTCATTGAAGCATATTTTGTTAAGGAACCTATGGACTGAAACGCTTCGTTTCAGGGCTAGAGGGATCTTACAGGAAGGGATTGAAGGAAACGGATAAACACTCCTTTCAGTCCAAGAGGGTTTGTCATTACTACTATCGCTTGGATTGTTTACTTCCAGAGCTCAGTAGCATTCGGAACCTATTACAGCAAGTTTGTTTACATCCATTGGTACAATCTGTTGGATAGGTAGGGGTGGGCCCACTGCCTGGCCGGCACGCTCGCCTGCCCTGATCTCTTTTTGTGGGGCTACATGAAGGCAATGTTTTATGAAACCGATATTGTCTCTGAAGAAAATCTTGTAGTACGCATTTTCAGCGCAGCAGCTGAAATAAGGGAAACACCTGGAATTTTTGGAAGGATATGACGAAGTATGGCACATTGATGCACTGTTTGTCTGGATGACAATGGACGTGTGTTCCAGCACTTGTTGTGATGAGACAATAAACTGGATCCATCCTGACAATGCAACACTGGAGTGAGTGTTTTTTTTAATTAAGTACGTTTTGTTTCTGCTTGTCTGTAAAGTATTTGGATTAACACACATAATTATGTGCCACAGAATGACTTGATATTTGCACGTACCTACTTCCTTCCATCCCTTCCTCTAAGATCCCTCTTGCACTGAAATAAAGCTTCACATCCTATAGGTTCCTTAACAATCAATGAAGGTTAACTATCTCCTACCAAAGTTTGTCGGTCTAATTTAGAAACACCCTGTATATCTGTTTTCTTTCCTTTAAATCTAATACAATATTAGAACGAAAGAGAATAACTGATATCGAGTCACATAATATATTTATATTAGTATCTTTCAAATTATTAAACAGAAAAGCGAAAATAATGACATTGTATATAGCTCATAATTTGAAATACATGGGCATAATTTATTTGTAAGAAATTTAGATTCGCTCAAATGAAGACATTAAAGAAGATCAGATGATGAAAAAATAAATTGTCCTTCACCAGTAGCTGGTTCTGTTTCTTAGAATGCGACTCGACAATAAAGGAAAATGTAAAAAATGTCATGTAAATTAAGCGAATTTATTTCTTTTGATTTTGATGTTCTAAGAAATATATCTTCCTTTAAAAGAAATAACATTACGAGGCTGTTCTTAATAAATAAGGTAAATCCGGAGTCATTTTATCTCGTAACATGTTGAATTATATTTGAACTAGTTTCGGTATCATCTATACCATCGTCAGCTTTTACATACTGTAGAATTTTACGTTGTCGGCTCTTGTTTAATTTTTTGCTGGGGAAAAATATTAGATTTACGAGTTCTTCGATCAGCCAAAAGATGGAGTGGGAGCCGACTTGCAGGGCCTTCAATATAAAACTCAACAGTGTCGAAAATCTGACGATGGTATAGATGATATACCGAAACTAGTTCAAGTAGAACACAAAAAGTTATGAGGAAAGATGACTCCAGATTCCCTTATTTATATATCTTCTTTTGTTAATTATATCGTATGCCTCGTGTTATATTGAGAGAAAATAAATATGGCGGCAGCTAGAGTTGTTTTTTTCTTCTTTAAATATGACATTCAGGTATAAACCCACATCTTTAAGCCAGATTTCACCGATTTTAAGATATTACTTTTCTTGTTTCATTTCAATACCTTATACTAAGTTTTTGTACACCGCTGTTGCTCGAGGTAGCGTGCTGCCTTGTCACGCAGCGGGCCCATGTTCGATCTCCGGTCGGGGCAGTTTTTCTGGGTGAGGTTTTTATCGGGGTTTTCCTCACCTGTAAGACAAATGTCAGGAAAACGTTAAGGCCCTAACGGTCCCCGAAATTATATGGCCATCATCATCATCCTTATCATTATCATCATCATCCTTCACCGGTGTGGAAAGCAACGGGAAGCTACCACACCTACAATTCCCTAGTAAAGCTGCAAGAATAGCATGCAAATGCTATGATTGCAGTGAAGGACCTGCCTTCGGGAGAATTACTATGGATGGATGGATACTAAGTTTCGCTTCTAAAAATAAAATTTGAGGTTACTAGAGCGATTTCTTAATTTTAGCGTCAAGCGAACCCTCGCTTTTAATAGTCCAATTTTCTCGTTAACGTACTGGACCCTATTATATTTATTTGATTGCTCTGTACCGAGTTTGGTTTAGTAAAAAAAATATTTATTATCAAATTCCAGGCGTCCTCAATTAAAATAAAAAATAAGATATTTGTCAGGACTTTGTTCATCGCTGAACGAATAATGTTATTGCCTCGGAATGAGTAGAAACTAACTCACTGGCACTATCGAACCCATAAGTTCACGACAGCGCGGACATAAGGTCTCCATACATCGATATCCTGAGCTAATGTCTTCCAATAATTCCCTGAATAATCTACTTTCTTCAAATCATAGTTAATGTTATTCTCCCACCTCTTCTTGGTCTACCAACTGGACGTTTTCCCTCTGGTTTTCCTACAAGAAGCTTCCATGCGCGTCTTTCATTCCCTATTCGTGCCATATGTGCTGCCAATCGCAGTCTACGAGACTTAACTGTTCTTATTATATCTGGTTTCCTATAAAGACCATGTAGTTCACTGTTGTGTAAGTCTTCTCCATTCACCTGTCTGTTCATCTCTCTTTGGCCCAAAAAATTTTCCTAAGAACTTTATTCTCAAATACTCATAATCTCCTTTCCTGCCTTAAAGTAAGAGTTCATATTTTGCATGCATATAGGCCTAATATAACTGGTAGAATCTTGGAACCAGTAGAATAAAGTTAATCTCCGTTGGGGACATTTTACTTGGATACAATTTTGTTAGATTTGTGTTCGCGATGACAGGAACTTTAAGTCCCAAATAGTCAGAATTCCATATGATCATCAAAATCACCTTCTAAGTATAGTTGTACCCATGTATTGCCTTCATGTTCGATATGAGTCCAATACAGAGTTGGGAGACACTCTACGCCTTTGTGTGGTCAAAAGTTCATAATGAGTTCCACAGTTAAAATTCCTCACTCCATACATCGAGAGGCGTGTGGTATGAAACTTACATAAAAGTACAAGGAAAGAGATTAAACTAAGACAGAGAGAGAGAGAGAGGGAGAGGGAGAAAGAGAGAGAGAGAGAGAGAGAGAGAGAGAGAGAGAGAGAGAGAGCGATAATTAGATCATGAATGAGATGGAAGCCTTTGAAAGGTTGTAAATGTCTGAGGGAAATGAGAAAATAAATAGTAAACGATTATAAATATATATGTTAACCACATAAAGAATTCATTTCCACTTATTATCTATTTATTACTCTTCCTGCATAGTTACAAACGTACATTATGTGCGGGAACTTTGAAGGTGAGATACATATATTAGGAAAATGTAATGATTTAGAATATTGGAGACGTCAGTTATTACCGGAAAGATTTCTAAATTCAAATCGGGAAAGATTGGCATGCTACGAGTTATTGGTAAATCCAGAAAATTGGATAAACCTCGGTAAATTTCTGGACAAAACGCGAAAAATAAGGACAACACTCATTCATGAATAAATATATGTTATCAAAATGCAATACCATTAATTATTAACAATTATATATAAATTAATTAGTGTATAATGCTATTGTGTTATTATTTAATTGTAATATTAATGTGTTTTCTTTATGTAATTGTAATGTTAATGTTTTTCTAGTGTATAATGCTATTGTGTTATTATTTAATTGTAATATTATTATTGTGTTTTCTTTATGTAATTGTAATGTTATTGCTGTTTTTGTTGTTTATTTTTCTTTACACTAGTACCAATTATTACTTTATTGTAACGGACTGTCAACAGCACGTACGGCTTACTGCCCGTGCGACCCATATTTGTAAATAATATTGTAAATATCTTACTTTTGTCTAATAAAGTCCTACTACTACTACTACTACTACTACTAGTTACAAACGTTTGGTTCGTGCCTTTACTCGCTCAAGAGCAATGTTTACCTAATTTGGATTTAGAGTACTTATAAATTAACTTTATTTCTTAAACAGCTGAGAAGCTATAAGTCTTATATACAGTTAAACTAGGTCAAAACGGAATCGCATGGGACCAATCCTTTTTTCCACATTAGACAAAATTCCGCATTATAAAAAAACTAAAACTTACATAGTCAGCGTCAAAAATATCTCTTCGGCGCGTATCCTATATTAAAGTAAGCAGTTTTGGATTCCGCTCACTAACTAAAATTTCTTCCACATTCTTTGATTCTCCGCAAATTTCATTCTACACTACATTGTGTCGTCTTTTAAAACTGTCCAAGCTAACCTGAAGGTGCTTTGGAATCCCCAATCCCTAGGGACTTAGCAACAGATAGAGCTTAACTTTGGAGCATCGGCCAGGAAATTTGGAGATTTATCTTCAATCACTTTCATTTTTCGTTTAATAACAATGGTACATACCTTTTAGCCATCTTTATTCCGTTAATTCAGAACGGTACCTGTGAAAGATCGGTCTCACAACTTAAACTAATTTAAGATTTTACAGTGCAATGGTTATTTGAAAGACAAGTATCTGTATTTTGCCTAACGGGTGTGCAGTGAGGCCTAAATAAGATTTCAGGTTGAAGAAGTATTTAATTACTCCCCTCGTTGTGGCGACAATTTGAAGAAGTATTTGTCCATAATAATAAATCATAATTACTGGTTCTGGTTGGGTTTGATTTTCCGGTAGAGCTGGATTCTTTTCTCAGGGTCGAAATTGGTACACAGGATAGGAAAACACTTCACAATCATAAGATCATTAATAACTGTTTCTTGTAGAAATAATTCCACATTTATTAACTTTGTAGGTTCCCAGCATATTAAGTAAATTTAAGTGGAATTATTCTTCACTATCAACTAAAATAAATTATTTTCTTGTCTGAAATCAATTACTCATGTATTAAATATTACATTTTTATCATCCTGAGAACTCATCCTGCTTTCTATCTTTGTTGAATGTTATATGCAGACTGCTAGAGTAATTCTGTTATAATATTAAAGAACATTATTACATCACATGATTTTAATTTAAATTCTATTGGTTAAAGTTCCATTAAATACCATGTTTAAATTTGATTGGTTAAATCAAAAAGTTAATTGTTTTTAACATCCAATCAGAATTTAGTATGCTTTTATTTTAAAATATGAAGTTAAGCAGGTGTTCTTATTACAGTTATAACAGAAAGCTTTATATTTCAGGCAACAATGACTTAAGACACAATTTTAAAAGCATTATTTAGAAAGACTGTTATATAATACAATTTATTTAATTGTTATTGAGACATTTTTATTCAACAATAAACAACAATTAATTATTTAGATGTTTTTCTTTACTTAAGTTATATTTAAATATTAAAATAATTTTTTTAAAGTATAAAATTATTAATTTTAACTTTCATATTTATTATGGTATTAAAATACTGCTATAAGGTACAGGTAGAATCTATACTTCACCCGGCGGCAAGAATCATTCCTTATTGTTTTTTTTTGACATAACAGAAATTCAATGAAATGGAAACTAATTTATTTTTCTGTCTTATCGTAAACAATTTTTTATGAATTGTGTAGAAATATCCTTCCGTTTCCGCATTGGAGAGATTCTGTTTTATGCAAAACAACGTACAATTAACTTACTATTATTTCACCGGGACCAATAGATTTGTTCACATTGGACAGTTTGCTCATTATTCACGTTCCGGAGTAAAAGAGTTATACTGTATATAAACGAATGTCTGCTTGTCTGTTTTTCCATTACAGATTTCTAAACCATTCAATCGATCTTTGTGAAAATTTGTATATACAGGTTTTCAGATGCGGCGAGTGTTTACCCGTTATCTATTATGTTCTAAAACCATTAGGTGTAGAAGTTCACCTGAAACCAAAATTAAAGACCGCTCTAGCGATCGCAATTTTCAATGTTTCACAACAAAACTCGGAATATCCTTTTAAATAAACCGAGGTATGTGTTATCCAAAAATCAGCGAAATCCGTTCGTTAGAAATGGGGTTTTACCTGAAATTTTAAATAAAAAATTTACTCTTGCAACCGCCATGTTTGGTTCGTCGCAGTGTATACCATATAATTAATTAACTCTTAAAATATTTAATTTAAGCGTAGCAGCGCACGCCGGGTATTAGCTAGTTAGATTATGAATGGGATGGAAGCTTCGAAAGGTTCAAAAAGTTTGAGGGGAGGGAGAAAATACCTAATAAACGATTATAAATATATATTTTAACCACATTATGAATACATTTTCACTTATTGTATATTTATTACTCTTCGTGCATGGTTACAAACTTTTCGTTCGTGTCTTTGCTCGCTCAAGAGCAATGATTAAGTACTTCGGACTTAATTAGGGTACTAATAAACTCACTTTATTTCTTAAACAGCTGAGAAACTGCAAAAATCATAAGTTTTATAAAAATATTAAATTTAATTCTGGGACATTTGAACGACTTCAATCATATCGCGTATAGGATTCTTACAGCAAGGCATGTGTCTATTGTGTGTATCCATGTACCTGATACAAATTGAACCAACAGAAAATTTAATGTGTTATGGGATTAATGATGATTAAATGTACAACAAAAGCTCCTTGTTCGCGGGGGATTTGTTCCGTAAATATGTTGCGAATACAGAAACTGCGAATATGGAATAGTAATTTGTATGGGTATGTAGGGGATACGTTCCAATGTCCCAAAATGAAATAAAAATTATCATAATGCCACGAGTGATTTCCAATTATCTAGAGAATTAGGAAATCAAGAGTGGCATTTGTTAGGACTATTTAACGAATAAAATTAGGCTGTTTACTCCTGAAATTTTGCCGTTGAGTTAGGCCTATGTTACAACCTATATACAATCTGGTAGCCACATGCAATCACTGCAAAATAATGCTATGACCTATTCAGAATGTTAAAAAGGAGGAGCTTGATTTTACAGTTGATAAAATTAAACTGATAAAATCGAGGTGAAAAAGACTGTGATTGGTTGTAAATCAAAATTCTTTGAATCGTGTTTGGTCATTGACTCGCAATTGGGTCATGAGTTAAATAGTCAAAATCAATTTAATGAGAGGTTTTGAACAATTTCTATTAATTATTATTATCAGGCTTAGGCAAGGACTTAAAGAACGTACTAATTTTTTCCTGGTTTTGCCGCTTAAACCACTCGCCAACTCGTAAACGGTCAAGAATTTCTATTTTCAGTTTAAGCGGCAACACTACTTTTTCCGCTTCGGAACTAATTTTTCTTTCGTTTTACTCGACATTATAAATTGGGAACAAAGCAAGCAAAAAAATGTGTTATTCATTAAAAATGTATTGTGACGAATGACAAGTTGAGACAATAAAACACCGATCATGGCGAGGACGGCATTTATCAAAGGAAAAAGCGGCACGTGAAATACGGCGGCAGCTTTTGAGAATTAACTTTTGTTTAGTGAAAATAAGATTTGTTTTACTTTGATATTAATTTGTCCACTTGGTTTGAATCACTCATTTTATAAGCCGCCTAGGCACGTGTCTACAGTAAAAAAAAATAAGTTGCCAATGAATTAGTAAAGAATACCTAATCCGCGAATAAAGAAATTTTAGCCGCGAATACGGGAACTGTGTCGCAATTTTTTAACCCGCGAATGATGAAAACTCGAATAATGGGACCATGAATAAGGAGTTTGTAATATTAAAATTCATCATCATCATCATAGGACATTCACGAATTTAGACCATATGTTTACCGGTTTCGGCCTAAAGAAAAACACCATCCAGAAGTCTTTTGAGTGGACGTCCTGGTCTTCTTCTGTCTGCAGGTTGATATCTTAACATTTGTTTGGGTATCCTGTGATCTTCCATTCGATGAACATGTTGCATCCATTTTGACTTATAATCAGAAGTTTTGTTTTCTAAAGGTTCCATGTGTAATTATTCTAAGATGTCTTCATTTTTTTGTGATCTAGTAGTGTGTATCCTGCAGTCCTCCGAAGGCATCTCATTTCAGCAGATCTAAGTTTGTGTACATCCTTCTGTTTCAACGTCCATACTTCGCTACCATACAAAAGAGTTGGAAGAGCCAGTGTTTTATACCCTTTTAATCTTGAATGTTTTTGGACTAACTGTGGCTTAAAGATAGAATTTAATAACCCTAAAATTCTTAAAAAATTAGATATTTTTTCCATTTACATCCTTTTCTTCTTCATATGAGATATTGCATCCTAGATATGTAAAATTGCAACCCAGATTTGCGTTGATGGCAGATAACTAACAACTAGATTGGTCGACAACTCGAAACATCCCGATTAATAATCGTAAACGCTAGACTCTGAACAAACTCAAGAGGAAATATATTCTTCTAAGAAAATGATTTTGTAAAAGGCTCACGTACGGTATCATAGCCAGCCGTTTTATCAATACGGCATTCGATGAATAGAAAATGCTCTAGTTTATATTGGACAGACGCCAAATGACATTTGTAAGAGATACGAGAACGTTCCTACTTACGACATTTTTCATTCCCTTTGTTTAATTCCTTCTGTTAAATGTAAATATTCATAAAAGTCTGACGGCCAATCTCCAGGAGCGTCGCTTACTTAAAATAAACCTGAAAATTACTTTTCACATATCTGAGTTTTAAATATAGAGCAATATAGTTTATCGGTTCGTTTGTATTATATCTTCATATCTTCGCAAAACGTTAAGTAAATGCACAATAGAATCTCTCTTCATAAGCCTGTGCGTCGAGAGCTCGAGAAACCTTGTATGGAAGTGTATTTTTATAGGCTTGATGATCTTCTACGTGCCGTAGATCTAAGACACACGGCTTCACTTTAATTCAAGGAAATACAGGATTTGTATCTCTGAAAAATCCAAGGACCGCGGCCGGGTTTGAAATGCGAATATCGGAAAATGGAGGTGAGCATGTTGAAACGAGTTCACTAGGACTGACACGAGTGGAATATGCCATCCAGGCAATTCGATGACATAACAGAGTAAAATGTATGTCTATTTGCTAATTACTCCCCTTGTCAGTCATTAATATGGTATTCACGGTATTTTATGACATTCCATTCCATAGTAATTCTGCCCTAGGTGTTATGCTGTGCTTTGCAGCTTTACTAGGGAATTATAGGTGTAGTAGCTTCCCGTTGCTTTCCACACCGGCGAAGGATGATGATGATAATGATAAGGATGATGATAATGGCCGGATGATTTTTGGGGACCTTTGGGCCCTAAGCTTCATGATATTTGTCTTACAAGTGAGGAAAAACCCCGAAAAAACCTCACCCAGTAGCCTATCCCGTCCGGGAATCGAACTCGAGCCCGCTGCGTGACAAGGGAGCACGCTAACTCGAGACCACAGTAGTGGACATTTATGACACAGAGGAGTAACAGGAGTAATTTTTTTTATCAATTTGATAAATGGACGGCATTATGTATCAGTCCGCTAAGCGCCGTTATTTAAGTTCCGAGAAAAAATACGTTTCAAGTTTTTTTTTTTTACATTTTAAACTCTAGCACCAAATTAACACTACTTAGTTATGTATCAACAATCTAAAAGTGTGAATATCTGGCACTAAGCTGCATGATTGAAAATTTATATTATCACCGGTATGAAGATCTACTTTCATAGCCGTTTGTTGAAAAACATAGAATCTCTGATAAGACTGATGGCGTTTACATTTTTCTATAATAACAAAGCTATTACTTCATATCCTATTGCAGCAGGTGGCATCGAAATATCAATTAAAAAAGGCATTTAGACGGTTGATGCATAACTTCCCTCATCAGTCTTTAAATGTGCTAAGTAACTCTAACTAACTCAGTGGCACTATCGAACCCGTAGGTTCATGTCCGCGCGGACATAAGCTCTCCATACATCCCTATCCTGAGCTAATGTTTTCCAATCATCCCTTGTATAATCTACTTCCCTCAAATCATAGTTAATGTTGTTCTCCCACCTCATTCTAGGTCTACCAACTGGGCTTTTTCCCTCTGGTTTTCCCACAAGAAGCTTCCATGCACGTCTTTCATTCCTCATTCGTGCCACATGCCCTGCCCATCGCAGTCTACGAGACTTAACTGCTCTTATTATATCTGGCTTCTTATAAAGACCATGTAGTTCACTGTTGGGGCACGCCGTAGCGTAGTGGTTAAGGCACTGAGCTACAAGCCGGAGAATCGAGGGTTCAAGTCTCGTTGGGGTCAGGATTTTTAAACTGACCCAAACCCTCTGGCGGCACTATGGCACTGGGGTCGACTCAGCCTCTAACGGAAATGAGTATCAGACGCTTGTTCTGGGGTTAAAGGCGGCCGTCACGGAGCGCTGACAACCCGGCTGACATAAATTGCCGATTGTCTAGAAAAAGTGGGAGCCTTAACCTCCCACTACCCCAAGGGCCTCCGGGCCTGTTGTGGGATCACTTTACTTTACTTTTAGTTCACTGTTAATTAGTCTTCTCCATTCACCTGTCTGTTGATCTCTCTTTGGTCCAATTTTTTTTCTAAATGTGGTAATAAAACTAATCCATTGTGACCGGCACGAGATGGATGGGGTATCCAGGGAAGTTGAAGACAGAGTGCATGTATTTTATAATCGCTCCCCGTATCTGTCAATACATCTGGTAATAAAACTAATCTATTGGGACCGACACGATAAGAAGCTGGTGTGCAGGGAATATGTGGCGTAACAAAGTAAAATGTATATCAATTTGGTAATTTTTCCTCGCATCTGCCGTTACTTGTGGTAATAAAACTAGTCCACTGGGACCGATACGAGAGTATATGGTATGCAGGGAAATTGATGACGTAACAGACTAAATGTAGGCTATATCAATTTTCTACTTACCTTTTTCCTTATCAGTCATAACATGTGGTAATAAAATCATAATAATTTTATGGTTTTTATCAAGGTTACAGTACAGTGTTAATTGCCATCACATTAAAACAATTACATCAAACAGAATCTACATCGTAATTTTTTTTTCACGCCCATTGGATCATCGTTACTTGCTGACAGGTTAAATGTACGATGTACTTTCATTCCAAATTACATCCGAATTACTTTATTAACTACCTCGCCGCGATCCTACCTTTTTTATAACATTGAGTTTGAAAGTTTTAAATGACTATCTCAACATTCCTTTGCCCGGGCCCATAGAAGGCAAAGATTAATCCACCTTTCCTTTGTAAATTACTTAACATATAGTACTGAATGCTAAACAGTATTATAATCGTGGAAGCTAGAAGGAAAAAGGGGATTAACTTGGCTTGAAAAAGTTTTAGAATATATGTAAACATAAGTTAACTAAAAAGTTTTAATGAAAATCATTAGGTCATTAAAATATAAATAATTAAACAAAATTTTATTTTCTTGACCGTTGAAAGAAAATATATGAATGAAATAATATAAATTAACAAACTCGGTCATCAATAATTCAAAAAGACAATAATAATAATAATAATAATAATAATAATAATAATAATAATAATAATAATAATAATAATAATAATCATAATAATAATAATCATCATCATCATCACCTGCCTTTCACGTATAGGCCCAGTGGCCCGTTACGGTCTCCCGCCATCTCCGAAAAGGTCGACCCACAAATCTTCTGCCTCGAGGAATGTAGTGAAGAATTTGTTTTGGTATTCTGTGACGATCCATGCGCTGAATATGGGCTAGCCAATTGTTTCTATATTCTTGGAGGTATTCAGATATAGGTACGATGTTTAACTCTCTGGCTATTGTTGAATTTCTTTGGTGGTCTAGAAGGCTATAACCTGCAGTTCGTCGCAGAAATTTCATCTCCGTGGCTGTAATATGACGTAATAATAATAATAATAATATTAATATTATTATTAATAATAATAATAATAATAATAATATTCAAGCATACATAGACGCACACAATCCAGTCCAGCCGAGGGCTAGGGTTCACAGACCTGTTGCCCTACCCTGGCTTGTGGGACTGATTAAACCAAACAGCTCCATCGAGCTACAGTCCACCTGACTACGACGATCCCAAAGTTGATGATGATGACCTTGATACTAACTTGCATAACTTAATTGAGGTTTTCGTTAACGAGGGGAAGTTGCGCAGTCACACTCAGCGCAGAAGGAAAGGGGGGAAGGTACGTAGGATAGAGGACAACGAAGACCGGAATTTGGCACTGTTCTATAACATCACTGTAGAGGAAGACACGATGACATAGTTGTTACGTAACGAAAAAGTGATTTCGGTACAAACTTATGGCACCATTGTCACGCAGCGGACCCGGGTTCGAATCCCGGTCGGGACAATCTTCCTGAGTGAGGATTTTTCCGAAGTTTTTCCTCACATGTAAGAAAAATGACAGGTAGCATTAAGGCCCGATAGGTCACCGAACATCATCTGGCCCCTGTGTGGAAAGCAACGCGAAGCTCCCACGCCTGTATTTACCTAGTAAATATGCAAAGCATAGCATGGATGTTATGATTGCAGTGAAAGAGCTGCCCTCGGGCAGAACACTATAGAATAAAATTCAAGTTTAACATGATTTTCCATGATATTTTCTTTTTAAAAATTAGGCATTAGTCAAATTTATTTAGTACTATTGGGCGATAGAGAGGAGATACTAAAGGGCAACAGGCTCTCACTACTGAGTAACACTAAGAAATTGGGGCTGGAAGTAAATATCAATAAAACTAAATATATGGTCACATATAGAAATATATTATATAATGGAAATGGACAGCTAATGACAAATGAGGGAAATTTTGAGGAAGCGGCTGAATTCAAATACCTAGGAACAATAATCACAAAGAGGGAAGAGACACATAAAGAAATTAAACACAGGCACAATTCTGCAAATGCGTGCTATTATGCATTACAGAGATTTTGACTTCCCAACTCCTTTAAAAAAACGTTAACTGAAACTATATAAAACTCTTATTCTACCAGTTATATTATATGGATGTGAAACATGGACTCTTACTTTAAGGGAGGAAAGGAGATTACGAGTTTTTGAGAATAAAGTTCTTAGGAAAATTTTTTGGACCAAAGAGAGATGAACAGACAGATGAATGGAGAAGACTGCATAACAGTAAATTCATAGTCTTTATAGGAAGCCAAATATAATGAGAACAACTAAGTCTCGTAGACTGCGATGGGCAGGACATGTGGTAAGAATAGAGAAAGAAAGACGTGCATGGAAGCTTCTTGTAGGAAAACCAGAGGGAAAACGCCTAGTTGGTAGACGAAGAATGAGGTAGGAGAATAACATTAACTTTGATTTGAGGAAAGTAGATTATACAGGGGATGATTGGAAAACATTGGCTCAGGATAGGGATGTATGGAGAGATTATGTCCGCGCGGCCATGAACCTACGAGTTCGATAGTGCCAGTGAGTTAGTCAGTTAGTTAGTTAGTCAAATTTATACATTATAAGTAGATAAATGACACTCGAATGAGCAAACAATCAGGCATAGACGCAATAGAACGATGGGCTACGGAAAATGAGTTCACGATACACAGCAACAAGACAGTACAGATGGTTTTCCGGAAAAGAGGAAGAAGAGCGGCAAGTGATAATTTAAAACTAGGAGAAGAACCGATAAGAATGCTGAACAAATTCAAATACTTAGGCATAACACTGCAGCCAACAACAAAGTATTTCAGCGCACATGCACAGGAGAGAGCAGCAGCACCTATAAGAGCTATGTGCAATATCAAAAACATTACAGCATTCAAATTAGACACAGCCATGAAATTATTCGTATTAGTGATCACCCCGATCGCCACCTACGGGATAGAACTTATATGGGAGAAACTATCGACCCGCGATTTGGAGAGGTTAGAAAAAGTGAAAGCAAGATACATAAAAAAGGCATTAGGTGCAAACAAATAGACACTAAATATGTTAGCCAAAGAAACCTATTTCATAGAGGACCTGAGACAAAGGATACTACTGCCAGCAACGGAGCCATGTAAGAAAGTCATCGAAAAAAAGAAACAGAAGGAAAAAGAGATCGACGAAGAGTTCTACTCCTCAGACGCCATGGGTGAACATGGAGTGGGCCGGAAGCAACCAACCACAAAGACACGCAATCATAGGCCTAGCAACACATGGATATCACCGTAAAATGTGCAAAAATACGAAATTCCACCAACCGAGTGACGCGTGTGAATGCAAGATATGTGAACAAAAATGCGAGCGATACCATTACAGACAATGCAGAAGATGGACGGGATCGTTGAACGAACTGATAAAAGACAAATCATAAACCTAACATTTATACATTAGAAAAAGCTAAATAATATTTAGCACTACGTAACTAGGTTTCGCTGGTCTATTGTTAGGTCCATCCATCCATAATAATTCTGCCCGAAGGCAGGTCCTTCACTGCAATCATAGCATTTTCATGCTATGCTTGCAGCTTTACTAGGAAATTGTAGGTGTGGTAGCTTCCCGTTGCTTTCCACACCGGTGAAGGATGATGATGATGATGATGATGATAGCCATATGATTTCGGGGACCGTTTGGGCCTTAAAGTTTTCCTGACATTTGTCTTACAGGTGAGGAAAAAGCCCGATAAAAACCTCACCCAGAATAATAATAATAATAATAATAATAATAATAATAATAATAATAATAATAATAATAATAATAATAATGCTTTATTTTAGCTGGCAGAGTTAAGGCCATAAGGCTTTCTCTTCCACTCAACCAGCGAATAGTAGAATTATACAAAATTACACACATAATACAATTTCAAGATATTATTAAAATACAGTCTAAACAAAATACAATGATGATGTTATCTAATACTAGCTAATACTAACAAAAACATAGAATATAATAAAATTAAAATGATATAAAATAAAGTAAGTAGCTTCCTAGATGATTATTAGTGGAATGCTCTATATAGTTGTTATGCAGTTAATGTTTTCATTGTGTCGAATTTAAGATATCAGTTAATTTGGATTTAAGTAATGATAGTGATTCTGCCTCGACCGGAGATTGAACCCGGGCCCGCTGCGTGACAAGGCAGCACGCCACCTTGAGACCGCAGTGGTGGACATTATTGTTAGTTACAGCGCTGTAATTGCAGAAATTATGTATGAATATTGGGGTTTAATAATGGAGGAAAATACGCGTGTATTCCTCACATAAATTTAATGAGGGTAAATTTGGATACAGTCTAAACCAAACAAATGATAATTCCGCCGACCCTGTGAACGCCATGAAAACTGTTAAGTTCAGAAGCGATTATGGTCGGTTTCAAAGCAGTTGCTGTAAATTTTTTATGCACAATCAAGTGCAGGGCAAAACTGTCGCATGACCAAGCATTTCAATATTTCAAAAGTCAACTCATGTAATAAATGTATTTTTCCAACCCAACCTTCTACAATGTATTAGCTTTTTGCTACCTCTCTCTCTCTCTCTATTTATAATGCTTTTAAAACGTGTAAGACTTTAAGGCGTGTTTACCAGTAAATATAACATGGTTAAAACAAGTAATTGTGATACTAGTTTTCGGGTGTCCAAAGAATTCGTTCTAATGGCACAAATACAGTTGCACAAGAAGACCATCTGATATCTAACATATAAAATTTAATGTTTGTCTGTTTGTTGGTTTGTTTGTGTGTTCGTACTTTATGCGCGATCATACCGCTGATCCGATTTTGATGGGGCTTTTTGCAAAATGTTCAGGAGATTCCCGGGATGATCATAGGATATAAGAGAGTTGTGATACTCAATTCCTACACCCTTAAAAATCGCCCTTTTTTAGTGGAAAACGTAAAAAAGTAACTATTTGGACTCTTAAATGACTTACGCTGCCTAAACCATAACAAATACACAAAATTAATGTACACAGAATTAAATATCTCAAAAAGCTCTACAAAAAAAGTCCACGACGGCATATGTTTATCTCTTACGGATAACTCACAATAATCATTTCTATCTTTCATTGATGCCAAGAAGATCGAGACAAGTAGGCTTACGTAGATTCCTGTGCTAGTACAGCAGCACAAGACGGGTATTCTTTTACGGATGACTCACAATAGTGAATTTTGTCTTTTACCTCGTTTACGCCAAAAATCGAGATAAGTAAATTCCCGGGCAACACCGGGCAATCAGCACGAAGAGTCTTAAAATAATTACGTTATACATTATAATTATTTTTCATTTTACTTATTCGACTAGTCGTAAGAAGTACATCAATTTTCGCATTTCAGATCATTTATGCCAAGAAGATCGGGATAAATAGATTCCCGGGCAACTCCGGGTAATCAGCACGGGTATCTAAAAAATATAAATTAGTAATTATTTTTCCTTTTACTTATTCAACTAAACATAAAAGCACATTGATTTTCATTGATTCAGATGTAGCATCGCACGCCGGATATTAGCTAGTCTTTTATAAATTATTATGATTTCCAAATATATCTGTAAATCTGAACTTTTGGAACGTCGTCACTTTCTTCTATTAGATCACAATCTTACTATTGTTAAACACTGCTAAACTTCCCAGTCAGATTTATGTGAAGATAATTGTTTTTACAAAATTAAAAACTAATATTTTTGCGCGATAGTGCGTTTTGTCGTACTTACAGCAATGGCGACCATGATTGAAAGTTCAACTTCCTACATTTCGGGGTTGCAAACCTAAATAACTATACTGTAATAAAAATAACTGTACTGTAAGATTACATATTATAAACACGCGTGTGGGAAGGAAAACCACTGCCCTCTATGTATACTCCATACAATGTATATACAAAAAATATCCAAAAGTTAGTGTTAATATACATTATACGAAACAAATCACTGCATTTTAAATGAACTGAACTTTATTTGAAACAATATGAAACAATAAATACGTACTTGCGGCCATGTTATCAATAATTGTTCTCAAGGTCTCCTGTTGTTTCAACTAATAAACAATGCCCACACTGTTAACGTTACTCAATTGTTTATAATGAACGCAAATATTTCCAACAAAGATGTTATTATTTTACTATTATGTATTACATTGAAAACACCATCGCGCAAAAAAATAATGTACAGCGCACGTTTGTGAATTGTTTTACATTATCTCGGAAATTAAAAACCGAGCGATAGCGAGGTTTTTAAACATTTTCCTCGATTATGTAAAAAACCAATTCCCGACCTCATTTCGTAACATACTGTTTAGAAGATTCCAAAGGTAATATTTGTAACATAATAAAATACTTGGAAGTTGATATAATTGAAGGTGGAAGCAATGATTTTGGAAATAACAAATAATAGTTGACCAAGAATAAAACTTTGCAAGAAATTTGAAGCCAACTGGAACCTTTATAAATATTGTAATATTTATACCTATATTGTAGAATGGAATTTTTTTTGGGATAAACAGATATAAATCAGTAAAAAGACGTTTAATGACCTATGGAGTAGAAACGTGGACTATGAATGCCAAATTAAAGTCAAAATTGCAATCTACAAAAATTAATTTTTAAGGAGATCAGAAAGAATATTATCCCAGAAAAAATGAACTTAAAAAAAAACAATTATTCAATTTGTGGGAACTAAACAATTACAATTGGAAACGTGAAGAGGATAAGTGAAGATAGATTGCCAGATAGGAACTTGGAGTGGATTCGAAGTCGGAAGGAAATAAGAGGGAGACCTAAAAAGACATGGATAGAGAGAAATATGAATTTGATGAAGGACAGGTGTCTGCAGGATGGTGACTGGAAGGATAGAGATGAATGGAGGAAGAGAATCAAAACTAAATATTGGGCACAGGCAGATGTATCATTTAAAACGTATTAAATAAATTAAAAAAATCATAAAACAAACACTGCAATAAGCACATCTAACTCTACTATATCGTGATAAACTTAAAACAGTCAAAAAATGAGGAAATTGAAGGAAATGGTCTGAAATATCATTCCTAGAAATAATGAAGATGAAAAATTGTGCATTTATTGGTAAATATGGAATTAGATCAAAAATTGTACTTGATAACAAAATAATAGAACAAATATCACATTTCCAATATTTAGGATGTGATATAACTTATAGAGAAAATAAAGATATAGAAAATAAAGTAAATAAATTTCAGGCTATTTATGGAACCATAAAAAGAACCTTAGGTCGGAAAACAAGGAAAGATACGAAGCTTAAATTATATAAAACAATGTCTGTTCCTTTGTTGTTGTATGGAAGTGAAAATTGAATAATAAAATCAAGGGATAAAAGTAGGATACAGACTGCGAAAATGCTATTTTTACGTAATGTGAAAGGATGCACAAGAGCGGATAGAATAAGGAATGAAACTATACGAGAAGAATTAAATATATATAAAATTGAAGATAAAATCAGCGAAAATAATAAGAAATGGACAGAACACTTAATGTGAGTGAACAACGAAAAAATACCAAAAAGAACCTTCCTGTATAATCCCAGAGGAACAAGAGATGTTGGCCGACCACGTAGAAGATGGACTCCACTTTTAACTTCGCCGGAACAGGCTGCATAGCCTAAACCTTGTAGTAGTAGTAGAAGAAGAAAAATTGTGCAGTTTTATTGATTTTTCATCCTACCAAATATTATCATCAGTTAAAGGAAAAAATTTAATTTGCCCATCGTTTTCATAGAAGCAATTTATATATTCAGCTGTAAGAATCCTAGAATCCATGTGGCTTCCAGATTATATATATATATAGTGCACGAGTATAAGATGAGATTGCTTGTGAGATATCCATTCATAGTAATTCTGCCCGAGGACAGGTCCTTCACAGCAATCATAGCATTTTCATGCTATGTTTGCAGCTTTACTAGGGAATTGTAGGTGTGGTAGCTTCCCGTTGCTTTCCACATCGGTGAAGGATGATGATGATAATTATGTTGATGGCCATATGATTTCGGGGACCGTTTGGGCCTTAAAGTTTTCCTGACATTTGTCACAGAGGTGAGGAAAAACCCCGATAAAAACCTCACCCAGAAAAACTGCCCCGACCGGGGATCGAAAACCGTGCACGCTGCGTGACAAGGCAGCACGCTACCTCGAGACCACAACGATGGACTTTGCGAGACATAATAGAACAAATATTGTAGCAATTGATTATAACACAATAAAAATAAACCCCTGTTTGCACTTTTTTAAACTATTATTTCCCAAGTATTAACGTTCCAGAAAAATATAATTGACATATTTACATCATAGGACATCCGAAATTAATTAATAACCTAAAATGTTGGTTATAAACAGTTTGATATGTTTCATTTTTCTCCCCTAGGATGCAGTCTTACAATATTGCGATCCGATTTGGCAGTAAATAGTATGATCTGGATGCTGTGATGAAGAAATTAAACGCAACAAACGTTTCTTATTTGCTTTCAGACATCGCAGTTTACATTAAATATATAAATATTTTAAAATAATTATATTTAAATAATGATTTCTGAGTAAACAGCTTAATTTTATTCGTTAAATAGTCCTAACAAATGCCACTCTTGATGTCCAAATTCTCTAGATAAATTCACACGTTACTTAGTGACATCGTGAATTTATCGATAACTTGGAAATCACTCATGGCATTAGTTATGACTATTTAACTCATGCCCCAAATGAGAGTCAATGACCAATCACATTTCAATGATTTTTATTTACAACCAATCACAGTCGTGGTTCGCCTAGAATTTACCGACTAAAGTTTATCATAATAAAGAAAGCACCTCCTTTTTAACATTCTGAATAGGTCATAGCATTATTTTGCAGTGAATGTCTAAGACATACGGCTACCAGATTGTATATATACATATATAGTGCATGAATGTCAACACATAGCGCATGCGGGAGTTAATGTAAAAACATTTGTAGCAATTGATTATACCGCCATAAAAAGAAACCACTGTTTGCACTATTTAAATGTATTTTTTCCCAGGTAATAACATTCGAGAAAAAAAAATTGTCATATTTACATCATAGAACATCAGAAATGATTTGATATACAGTATTATGTGTTTCATTTTTCTCCACTAGATTGCATTCTTACAATATTGCGTTCCTTTGGCAATAAATATGATCTGGTAGCGGTGATGAACAAAAGAAGCAAATGAAGCGTACCAATCGTTTCTCATTTGTTTTCAAACAGCGCCGTTTACATTAAATATATAAATATTTTAAAATAACTATACTTAAATAATGATTTGTGAGTAAACAGCTCAATTTTATTCGTTAAATAGTCCTAACAAATGCCGCTTTTGATTACGAAATTCTCTAGGTAAATTGGAAATCACTCGTGGCATTACTTATGTTAAAAATTCCAGAGGAGCTGTGTGTATAAAATTTCAATTTACTTCCGTCAGTATGGAGTACAACATTGTTCCATTTGAGCAATATTGATATTTATTTAAATAGAACATTGCACACCATTTAGTGACCACCGAACGTCACACTTAGTTATTCCATTTGCATTAAACGTGTTGGATTAATTTTCAAACTTTAAGCTTCGGTACTCAATTAACCCCAAGCATTGAAAGGGAGGTCCGTAACACTTCATTAGTGTATGCAATAATCACTTTCCGCATGTCTCAATGTCTTCTCTAATTTTATGCGCCAGATATTTTACGTTGGTTAATATCGTAAATTAGAGGTACAATTTCACGTCTTAGTTTTCTCAATTCCTACATAAATTATATTGGGCATTATTTAGGCCACAGTGTAATAACATGTTTCTAATTTGTTTATTTCTAACATGTTTTAATTTTGACTTTCTGTCACTTCTACATAAATATTCCATTTCTACAGCTATTAGTCTATTCTTGTAGTATTTGATTGTCTATATCTCGCTTCCATATATTGCAACAGATTCCAACCATGTTTTACATATATATTTTTTGGTGTCTTTCCAAATATCCCACCACATACAATTTTACGATGATATTATTTTTCCACTCGATTCAATTCTATGTTTTACATTATCTTTGCCAACAGTATACCTTCAATGTTACCTGTGATTAACATATTGACTTAGGCTTTCACGACCGGAGTTATTGTAATGATCTAGTAGAAGATTTCCGGGCTGTTAGCCGTGGTCTTGAGGCTTGTAGCTCCACGATGTTTCGCCAGAGACTGCTAACCAACCAGAAGGCAGATGCAATTTACGAAGTAACGGACCGCGCAGAGAACACGTCGCGGATAAATGTAAAATAGGGCAGGTAGTCGGCAAAATTGCCAGTCTCAAGACAACCCTTGAGGATGCTGGACGCAGTCTCTGGCCCGGAAATCTTCTACAAGATCATTACCTGTGATTATTTCCAAATATTTTCTTTTTGAGTGATGTTCATCTGTAAAATATTGTTCCCTTCAACATAGGACCTAGTGAAAGCGGAGACTGAGACTAAAGTTGGTCCAGGAATAATATTTATATTGACATGAATCAATTAAGAACTATAATGTTTTTATTTTTAGCTATTAATATTAATTCTATCAATATTTAGGCCTATTATATTTATTAATTAATAATTATGTGTTAAAAGTTATTTGTCTGCAAAATAATGAGAACCTATCGGAAATTGACTGGAACCATAAAGGAAATTGAAGACTCGTGATAACAGCGGTGGCAGCGACTTCCTGCGGTTACACGGTTTGCCGCCAGCCTCTGCCTGTCTGTGTCTGTGATGATGTGCTAGAGTGTTGATACCGATAAACACAGCGTCTGATACAGTGATTGATTAGCATTTCACGTGACAAGTCGTGCCTTTAGAATAAGTGAAAGTGTAGCTTACAGACTCGTAATGGCAGTGACTTAATTATGTGCTAATCAGTTAAAAATTGCTTTATTAACATTAGAAGTAGTAGAATTATGTTATTGTTACTGTAATAATAATAATAATAATAATAATAATAATAATAATAACAATAATAATAATAATAATAATAATAATGACAGATAATGGAATTCTACGAAAACAGAAGTAAAGCTCCAGTGGATACTATGAAGTGGATTGATGAAGTCAAAAAAGGACTTAAAATTGGCAGGAATTACTAAAGAAGATATCCCAAACAGAGATATATTTAGAATTAAGGTGAATAAGTGGCAAGTTGACCAAGAGGACAAACCGAAGAAAAAAAAACTGGAACAACTTGGACAGATGAGAGAAAACAAGCTCATAGCAAAAGAATGAAAGAAATTTGGGCTCAAAGGAAACGCCTCTAAGTACTTTGCGTAGTCCTACATGGGCTCATCCGCAATTAAAAAAAATAATAATGATAATGATAATAATCATAATAATATTAATAATAATAATAATAATAATAATAATAATAATAATAATATTTAACAATAATAATAAAAATACTCTTTATAATAATATTAATAATAAAAATAATATTAATATTAGTAATATTTTTTTCATATGCCCCAGGTTTTTCTTTCGACATTCCTGGTTTCTCTCCTGGCATGGCGTACTTGTAACCCACTTCTGAGGTTGGGGCGCCTGGAAGGCGGGGTTACGTTGCCCCGATGATATGATGGGTGATGATGATGATAATGGTGCGCCAAGAGAGTCCCTAATCCTAAGCTTAGCCTAAGATGAATATGAATGATGATGATTGCGATGGCCATATGATTTCGGGGACCGTTTGGGCCTTAACGTTTTCCTGACATTTGTCTTGCAGGTGAGGAAAAACCCCGATTAAAACCTCACCCAGAAAACTGTCCCAGCCGGAGATCGAACCCGGGCCCGCTGCTTGACAAGGCAGCACGCTACCCAGAGACCACAGCGGTGGACATAATAATAATATTATTAATAATAATTTTCATACATAGTGTTCTGCTCAAGAGCAGGTCTTTCACTGCAAACTCAGCATTCTCCACTCTTTCCTTAGCTCAGCTTTCCTTTTTGTATCTGCATACGAATCATTTATTTTAATATTGTCTATCATCTGATGTCTTTTTCTGCCTCTAACTTTTTTTCCGTTGACCATTTCTTCTAGGGCATCCTTCAGCACGCAGTTTCTTCTTAGCCAGTGGCTAGTCAAATTTCTTTTCCTCTTCTTTATGAGTTCCAGCATTGTTCTTCTTTCGCCCTCTCTGTCTGGCACATCTTTATTTCTTACTTTGTCCATTTTATACGTTCCATTCTTCTCCATATCCACATTTCAAAAGCTTCCAGTCGCGTTTCCTCATTCCGTCGTAATGTCCAAGTCTCTGCACCATACAATGCTATACTTCACTAGCCTCTTTCGTAATTCTTTTTCCAAAGGTCTGCAGAAAATGCTTTTGTTTTTGTTCAAAGCTTCTTAATAATTATTTATTTATTTATATACAGATTTTTTAATGTTTACATATCTTTCTGAGCCTAAAATATTAATAATAATAATAATAATAGTGATAATAATAAAAATAATATTAACAATAATACTACTACTACTACTACTACTACTACTACTACTACTACTACTACTACTACTACTACTACTACTACTACTACTAATAATAATAATAATATGTATTTATATACAGAATTTTAATGTGTACACATTTTTCTGTGCCTGAAGTTTTAAATATAAATAATAATAATAATAATAATAATAATAATAATTTTATTATTAGATAATCCTATTTATACATGCTTTAACTTCTAAGGCTATATACGTCTTTCATTGTTTAACTTCACCATCAACTTCGCGGTTTAGGTCTTCGCCTGTTCTGACTTACATCTCTTCAGCCCAGTGCTTTCTTGGTCTTCCTAGCGATCTTCGTCCTCCAGGATTATACATCAGTGCCATCTTTGGTATTCTATCCTCTGGCATTCTTTATAGATGTTATATCCAATTGTTCCTATGTTCTTCTATTTGTTGAAGAAGTGGTTGTACTTTTAGTTCCTCTCTAATATTATCATTTCTAATATGTTCTTCTCTGGCACAACCATAGGAATCTCATTTCCGCTGCCTGGATTTTACTTTTTTTCTTTTTCCTTCAGTAGCCAGGCCTCACTTCCATACATCGCCACTGGTGTGTCAATGTTTAAATTATACCATGAAATGGTGAATATGATGATATGGGTCCTGCTAACGAAATACCAGGTCAGAAATGCCTAAACGACTGAGGAAAACCTGGAAGTAAACTTAGGATGATCGGCATTGGGGTTATATCCTGGGATATCCTGAAAACAATTCTCAAATGTCACCGCTTGAACCAATTCGCTCGTTTTTGTTTTGTTGTTTTATTCGAAACATTCTGACATTATAAACAAACAAAAGTACATCGAGCTTTAATCACTTGATTATTTGTTAATACATTCTTTTAAAATAAAGAAGCCGACAGAATTAAGTGTGTTTCGTGCTGCTGCTTGTATGTTTTCAGTTTACCGCTAAAATATATAGCGTAAAGTCTAATCAGTAAATAAAATTTCTTGTAATTCTTGTTTTACCAATGTAGATACTCTTTACTTTGAGTATATATATATATATATATATATATATATATATATATATATATATATATATATATATATATACTCACACAGGGTGTTTCAGAATAAATATTACAGGCTTCTAGGGGTTAATAGATAACGTTTTGATAAGGAACTCGTGTCCGGAAGACGTACCATTTCGATGGAAAATAAGTTTGAAAATCGAAACACAATGTGCTGATATCGTGTGTCCTGTGTTTCAGAATAAGTATTACAGACGTCTAGGGGTTGTACTACACCTGTCGAGTCGGAGGAACATCTTCTTGCACGAATTCTGGCGGCAGCAGAAATTATTGAGCACACACAAGGTCTTGTGCGGCGTGTGTGTGAAAACATGCGACGCAGGTACACTTTGTGTAATGAACAACAGGGTCGCCACGTGGAACAACACTTTAGAAATCTGTAAAACGTATTCTGAAACACAAGACACACGATATCAGCCCATTGCGTTTCGAACTTCAAACTTATTTTACATCGAAAAGGTGCGTTTCCGGACATGGGTTCCTTATCAAAACGTTTTCTACTAATTCGCATCTATAACCCCTAAAAGTCTGTACTACTTATTTTGAAACACTCTGTATGTATATATATATTTTCAAAAGTCTTGAATAAATATATGAATTGACTACCATTTTTTTTTTTTTTTTGTTTTAGAGTTCCGGTGAATTTATCCATACACATTTATATATGTTTCGTTGTTTGAATCAGACAAACGATTGGTTCGATAGATTTTTATCAACATCAAAACTGTGTGTTCAATTTTTTTATTAACTGGGTTGATTCCAACTCCATCGGGTAGTAGAACAGAAGTAAATTCACTGAAAACAATATTGCTCGATTTCCGCCCATATGAATACGAAATTTCGCGAAACCAGAATTAAAGGCAGGGATAAATACTTGGTACTGCATTCATAGCCACTGTTGTATTGTACATATGCTAATTGAATTCCTGCTGCAGAGTTCTTTATTCTGTTGCCGCCTACCAACTGATTTGTGAGATACACGCCCGTCTAGAGCCCCAACAGTTGGAAGTGAACTTTCCACAATAGAATTCACACTTTCAACATGGAATTCAATTCATACGAATTGAACAATCTCTTCATGGTAGATGTTATGAAATCATTTACTCTAATTCGAAATGTTTTCTATTCGTAGAAAATCATATAATTTTGTCCCTGTTCGTTTGCTTATTAAATATTTGATGGATTTTTTTTTATAATTTACTACCTAATACCCGGCGTGCCCTGCTACGCATACATAAATTAAAATTAATTTGCTTTTATGTTTAGTTGAATAAGTGAAAGGAAAAATAATACATTTATATTTTTTAGATACCCCGTACTGATTATCCGGCATTGCCAACGGTATGGCCGTGCATTAAGTACGAACACACAAACAAACAAACAAACAAACATTCATTTTTATATAATAGATGTAACTGTCCGAATAAACAAAGAATAATTTTAGGACTTTCAATTTTGTTATCAGATAATTTAAAAAAATTGAATTTTGTCTCCATGTTTTATATGGATGTAGAAAACAATTTTTAATTAAATTATAAGATATATTTCTTAAGATAATTATGAGAAATAACATACCGTTTACATTTAATTAATGTTTATCAATTTATATATATTTAATAAAGTTGTATTCATACATACATTTTGATAAAAAAACTCAAGTTCAAAAGAAAGAGGGGAAAATAGATTTAAATGACTGTTTGAAATAAATCCTTAATATTTTATTGGTTTCGATTAAGAATTGGACAATGATTTGAATGATCACAATATTTTGGATATTAAAAAGGGCATTACATATAACCTCCAAATTAGTATAAGCACATATTAAAATTATCTCTAAATTATTAAATACACGAAGTTATAAAGGACATAACAGTACTTGAAAACGTCATTAGTGGCTTTACGCTACCTCGATGGAACAAATAGGCTAAAGGTAAGTAGAATATTAATATAATGAAATGTTAATGCATTGGGCCAAAATAATGGTATTTTGTATTAACAAATTATTAGTGGAAAAAGGGCGAAATCATATACCCTAATGTTCGTTTTGAATCCAGCATCCACCAGTATGAGGATGTTAATCATAAGTAATGCCACAAGTGATTTCCAAATTATCAATAATTCACGACTCACGAAGTGACAAGTGAAATTATTTAGAGAATTTCGAAATCAAGAGTAGCATTTGTTAGGTCCATTTAACAAATAAAATTAAGCTATTTACTCACAAATCATTATTTAATTACAGTTATTTTAAAATATTTATATATTTAATGTAAACGGCGATGTTTGAAAACAAACGAGAAACGTTTGTTATGCTTCATTTGTTCATCACTGCAACCAGATCATATTATTTATTGCCAAAGAATCACAATATTGTAAGAATGCACCCTAGTAGAGATAAAATGAAACACATCAAACTGTTTATAACTAACACATTAATTAATTTCTGATGTGCTATGATGTGAATTATATTTTTCTGGAACGTAATACGTTTAAGAAACTGCAAACAGTGGTATGTTTTTATTGTGACATATTCAATTACTACGAATGTTTTTCTATTATATCACCTCAAGCAGTATCTGTTTACATTCATGCACTATGTATACAATCTGGTAGCCGTATTTCTTAGAGAATCAGTAACTGCAAAATAATGCTGTGACCTATTCAGAATGTTAAAAAGGAGGAGCTTGATTTTAAAGTCATAAAATTAAACAGATAAAATTGAGGTGAAAAACGACTGTGATTGGTTGTAAATCAAAATTCATTGAAATGTGATTGGTCATTGACTCCCATTTGGGGCATGAGTTAAATAGTCAAGAAAAATAAATATATTCTATCATCCACAATACTGCAGCCTAAAACAACATACATAAAACAAAATTTCTGTTTCGCTCACCAGGACAAACAAATATTACATTCAAGGCCAAAAATCAAAATAATATTATGCATGTATGGGCCCTAGCAAACTATTAACTGAACAATAATAAAGTAATATATGATAATGCAAAAAAGTAAATACAAAATTAAAACTAATAAAATAATATACCGTATACACAAAGGAATAAAAAAAAGGAAGGAAAGTATTTAATTATGAGTTAATTTGTCGCTTATATAGAAGATATTAAATAGAAATATTGATAAATATTAATGTTTTTTTATAGAATAATGGAATCATAAATTACTAATTGATAAAGGACCGTAAAAAATGTTGTGCTTGTGTAAAAGTAAAAAAAAAGTAATTAACGTAAAATAAAATGGAAAACAATAAAACAAGAAAAAATACATATCTCGGCGCTTAACGCCTGATCCGACTAGCTGGGTATGAGAAATGTATTTATATGCTTATTAAAAAAAGATGGATAACTAAAATAATTTATTAAAGTATTGCTTTGGTACCTGACGATTTTCTGCTATATTTCGCCTGTGAAGCATCCCTCTTGATTGTCCAACAATAATCGGCCAGCATACTAGGATTTCATTTGCCATGATATCTCTTTTTTATAGCTGAAACCATTTGAGTTAGCTCGTTTTGTTTTATTTTACAATGGACAAATGGACGAAAAAACGTTTATTAAAAAATAATTATTTAAATTCATTAATTGAAATTGAAATAAAAAATGTGGGTAATGGAGAAACTCCGAATACATATTTGAAAACACGATACAAAACTGCAGTAAGTACAAGTATAGGTACTCATGAGACAAAAATCATGTTGACCAGTGTTATTTGTTGAAGTATTGCTTTGATACCTGTGTAAGAGGTAGTTATGTGCATTCTATAACCTCTCCTACCTAATTCTCAACCTGACCTGCACGTGGTACACCCTGCTTTTAACTAACGAGGTAATGGGGACCGAGTCACGGCGGTATAACCGTTCCATCAAATATGGAGGAAATTCCATATTTTGAAAGCCTGACTAGAGGCTATAAGGTAGCAGCCCTACCACTAGTCTTGCTCTGGGGATGGCTGTTAACCAACCCAAGGAATTTCCTACTACTCGAAGAAACTTCAAGGAATTTCCTACTACTCGAAGAAACTTAAGCAAAGACTAGAATGACCACACTGATGACGAACATAGGGACCAAGGAAGACCAAAACATCGGTGGAAAGATCAAGACCATCTTCGCTAGGTTTACCATACAGACCACATGGCCTAAAACGAATTTGTTCATGATGATGATGATGCTTTGATACCTATATTTAGTTGTAAAACTGTACCTTTAAAAATACATGTTGGAAAATTATGATTTATCATAGAATACAACAACTGTAGCAATTCTAGCTTTCATGAACCTGAAAGAGCCAACAGGTTTAATCTCTGAATGATGATCATCATCATATAATACGTTCCTGTAATTAGAGAAGAAAATATGAGGTTATGTTATTGAACAAGATATCAGGTTGAGAGTTTGAAGGGAGGCTAAAAGCATAATATTTACTCTCCTTATGGAAAAGACAAGTATGAAAACAATCCCTTGTTTCATGTAACCACAATCCTCTTACAGCCTTAATCCTATTAGTACTACATTGATCTACAACATGGTTACCCAGTCCAACCAAGCCTTCAATAAATTAACAGCTAATCTACTTCAAAGTAACTTTAGTATACCACGCAGACTCTAACCTGACGGCTCCATGACGTCATTATTTTACAAGACGCGAATTCATACCGACTTTTTTTTGTTATTAGTGAAAATGCATTTCAAATGTGAATTTGTACTTAGAATTAATTCTAAGTAATTTTACTATAAACACAAAAACTGAAAGAGACGTAAATATGAAACTGTCAAGAATTCAAATTATGTGTGGAACTATACATAAATTATTAAAGAAAAAACAAGAAGAGATACTAGATGGAAGTTTTATAAAACATTGGCAGTTCCTGCATTACTTTATGGGAGTAAAACTTGGGTAATGATCAAACAATTACAAAGCATAATACAAAGCGTAGAAATGAACTTCCTTAAAAGAACAAAAGGCTGCACAAGAACGGATCGGATGAATAATGAAGATATAAGAACAGAGCTAAATATATATCCATTGAACGATAAAATCAAAGAATATAGAGAAAAAAATGGTTTAGTCATGTAGAAAGAATGAACGTAACAAGATTACAAAAAGCAGCATTTAACTACAAGCCAAGAGGTTCAAGGAATGTAGGAAAGCCAGTGAAAAGATGGACAGAACAACTGTGAGATGGAACAGCCAATTTGTGTAGCCCGTGATATGAAGAAGAAGAAGAAGAAGTAATTCTAAGTTACGTAAAACTTGTAGATGACACACAATTAGCACGTGCAGCACAAGACAATAACTATGTCAACACTGATACAAACAACTTAGAAAACACATTATTTCAGTTTTCTACATCATCATCATCTTCAGGGTATGGGCCTGTTGGCCAGTTCCGCTCCCCGCTGCACAAATTGTTACAGGTCGTTCTTCCAACGTCGTTTCGGTCTTCCTACATTTCTTCGGCCTTCAGGTCTATAATGAAGTATCTGTTTTGATGAACGATTATTTAGCATTCTTTGTACATGTTCAAACCATTTACATTTATTTATGTATATTCCCTCCACAAATTTTGAGGAAGTGGCTGAATTCAAATACCTAGGAACAATAATCACAAATACTAATGAGATGCATAAAGAAATTAAACATAGGCTCAATTCCGGAAATGCGTGCTATTATGCATTGCACAGACTCTTGATGTCCCAACTCCTTTAAAAAAAACGTTAAACAGAAAATATATAAAACAGTTATACTATATGGGTGCGAAACATGGACTCTTACTTTAAGGGAGGAAAGGAGATTACAAGTATTTGAGAATGAAGTACTTAGGACAATTTTTGGACCAAAGAGGGAGATGAATAGACAGGTGAATGGAGAAGACTACATACAATGAAACAATGAACTACGTGGTCTTTATAGGAAGCCAGATATAATAAGAACACTTAAGTCTCGTAGACTGCGATGGGCAGGACATGGGGAATGAAAGTCTTGCATGGAAGCTTCTTGTAGGGAAGCCAGAGGGAAAACGCCCAGTTGGTAGACCAAGAATGAAATGGGAGAATAACATTAACTATGATTTGAGGGAAGTAGATTATACAGGGAATGATTGGAAAGCATTAGCTCAGGATAGGGATGTATGGAGAGCTTATGTCCGCGCGGCCATGAACCTACGGGTTCAATAGTACCAGTGAGGAAGAAAGAAAGATATTCTCTCCACAACTTATCGCCACACTGTTCACCATAAGACTCGCTGCCGCCGACTGACTGCGGTCTCCTGCCTCTGCCCTTTTATAAGGCGCGAGGAAATATCCAGAAACATCTTCTAGGCAGGTCGATTCCCAGAATACTCTAGCATGGATCTCTCTCCAAAGAAAAGAGAGACACCGGCAGAACCATCTGGCAACACATTCCAGACAATTTTGCCTGCTGGCGGGTAATCTATCTCACCATGGGCGACTCGCCCGCGCGATTGAAACGTCGCTATGCGACATGCAACAATATTATATACTAGCAAATCATCTCTGATATCTTGACTTCTCTTTTGATCTCTTAAAGATACACATGCAACGCATCTCAGAAATCTTATTTCTATTGTCTCAATTTTATGTTTATCAAGATCGTTAAAGGCCAAGTCTCAGACCCGTAAGTTAAAGTTGGAACGGCTACTGTTTTGTAAAACTTTAATTGGGTTTCTCTTGTGGTATTATTTCTCAAAAATCTTGTTATTAAACTACATATCTGTTGGAATTCCCCTAATTTCTTATCCATATTCAAATTTTACAGGTACGTTATCATGCATCCCAGATAACACTGAGCAACAAAAAAGAATTTTGTTTTTGTCTCAGAAAGAAAAATATGAGATTCTGATAGTATGTTTTCTCCTGAATTCAAATATAATATCAGTTTTTCTCCATCACGTAAGGTTTCCGAGAGACAGAAATTTATAATTTCAAACACTTCAATATTTTCTACATTCGTAACTACACAATATTCGAACATTCGGACTGACCTAGAAAGTAAGAAATGGCCATTTTCTGCTATATTTCGTCTGTGGAGCATCCCTCTTGATGGTCCAACATTAATCGGCCAGCATATTAGGATTCCATTTGCCTTGATATCTCTTTTCCATAGCTGAATTTTCCTGAGTTAGCTCATTTGGTTTTATTTTACAATGGACAAATGGACGAAAAAACGTTCATTAAAAAAAATTATTATTTAAATCCATTAATTGAAATTGAAATAAAAAAAACTGTAGGTGATGGAGAAATTCCGAATACATATTTGAAAACAAGATAAAAAACTTCATTAAGTACAACTATTGGTTCTCATGAGACAAAAATCATGTTGACCAGTGTTATTAAAACACGTTATTTGTACAATTATGTTTTATACTAGGGCTTGGAATTTAGAATGAGACATAGTCCTTAAACTATAAGACGACAAATTAAGTATCGGTGTCCACCATCCAGCTACGGTGCGCGAAGTACGTAATAAATAAAAACTAAAAATTCTGTTTGTAGTTTGTGGATACCATATTGTCTTTTACGTAATGATTCTATTCGATTCCAGGTGTTATTCTGTTTTATGATTGAGGACTATGTTAATTTTTTATGAGCCGTCCGACTACTGGCTGAACAGCCCGGACTCAATCCTTGGTTGAGATTTTTTTGCATGCATACATTTCCTGGCTGGTTCTGGATACCACTCAGCCTCAATTAAATGAGTGACACGATAAAGGCCAGGGCACAGGGTTACTCATTCTATCTCGTTCGCGTGCTTTTGCCTAAAAATCTTGGATCTTAGCGTTCACGTAATCATGGCCCTTGATGTTCTGTTAATAACTCCATCCCTATAACACGAGGCAAGCAGTTATTAAAAGAATACTATGAAACAATCTGGAATTTAATTTACACCAAATCAAATGACGCCTTGCATACCAAAATGTTCATCCCCAACATACCCTATAGACTGTCCCTATCCCTATGGCCTAACTATATAACCACACAGTTTCTCACCAACCATGGACTATTTAAATCCTACCTACACAAAATGAACAAAACTGCTTCACCTTATTGCAACTGCCCAGAAAAATCACTGCAGACTGCCCACCATCTGATGACTGAATGCAACATGTTCTCCAGAGATCGACCAGCTATACTACAAATTGCTACTCCGCCAAATATTCTGAAGTTCCACTTTGACACAGTCAACGTTGCAGAATTTCTTACGAGGATCTTCCGTCAACTACAAGAACAACTAGAACAATAATTGAACAATTGTAAAACTGTAAATATCCCGTGATATACCATTGGTGAAACACGGGTTGTAACACATGTAAATAAAAAATAAATAAAAAAAGGGGTACCTTTACATTTTTATTACGATTTGAGGAATCCTTATCTACAATTTTTCCCATATTTTTATTATACACACTTTGTCAACTTCTGGGTAAACCAAACTGATCTGTGTTACTTTAATTCATGATATTCGTATATTACAAGAATTGGTAACTAAAATCAGTACTAAAAGAAATTGCATTAGTTGACTACTGTTTTTTAGTGAATCGATAATGAATGCAAGAGGACTTCATGTTACATGATTACAAGATAGAATGGAGTTTCCCCACTGAATGGGAATCGTGATTTGAATATAAAATTAAAGAGTTTGAATTGGCATTTTATCTGTATAGAAGAGAGGGCCTTACACTTGTTAACGTTACTAATGTCTGTAATATTTTATTCATTTTACATAATTTTTTTTTTTAATTTCAGAATTGTTTCTGTTATATACATAGCTATCCTCAAACAAAATAAACATTTTTTTTTCTTCCACACTTCCTGGACTTCCGTGTTTGCTTCTATCATATTTCTCTTCTTCATGTTGTCATGAATTCCCTTTATCCACGTTGGCTTCGGTCTACCACGTTTCCCTTTCCCAGGAGGTATCCATTTCAATACTTATTTGTTTGTTTCGATTTTTGATCTCACTAAAAATGATCTGAGCTGCCATTTCTGTGAACTCTGGTATCAGCTATCCGTATATTTTTAATTTGTTTACATAGGCCCTATAATATAATCAATTATCAATTTTAATTTGCTACTTTCACACACCCTTATATATTTATGGATACCTTTATTTTCAAAAATGTATTACTTATCAAATCTTGATATTCACATCTTTCTTTCAGCCTTTCACCATTGTCGTTCATGGCATCCTCATCAAATTTATCAACAACTTTATCATTTGTTTGTTTACCTACTCTAGCATTGAAATCGCCCTTTTGGAAAATCTCATTTGTCTTTGGTATGTTTCCAATTACATGACATATATATATAGTCCAAGATCCGGCTGCAAGATTTACTAAGTACGTTCATTGAGTGTATGAACAAAATATTTTTTTTTTCATAAAATTGTGAATTACTAAATACACGTTTGCCGAGTTGCCTATTAAAATTCTGTCGCCAGTAAAATTAATTAAAATATAATTAGTTTATTTATTCGAAATAATTTGATTCACTTGTTGTTAAAATAAATTATAATCCAGTTCGCAGAAATCGATGTATAGAGCATGAAAAGTTTTGGTTGCCATTGCACACTTGGCCGTAACCTCCTCGCGGCTACAGCTGGGTGTGGCACCAATCAGTAATAAAACGGCGGTAAATACGTATTTATTGTTTTATATTGTTCCCTTGTAGCGGGACGTAAAACCACTGCCCTTTATGTATACTACGTACAATGTATGTACAAAAATATATCCAAAATGTAGTGTTAATTTATATTATACGAAACAAATCACATCATTTTGAATGAACTGAACTTTATTTGAAGCAATATAAAAAATAAATTCCTACTTACCGCCATTTTATTACTGATTGGTGTCACAGCCTGCTGTAGCGGCGATGAGGTTTACGCCCAAGTGTGCAATGGCAACCAAAACTTTTCAAGCTCTATACATCGATTTCTGCGAACTGGTTTATAATTTATTTTAATAACAAGTGAAACAAATTATTTCGAATAGATAAATACATTATATTTAATTAAACATACTGGCGGCCGATTTTAATAGGTAACTCGGCAAAAATGTATTCAGTAATTCACAATTTTATGACAAAAAAAATAGATTTTGTTCATACACTCGATGAACGTAGTAATCTTGCAGCCTGATCTTGGACTATTAATACTGTCCAGAACGCATCTTTTATATTATTAGGGTATGAATTTGTGGGTGCATGATTTCATTAAACAGACACTTAACCAACCGATTTTATGTTACTTAATTAATATCTTTAATTGAACACATGTTAGCCTATAAAAATAGGTATGTGTATATTTTAATCTATGTTTGTCACATTGGCAAATGTAATAAATAAATAAATAAATATATATATATATATATATATATATATATATATATATATATATATATAATGGCGTTGCCTATTGTTGAGCCATAGCCTCTTCTTTATAAGGAGTTACTAGATCAAGTTTATTTTTTAGTTACCTTATTTGCTCGCAAATGTCATGAATGGCATGCGGTCAACACACCGACCCAGTTAGACATCTAACAAGCAACTAAGGTATTACTAGGACGTTGATGTCGGTAAATTTTGCTTAGAAGCCTCTTTATTCAGGCTTACGAATCTTTTAAAAGTCTGAAAATCTTCAGAATAATTTAATTGAAATTAATATGGGCACTATCGAACAGAGATTCATACCCGCGAGGACATACGCTCTCCATATATCCTTATCTCGAATTAATGTTTTCTATCACTCCCTGTACATTATCTTATATATAAAAATTAATGTTTGTTTGTTTGTATATTTATTTGTTCGTACTTTATGCGCGGCCATACCGTTGATTCGATTGTAATGTTTTTTTTTTGCAAAATGTTCAGGAGATTCCCGGGATGAACATAGGCTATAAGAGAGTTGTGATACTCAACTCCTACACCCTTAAAAATCGCCCTTTGTAGTGGAAAACGTGAAAAAAGTAGCTCTTTGGACGCTTAAATGGCTTACGCTGCCTAAACCATAAGGAATACACAAAATTAATGTAAACAGAATTGAATATCTCAAAAAGCTCTACAAAAACGACCGCGACAGCATATGTTTATCTCTTATGGATAAATCACAGAGACCATTTTTGTCTTTCATTGATACCAAGAGTCTCTTATCTCTTACGGATAACTCACAATAACCATTTTGTCTTTCATTTATACCATGAGTCTCGCGCCGTAGCCGAGTGGTTAAGGCAAGAAGTCTTGGCGCAGAACTTGCGGGACTTACGCTGGTTCGATTCTCTACGGGGGAAGAATTATTTCTCATGGAATGTCGGCCAGTATGGGTCAGAAATGAAATATAGCTGGGAAATAAAAAAACGGTTTTGACTCACTCTCATCAATTTTTTTTTTCACTCTAATATAATTGTTATATGACGGTTCTTAACTCATCTGTAAAGGAGGGTGCAATTCTAATGTTCATGACTATGTGACGTCATCATTCATACTTCTTGAGCCACAACAGAAGGCTGTAAGAGGCTTTCTTGCGAACTTATTTAATAATATCTAATTATGTGATAATTTCTGAATTTTATGGTAAAAAAGTAACATATTTTTATCGTCCGCCCATGACATGAGAATTGAACGTTCGGGCAGGACAACGTCTGCCGGGTACTCTAGTACTTAATATCAAGGAACATGTTATACTTCCAACTCATTCTTGATTTATTTCTCGGCGCTTTCCTTCAGGTTTTATTTCAAGAAGTTAACATGACTCTCTTCGATTCCTAATTATACCTCAAGTCCTGCCCATCGCCGTTTATGAGACCAATCTGTTATTACTACATCTGATTTTCTATAAAGATCATGTAGTTCACTGTTACGTAATTTTCTGCATTCGCCTGTCTCTTCGTCTCTTTGGTATAAAAATTGTTCATATGTAATGCAACGAGTGATTTCGAATTTATCTAGAGGATTTGGAAATCAACAGTGGCATTTGTTAGGGATATTTAGCGAATGAAATTAAGCTGTTTACTCACAAATCATTATTTAACTATCCATCCATCCATAGTAATTCTGCCCGAGGGCAGGTCTTTCACTGCAATCATAGCATTTTCATGCTCAGTTTTGCAGCTTTACTAGGGAATTGTAGGTGTGGTAGCTTCCTGTTGCTTTCCACACCGGTGAAGGATGATGATAATGATAATGATGATATGGATTATGATGATGGCCATGATTTCGGGGACTGTTTGGGCCTTAAAGTTTTCCTGACATTTATCTTACAGGTGAGGAAAAACCCCCGATAAAAACCTCACCCAGAAAAACTGCCCCGACCGGGATCGAACCCGGACTCGCTGCGTGACAAGGCAGCACGCTACCTCGAGACCACAGCGGTGGACTATTTAACTATAGTTACTGGTATTTTAAAACATTTATATATTTAATGTAAATGACGATTTTTGAAAATAAATCAGAAATTTGTATTTATGTTTCATTTGTTTATTCACTGCAACTTGATCATATTATGTTTTGCCATATAGGATCGCAATGTTGTAAAAATGCAACCTAGCAGAGAAAAAAAAACAAACATGAAATTGTATATTGTAACCAGCGCAAGTTTGAATCCCCATGCGTGATGAAAGTTTCTCGTGGAATTTCGGTCAGTATTTGAAGTAGGTGGAACAAAATTAATTATATTAAAACAGAATATATTGTAGTAGGAGGAAATTCAGAAAACCTTCAAATAAATATTGTAATTAAATGTGTTGAAGAATGTAAAAATCTTGGTTCTATAATAGATCAATCTGATACTTGTGAAAAATATATTATTAGCACAGAGTAAATTGTTCAAGAAAGGCAATTGGATCCCTAAATGATCGTTTATTGAATAGGAATTTGACCAGAAAAACAAAACAAAAAAAGAGATTATACAAAACAATAATGGAACGTATACTTACATATGGATCAGAAAACTGGACAATAAATGAAAGGATACAGAAAAGTGCCTTCGCGACAGAAATGGATGGATTACGGAGACGTATGAGAATATCCAGGCTACTACATATTAGAAATACATATATTAGAGAATAAATGGATGCACAAGAAACTGTTATCGAAAGGATAACAAAGAGAGTTTTACAGTGGTATGGATATGTACAACGGATGTCGGATGAACAGGGGCCTAAACAGGTGTTAGATTGGATGTTACCAGGCGGAAGGAAGAGGGAGAGAAGTAGTAGTAGTAGTAGTAGTAAAACTTTGACAGAATCTTTTCAAAAAGCAGGGGAGAGAAGTAGAAGAACATGGTATGAGGGAATAATACTACAGTCATTAAGTTCTGAGACTTTACGCCTGGAGGGTAGACACCCACAAGAATATGGGTGCCTCATAAGATGCCGATAACTCGGCGTAAACTTAAACCACATCCTTCCTCAAAATAGTCACCGTTGGTCGTTTTGCACGTTTGCCAACGTTGGTATAGCTGCTCTAAGCATCGCTGAATGATGTTGGCAAGAAGATCCCGTTTGGCTTCTCTTGTGGCAGTCATGACCTCATCGGAGAATGAAATCTACGCTCATGTATGAATGCTTTCATGCGGGGAAAGAGAGAAAAAATCGCATGGAGCGAGATCAGGTGAGTACGGAGAGTGTGGCAAAACTGTCACCTGTTGACTTGCAAGTTCCTCTTGGACAAGGACAGAACGATGTGCAGGGGCGTTGTCGTATAGCAACAGCCAATTATTTGTACGCCAAAACTCAGGTCGCTTACGGCGAATTAAATCGCGTAAACGGCCAAGGATCTCTTTGAAGCGGGTTTTGTTTATAGTTACACCTTCTGGGATGAATCCCATGTGAACAATTACATTTGAATAAAAAACAGTTCAAGTATCACCTTGCCTTCTGACCTGTCTTTTCGCGGTTTTTTCTGTCGTGGTGATAATGGCGTTTTCCATGTGGCGGTTTGTCGTTTCAGTTGCGGATCGTAAAGTAAACGCCATGTTTTGTCTCCAGTTGTTATCCGGTTGAGAAACGTCGGATCATCGTCAGTACTACTGTTGAGGTCACCACAAATCACCATGTGATCATCACGTTGGACTTGCGACAGAATTCGTGGCACACTGTGTTGGGTAACACGAAACATGTTCAGATCATCAGACATAATTTTGTAGCAAGTACCAAGGATGAACCCTACCGCTGCTGTGAAATCGTATACCGATTGGGAGCGGTTAGCACGCACCAAAGTTACAACTTCTTCGATGTTGCGTTCAGTTCGAATTGTTTGTGGCCGACTAGTACGCACGTCATCTTCTAAACTGTCTCTTTCTTACTAAAAACGTCGGTGCCACCTAAACACAACACTGCGACTCAATGCGTCCTCACCGTAAACTTGCTGCATCATTTAAAACGTTTCGGACCGGTTTTGCCTAATTTCTGACAGAACATGATGTTTGCCCGTTGCTCAAACTGTGACATGCTGAGTTCCTAAGTCTTCTTCTTCACTTCCTGGTTTAGGCAAGAGTTGCCTGTTCCGTCTTAACTAATAGATCTAAGACCATCTCTTCCGAGGACGTCCGACATCTCTTCTTCCTCTCGGAAAATAATGGAAGATTTTATTTGGTAATCTACTTTCTTCCATTCTTTCTACATGTTCTTTCCACTGTATCTTGTTGTTAAATATCTTTTCTTTTATGGAGTAGATCTGCAGTTCTTCACGGATATCCTCGTTTCTTATCTGGTCCATTCTAGTGCAGCCTTTTACTCTTCTTAAAAATTTCATTTCGGCTGCTTGGATTTTACTTTCTTGTTTGGTAGTTGTAATCCAAGATTCACTCCCATACAAAAGGACAGCCATTGTTTTATAAAATTTTAATTTTGTTTGTTTATGGGCTTTATTATTCAATGTTCTATTTATTGTACCACAAATAGCTTGAAACTGATGTGTTTTGTGTTCAATATCTTTATCATACCCATAGCTCATGTTACATCCTAAATATTTAAAGTGGGATACTTGTTCAATAATTTCGTCTCTAATTACTATTTTTGCGCGCAGAGTATTTCTTCCACAAAAGGCCATTACTTTTGTTTTACTTTGTAGCGACTTGGTTTTACCAACCACGCGCTGCTTAATCATTTTGTACGTAGAGAGAGAGAGAGAGTACGAATACGAATACGTTACTGCTACCTTCCGGGATCGCTGGGTTATGATACTGCTGTACTTAGTAAAGGGTTCCAAACATTCAACGAAGTTATTTACAACAAAACAGCCTGCCTCGGGCCCATAGAAGGCGGCTAACCATTCATCTTTCTTTTTCCACTTGAACATGCATGTGAATATAACACTGATTATAATTTGCATGGACAGAACTAATTTCGTTATGGGATAGAGAACAATGGCTATTCTTTAAATAAGAACAAGGGGGAGTAGCATAAAATATTGGTTTTTAATACAAAAATAAGTGTGGATTATTATAAAAAAATATAAAGTAATATAAACAACAGAACTATATCTTGGAACAATCAATCAAACCCCAATAATAAACAAAACATAATAAGATAACGACGTACCATTCAAACAATCACACTCAAACATCTCTAAGCAGAATCGGAAATCCTTCTTCCATGCTGACTTAGATTAAATTAAATCCAACCATTCTTCGGTTTACAATCCACATGCTTATCTTCTGCATTACCATGCTAACTTCACCCTTTGCATGGTACTCCAGAGTAGGATTCCAACACTGAATCCACTCGTAAAGAACCCAAACGCCACTTGTTAGGCCGATCGACTGACTGTTCCAGTCCACTGAGATTGCCGAGCATATATCAGGTTCGCCAGGAGAAGGGATGTGCGCTACCAAGATGCGCAATGGAAAGGGTAAAGAAGGAAGGGGTAACCACACGGAACACAGGAAACATTGGCAGGCTTCACAAATGTTCGTAAGCGGGAAGGAGCACGAAGATGATAACTGAACCGCAAAAGGCACTTTCGGTTCAATAGCTCCCGCTACACCCTCCGGGTAAAAAGAAAAAGTCCATAGACTTCCAAATAAAGTCCAGAGAAGCAATCCCACGTTGGGAGGGGAACATAAGCACTATTGGATTCCAGCGGTAACTTCAAAGCAAATTTTCCATCGTCCCCAATATCACGATCACCACACCCGCTTTCATGTAGACTATTCCAGCGCTGAAAAATAGACTCCAATTTGCTTCAGCCGCCATAGCACAACATTGCGGCGTTCCAGGTGAAGACTCGGGTGACGATAATCCTCGGATTGCCGGGTCGCAATCCCGTTCCACCGCTTTCCAGGAATCCATAGTTCCAAAGCCACTATGTCGGTCAGCTGGGCACTCGGGGGTCGGCCGGATCCTCCAAGCGCTCGACTGCCGAACACTCCAGGCATATAGACTGTAGAACTGCCAACGTTTTAAGGAAAGGTAAGCATACAAACTGAAACAAAGAACAGGCGAAAACAGGAAAGCAGAACCATAGATATGCTTAATTTAACATGTGTCATAATACATAGTAATTTAGCTTTAACATTCAGCTCTTTTTCATTCAAAGAAAAACAAACTTGGAATTACTCGTAGCGTTACACAATTTGACATGGCCACTGACGTTTTCTAACTCCAGAGTTACTGGTGTTAGCAAGCGTTTTACAACATAGGGTTCAGACCATTTGAACATAAGTTTTCCCATACGTTGCTCATCAGTAATACATTCTACTATCCCAAACGAAAATATATGCATATATAAACAAACTACGTAAACTAAGATTGACATTCTCTGGACAAATGCCCATACCGCTGACATTTCCAACACTGTAGATTCTTTTTTGACTGCCAAGAAGGACGATTCGTCGAAGTATTAGACTTACTTAAATTGTCAGTTTTACTTCTTTCACTAAAGTCCCTCTGTCTTTTAGCAATTTCAAAATCCGCCACTTTTCTGGCTAAGAGACACATTTCGGCTACATTTCGAGGTTTTGTAGTAAATACCAAATGCTGTCTAGTAGCCGGGGACATATTTTGCAGAATAAGGTCAATTAACTTTTCTTCAGAAAATGAAGGATTCAACACAAGTGAAGCTCCTTGCACATTGGAGATAAACTCCAACAAAGATTCCTTAGGCAGTTGGAATCGACGTGACACAAATTTAATCCAAAAGTCTTCCAACAATCTAGGAGGCAACAACGAACACTTCACATGTTCTAAACTTTCCATCCAAGAGAATCTCAACTTAACAATTTCACTCCAGATTTTCAATAAGATTCCTCCGATGCAACTCAAAATTGAGTTCACAAAATACTCATCGGGAACCAATTTCAATTCAAAAATCGAATTAATTTTGATGAGGAAGACCACTAACGATTCCTTATCTTCACCATCACAGGGATCTACCTTTCCAATCAACTCTCGGAAAATCCGCTGATTATTCTGCTCCATAAAAGAAGAAAGGTTGGAGACAGTTCCACTAGATAAATCTTTGATAGAGCTAAGTCTACGATCACTCATGCTCTTGTGTTGTTCTGCCAAATAATCTTCTTGGGTTGCACCATCTACAATGAACTTACGCTTTATTAATATTTGTTCAGGTTGGGAGAGAGAATTCATATGATCTTTAAGCCGCTGACGTAATATGTTTACATCACCTTCAACTTCTATACCTAGCAGGTTTAATTCACGAACAAGCTTATCTTTGGATACTATATCTACCCAGCTAGGCATGTTTATAAAGTATGATAGACACAAGATGTAAACAACAATAAGCGAACGTAGTATTACTTGCATAAATCAGTCTCTGTTTTGGAACGAAGAAAGATGAATCAATGTTTACGTAAAGTACAACAAACACGTAAACCAGTACTTAATAACTTCAACATAAGTACAGCATATCTTTCAATATGAAAAATACAAAGTAAACACTTTGTTACCATTTGGGCGCAATTAAACCCAAAAA
This sequence comes from Diploptera punctata, assembly GCA_030220185.1. Classification (NCBI taxonomy): domain Eukaryota; kingdom Metazoa; phylum Arthropoda; class Insecta; order Blattodea; family Blaberidae; genus Diploptera; species Diploptera punctata. The sequence continues at coordinate 1,967,957 of JASPKZ010003857.1, forward strand.
AAACCAAACCCTTAACCACGCTCTGAGAAACCATTTTGTAGCGACTTGGTTTTACCAACCACGCTCTGCTTAATCATATTGTACGTAGAGAGAGAGAGAGAGAGAGAGAGAGTACAAATACGAATACGTTACTGCTACCTTCCGGGATCGTTGGGTTATGATATTGCTGTACTTAGTAAAAGGTTCCAAACATTCAACGAAGTTATTTACAACAAAACAGCCTGCCTCGGGCCCATAGAAGGCGGCTAACCATTCATCTTTCTTTTTCCACTTGAACATGCATGTGAATATAACACTGATTATAATTTGCATGGACTGAACTAATTTCGTTATGGGATAGAGAACAATGGCTATTCTTTAAATAAGAACAAGGGGAGTAGCATAAAATATTGGTTTTTAATACAAAAATAAGTGTGGATTATTATAAAAAAATAAAGTAATATAAACAACAGAACTATATCTTGGAACAATCAATCAAACCCCAATAATAAACAAAACATAATAAGATAACGACGTACCATTCAAACAATCACACTCAAACATCTCTAAGCAGAATCGGAAATCCTTCTTCCATGCTGACTTAGATTAAATTAAATCCAACCATTCTTCGGTTTACAATCCACATGCTTATCTTCTGCATTACCATGCTAACTTCACCCTTTGCATGGTACTCCAGAGTAGGATTCCAACACTGAATCCACTCGTAAAGAACCCAAACGCCACTTGTTAGGCCGATCGACTGACTGTTCAAGTCCACTGAGATTGCCGAGCATATATCAGGTTCGCCAGGAGAAGGGATGTGCGCTACCAAGATGCGCAATGGAAAGGGTAAAGAAGGAAGGGGTAACCACACGGAACACAGGAAACATTGGCAGGCTTCACAAATGTTCGTAAGCGGGAAGGAGCACGAAGATAATAACTGAACCGCAAAAGGCACTTTCGGTTCAACTTATTGAAATTTTAAAATTATAATCGCTACATATTGCATTTATTTGTAAGCAGCCAATTGTAACAGATCTTCATCATGGTGTAGTAAGACTAAATCATCAGCGAAAAGTAAGTTATTAATACTTGAGTTATTGTTCAATCTAAGGTCATTGTCCATTATAATTTCCCATTGTTTCATAATGTCGTCGATATATATATATATATATATATATATATATATATATATTAAAAAGAGTTCCTAAGTGCGCATTCAAATCACGGTCACAACAAAGATCGTAGCTCTGCTTGCCGTGCATGCACTCAAATGTCTCTTGCTGGGATAAGAGACTAACTGACAAGGTACCATATTATAGCGCCACTATGCGCTCAATCTCAAAACTTAATGACTGTACCACGTATATGATGCCATGATGAAGATAAGTATGGAAGAGGGACAATGGGAAGATAGGAATCTCTGGAAAACAGGAATCAAGGGCGAACTGCTGTAAAGTGGAAAGCCTGTATTAAGTATGAAGTAAATAAATGGGACCGGTGCCCACACAGCATAGTTCTGCTTGCAGTGAATATGTCAGCTACAGCTACTGGCTACATCATCGTCCACCTCAGTGATTAACGCATGTAAATGTGAGGCCAGCAGTCGGTTGGTAGGTCAAGGGCCTTGTAGGCCTCTTGTGCCATGGAGAGTTTGGACTTATTCCTACAAATATTAATTCTTGATTAAAATATGAATTCATTTAATGATGTATTTATTATAATTACAGCTCCAATTGTTCCTGTTAAAGGTCAGGGTCCTTTATCAACTAGAAATCTATCTTCTCTAATTTATAATAATTCAACTAAAATCCTTTATCTTACAACATTAATTAGTGGCCTTCTTGTTGCAATTTTGTTCAATTTTGTACACAGTTATTATACCAGTTATATTATACGGATGTGAAACGTGGACTCTTACTTTAAGGGAGGAAAGGAGATTAAGAGTATTTGAGAATAAAGTTCTTAGGAAATTGTTTGGGTAAAAAAAAGAGATGAGCAGACGGTAATTGGAGAAAACTTTATAATAGTGAGCTACATGATATGTATAGGAAGGCAGATATAATTAGAACAGTTAAGTCCCATAGACTGCGGTGGGCAGGACATGTGACACGTATGGGGAATGAAAGAGGTGCATGGAAGCTTCTTGTAGGATAAGCAGAGGGAAAAGAACCAGTTGGTAGACCAAGAATTAGGTTGGAGAATAACATTAACTATGATTTGAGGGAAGTATATTATACAGGGGATGATTAGAAAACATTAGCTCAGGATGGGGATGTATGGAGAGCTTATGTCCGCGCGGCCATGGACCTATGGGTTCAGTTAGTTAGTTAGTTTGATAACATCATTCTTAATTTATGCTACCATTATATATTGGGATTTATTTACCCGGCTCACATCAAGGTGCCGATTGTCTAGAAAAAGTGGGAGCCTTAACCTCCTACTACCCCAGAGGCCTCCTGAGGCCTGTTGTGGGATCACTTTACCTTTTATTATTAATTTATTATAAATTGTATATCCTCAAATTGAATAAATAAATAGAAAATGTATGCAATACTTAGTCTGAAATCACTCAACTTTTATAATGATTCTCCTTCCTCAATGACATTGACGTTAGGAGGGTGGAAACAAAAAAAAACTTTGTGTAACAGTTACGTGCAAATTAATTCTACAATATTCTAAACTAAACTCATTTCAGTCTAAAACTTTGATAGAAGTTTCCGCTTAACATATATCAAAATACTTTTTTATTTTTAAAATTTCACTTATGTAGATACATATCTTTATTAACTTGTTATTTAAAAGTTAGTTTGTATAATATCATGTTTTAAAAGTTTTGTTATTGCAGGAGGTATGGCGTGTTGCCGCTTCTCTAGGCTCATTCAGTATTAATTCATGCAGTGACGCATGACATGTAGTCTCCATTCAATAAATAGTTTCATTTTTGATATGTCATCACGCAAACGCTGTGGACCTTCCTATTATTGGATTACAGCGAGATATACAAAATATGAGTAGGCAATACCTTCAAAATAAATAATTAAAAATGTAATAGTATATTACGATGGGAGGTAGGGAAATGGTTTTTACAGAATCGAGGAACATTTAAAAAAACCGAGCGATAGCAAGGTTTTTAATTTCCGATATTCTGTAAAACACTTCACAAACGTGCGTTGTACATTATTTTTTTGCGCGATGGTGTTTTCAAAATAATAAATAATAGTAAAATATTAACATCTTTGTTGGAAATATTTTGGTTCATTATAAACAATCGAATAACGTTAACATTGTGGGCAATGTTTATTAGTTCAAAAACAACAGGAGACCTTCAGAACAATTATTTATATCTTGGCCGCAAGTACGTATTTATTGTTTTATATTTTTTCTAATAAAATTCAGTTCATTTAAAATGCAGTGATTTGTTTCGTATAATGTATATGAACACTCACTAACTTTAGAATATTTTCTGTATATACATTGTACGTAGTTTACATAGAGGGCAATGGTTTTACTTCCCGCACGTGGATGTAAATGTAAAAATCTTCTTGTATCTTGTAAGCCCATGTTTCCCTTAACAGAGATTTAGGCGCTCTCCCCCTACACGGAAGAATTTGAACCATACTAATTTAGTTACACTTGTTTTCGTATAGATGTCATTTTAGTGGTCCGGTGGTCAGCGTTCCGCCCCATACTGACATCTAGTAAACCAAGGTAGTACTAGGACCGGAAAATTCGGTAAATGCTGCTTAGAGGCCTTTTCATTCAGGCTTAAGGATCTTTTACGAGCCTGAATATCTTCAGACTCGGGACCCACGGCTTAAAGTCCCTCCCGGAGGACTTGCTCCTTTGATTTTTCCATCCTAAAAAAATCCATCGACCCCGGCCGGGTTTGAACCCGCGACCCTCGGGACCAGAGGCAAGGAGCATAACCACTAGTCCACCGCGACCGATTAAAAATCCTGGCTCCATCGGGAATAGAACTCGCGACCTTCCAAGAAATGTAAAAATACAATATAAGTATTGAGGTTGGCAATCCCAAAATGTAGGAAGTTGAACAATCAATCATGATCGGCATTGCTGTAAGCACGACAAAACGTACTATCGCACAAAAATTTATTTTCATGAGAGAATGTTTTATAATGTTCGTGAGTTTGTGGTATGAAATAAGCTGGTTTTACTATGCAATGTTATGTAAGTGATCTTATTTTTGTACCAATCTATTTGGGTAGAATATAATTAAAGTGACAGGGTTGGTTTGTTGGTTAAGGTAATAATTTAGAAGTGGGAAGGTCGCGAGTTCTATTCCCGATGGAGCCAGGATTTTTAAATTCGCTTAAATCTTCTGGCGGCACCCTGGCTGTAGGGCCAACTAAGGTTCCAACTGAAATGAGTACCAGGCGTTTTTAGCAAATGTAGATGGAGTTTCAAGTTGTTAAGACACTAAACGTTATAGTACTTTTGTTTTACTTCAGGATTGTTTCTGTTATTTACACAGGTATCCTCAACCAAAACACACAATTTTTTTCTTTCACATTTTCCGGTCATGCGTGTCTGCTTCTGTCATAATTCTCTTCTTCATGTTGTCTTGGATTCCCATTATCCATGTTGGATTTGGTCTACCCCGTTTCCCTTTTACAGGAGGTATCCATTTCAATACTTTTTTGTTTGTTTCTGTGCACCTTCTCATTATATGTCCATACCATCTTAGTTGGATTTCTTCAATCTCTTGTACAATATCCTTTTCTACATTCATTATTTCTGTTACTGTATTATTTGTATTCTTGCCGATCTTCTTAAAACGTCCATGTCTGTGACTAATAATTTATTTCTCATTACAAACATTAGTTGATAAATATACAAAAGATCATCATGTAATAATAAGTGGAGACTTAAATGCCAGAGTAGGCAATGCCCTATACCTAATGTAATAGGAAATAATGGAGAAATAACAATAAATGATAATGGACAGGATTTGAGACAGTTTTCAGCCTACAATCAATTAAAAATAATGAATACCTATTTCCGAAAAAAAGGACATACATAAATATACAAGAAGTGGATATAACTCAAGATCAGTAATTCACTATTTAATCGTAAACAACAAGCTAGGAGCCTTGGTAAAAGATGTGAGAGTACATAGAGGCAGCGATATATACTCTGATCACTATCTCATGATAAGTAAAATAAACGTAATAGCTAAATGGCGGAAAAATAATATAAAGAACAAACGAAACCAAGAAGAAGTATATAAACTATATTTATTACAAGATCAAAGTATTAGACAACATTACGAAAGCAGAATGAATAAATATATATCAGAGATAGCGACGTCAGAAGATATAAATATTGAATGGGAAAATATATCAAATGTAATACATAAAACAGCAAATGAGATATTAGGAAAGAAAAATAGAATAAGAAATAGGAAGGGCTTGAGAACTTGGAATGCGAATATACAAAATGCAGTGAATGAAAAACAAAAAGCATATCATACATACTTACGACTGAAAACAGAAGAATCTTATGAAGAATATAAAATGAAAAGGAGAATTGCTAAAAGCATTATAAGAAAAGCCCATCAGGAGTCATGGGATAAATTTATAAGCTCAGTAGAACATGATATGTATGGAAGACAAGAAATAGGTTATAAATTAGTGAAACATCTAAATCAGACTGAGAAGGATTCTGCCAGATTGAATATAATCCCAGAACAAGAATGGATCCAACATTATGAAAAACTTTGGAAAAAGGAGGAAATTGAAGGAAAAGAGAACAATGAGGAAGAAATAAAAGTGGAAAATATTGATGTAATATACATAAATGAATTAGAAATGGCTTTGAAAACCACTAAGAATAGGAAAGCAACAGGATTAGATAATATAAATATGGAGTTAGTCAAATTTAGTGGAATATTGTGTAAACTACGAATACTTCATCTAATTAATATATGTTGGCAGACCTATGGGATTCCAACCACTTGGAAAACAGCAATTGTGAAGAATATATTCAAAAGAGGAGACCGGAGAAATTGCGAGAATTACAGAGGGATTAGCTTAATGAATACTGGCTACAAGATATATACGAAAATAATAAATAATAGATTGAGAAACATAACAGAAGTAATAATAAGTGAAAATCAAAGTGGATTCAGAAAGGGAAGGTCATGTATAGACAATGTCTTTACACTGAAACAACTCATAGAAAAGAGAAGAGAACATAACTTAGAAACTCACATAGGATTTATAGATTTGGATAAGGCCTTCGATCGAGTAAACAGACAAAAATTATGGGAAATATTACGAATGAAAGGATACCCGCTGTGCCTTGTTGAAACAATAAAGAAATTATATGAAGACACAAATATAATTATAGATACCGGATTCAAAAGAACAGATACAATCAAAACAAATACTGGATTACGACAAGGATGTAGTTTATCACCCACTTTGAATATATATATATATATATATATATATATATATATATATATATATATATATAGACGATATTTTAAATAAATGGAAAGTTTTAGTGAATCCAGGAATAAGAATGGATAATAAAGTGTGCATAAATAATCTTCTATTTGCTGACGATGTAATCATAATACAGAAAAATGAAGACGACTTACAGAAATCAATGCATGCATTAAATGAAATATGTAAATTATACGATCTAAAGATTTCTGTAAGGAAAACGAAGACCATGGCTTTTAGAGGAAGAGATCCAGTGAGATCCAAAATTATTTTAGAAAATCAAAGTATAGAACAGGTGTCTAGTTTCAAATATTTGGGCTGTGATGTTGGCTACAATGTGGAAAGAGATATTGACTCCAAAATAAAAAATTTCAGACGGTGTGTGGAACAATACAGAGAACATTCAAAAATAAAATTAGAAAAGAAACCAAGATAAAAATGTATAATGTTATGGCGGTTCCCACAATATTGTATGGATGTGAAACTTGGGCTCCAGTGAAAAGACAGAAGGATAGAATACAGACGGCGGAGATGAGGTTCCTAAGACAAGTAAAAGGATGTACAAGACTTGATAGAATAAGAAATGAGGATATAAGAGAAGAATTGAAAGTACAGCCTTTATTGGATAAAGTCACGAATTACAGACAGAAATGGATTGATCACATGGATGGAATGAGTAAGGAGAGATATCCATTGTTAGCAAGAAATTATCAAGCAAGAGGAAGGCGTGATGTTGGAAGACCTAGAAGACGTTGGGCTGATGCATTATGAAGTCGGAACGGGCAATTGCCTAATCCCTGGAGTGATGATGATGATGATGAATAATTTATTTCTGTGTTTTTGCTTCAACGTCCATTTTTCCGCAGCATATAATAAAATACTATTCAATTGTGTTACAAATTAATAATTTAGTCCTCTTGATTATATGCTTACTCCATAAAATATAATTTAATGTGCCAATAATTTTCTTTGTCTCTATTATTTTTTTCCATGTCTAATTCAGATGATCCGTCTTTTTAAATTATTGATCCTAAACATATAAAATATTATACTATTTTTATCTTTGTTCCATTTATTTATAATTACTCGGAAAAATCTGTGCTCATATTAATTGTTAAACCCCATCTATTATTTTTTAAATGAACTGTATGTAGTCTTTCAGAAATCGTCTTCCATCTTCAGCGGAAGGGTATGAGCTACTAACTGTTGTTTTGTGACACTTGAAAACAGCGGTCTTGGAGCGTCGTCGCAAACTAAACTTGTTGTTTTAGAGGTTACCTTGCTGTTTATTTTTAAACTTCATCATCAGCATCATAGTGCATTCACGAATATGGGCCATTTGTTGACCTGTTTCGGCCTCAAGAAATACACCACCCAAAACTCGTTTGAGTGTAAACCCGTTTTTACAAACGAGGCTCTGAAGACCGAGACACCGTTCCATCAGGTACTGAGTAAATGTGGTATCCTAATGTCTGTCCAGAGACTAAACGGTAGCAGCCCTACCACTGGGGCCAGTAACCCGTCCTAAGGAACTTCAACTTTACTTGCAAGTCTCAACACGAAGAAATCCAGAAGGAATTTTTTAACTTTAAAATATAATTTCTGTCCCGCGCCGTAGCCGAGCGGTTAAGGTAGGAAGCCTTGGCGCAGAGCTACGGGACGACTTGCGCTGGTTCGAGTCTCCATGGGGGAAGAAATTTTCCCATGGTATTTCGGCCGGTATGGGACCGGTGCCCACCCAGCATCGTGAGGCAATTGGGTAGCTACAATAAGTAGCGGCTCCAGGTTGAGGAACCAACTATAACGGCTGGGGGACTCGACATGCTAACCACATGTCACCCCTACACTGGCTGTTGATCATCTACCTCTGTGATTGACACATGTGGATGTGAAGGGCCAGCAGCCGGCTGGTAAAAGGGCAACCGCTAAAAAGTGGAAAGACCCTCAATCGGATCGGAAATATAATTTCTTATAAAATCATCGTAATACGTATGTATAACAATTAATTAGATGCAGGATAGCGTACAACCAATTCTTCAATGAATCATAATAAATCATAACTATAAAATATGAAAATGATAAGCCTGCTTTCTCTAGTGATCTCTTACCCCAATCGCAACATGCCAAGCATGATCGGTGTTTTCACACAATATAGGATTTACATTAACCTAACATGATATTGCATGTAATATTAAATATCTAATTAGCATACAGTGTTTTTAGTTATTACTGGAAATTACATGACACTGGATATACATATATATCAATATGATAACTAAAGAGCATACAGACATCTCATAATGAAGAGTATAATTTATTTTTCACAAAGATGATAAAACATTGTCAAAAAACTTCATTTTATTTGAAAATTGCTGGAGCTTTGTTCGCTTCGAAATGAAACAACGATAAGCTACATTATGAAGTAAATTTATACTAGTGTTATATTCGTTTCATTTGAAATTCTTTATGGTTTAAATTCTAGGAAGGCTTTGTCATCTGTCAGTTCCTACTGCACATGAGTTATTAGAATTGCTCTTCATATTTCATCGATATTAATGGAAGTGTTGTGTAAAATAAAAATAAACTTCGCACGGTATTTGTAGCATTTAAAGCAGGATTTTTAATATAATAATAAAAATCAAGGTTAAAGTTTGTGCAGTTATAACCGCGCTCTGCAAACCAATTTTGCACCGCGTTGGTGCTGGATCAAAACGTTATTGTTGATAAATATTTTGATTAGAAAACATAGACTGCTCAAATTATGACATCTTTGCCCGGGCCCATAAAAGGCAAAGATTAATTCAACTTTCCTTAATAAATTTTCAAACATGTAATGTGCAATGAGCTACAAGCTATAATCGTGGAAGCTTTAAGGAAAGAGGAACTCACACACGCTTGAGTACGCTTTGGAAATTTTACTTTTATATCTGACATAAGCTAACTACTAAATGATAGGCAAAAAGGTACTTAAAATACACAACTAAAGCTTTAATGCGAGTCAAAAAGTATAGTCAGATATAACATGAAAATAAATGAATAAATAATTAATTTAACAAAGAAAAGAATACTATGATTGATCATCTATACAAAAAATATATAAACAAACATACATACTTTTACATTCATACTAGTCCAGCCTCGGGTTAGGGTATACAGTCCTTGCGGCCCTAGAGGACTAACAAACCAAACTAGGTATTCTGAGCTACACTGACCAGACTCCGACGATCACTCAATAGATGATCCTGCGATGTTATAAAACACAGCTATTTATGAGAGTTCACAAGGAGAGGGGAGAATGCGGGATAGCACACGGTGCGTACTAGGAAGCGAAGGGGTAGATGGGGGACCATTTGGCACTGTTCACAAAGATCGCACACGAAATGGAGACGCGATGACGAATAGTTTGCGCAGTATGATGTAATCCCTGTATCGAAATCTCTATTTCGGTACAAGTTAATAATTTTGAATTTTAAAATTATTTTAATATTCATCATCATCATCATGAACAAATTCGTTTTAGGCCATGTGGCCTGTACGGTAAACCTAGCGAAGATGGTCTTGATCTTTCCACCGATGTTTTGGTCTTCCTTGGTCCCTATGTCCAGTTGGGGTATATTGGAATGCCAATTTTGGAAGTCTATTTCTTGCCATTCTTCTCAGATGATTTTTCCATTCTTGTTGGTATCTTTGGATATCTTCATTTAAACTTGCTACTCCAAGTTTTCCTCTGATAGTGGTGTTCCTTTGGTGATCCTCATATATAACTTAAATAAATAAAACATATAAATAATTAATTGCTAGTTATTGTTGAATAAAAATGTCTGAGTAATAATTAAAGATTAAAGTATAAAACTATAGAATATTCACCTGAAAGGTCCGTCTCCTCAACTTTATTACTTATTTATCTGTAGCGCTTTCGGGACTATTCATATCAACAGCGGATTCAAAATTGGTGTTTCACTGAAGATCTGATAGAGGGGGTTACACGTACTGGGATAGTTTTCGTTTTTTATTTATCAGATGAACGAAAACAAACCCAGTACGCCTCTTATTTATTTATTTAGCCTGGTGGAGTTAGGGCCATGTGCTTCTCTTCCACTCGCCAGGACAAATATATGAGATTTAAATACAAAAAAAAAATGCATACTAAACAATACATTATCTGTTAAACTAAAAAATAATGAAAATAATGTCTAATAATACAATAAAATTAAACTAATGAAAGAAGTGTACATAAAGGAATAACAGCTCGAATCTACTATAAATGACAAATAAGTACAAAGGAAGTATTAAACTGTAATGAATTAATCTATCGCGCATACATAATAATAATAATAATAATAATAATAATAATAATAATAATAATAATAATAGCTGGCAGAGTTAAGGCCATAAGGCCTTCTCTTCTACTCAACCAGCGAATAGTAGAATTATACAAAAATTACAAACATATTACAATTTTAAGATATTATTAAAATACAGACTAAACAAAATACAATGAAGATGTGGTCTAATACTAGCTGGTACTAACAAAAACATAGAATATAATAAAATTAAAATTATATAAAATAAAGTAAGTAGCTTCCTAGATGATTATTATTGGAATGCTCTATATAGTTGTTATGCAGTTAATGTTTTCATTGTGTGGAACTTAGGATATCAGTTAATTTGTATTTAAATAATGATAGCGATTGACAGTCCCTGACATGACTGGGAAGTGAGTTCCATGCTGTAGTCATAGATATTGTGTAAGATTCAGAGTATGTACACCCTTAGACAAAAAAAATGTGTCATCTCTTGATTCTATCAACCGATCGGGGAACTTCGTGAGCACTCGCAGAAGCCTTATACACATTAACACGTTTTCAGTAATTGTACTGTGTTGTTTGCTAGTTAACGTAGTGTACACTCAAGTAACATAAAAGAGAGAACATTCCTTTGTGTGTTTCCGTGGTCGAGAGGTTTAACACATAACATCTGCGTTCGTAAGCTCACGGGTTCAATTCCCGTTCTACCATTTTTTTTTTACTGAATGTTAGGATAGCATTTCGCCTGTAATATAGTTTCGTATTTAATTTTATATTTGAGTTTTATGGCTTTAATGCACACACAAAACACATACATGAAAACCTTATAATAATTAAATGAAGAAAGAAAACAATATCTCATCATCATCATAGTACATTCACGAATTTAGGCCATTTGTTGACCTGTTTCGGCCTCAAGAGAAACACCATCCAGAAGTCTTTTGAGTGGACGTCCTGGTCTTCTTCTTCCTGCAAGTTGATATCTTAACATTTGTTTGGGTATTCTGTGATCTTCCATTCGATGAACATGTTGCATCCATCTTGACTTATAATCAGAAATTTTGTTTTCTAAAGATTCCATGTGTAATTCTTCTAAGGTGTCTTCATTTTTTTTGTGATATAGTAGTGTGTATCCTGCAGTCCTCCGAAGATATCTCATTTCAGCAGATCTAAGTCTCTGTATATCCTTCTGTTTCAACGTCCATACTTCGCTACCATACAAAAGAGTTGGAAGAGCCAGTGTTTTATACACTTTCAGTCTTGAATGCTTTTGGACTAACTGTGGCTTGAAGATAGAATTTATTAACCCTAAAATTCTTAAAAATTTAGATATTTTTGCATTTACATCCTTTTCTTCTTCATATGAGATATTGCATCCTAGATATGTAAAATTATTCACCTGCTCCAAAATGTTATTGTCCAGTACAATTTTACTTCTGACAGGATCTACACCTTGAAATGCCATAAAAATGAAAACTTTAACAAAACCAAAATCAATATCGGGTGTATGAATCCACAGCATCTATTGCCGCCCTCAATCTGCGGGGCATTGATGCAATCAAATTTCTACAGGCACGTGCATGATCGACTAGAGCATCCCAGATGTCTTGAATTTGTGCCCATAAGCCATCTTTCGTTTTTCGTTCATCTGCAGGCCAATTAGAGTTCATCTCTATTTTCATCTTAGCCCATACATTTTCGATTGGATTCAACCTGATGTACAGTGAAATTTGATTTGCCTTCTCCTTTAACAATAAAATCAAATTTCGCTAAACACATTTCAGAAAGCGGCCACAGTTTCAATTCAATTATACACAGAGAAAACAACAGACACAAAATTAACATTTTACAAGAAATCGAAATTTTCAAGAAGGCCAATAATACAAACATTCTCAACGAAAATGTTCCTAATAAGCAAAACCCTCTATTAGACATACAGTTAATTCAAATCTACTACAAGAACTCCAGAAGATGAAGCATGCATCGAAATGCCTAGAGTTGAAATCAACGAAAATTTTAGATAGTTGAGGAAGACGGTAGTATACTTAGTAAAAATAAATAATGGTTTGAACAAACTAAAACAACACGCTTTATTAGAAAATCGAACTAAAAAATGAAAAATAATTTTATTTTCCAAAACGCTTGGGATAAAATTAAAGTGGCCAACAAAAAAATAATCTCCAACACGTCTAGAATAGAACTAGAGTTATCTACAAAAAATAATTTTAATATCAAAAGCGTGGGGTGCTCTATATCAATTAATATTTATATTTGATAATAAACAGATATTGGTAAAAGTAAAGTCTTTAAGAAGAAAACGTAAAAACCATAAAAAGCACCCAACGCTTTTGATGGTATTTTTTTTGTAGATAACTCTAGTTTTAATCTAGATTGGTTTTCTAATAAAGCGTGTTGTTTCAGTTTTTTAAACTATTATTTATTTCTTAATTTTTAGTTTAATTGATTGTCATAAATTTATTGCTTAATACTTTTTCTAAAAAAACTCCGGCCCGGATTTGAACCAGCGACCTATTGATTGCTGAAATTATATACCACTACACTCCACCGCACTACTAACTGAGCTCTTACCACGATTGACTAAGAAGTCGATAAGTCCGCAACCTATTACACAGGTTTTTATTTTTTTGATTTTCCGATGATTCTGGCCAGAATTTTAGAAAAAAGTATAAAATTATTGTATTGTCACGGGTCCTTTACAAGTATACAAAGTTTCATGTCGATCCAATGTTTTTAAGTGGATGATTATCGTGTTCAAAGATTCCGTTACATATATACAGGTCCGTTACATAGACAAATACAGGTCAAGCTAATATAAAGCGTGTAAAAATATATAATTTAACATTGTTATAACCTCAACGGTATAAAAAAATTATGAACTTAAAAAGTATAGATTAATTCAAATGTCGAAATAAAATGTATTTTATTCATAAAACGTTTTAATACAAATATCACGAAAAAAAACTGCGTAATTGAAGACGCGAACCTGCGATCTTCATTAACAGAAACAGCGACCGCATGCTTTACCGCTGAGTTAACGGGACACGTAGAAGAGTCTTCTGTTCATGCCACATAACACAGTAGCTCAGGGACTGCACAATTATAACTAGTTTCCTAGTTTGAACCCAGCACTGTGTCGAGTATGACTTAGAAGAAATGTGCGTTCAAGAGATGGCTCATTTTTTTTGTCGAAAGGTGTACATGTCCTGTGCTGAGGTATTAAAAGTAAAGAAGAGTCTTGTGATCTTGTTCCTAAATTGTGATGAACCGATCAATTTTGAAAACGTGTTGTTAAATAACTCGGTAAATATGTGTGCAGAATTTGGAACAGTAAGGTAGGCCTATGTGAATGTAAAGTTCTTATGCCATTTAGACGTAGCCATGATAAGGCCTGAAATGAAGGAGACATATATAAGACTTTGGTAAAAATTATTTATAAATCTTAATACGATATTTATTGATTAAAGGAAAAACAAATTATTAATTGTCAAAAATATAATATTAGTGATATATTTCTGTTAAAATTTTAGTGTCAGTTTGATAATGACATCTATAAAACTAAAGTAGTACTAGGACGGGAATATTCGGTACATTTTGCACAGAGACCTTTTTATTCAGGCTTGTTGTTTTTTATGAGCCTGAAAAATCTTCAGACTGGAGACACACGGCTCAAAGTCCCTCCCGGAGTATTTTTCCTTGGATTTTTGTATCCTAAAAAATCCATCTATCACGGCCGAGTATCAACCCGCGTCCCTCGGAACTTGAAGTAAGGGGCATAGCCATTAGCCCACCACGGACGTTAAGAGAATAGTAAGAAGTACGTTTGGTGACAGCGGCGTCGGCAGTAGTAATAAAGGCGAAGACATATGCGGCAAGCCAATCCTGCTTCACTCTTCATGCGCCGTTGTTAGGTATAGGTATGTGAGAGGGGAAGAGACAGACGATACGTCGTGGTTACAGCTCCAATTGTACAACACCGCTCGATTATGATAGGCTAGACGAAATCTACTAGCCACGCATAGCTCCGTCCGATATGTCTTCTAATAGCGTAATGCCTTATAGCAATTCATACTAGCCGTTAAATGGCTTAAACATTTCTCTCATGAGTGCACTTATTTCAGGTCTGAGGTTTCCTTACGTGTACAATATTACTGCCCTTCTTTTAGAAACTGTTCTCGTGATTTTTATGCCCTAAAATATCAATCTATGGTTTTAACACCGAACTTTGGATTCTCTAACGAACAAACTAACCACTATTCTAAGGAGGGTTGTTTCTGATCTCTGATAAATTATTTTTAAGTTTTACCTTAAGAAAAGCTGTGTCTCCACCATCCAGCATGCTTTAATTGCTGGCTCTTCACCCGAGCTATGGTTCGGCATCGGAGTTTCCGCTGCAGAAGACTCTTACGAAGCACAGCACAGCCAGTTCCCACTCATCTTTAATATGCTTTCCAGAGACCGTCTATTGTTCGAAGACGCCTGTTTCCCAGTGCCCTTTTGAAGAGTCCAAAGACACAAAGTCCATCGGCGATGCATCAGGAGACTTCACTGGGATGTTGCTGAATGGAATAGCATGCATTCCAGTTTGCTGCTCCATTTCTCCAGGAATGTCAGGGTTGAACCCGAAGTGTGACTGGAGGCCTTGTTTTGGTGCACCCAGGCTTGGTTTTTGCCTGTACCATAGAGAGCTGGGATTTCAGTCGGGTAAATTGGAGTGAGACCTTCTTCCTGGTAGTACTGGGAGTTGATTTTGGCCTTTTTAGCTACTCTACGAATGGTCAGTTTTTCATTGTAGCAATATCCCGCGATGACCATAAATCCATTGGAGAAACATTCTCTTCATTCGGCATACCACTTTTGAATTTTTTTTCACCCCCTTTCTCAATAGTAAATTGCCCGGGTTTGTTGCAGTCTCCTAGATAAACATATGCTTCATCAAGTGTGACCAAAAATTTCCATTTTACTCCTGCCAGGTGCTTTTCATAGTTTCCTGCTGTTGGTGCGGCATTCGGCAATTGTGACGTGGCAACAATTTATGAACCCTACTTTTGTGGCGCTTCTCCATGTTTAAATCTTTCTTTATTATGGTGTTTACAGTTTTAAGGGATATTCCCAATCTGTTCGCAATCACCCTTTGTGTGGCAGGGTTACCACCAGAGATAAGGACCTTGACCTTTCTGATTACATATGGGGTGCGGGTAGTGGATTTGCCCGTGTTTTTCCTTGTGGAATTAATCCCAAGCGATCCTTTCCCTTTTTATTAAGCACTGAGCTAATTCCACACTTTGACACCATAAAATTACGTTTTTGCAAGCCTCAATAATCGCGGAGTAACTATAATTATCGTCGGAAAGGGCAGTAATGTACCCTTCACAAAACGGATCTATCTGATTAGGCATTGTGAAAGCAACACGCGTGCGAGTGTAACAGAAGGAGAACACTGACTGGTTTGATCACCTCGCGCGCTCCTGTCCTGATGCTCACTCCAACGTCACAATCTACTTGGCAAATCGTTATCAGAGATCGGAAACAACCCTCCGTACTCTATCGGACCGACAAGAAAAATGCTGATTGAGTTACGATTATATAATTATGTAGGGCCTACACGATGATTTGTTACGTCGTGAAGATGTCTCAATACGCAAACACTATTTTTAATGAATCAATTTTTGACGTGAGCTAATTCATTTATATTTTCCCTTGTACTGAGAAAGAAAAACATTTAGTCGTTTATAATCGGCCGCGGTGGACTAGTGGTTATGCTCCTTGCCTCTGGTCCCGAAGGTCGCGGGTTCAAACCCGGCCGGATTCGATGGATTTTTTAGGATGGAAAAATCCAAGGAACAAGTCCTCCGGGAGGGACTTTAAGCCGTGGGTCCCGAGTCTGAAGATTTTGGCTCGTAAAATATCCTTAAGCCTCAATGAAAAGGCCTGTAAACAAAATTTATCGAATTTTTCCGTCTTAGTACTACCTTGGTTTCCTAGATGTCAGTATGAGGCGGAACGCTGACCACGGACCACTCAAATGACTAAATTTGTATGGTTCAAATTCTTCCCTGTAGGGGGAGAGTGCCCAAATCTCTGTTAAGGGAAACATGGGCTTACAAGAAGAAGATATTTTATATATCGTATAGAGCAATAGTTCCCAACTTTTCGACTCGCGAACCCCTTCCATAACGATCTGAGTTCGATGAACAACTGACTTTTAAATATATATACAGAAGACATGCATAAAATTTAATTCCAAGCAAAAGGTTTAATAACCTTAAATTAACTTAACCGTTAACGGTTAAAACCTAAAGTTACTCTAGTTACGGCTTAAAAGTTACACAACGTGTAGATCTAGTTGTAACGAAATCAAATACATTCCTAACTTTGTTACATAACCGTAAATCAGGCATTGCAGTAAATATTAATTTATTGTGGAAATAATATGATAAATTCCCGATATTACACATATGTAGCAAGGGACATTATAGGGTTAATTAATTAAATATGAATTTTCATCAAGTAAACACAAACTCAATTGATTATTATAGGGTTAATTCAATTTTAAAATATTATTAATAATAATAATAATATGACAATTATTATTATTATTATTATTATTATTATTATTATTATTATTATTATTATTATTAAAGTCTAAATTAGAACGTGTCACAAATAAGGAAATTAGAAACAAAATGGAAGCAGAAGAAAGCATAATTGAAAGAATTGAGGAAAAGGAATTAAAGTGGTTAGGACATGTTTTAAGAATGGAAGATGAGCGATGGCCGAAGCAACTATATGAAAGGCATCCTAACAGAAAGAAGAAAAGAGGAAGACCAAGGTTAACATGGAAGGAAAACATGAAGACAGTAATGCAAGCTAGAGGGCTAAGCATCGAAGATGCCCAAGACCGTAGGCTTTGGAGGTTTGGCACGGGAAGACGGCAGCAGCTGTAAAAACCCGAAGATAGATAGAGATTATTATTATTATTATTATTATTATTATTATTATTATTATTATTATTATTATTATTATTTCAATGCTGCAGAAAAGATGGAAACAGTATTAGACCTGACCTCGAAACCCGTCATTTGTGGCGAACACCTTGAAATATTTTGCGAACCCCCTGGGGATTCGAGAACCACAGATTGGGAAACGATGGTATAGAGTCTACTTTTTAAGCCTATCAATGAAACTACTTATTTTATTTGTTTAGAAGGTTCTTTTTTTTTCCAATATTCTAATAAAATATTTTCTAATCAATTATTTTGGTGTTTACTTGATAAAAAAACTACATTTATTTAATGAAATGAAAATATTTTCTCTTTCTAGAAAGTGCTTGCCATCACATATATACCAAATCCATAAAAAAATATAAATATACGATAAGCGTGTGAATTCGAGCATGTCTATTTATGTACGTTAGCGTGTAAAGTGCGTATATGGTATTATTTTTTAAAATGGTTTAGACACATTCTATTACAAAATAATAATCCATGTTCCGATGAGTTTTTTGATGATCGGTGCGATATTCTTTACAGAAATGCGCTTAATTTTAATTTACTGCGAGCCAATAATGTGTATACCCGCTTGTACCCGTGTCTAGGCTACATGTGTGAAGAGTTGAATGAACATTTGCATTTGAATTTCCGATTGAGGGTCTTTCCACTTTTCAGCGGTTGCCCTTTTACCAGCCGGCTGCTGGCCCTTCACATCCACATGTGTCAATCACAGAGGTAGATGATCAACAGCCAGTGTAGGGGTGACATGTGGTTAGCATGTCGAGTCCCCCAGCCGTTATAGCTGGTTCCTCAACCTGGAGCCGCTACTTATTGTAGCTACCCAATTGCCTCACGATGCTGGGTGGGCACCGGTCCCATACTGGCCGAAATACCATGAGAAAATTTCTTCCCCCATGGAGACTCGAACCAGCGCAAGTCCCGTAGCTCTGCGCCAAGGCTTCCTACCTTAACCACTCGGCTACGGCGCGGGACTGCATTTGAATTTCACATTTTCAAAAACTGTTGCTATGTAATATTTTTGTGTCATTGGATTAATATTACAATGCGAGGTTGGGGAAGTGGTTTCTATAGAAGCGAGGAAATTATTAAAAAACCGAACGATAGCACGATTGTGTTTTAAAAAAATAATAATATATATTTTGGAAATTTTTACGTTCATTATAAACAATTGACTCACGTTAAGAGTCCGTCCTGTGTATATACGGTAAATAATTACTTACTTACTCACTGGCACTATTGAACCCGTAGGTTCATGGCCGCATGGACATAAGCTCTCCATACATCCCTATCCAATCATTCCCTGTATAATCTACTTCCCTCAAATCATAGTTAATGTTATTCTCCCACCTCATTCTTTGTCTAACAACTGGGCGTTTTCCCTCTGGCTTTCCTACAAGAAGCTTACATGCAAGTCTTTCATTTCCCATACGTGCAACATGTCCTGCCCAACGCAGTCTACGAGACTTAACTGTTCTTATTATATCTGGCTTCCTATAAAGACCATGTAGTTCATTGTTATGTAGTCTTCTCCATTCACCTGTCTGTTCATCTCTCTTTCGTCCAAAAAATTTCCTAAGTACTTTATTCTCAAATACTTGTAATCTCCTTTCCTCCCTTAAAGTAAGAGTCCATGTTTCGCACCCATATAATATAACTGGTAGAATAATAGTTTTATATATTTGCAGTTTAACGTTTTTTGAAAGGAGTTGGGACATCAAGAGTCTCTGCAATGCATAATAGCATGCATTTCCAGAATTGAGCCTATGTTTAATTTCTTTGTGCATCTCATTCCTATTTGTGATCATTGTTCCTAGGTATTTGAATTCAGCCACTTCCTCAAAATTTCCCTCATTTGTCATTAGCTGTCCATTTCCATTATATAATGAATTTCTACGCGTGACCATATATTTAGTTTTATTGATATTTACTTCCAGTCCTAATTTCTTAGTTTTACTCAATAGTGTGTGCGTGTTGTTCTTTAGTATCTCCTCGCTATCGGCCAATAATACTACATCATCAGCATAAACTAACAGCTTATTAATACCATTCAGTTGTAAGCATTCCTCATTCTCTAAAGATTTAATGGCATGCTCTAGTATAAAATTAAATAGTAAAGGAGATAGCGCATCTCCTTGCTTCAACCCATTCTGGATTTCAAAAGTGTCCGAAAACTGTTTGCCTACACGCACCCTACTCTTTGTGCCATTTAGGCACATTCGTATAAGTCTAACTAACTTTTTAGGAATTCCGAACTCCAGCAGGATACTATATAACATGCCGAAAATAATTTAGTTGACACTACAGCAGGCCGTGATATCAATCAAATATAAAATGGCGGCAAGTACGTATATATATTGTTTTATATTTGTTTCAAATAAAGTTCAATTAATTTAAAATGCAGTGATTTGTTTCGTATAATGTATATTAACACTACCTTTTGGATATTTTTGTATAGGTCTATACATTGTATGTAGCATACATAAATGGCAGTGATTTTACTTACCGCCTTAGGTAGGTAATTTTTAATATTACAGTATAGTTATTTAGTTGTTTATAGGTTGGCAACCCCAGAATTTATGAAATTGAACTTTCAGTCATGTTCGCCTTTGCTGTAAGTACGACAGAACATATTATCGTGCAAAAAAATCATTTTCTGCGCGATAGTGCGTTTTGTCGTTCTTATTACAACAATGGCGACCTAATTGAAAGTTCAAGTTCCAACATTTCGGGGTTGCTAACCTGAATAACTATACTGTAATATTACATATTTGAAACTATGCCCACTATGCGATGACCATGAAAACTGGCAGCATATTATAGCATTCTGTAGAGAGACAGAACAACTTAGATTACAGATGCTGCCGGAGAGATTTCTCAGGTCGGATCGAGGGAGTGTGGCGTGTTGGGATCTTTTAGGACGGATCGAGAGTGAATCAAAAACATGCAAATTTTTGGGTACAGTAAGAAAATTGAGATATAACAAAATTGTAGATTAAGGATATATGTATTAACAATAAGAAGAATCTCAATATGGTCTTTGTTTTCGATCTTTAATCATGTTATATAATAAGTAGGTCTGATAAGTTGAATAGTCTGATAGTGCATTTAATGTCTGCAGGGACGGGGGGAGGGGGGTATGAGCGTGCGGTGTGTATATGTGTGGGGGTGTGTGGGTGTATGTGTGTGTGTTTTTTTTTCTAATTTGTTTTCTAGCATTTTTTTTAAATATTAATGTACGGAATGTGGATGAATGTAGATATGTATTATTGTGATTTAGTGTAGACATAGATTTTACATATATGTAGCCTGTTATTGTTTTTTGATACAGGTGTATTTGTAGGTATTTGTTTATATTATTAGTTTTATTTTTTTTATTCATGGAAAAATAATGCACGTACGGCCAAGCAGGCCCGTGCGCAATGTAAATACATATGTATTTTCTTTATTCTGAAAAAAAGGCAATAAATTCCATTATCTATACTATACTATACTATTACATATTACAAACGACGCGTTGTGCGGGAAATAAAACCACTGCCCTCTATGTATACTACGTATAATGTACTCGTACATACAAAAATATATCCAAAAGGTAGTGTTAATATACATTATACGAAATAAATAACTGCATTTTAAATGAACTGAACTTTATTTGAAACAATATAAAACAATAAATACGTACATGCCCTCATTTTATGACTCCTTGGTGTTACGGCCTGCTGTAGTCTCAACTAATAAACGTTGTCCACACTATTAATGTTAGTCAGTTGTTTATAATGAACGCAAATATTTCCACAAAGATGCTATTATTTTACCATTATTTACTATTTTGAAAACACCATCGCGCAAAAAATAATGTACAACGCACATTTGTGAAGTGTTTTACAGAATGTCGGAAATTAAAAACCTCGCCATTGTTCGGTTTTTAAACATGTTTCCTCGCTTCTATAAAAACCACTTACCAACGTCGCATCGTAATATACTAATAATAATGTAAGTTACCTACGTTTTCCATGACTACAGAAGAAAATCATCAGATTAATGAACAAACAGTTTTTTACAAGTTCTTTACAGTCCATGTTTCCAAGAGATAGCTCCTTCGATACCTCAATTCACTCTCTTTAGAAGAATAGCTTCGGTGTAATAGAATTTTCCTTTAATTTATCGACATATCCATGTTTATCTCTCTCCACAGACAAGTGTTTAATCGACAAGGAAAATATATCGGATATTGCTTTCCGCCTGATTGTTGGTCAATATTGGTTCGCTCGTAAAACATATGTTGCCAAGTTGCGCCAGTTTGCTTTGCAACTGTTCTTTCATTGTTTTGACACATATTTATGGTCGTTGGAAATGGAACATTTCATTCAACGTGTGGTATCAATAAACATTAGAAACCACATACGATCCCTACAATAGAATCGCTGCTATTCATACCAATACGTACTCGCAAGACCAATCACACTAAAAAAAAACTCGGGTATTGAATACTATGTAGCAAAATGAATGTTGACTCAATATATTTGAATCAGTTCATTCCAATATACTGTATGACAAATCTGCTTTAACATTTTCTGGCATGGAAAATATGTATTTCAGGCAAAGATTTGTTAAAACAGAGTAATTAATTCTTAATAATAATAATAATAATAATAATAATAATAATAATAATAATAATAATAATAATAATAATAACAATATACTCTAAGAGACCACATTCCTAGTGAAACAATGAGGCAAGAACACAAAATGTTTAATCTAATTGAAAAAATACAAAAATTGTAAACAAAAATGGCATGAACATATTTTAAGAATGGACTCTTCTAGGCTAACAAAACAAACACTGTTGTATCAACCTCAAGGCTATAGAGATGTGGGACGTCCTAGAAGACGATGCGATGTTGAATTCTGAGAGCGGAACAGGTCGAGGGCCTAGCATGAAGGTGATCATGATAATAATAATAATTAATAATAATAATAATAATTAATAATAATGTTTTATTTTAGCTGACACAGTTAAGGCCTCCTCATCCACTCGACCAGTGAATAGTAAAATTATATAAAAATTGCAATTTACTACAATTTAAAGATATTATTAAAATATAGACTAAACAAAAGACAACTGTGATGTGATCTAATATTAGCTAATACTAACAAGAACATGGAATATAATAAAATTAAATTAATATAAAATAAATTTAATTAAGTAAAGCTCCCTGGATGATTATTAATGGAATGCTCTGTTATGCAGTTAATGTTTTTATTGTGTTGAACTTAAGATATCAGTTCATTTGTATTTAAATAATGATAGTGATTGACAGTCCCTGACATGACTGGGAAGTGAGTTCCATGCTCTAGTCATAGATACTGTGTAAGATTCAGAGTATAGGCACGTCTGTGCTGTGGTATCAAAAGTAAAGAAGACTATTGTGATGAGCCGCTATGGATAGTATGAAATCACAGCTTTAGAAAATATACCAGTGGTTGAATAAATCTGTGACTTTAACGGAGCTGGTATAAATCTTCCAACATGGATTCCGTTGGTAAATTCCAGCGTAAACAAATAAAATATGTCCATACAAGTGTTTGCTACCTTAAGATTATCCTGTGATTATATACACACAATAATAATAATAATAATAATAATAATAATAATAATAATAATAATAACAATAACAATAGTTAATATTATTCCACTTGATTAACTCGGTTTATCCTCTCACCTTATAGGTACTTTTTACAAGCCACACGCCACTCGGTACATACGAGGGATTTTAAACTTTCGATCATTCAAATACTTTTTTTCATCATACAAAGACATGGAATGGCTCCTCGAATGAGTAATACTTACTTAATACTTAATACATGCTTTCCAGTTTACAGCAGTTTTCCTTTGATTCCTGCTTTCCAGAGATTCCTATCTTCCCATTGTCCATCTTCCAACCCCTCTTCATCATGGCATCATATATTCCCTCATATCATGCTCTTCTACTTCTCCCCCTCCTCCTTCTGCCTGGTACCATCCAATCGAACACCTGTTTAGGCCACTGGTCGAATGAGTAATAATAATAATAATAATAATAATAATAATAATAATAATAATAAAATCATCTGAGAAGAATGGCAAGAAATAGACTTCCAAAATTGGCATTCCAATATACCCCAACTGGACATAGGGACCAAGGAAGACCAAAACATCGGTGGAAAGATCAAGACCATCTTCGCTAGGTTTACCGTACAGGCCACATGGCCTAAAACGAATTTGTTCACGATGATAATAATAATAATAATAATAATAATAATAATAATAATACTTACTTACTTACTCACTGGCACTATCGAACCCGTAGGTTCATGGCCGCACGGACATAAGCTCTCCATACATCCCTATCCTGAGCTAATGCTTTCCAATCATTCCCTGTATAATCTACTTCCCTCAAATCATAGTTAATGTTGTTCTCCCACCTCATTCTTGGTCTACCAACTGGGCGTTTTCCTTCTGGCTTTCCTACAAGAAGTTTCCATGCACGTCTTTCATTCCCCATACGCGCAACATGTCCTGCCCATCGCAGTCTACGGGACTTAACTGTTCAATAATAATAATAATAATAATAATAATAATTAATAATAATAATTTATTTTATTTATTTCAGTATTGTTGGTGTTATATACACAGGTATCCTGAACCAAAACATACAATCTTTTTCTTCCACACTTCCCGGTCTTGCATCATATTTCTCTTCTTCATGTTGTCTTGAATTCCCTTTATCCACGTTGGCTGCGGTATACCACGTTTCCCTTTTCCAGGAGGTATCCATTTCAATACTTCTTTGTTTGTTTCTGTGTCCCTTCTTCTCATTATACCATCTTAGTTGGATGTCTTCATTCTCTTGTAAAACACCTTTTTCTGCATTTATAATTTCTCCTATTGCATTATTTTTTATTTTGTCTAATTTTGATATTATTGCCAATCTTCTTAAAAAGTCAATTTCTGTGACTAATAATCTATATAATAATAATAATAATAATAATAATAATAATAATAATAATAATAATAATAATATTAATAATAATAATAATATTATTATTATTATTATTTTGTTTAGTTAATTAAATAATTTAACATATTCAACAGTAGGCAATTAAAAAATTTAAGCATATGCTATTAACCGAAAGATATACTGAATCAATATATTTAGTTGTGGTGTTGGTGGTGGCGGTGGTATTTTATTTAACAACGCTCTCTAACAAATTTGGCTAAGTGTTTGAAGCCAAATCAGGGCGTGAAATGCCGAAAAAATGGATTGGAGCTTTGTTATTTTAAAGTTTCTTCTACGTCTTTCTTCCAAATCAAGTCATATTCCAGTTTTGTTACGCCCTGAAAGAAAACCATTCATTCTAATCGGTTTTGATCTATCTCTATCTATCTTCGGTCGGGTTTTTACAGCTGCTGCAGTCTTCCCGTGCCAAACCTCCAAAGCCTACGGTCTTGGGCATCTTCGATGCTTAGCCGTCTAGCTTGCATTACTGTCTTCATGTTTTCCCTCCATGTTAACCTTGGTCTCCATCTTTTCTTCTTTCTGTTCGGTTGTCATTCATATAGTTGCTTCGGCCATCGCTCATCCTCCATTCTTAAGACATGTCCTAACCACTTTAATTCCTTCTCCTCAATTCTTTCAATTATGCTTTCTTCTGCTTCCATTATGTTTCTAATTTCCTTATTTGTGACATGTTCTAATTTAGATTTTCTGGCACTTCTGCGTAAATAATCAATTTCTAGAGTTATTAGTCTATTGTTGTAGTACTTATTGTTTGTCCAATACCTCACTTCCATACATTGCAACAGATTCCACCCAATGTTTTACCAATATTTTTTTGTGTCTTTCCAAATATGCTTATCCCACCATATGGAATTTAACGATGATATTATTTTGCTACTCGATCTCCCGCGCCGTAGCCGAGCGGTTAAGGTAGGAAGCCTTGGCGCAGAGCTACGGGACTTGCGCTGGTTCGAGTCTCCATGGGGGAAGAAATTTTCTCATGGTATTTCGGCCAGTATGGGACCGGTGCCCACCCAGCATCATGAGGCAATTGGGTAGCTACAATAAGTAGCGGCTCCAGGTTGAGGTACCAGCTATAACGGCTGGGGGACTCGACATGCTGACCACATGTTACCCTTACACTGGCTGTTGATCATCTACCTCTGTGATTGACACATGTGGATGTGAAGGGCCAGCAGCCGGCTGGTAAAAGGGCAACCGCTGAAAAGTGGAAATACCCTCAATCGGATCTCATAGGCAAATATATTCCGTTAGTCTACAGAATGTACAAATGTGTGAAATAACGGTTTATTTAACGTTCCTTAATACTATTTTGTTTTGTATTAAATCGCCAATGTTTGGTGTAATATAATATCGAATAAAAAGAAAAAAAAAAAAAAAAAAGGAGTCGTTAAAGTAACATTAAAGCTGACGTGATGTTACTACACTCTTGCACAAATCCATATTCGACAACTTAAATCCAACGAGACCGGCTGTTTTATTTTTATGCTCATAAAACGCAATTTTCTAAATTTATTAAATAACGTAAATCGAGAAATGATAAGACGCCTTTATAGTTAAACTGTATTTCCACTTTGTTTCGCGACATATATTATATCTGTTCGCTTGAGAGAGACATTTTTGTATCCGTTTTGTACTGTTATTAGATTCTATCTATCTATCTATCTATCTACCTTCGGGTTTTTACAGCTGCTGCCGTCTTCCCGTGCCAAACTTCTAAAACCTACGATCTTGGGCATCTTCACTGCTTAGCCCTATTGTCTGCATTACTATCTTCATGCTTTCCTTCCATGTTAACTTTGGTCTCCCTCTTTTCTTCTTTCTGGTCGGTTGCCATTGATATAGTAGTTTCGGCCATTGCTCATCTTCCATTCTTAAAATATGTCCCGACCATTTTAATTCCTTCTCCTCAATTCTTTCAATTATGCTTTCTTCTGCTTCCATTATGTTTCTTATTCTTCTTTTTCTTCTTCACTTCACGGGCTAGGCAAGAACTGCCTGTTCCGCCTCACAGTTGTTCTGTCCATCTTTTCACTGGCCTTCCTACATTCCTTGAACGTCTTGGCTTGTAATTGAATGCTGCTTTTGGTAATCGTGTTACATTTATTTTTTCTACATGTGCAAACCATTTCTCTCCATATTTGATTTTCTCATTCAATGGATATATATATATATATATATATATATATATATATATATATATTTAACTCTGTTCTTATATCTTCATTCTTTATCCGATCCAATCTTGTGTAGCCTTTTTTTCTTCTAAGGGAGTTCACTTCTGCACTTTGTATTCTATTTTGTAATTTTTTGGTCAGGAATTGCCAATGTGTTATAGAACTTCAACTATTACAGTATGTTTCTAATTTCCTTATTTGTGACATGTTCTATTTTTTTTTTCTTTCTGGCACTTCTGCGTAAATAATCAATTTATAGAGCTACCATTTCTTAAATAAATGGAACTGAATGCAGCGGTGAATTCTCATGGCATCTTTAGTGAGTCGGGAAATCCCACTATCGGTCAGTGAATCTAAAAATCTTTACTCATTATTCAGTTATATCAGTCAGAACTTCTGCTTCTGCTATTTCTCCACTAATTGCTAGGCAAGTAAGTTCTATTTGTAGCAGAATTCCTTGCCACACTAGCAAATCATTTCAATTTTTTCAGCAGTAACCTTGTTATCCAAAGTGCCGATTTGTCATTTTGTGTACGGATTGTTGGAGAGAAAGTGTCTTAACTTACTTTGCATATTTTTTTATTTTGGGGTTGATAGAAGGGTTTTTTTTACATGCTACCGTTCGTTTTGGTTTGGAGAAGTTGCCTGTACTGCGACTCTTTGTCTGAGTTCGTTATCGCAATTTGACTTTGCTCTCATTTTGTGGCAATCATTCGTCTATGTTCTACTACTTTTACTTTGTAAAAGCAAATGGTAGGGCTATATATATTAAATTTCTCGCAGGCTCGATTGTCCCATCTACCAGGATTGCCATTAACATTGGCATCTTGGGGGAAGTCATATTTGACGATTTCAAGATTATTTTAGGTATTTCTGGATCTTTGGTGTGTCGACTTTAGGGTCCAATTATCGTCTCAGCGGTTTTCCATCTTACTTATTAGGGAGGAATGGAAGGTGTCGCATCTAAAGGAAAGAGCGAGTGAATGGCAAAAAAATAGGAGAAAAATACAAAAGAAACGAATGTAAATATAAATGTAACCACAGAAAAAAAAAAAGGATTTTTTCTTAGTTCACATTAACTAATGTTTGGCAATGTAAAATTATTCTAAGATGAATATGTTATTCTAGAAGCCATGGTAATAAATTTTCCGCTTTTCCACAAAGAGATGTTATCCTGGTCTTTGGTCTTTGTTAAGGAAATGAACCTCTTCTCTCTCATAACCTGTAAACAGTAGATTTTATGGCTGAGTAGCAAAATGGAGCAAAGCATAAGAGCATAGATAGTAGCAATAATTTTATTATAAGAGATAATAACTACTTCTTTGTACTAATATGAGAGCTTTCCAAAATCCATAGTCTAGATTATTGTTCACAGATTATATTGTGTGCTAGAATGAAACAATGTACCTACGTTGTCCTAGGTATAAATTGCTAACAATCGGTAAAGCGTTTTGTATACAATACATTGCCATAGAGCACCCAAGATATTTAATATCCTATCATACAACGTTCTAATAGACTTATACTTACTTACTCACTGGCACTATCGAACCCGTAGGTTCATGGCCGCACGGATATAAGCTATCCATACATCACTATCCTGAGCTAATGCTTTCCAATCATTCCCTGTATAACATTCCGATTGAGGGTCTTTCCACTTTTCAGCGGTTGCCCTTTTACCAGCCGGCTGCTGGCCCTTCACATCCACATGTGTCAATCACAGAGGTAGATGATCAACAGCCAGTGTAGGGGTGACATGTGGTTAGCATGTCGAGTCCCCCAGCCGTTATAGCTGGTTCCTCAACCTGGAGCCGCTACTTATTGTAGCTACCCAATTGCCTCACGATGCTGGGTGGGCACCGGTCCCATACTGGCCGAAATACCATGAGAAAATTTCTTCCCCCATGGAGACTCGAACCAGCGCAAGTCCCGTAGCTCTGCGCCAAGGCTTCCTACCTTAACCGCTCGGCTACGGCGCGGGACCCTGTATAACATACTTCCTACAAATCATAGTTAATGTTATTCTCCCACCTCATTCTTGGTCTACCAACTGGGCGTTTTCCCTCTGGCCTCCGGAAAATTTTACCCCAGTTGAACCCATGTCCGCATTTCTTGACGGTTGTATTTTTACGGTGAAAGATCGTCACTCTTTCGACCAAGGTACTTTTTTCGTCTGGCTTATCACCTTCGACCAGTCCGGCATGGGTAAACTTATCGGCAGCAATGCTACCGCCGGCATAGCTCTCAGGATCATTTAAGCACGCAAGCCACTCCACCACGACAAGGTAAAGATACCATGGAGGGTCTAATAGACTTATATCTTATTTTATGTAAATAAAAATTATTACCCGTTTAAGGAGTAAGTGCAGTTGTTGACGGAGGGCGCTGCAGTCGTGTTTATGCAGGAATAGAACACGTGATACTGCTATCTAGGAGTGCAACGGGGAATGGGACGTGGGACGCTGACAGTGTACACTGTGTTATATGACGTCACGTGCAGCAACAAACAAAGCTTCGTAATTCTTCCGCCTGCAGAGATATTTTGAATGACTAATACAAATTTATCATCGTCATCAACAAATGAGGGGAATTTTGAGGAAGTGGCTGAATTGAAATACCTAGGAACAATAATCACAAATAGAAATGAGATGCACAAAGAAATTAAACATAGGCTCAATTCTGTAAATGCGTGCTATTATGCATTGCAGAGACTCTTGATGTCCCAACTCATATAAAAAAACGTTAAACTGAAAATATATAAAACTATTATTCTTACTTACTTACTCTCTGGCACTATCAAACCCGTAGGTTCATGGCCGCGCGCACATAAGCTCTCCTACATTGCTGTTGGGAGTGGGATTATAAACTATGGACCACATGTACAATATACTTTTTTACCACCCAGAGACATGGAGAGCCTACTTGAATGAGTAATCAGCTCAATTTTAGGATCTCTTCCGAGAAAACAAAACATTAAGATCAACTTCGCAAACCAATTCACAAATTTATCATCCTTCGATTATAATTACCAATGTATGTATTGCGAACTGTTTACTTAGCTCTGGTTCAATCGATAATCCAATACGATATATTAGTTATATTATTTTTGGTCTGGGCATCTTACCTCAATATTAATGTTGATTTGTTCTTGGACATGTTTCAAAACAATTCTGTTTTATCGTCAGCTTTCCCAGTCTGGGAAAGCTGACGATAAAACAGAATTGTTTTGAAACATGTCCAAGAACAAATCAACATTAATATTGAGGTAAGATGTCCAGACCAAAAATAATATAATTAAAATAACCTCAAAATGTAACTTCCTAAAATTAAATATTAATTACAACGATATATTAGGTTGGGGTGGAAGCGCAAATTCTATCCTTTCTCCCTTAACATTACTACAAAAACGAATCATAAAAATCTGCTTGCAGAAACCTTTAGATCACCCTACAAATTTAATTTATTTAGAAATCAACGTGCCAGATATTAAACAAATATTCAAGCATACATTGCTTACTTATTTTCATAAAAATAAAAACGAATTTAAAGAGCACAATCGAAGTTTTTACAGCACGAGACAAAATACCACTTCTTTGTTACATGTTCCAAAATTTTATACAACTTGTGGATCTAAACATAGTAGATATCCATCCATAGTAATTCTGCCCGAAGGCAGGTCCTTCACTGCAATCATAGCATTTTCATGCTATGCTTGCAGCTTTACTAGGGAATTGTGTAAGTGTGATAGCTTCCCGTTGCTTTCCACACCGGTGAAGGATGATGATAATGATAATGGTAAGGATGATGGCCATATGATTTCGGGGACCGTTTGGGCCTTAAAGTTTTCCTGGCATTTGTCTTACAGGCGAGGAAAAACCCCGATAAAAACCTCACCCAGAAAAACTGCCCCGACCGGGGATCGAACCCGGGCCCGCTGCGTGACAAGACAGCACGCTACCTCGAGACCACAGCGATGGACATAGTAGATATCTAGGACCCAAATTATATAATGAATTAATTAGATCCAATCCAGAACCAAGTTAATTAAACACAGCTGGTTTTAAAAAACAATTAAATTAATTATGTTTAATTAATTAATTAATTAAGAGAATAAAATTAATCATTTGAATATTTTAAAATAATAAATATAAAGCATCTATTTTTGCTTATATTATAATATCAATATACTCGTATTACTAATTACTTTCTTCTGTTTTATTGATTATAATCCATTATATTATATGGTTTATATTATTTTATGTAAATCATTCTCCATTCCATTAATTATTTTGTTAGAATAAGTCTTATTCCCAATACATTATTATTTTTTATTTGTATGTGTCATAATTTATGTAAAAATGAAACTGGCCCCAACTTTAAATGTATATATTCTATTTGTATTATTCGTGTAACTGAACTGCACCCGAGCACGAGCACTTGCTCATTCGGGTGTCAAAACTGTATATAACATTTATTTGTAAATAAAATTCATTCTTATTCTTATTCTTAAACACCACACACACACACAATCATACCAAAAATAGCGAATAGAATACGGATGGCCAGATGATGTTCGGGAACAGTTTGGGCCTTAACGTTTCGTGGAATTTATCTTAAAGATGTGAAAAAAAAAACAAAAAAAATGGTCTAGGAAACTTGTCCCGACCGGGGGTCGAAACCTACACACACACACACACACACACACCACACACACCACACACACACACACACACACACACACACACACACACACACACACACACACACACCCACACACACACACACACAAACAAACAAACAAACAATCAATCAAACAAACAAACAAACAAACAAAAAACAAACATACAAACAAACAAACACACATATATATGGTATGATAAGAAAAATAAATGCCTGGACGGGATTCGAACCTGGATCTCTGAGGATGTACCTCAGTGTGTTATCCATTACACCACCAGGCGAATCCAATTCAAACATTTATTTTTCTTATATATGAATTATATTTCCCATTAGTCCACCGCTGTGGTCTCGAGGTAGCGTGCTGCCTTGTCACGCAGCGGGCCCGGATTCGATCCCCGGTCGGGGCAGTTTTTCTGGGTGAGTTTTTTATCGGGGTTTTTCCTCACCTGTAAGGCAAATGTCAGGAAAACTTTAAGGCCCAAACGGTCCCCGAAATCATATGGCCATCATCCTTATCATTATCATCATCATCCTTCACCAGTGTGGAAAGCAACGGGAAGTCACCACACCTACACAATTCCCTAGTAAAGCTGCAAGCATAGCATGAAAATGCTATGATTGCAGTGAAGGACCTGCCTTCGGGCAGAATTACTATGGATGGATATTCCCCATTATTACTAGATGTCGCGAGAACTCAGTCTTCACTGCCATCTAGTAGCTGATTATAACAAGTAAGCAAATTAAAGAGAACATTTTTACTTTATAGCAGTGATGCTTTATTGATGTTATAATTAATTTATTTTTCTTATCATACCATATATATATAGCCTATATGGTATGATAAGAAAAAGAAATGCCTGGACGGGATTCGAACCCGGAACTCTGAGTATATATATACATTTGTCTCGGCTTTTAGACTACTTCTTCTGTCAGATTCTAGATAGGCCCTATATGTTCTCGTTAATAAACTTTCTGGCTTTCTATTCAATTGTTAAATGTATACTTCTGTTTTATTATGTCCGCTTCAATTATTTCATAATTAAAGATTGCACTTTTTATTTCCATAGCGCGTGTTTTTCCAATCCGTGCTAATATGTTTGAATAATCCTATTATAACAGGAGTTGACAGTAATTATATTTACGTCAGCATATTAACTTCAATTGACTCTAAATGAAACCAAAGTTTCAATTACTAAAGCTATTTGTACTATAAACTTATAATTACAAAAACAATTATTTCAATGTGGCTTTATTTTTTAATTTCGTTATAAAAACAGTCATTTAGCAAGTGTCCTGTAATGCGATGGAATTATCTCAAATTGTTTACAGCTTATTCAGACAAATGCAACAAAACATTTTAAGCGTTTGAAGTGCACTTGATTCCGCGCCACAAAAGGTACAATTGAGTACAACTGTAATGTTCATTACCAATAAATTAAACTGTGATATTATAGAACATTATAGTGCACTCAATATAAGTGTATATTTCCCACATTGTGAATGTTTATGTATTGATTGTGATGGTTAGTAATATTTTTAAATATTTATTTATAAATAAATAATAAGTGCAAAACATTTCTTCCACTTACTTGTGTTTTGCACTCTTTTAACTTTACTATCTAACCTCTCTTGGTTAACTCTTGTTTTTTCGACCCCGACGCTATTAGGGCATCCGAGGGCTAGGGAGTCCTTCCTTTCTTCCATTTCTTCTTTCCTTTATTTTCTTTTCTTCTCCAGAAAGCCTGACCAGAGGCTATAAGATGGCAGCCCCATCACTGGTCTTGCCTTCCTTTGGCCAGCAACCAATCGAAGGGGACTATTATTATGCTTTCAAGTCTTATATGAGAATTTCCCATAAGGGAAAATTTTCTATAGGATCGTAACAGGCCTTGGCCTAATACTTGAAAGGAAGAAGAAGAAGAAGAAGAATAAATAATAATCAATTGAGTTGGTGTTTACTTGATGAAAATCCATATCTATTAATTAAATAAAAATAAAGCGTAGTTTTATTTGATTTTCATATTTATTATATCATTCAGTGAAAGCTGTATCGGTACACTGTACCTTCTTCAGATATGTTAACAAATTATGAATTATTAAACAATTAGCTATTAATAATAACTACGACCTTAAAATTATAGAATATTTAATAATTAAGAAAGTTCATTACAAAAAAGCAATTAACAAAGTTTTTCCTTTACCCAAAGAAAACATAAAGAAATATGTCGTAATGTCATACATAGGCCCACTTTCAAATAAAATATCTAAACATTTTAAAAAGTTGAACATTAATGTGGCATTTAAAACTAATAAAACTTTACAAAATATAATAAAAACCAACAAAACCAAAATAAAAAAGAAAAATAATCAGGTGTATGTAAATTGAAGTGTGGCACATGTGACAATGTCTATATAGGACAAACTGGTAGACCTTTTATCTCTCAGATAAAGGAACACATGGGAGCATATAACAGAAGTTTAGAATATTCAAAATATGCTAACCACCTATTCCAATTTAATCATTGTTTCGATCCATCGTTTGTAATAAGGGTAAGAAGTTAGATTTTTGGAGGTTGTAGAAATTAATAAATTTAAAAGTAGTAACAAACTGTTAAATTCTCAACTTGATTTGAATGAATCCCCTTTGTTAAATTTTAAAATTTAAATAAATATTGTTGTATTGTTGCTTAGATCAGTTGGAACACAATTCATAATTTGTTAACGTGTCTGAAGAAGGTACAGTGTACCGAAACAGCTGTCATTGAATTATATAATAAATATGAAAATCAAGTAAAACTACGTTTTATTTTTATTTAATTAATAAATGAATAATAGTTTAAACTACTAAAACAACACGCTTTATTAGAAAACCTAACTAAAAAATAAATAATAGTATAAAACAACTAAAACAACACGCTATATTAGAATACCGAACTAAAACATGGGGTAGCAATCCAGAGGTCCGGGTTCAAATCCCGTCCGAGCATTTATTTTTCTTGTCATGTCATATTAAGCTTGCATTGCTCAATATAAAAAATAATTATAACACACACACACACACACACATATATATATATATATCCATCGCTGTGGTCTCGAGGTAGCCTACTGCCTTTTCATGCAGCGGGCTCGGGTTCGATTCCCGGTCGGGACAGGCTCCTGGGTGAGGTTTCTTTCGGAGTTTTCCTGACCTATAAGACAAATTTCAGGAAGCTGAGATCCCAAGGGTCCCCGAAAATCATCCAGCCATCATCATCATTCTTATCATTATCATCATCACCCTTCACCGGTGTGGAAAGCAACGGGAAGCTACTACACCTATAATTTCCTAGTAAAGCTGCAAAGCATTGCATGCAAATGCTATGATTGCAATGAAACACCTGTCCTCGGGCAGAATAACTATGGAATGTAATATATATATATATAATTCTTCTGTACGTGTGTTTGTCACTGAACTCATCCTTCTAAACTCCTGAATCGATTTATAAGAAATGTTTTGTGTGTATCTTATGGGTATCTCAATAGTTTGGATTCATAATTGAACCCTCTAAAACCATTAGGTATAGTATTTCACCTGAAGTGAAAATTTAAAAATAGCTCTAGCGGTCACAATTTTCGATGTTTCACAACGAAATTCAGTATATCTTATTAAAGTAAACCGAGGTAACATCCAAAAGTGAGAAAATTCAATTAGAAGTGGAGGTTTACTTGAAATCCTAAAGGACTGAACCATTTTTGATTAATTTTTTTGTGCGTGTTTGAATGGGTCCCTGGATGGTTTGGATTCATAATTGGACCCGGTAGATGGTGCTGCGATCGGGTTTTAAGAAGTTTTTGTCATATTTGTAGTAACCTGCATTACTGACATATTCTGCGCTACAATAATTTGATGTAATAATGCACGTTTCTTGAGTCACAACAGATTTCATTGAGGCATTTTCTTGCGAACTTATCAATTAGCGAATTTTATGGTATTTTTATAGTCTGGCGATGACACGAGAATTGAACGTTCGGGCAGGACAACTTCTACCGGGTCCGCTAGTGTTCTTATATGTGTTAACTATGTGTTGTTATAGGTGTAGGTGCGATTAATTCATTAAAAAAAGGTGAGAATGAATTCAAGTCTTTCGCGTTCAGACATCAACGATATCGTACAATGTAGGTCGGTAGTCATGGTACTTGAAAACTACGGGATATGAGGCCGTGGCCCATAAATGGTGTTTTTCCCAGACGTTTCTGCGTCCGTCGGCTACGGAGGCATCTTCAACTATGTCAAGGAAATAGAGCCTTTGCCATGGATTCCCTGAAATAGTGCTTGCCTGGAAAACCGAAAAATTTTACTTCAATGGAACCCATGTCCACATTTTTGACCGTTGTATTTTCGCGCTGAAAGATCGTCATTGTTTCGACAAAGTACTTTTTTTTTGTCTGGCTTAACACCTTCGATCTGTCTGGCATTTGGGTAACCATTTCGGCACTAATGCCACCTTCAATATAGCTATCCGGCCATTTAACCACGCAAGCCACTCCACCACTTCAACTTTCTAGCAGGTGCAATTATTTTGTCGCTTATGAAACTTACTATATAAGATTTAATTATTATCATAGGAAATAAATGTGTCTGTTTATTCTGTACACTATGGAAATTGGAATGTAATTTTGACTTTCAGAGAATTTTGTTAGTTAATGTAGTTCCTACATGACGAGGTTTTATGAAAAAGACGACATTATGTATCAACCGGCTAAGCGCCATGAAAATATATTTTGATGCCATCTATTGCACTGGCTCATGAAGCAAATGTACGAACACTTTTAACGGCAAATTATTAAAGAAAACTGGACAAGATGTAGAACATATGATTAGAAAGTCGATATGTGCATTTGGCATAGGGAGACTGAAGATAAATTATATTAAAACAGAATATATAGTAATCGGAGGAAATTTAGAACACCTACCAATAAATAATATGGTAATTAAATGTGTTGAAGAATTTAAATATCTTGGTTATATAATAGATAAATCTAGTACTTATGAAAAATATATTATTAACACAGTAAATTGTACAAGGAAGGCGATTAGATCCCTGAAAGGTCTTTGAAGGAATATAAATTTAACCAGAAAAACAAAAAAAGAGATTATACAGACAATAATAGAAAGTATACTTACATATGGATCAGAAAGCTGGACAATAAATGAAATTATGCAGAAAAGAATCTTGGCGACAGAAATGGATGGATTACGGATAAGTATGAGAATATCCAGGCTACAACATGTTAGAAATGCATATATTAGACAAGAAATGGATGTACAAGAAACTTTTATCGATAGGAAAACAAAGAGAGCTTTACAGGGGTATGGACATGTACAACGGATGTCCGAAGAACAGTGGCCTAAACAGGTGTTTGATTGGATGGTACCAGACAGAAGGAAGAGGGGGAGAAGTAGAAGAACATGGCATGAGGGAATATATAATGGCATGATGAAGAGGGGTATGGAAGAAGGACAATGGGAAGATAGGAATCTCTGTAAAGCAGGAATTAAGGGCGAACTGCTGTAAAGTGGAAAGCCTGTATTAAGAAAGTATTAAAGGAAATCTAAACGCCATCAGTCATATCATATATGAAACCAGGTAAATGCTAATCTAAATTTTGCATATTGCAGCTTAGCGCCAAATGTTGCCACTCTTAGATTGTTGATGCATAACTGTCGAACGAGGAAAATAACTTATAATATCCAGTATTGTTTATTTGGCGCTGCTATAGACAGTGAAGTTAAATTTACTTTTCTTAAAAATTGCATAATGGTGCATAGCCGGTTGATGCATAACGTCGTCCAATTGTGCTTTTTTAACTTTGAACATTCTGTAACGAATAGGAAGAGATTGTCGTATGGTTTATTTAAAAGCCATAATTTATATTTGAATGATTCTGGATATATAACAGCTCCGAGGCTTGTCTGGTTTTGACAGCATGTGAAATATGACAATGTAACATCGCCATTTTTCTATTGATCCACCAATTCTACATACTATCAATCTTGTATTATAATAAAGCTACTCTTTTCTTTCCGGGCTTTCATTTCATGTTATTTAAAGCTGTATCCATGGTTACCATATAATATGAAGGAAATAATATTATGTTATTGTACGTTCAAGGAGATTTAATTGGCATACTTTTAGCCTCATATTACATTAATATTGTAATTGTAAGCCCATGTTTTCCCTTTACAGAGATTTAGGCGCTCTCCCCCTACAGGGAAGAATTTGAACCATACTAATTTAGTTACACTTGTTTTCGTATAGATGTCATTTTGAGTGGTCCGTGGTCAGCGTTCCGCCTCATACTGACATCTACGAAACCAAGGTAGTACTAGGACGGGAAAATTCGGTAAATGTTGCTTAGAGGCCTTTCCATTCGGGTTTAAGGATTGTTTACGAGCCTGAAAACCTTCAGACTCGGGACCCACGGCTTAAAGCCCCTCCCGGAGGACTTGCTCCTTGGATTTTTCCGTCCTAAAAAGTCCATCGACCCCGGCCGGGACCAGAGGCAAGGAGCATAACACTAGCCCACCGCGGGCGATATTACATTAATATAAATACAGAAATTTTATGCGTAATGTTTAATTTGGTAAAGAGTCAAGATGAATACATAGACAAAATAAAATAAAGCAGAGTAAAATTGAACGCGCGCGCACACACACACACACGCACTTATATACAGAGTGAACGATGATTATACCGACAAACTTCAGGGACTAATTCCTGACTGGAAATTATGGAAAAAAGGTCCTATAAACATATGTTCGGAAATAAACATGTGCATGCAACGATAACAAATCGTCCCGGCACACAATACATATCATAATCGCATCCACGTCACAACAGATGTTCAAAGTGGCCTCCATGAGATGTAATGCACGGATTCATACGTTGTATCATGGATTGCCTCACTCTTTCGCATTTTCCGGCTTCTCTCTGAATAGCGACGTGGACATGTGATTAAGGATATGCACAACTGGTTCAGAAAATACAAAATTAAACACCCTATTGTTTGCAGATGACCAAATAATAATAGAAAATTCCGAAGATAATCTACAAAAAGGTCTGTATAAACTTAACAAAATTTCAGAAGAATATTGATTGAAGATATCTACAGAAAAAACAAAAATTATGGCATTTCAAGGTGTAGATCCTGTCAGAAGTAAAATTGTACTGGACAATGACATTTTGGAGCAGGTGAATAATTTTACATATCTAGGATGCAATATCTCATATGAAGAAGAAAAGGATATAAATGCAAAAATATCTAAATTTTTAAGTATTTTAAGGTTAATAAATTCTATCTTCAAGCCACAGTTAGTCCAAAAGCATTCAAGATTAAAAGTGTATAAAACACTGGCTCTTCCAACTCTTTTGTATGGTAGCGAAGTATGGACGTTGAAACAGAAGGATATACACAGACTTAGATCTGCTGAAATGAGATGTCTTCGGAGGACTGCAGGATACACACTACTAGATCACAAAAAAATGACATCTTAGAAGATAATGTTGAGTGATTCCGGGTTATGTGGCCGTGGTCCATAGTTGGTGTTGATACCAGACGTTTCGCCCTCAACTGCGGAGGGCATCTTCAGTGGCGAGTGCTTCTAGGCGTGTTTCCTGGTCGGAAGATCTACTTAGAGTGAGCGCTGTGGACGTAGTGGACGTTGTATTGATACTAGTGGTGGGTGCAGGGTGAGTGGGCGTGGCTCTTGCTGATTGGCTAATGGTCGTCTCCTTGTTGTCCCTGGTGTTAATGCATTTATTTTCTAGTTTATGATACCAGGCCTTAGACAGTTTGATGCCTTCCTCTTTTCTGTTAATATTTCCCTTATGCTTGTATATTTCTATAGCCTCTCGGTATAATCTAGGGAAATAGTAGGAAGTTGTGGCTAAAACTTGTGTATCGTAGATTATATCGAGAGGCTATAGAAATATACAAGCATAAGGGAAATATTAACAGAAAAGAGGAAGGCATCAAACTGTCTAAGGCCTGGTATCATACACTAGAAAATAAATGCATTAACACCAGGGACAACAAGGAGACGACCAATAGCCAATCAGCAAGAGCCACGCCCACTCACCCTGCACACACCACTAGTATCAATACAACGTCCACAGCGCTCACTCTAAGTAGATCTTCCGACCAGGAAACACGCCTAGAAGCACTCGCCACTGAAGATGCCCTCCGCAGTTGAGGGCGAAACGTCTGGTATCAACACCAACTATGGACCACGGCCACATAACTCGGAATCACTCAACATTATGATTACCGGCCGTGAAAGCCTGCATTCAACCATCTTAGAAGAATACACATGGAACCTTTAGAAAACAAAATTTCTGATTATAAGTCAAGATGGATGCAACATGTTCATCGAATGGAAGATCACAGAATACTCAAACAAATGTTAAGATATCAGCCTGCAGGAAGAAGAAGACCAGGACGTCCACTCAAAAGACTTTTGGATGGTGTTTCTCTTGAGGCCGAAACAGGTCAACAAATGGCCTAAATTCGTGAATGTACTATGATGATAATGATGAACAGGTTCAGCGTACTCAACGCTTTTCAGATGCCCCAGAGTTAAAAATCCGGTGGGTTTAAGTCCGGTGATCTAGCAGGCCATGTAACAGGGCCGAGAGAATAATGCCATTCGTCAGTGCCATCCACCGTGGCAACGATGCATTTATGGGTACTTATTCATAGCACATTTTTTCCTCCATTTACAGTCAGGAATCAGTCTCTGCAGTTTTTCGGTGTAATTAAATCTCACCCTGTATATAGATCTATATATATATATACCAACCCAGAGTTCCGGGTTCGAATCCCGTCCAGCATTTATTTTTCTTATGTCATATATATATATATATATATTATAACTATATTTTTGACATTTGGAAATGAAGGTAAATATGATATGAAAAGAAAAATGAATGCTTGAGTCGGGATTTGAACCCGAGTCTCTAAACTCTGCACGTTTAGCGCTCTAACCAACTGAGCTACTCAAGTATTGAAACACAAACATACATGTTTTCCTATATATGTAGTATTGTCAATTCACACAAGAGGTAGCGGGAAGTCTTCAAATCCCGACTGAAGCATTCATTTTTTTTTCATGTCATATTTTCCTTCGTTGTCAAATGTCAAAAATATATTTATAACATCTAAATATACTAGCGTTACTGCTATAAAGTAAATATTCTCTTTAAAAATTTGTTTACCTGTTATGGTGGCCACTAAATGTCAGTTTGAACGACATCCCGCTACCTCTTGTGTGAATTGAGAATACTACATATATAATAAAAATGTATGTTTGTGTTGGTATACTTGTGTAGCTCAGTTGGTTACAGTGCTAAACGTACAGAGTTTAGAGACTCGGGTTCAAATCCAGACTCAAGCATTCATTTTTCGTTTCATACATATATATATATATATATATACATATATATATATATATATATATATATATATATATTCATTTCAAGAGTATTTTACTTGAATAAATTCTTATTGAGTATTAAAATAATGATGTAAAAATATATTTCTCATCATAAGGTGTAATCAAACATAGGTACAGTTTATTTTAAGACTATTACTAATATATGTGTGTTTGTATGTTTGTGCAGTATATCTTTCTTTCACCACGACCCGATCGGCCTAGAAGACCCTTAGCTTACCACCCGGCTGCTGGCTTCACATCCACATTTGTTAATAACAGAGGTGGCAATCATGCAACTTGTTTAGTGATAATCAGCATCCCAGGTTCTCCAGACGTTAAATTTAGTTTTTTTAAGATTTTCTTTTAAGATTTATTTAGCCTGGTGGAGTTTTTTTCAACCCACTGAAGCTATTGCTTATTGTAGCCATCCAAATTCCTAACGACGCTGTGTGGGCACCGGTCCTATTGGAGATGAAATTACCTGAAAAAATGTCTTCCTCCATGGTGACTCAAACTAGCGCATATCCACAAGTTCTCAACCAAGGCATGATAACTTAAGCAGCTTGGTTACGGTGTATACAACATACCGTCTTCAAATGTTCCGTTATTTAGAGAGATAGTACACTAACAGCCCTCATAACTTCTAGATGAAAATTTTAAAATTAAAATATCATTTCTTACTGAACTCGGACCCGTTATTCAGGAAGCAGGCAGTCTTCCACCTAAGCTGAGCGGTGAACATATCACTGGTCAACATGATTTTTATCTCATGAGTACCAATAGTTGTACTTAATGCAGTTTTTATGGTGTTTTCAAATATGTATTCGGAATTTCTCCATCACCTACAGTTTTTTTTATTTCAACTTCAGTTAATGAATTTAAATAATTATATTTTTAATAAACTTTTTTTTCGTCCATTTGTCCATTGTAAAATAAAACCAAATGAGCTATCTCTGGAGATTTCAGCTATGGAAAAGATATATCAAAACAAATGGAATCCTAATATGCTGGTCGATTATTGTTGGATCATCGAGAGAGATGCTCCACAGGCGAAATATAGCAGAAAATCGTCATTTCTTACTTTCTAGGCGAGTACGAATGTTCGAATATTGTGTAGTTAACGAATGTAGAAAATATTAAAGTGTTGAAATTATAAATTCCTGTCTCTCGGACACCTTGCGTGATAGAGAAAAACCGATATCATATTTGAATTCAGGAGAAAAAATACTATCAGAATCACATACTTTTTTCTTTCTGAGACAAAGATATTTATTTTTTGTTGCTCAGTGATAATAAGAATATAAAAACTTGTAATATGTTTGTGTCAAAAAAAGATGAACAGACAGGTGAATGGAGAAAATTACATAATAGTGAGCTACATTATATGTATAGGAAGCCAGATATAATAAGTTCAATTAAGTCTCATAGACTACGATGGGCTGGGAATGTGGCACGAATAGGGAACGAAAGAGGTGCATGGAAGCTTCCCGTAGGAAAACCAGACAGAAAACGCCCAGTTGGTAGATCAAGTATGAGGTGGGAGAATAACATTAACCTTGATTTCAGGGAAGTAGATTATACAGGAAATGATTGGAAAACATTAGCTCAGGATAGGGATGTATGGTGAGCTTTTTTCCGCTCGGTCATGAATCTACGGGTTCGATAGAGCCAACGAGATGGTTAGTTAATAATAATATTATTATTATATTGTTATTATTATATTATAATTTATTATTATTATATTATTATATAATCTTCTTCTTCTGCTTCATGAAATTAGGTCTTTTGACCTGTTTTCACATCAAGTGGGATTTAATGAATCCTCCCATCTAGTAAATGGGCGTCCAACATTTCTATGTCCTATTGGTTTGTACTTTAGTAACAGCTGAGGGATTCTATCTGTAGGCATTCTCTTGACATGTTCATACCAGTTGTTCATACCATTATTATATAATAATAATAATAATAATAATAATAATAATAATAATAATAATAATAATAATAATAATAATAATAATAATAATATAATAATAATAATAATAATAATTATATTATTATCCTGATGATAATTAATAGTTAAACTGAAATTTAAGTCAAAGCTCAAACTTTGTACTCATATTAAATCATTTTCTACAGTAATCCCTATTTTATTCTCTGTTTCATAAATGTTGACCCAGGGTGAATAAATTTAATGGCGATGCAAGTTATATATTAGCGATGCGTTTATTTTAAAAATCTCAGATTTATAACCCAGAGCAGATTTTTAGAGCTTTAGTGTGACATTTTTTCCGATAAACTGCTGATGTTCTTTGAAGTTAAAACAGAAATACAAAAACATTTACGTTGTGCTGGCCGTGT
Organism: Diploptera punctata; assembly: GCA_030220185.1. Taxonomy (NCBI): domain Eukaryota; kingdom Metazoa; phylum Arthropoda; class Insecta; order Blattodea; family Blaberidae; genus Diploptera; species Diploptera punctata. The sequence continues at coordinate 2,011,498 of JASPKZ010003857.1, forward strand.
ATCATTTTACTGTCCATCAAAGTTAGAAAGGATTGCCAACATAATTCCCAGTTAAATTCAGAGAAACAAAGAAGTTACTCATCCGTAATTTATGACTTTTAAATATATAAATAATCACAAGTGTACTCTGAAAAAAAGTATGTACTGTACTTTTAGATAGCAGATAGCATGGATCACAAGAAAAACTCATTTTTGCGCGAGAGTGTGTTTTGTCGTACTTACAGCAATGGGGAACTTGATTGAAAGTTCAACATCCTACATTTCGGGGTTGCCAACCTAAATAACTATACTATAATATTACATATTACAAACCTCGTGCGGGAAGTAAAACCACTGCTCCTTAGTATATTATGATGCAAGGTTGGGAAGGTTCACAAACGTGCGTTGTACATTATTTTTTGCGCGATAGTGTTTTAAAAATAATAAATAATAGTAAAATAATAACATATTTGTTGGAAATATTTGCGTCCATTATAAACAATTGACTAACGTTAACAGCGTGGACAATGTTTATTAGTTGAAACAACAGGAGGCCTTGAGAACAATTATTGATAACATGACCGCAAGTACGTATTTATTGTTTTATATTGTTTCAAATAAAGTTCAGTTCATTTAAAATGCAGTGATTTGTTTCGTATAATGTATGTTAATACTACCTTTTCGATATTTTCTGTATATACTTTGTACGTAATATACATAGAGGGCAGCGTTTTTACTTCCCGCACGTAGGTGTAGATGTAATATTACAGTAGAGGTATTTAGGTTGGCAACCCCGAAATCTAGGAAGTTGAACTTTTGATAATGATCGCCATTGCTGGTAAGTACGAGAAAACGCACTACCTTATCGCGTAAAAATGTATACTACGTACGATGTATATACAAAAATGTATCCAAAAGGCAGTTTTAATATACATTATACGAAGCAAATCACTGCATTAAAATGAACTGAACTTTATTTGAAACAATATAAAATAATAAATACTTACCCCATTTTACGACTGATTGGTGTCATGACCTGCTGTTGTCTCAGCTAATAAACATTGGCCACACTGTTAACGTTAGTCAGTTGTTTATAATGAACGCAAATATTTCCAACAAAGATGTTATAATTTAACTATTATTTATTATTTTGAAAACACCATCGCACAAAAAATAATGTACAACGCACGTTTATGAAGTGTTTTACAGAATCTCGGATATTAAATATACCGCTGTCGCTCGGTTTTTAAACATTACCTCAGTTCTGTAAAAATCAATTTCCAGCCTCGCATCGTGATATTAAACACGATTTCTGAAATTAATAAATTCAGAGAGTACTAATATCGGAACTGTTAATATGTATTATAAGCAGCGGATTAAAGAGCGTAACGTATCCATAATCTTGCTATTCCAATTTTGGTTGTGTGCGATTTATTCACAAGGGAACTTATAATTTGTTTAGTGTCAGTGTACTCGCCATGTAGACGAGCACGTGATTCTATACAGAAAAAGACCCTGAGACTCCGGACTCCGAAGTTTCTAGGTGTATTGATTTTAATTTCCTGATACATTCACAAGGGAACTGCCAACCATTGCATGCCGGGCATTTCTACCTCGATTTTTTTTCCCACAGAAGCGTTATTTTTATCTGTAAGGTATTAAAATCCATTGCCAAATTTCTTATTTAAGCTATAGGGAAGTGATAAAACTCTTGAATTGGTAGATTGCAAGTTTTATTAAATATCTCAGATCTTAGAACGATTATCGATTGTATAACTTATTTATTGATAGTTTTACATAAACTTGTGATAGATTGAAAGACGCTTTAAAATGTATGGATGTTATAAATAAAGTGCGTATAAGTGAATTTCCTTTCATATTGAACACATGTCCTGAAAGCCACTGAACTGTCACTTATTCTATGTTTTATTCAACTTGACAGCCTTTGTAGAATTGTTTCTCTATATTGTATTCTTTTAAAAAGAACATCAAAGTAACTTGACACGAATTCAGTTTCCTCAAAAGGAGCAGAACATGCGCACAAAGAATCATTTTTACAGAGTTAGTTATTTTAAAGTAAAAAAGCTTTATTTATACTAATAATATTTATGTTGTAGTGAATTTAATTTGAAATTTGAGAAAGTTTATCATATTATTTATTTCATGTTAATTGGACATATTTCAATAAAATTTAATAATTGACAAGATTGTAAAGCTACTGATACCGATGTTGATATTTATAAAATTGGTTTAATTCAGAAATGGACAGTAAGCCTAATTTAAAATACAGTGTGATTATAAAGTCCCAGTACATTTTGTGGATAACGTAGCGCAAATAAAACAAAAATTATAAGGTAGCTTCTACTGTCAAGATAGTGTTCAACATAACCTCGATCAATCTCAAAACATGTTTCCGAACGACGCACCGTCGCCCGGAAAACATGCCCCAATATATCCTCTGTAATCATTTCACTCGCTTGGCATATGCGTTCTTTCAGCACTTGCAGATTAGGAAACTTGGTTCTGTACACCTGTTGCTTGATGAACCCCCAAGCAAAAAGTCCAGGGGTGCGAGGTCTGGCGAACGATCTGCCCAGATACGAGGAGATGCCCTTCCAATCCACCTTTTGGGAAACCTGTCATTGAGATACCCGCGTATAGCCAGAGCAAAGTGAGGTGGTGCTCCATCTTGTTGCAACACCACTGTATCAATGATACCATCTTGCTGTAACTGTGGCTATAAGAAAAGTTGCAACATATCAAGATGCACGTCTCCCGTGAGGGTTTCCTTTGGAGTCAGTCTCTAACTTCTTCGTACGACTGGCCTCTTAAACGCGCAGCAACAATCTCTATCCGCTCTTCAATGGTGAACATATTTGTATCTTTCGAATGGCTGTAACAGAAATACGATATGTAAGCGATTTCTTTAAAATGTACTGGGACTTTATAATCACACTGTAGTATGTATTTCTTTATTTAAAATCTCTTCTCTTCCTGCACATTTAAAACTATTGGAACTTAACTTTTGATATTTTAAGTAACTGTATTTCGATTACTAGCACACTAAAAATATAAAGCTATGACGTTTATTTTTACACGCTTTATATTAGCTTGACCTGTATCTGTCTATCTATGTAACGGAATATTTCAACACGGTTTTCACCCACTTAAAAACATTGGATCGACTTGATACTTTGCATACTTTTAAAGGACCAATGACAATACAATAATTTCATAATTTTTTTCTAAGATCCTGGTCAGGATCATCAGGACATCAAAGAAATACAGACCGGTATAACAGGTTGCGGACGTATCGACTTTCTAGTTATCGTTGTGGTAGCTCAGATGGTAGAGTGGTGGATAGTAGTGGTATATGATTTCAGTAATCCATAGGTCGCTGGTTCAAATCCGGCCCGGAGGATTTTTTTAGAAGAGTATTACTTTTAGCTCATACTACAATAGTATCGAATTTAAAGATATTTACATTTTAGAAAACCAAACTAAAAATTAAATAATACTTTAAATAACTAACACAACACGCTTTATTAGAAAACCGAACTAAAAAATGAAAAATAATTTGAATTTCCAACACGCTTGGGATAGAATTAAAGTGGTCAACAAAAAAATAATCTCCAACACATTTAGAATAAAACTATAGTTATCTACAAAAAAATAATGTTGCCATCAAAAGCGTGTGGTCCTCTACATCAATTAATATATTTGATAATGAATAGACATTGGTAAATGTAGAGTCTCTAAGAATAAAATGTAAAAACCGTCCCACGCTTTTGATGGTAAAATTATTTGTTTTTGTAGATAACCGTAGTTTGATTCTAGATGTGTTGGAGATGAGTTTTGTTTGTTGACCACTTTAATTTTATCCCAAGCGTGTTGGAAATTAAAATTATTTTTCATTTTTAGTTCGGTTTTCTAATAAAGCGTGTTGTTTTAGTTTTTTAAACTATTATTTATTATATTTGTATTGGTCTTAATATTTCCTTCACTGTTTATATTTGTTGTTTTATAAATCGTAAAAATCAATAGTATCCATATCATAGGAAAAGTTTCCAAAAAGATAATAGACATAAAATAGAAAATAATTTTAATAAATTGTTTCCCAATGATAAAAGTAAAATTTATTTATGCACCTTGTTACAAAAAAATCAGATTGTTTTAAAAATGACATAAGTTGTTTTTAGGTTGAAAATCGTCAAAATTACACATTTCTATTTTTACTTAGACACACACACACACACACACACACACACACACACACACATATATATATATATATATATTAGAATTTCGCTGGACATGAATATGAATGAGAAAGTTTTCTTGGGTTTTTCACGTCATGGATCCAAGGTCGACCATTATAATAATAGCATGTGGGATCATGCGAAAACTTTAGAATCAGTTGCCATAGGTAGACCTTGAATCCATGACGCGGAAAACCCAAGAAAACGTTTTTAATCATATATTAGAACTTTTTTGCACACCCTTACAACATGAAATTTGCTTAATTTATCAAGTATTTTCTGCCAAGTTCGGTATAACTATCTTAATAGTAGAGTTTGGATTTTTAGTTGCGACCTTTTTATTACGGTATTACAAATTGGAGCTCTCTGAATGAAACCAATTGAGTGAGATTTTGCCTATAATTGATAATATTTCATTTTGTTGCCCCTTTTTCCACATTCTGACCAAAACTCCCCTTTATCTCCCTTTTGTGATTGTTTTGTATTACTTTCTTAATTTTTTAAGTGAAGTTTGCCAATTAATTTAAATTACAATGTCCAATATATTAAATTATTAATTTTCAATATTAAATTATCTTCTCGTCAACGTGCTCTGAACAATGGAGTAATGAATGTGTCTGTCTTCAGTGAACACAGCACTGAACAAAATTTGTATACATCACACCTGTTACAATGTTTTTTTTTTGTATTTTTTAATGTAATTGCAATCAATATCAGTGATTTTACGCAGACTAATTGTTGACAAGTTGGCATTGAGTTTCATTGAGACTGAAATTTAAGAATACTGTAATAGGCAACACAAATTAAGTTTTTTAGTTAGAATTTTTTTTTATTTAAGAATAATTCTGGCATTCCTGGTAAAATACCTACATTTTCTGTTCATCAGTGTATTGTCGTTTGTGAATCAAAATTGCTTGATGTGTAACAAGTTTAATGTTCGCCATACAGAAGGTAGCTCTGTCTTAGAAGTTCTAGCAGGAATTCATGGAAACGATGGAACATTACTGTTTGTGATTCAGCGATCACATTGGATGCCAAACAAAAGCGAACGTATCTTATAACATTTTCTACTCTGAAGTATCACCAATTACACTTTGTAAGAACATTAATTTTCTTTCTTTTCTTACTTTCGTTTCACCTTTCTTGAAGTTATTTTTACAATGTTCCAAGTCATATGTGCCCTTTAGGGACACAACAATCTGGAGAAGATTTTAAACTCTTGATAAAATATTTCCTTTTTTACAATAAAAGGACATGGAGTGAGTATATCAATGCCAAGGCCATCTCTGAGACAACATGAACATTTAATATAAAGGCACACCATTCACTCAAACATTTTATTTGGATTTATTTAGCCTGGTGGATTTAAGGCCATGTGGCCTTCTCTTCCACTCACCAGGACAAACATATGTTCCATACAAATACAAAAAAATACAATAATAGTCATACTAAACAATTAATTATCTGTCAAATTGAATAATAATGAAAATAATGTCTAATAATACAATAAAATTAAATACAATTAAAATTAAATTAATGGTAGAATGAATACAGAAAGGAATAACAGCTCGAATCTACTATACATAAAAAGAAAATAAATAAAAAAATACAAAGAAAGTAATAAACTATGATGAATTAATCTATCACTTTTTTATACAAGGCATTAGGTAAATATATTAACAAATCTTAAAACTATTTTTATTAAATAATGAAAAAAACAAATTAGTTTTTAAAAAGTAATATTAGTGAGTTGTTTCTGTTAATAATTTTATTTTCAATTTTTTTCTGAAAGATTGTAAAGTTTGGCAGTCTCTGACATAGGGTGGAAGGGAATTCCATTTTCAAGCAAGAGAAATTGTAAAAAAATTCGAATAATAGGTAGTGGTGATGAGGAGGGATATATAGGGCACTGTGCTCAAGGGATCGGGTATCTAATTTATGTGTATCATGGAGTCTAGTGAAGCGGAGTGATAAAATAATAAGGTAATGATGTGTGTAATATTATATAGAAGGTATAGAGAATGGATGGTTCTACGATCTTGTAGACGAAGCCATGACAATTGTTCCAGGGATGGTGTAACGTGATCAAATCTCCGTATACCACAAATAAAACGTATGCAAGAATTATGAACACGTTGAAGTATTTGGGTAAGAAAAGTATTTAGATCAATAAAAAGAGTATCACAATAATCAAAATGGGGCATTGCAAGTGTTTCTACTAACATTTTCTTTAGAGCAAACGGTAAACAATGTTTAATGGCATTCGTACTAAACAAAGTAATTATGATAGAATAATTGTGATAGCCAGATGATTGGGGGTTATTTGGGTCTTACATTATTGTGATATTTTTCTTATAGGCGCGGAAATCTCCAGAAAACCTCACCCAGTAATCATGACCCTACTGCGAATCGAAAACCGGGTCCGCTACATCTAAGACAACGACGTTACCATTACACTAGTGGAGTTGACTAAAAAATCATTTGCTTTACAAATACCGGCATTTTGTTTTTGTACACTTGAAATTTCTAATTAATAACATTTTGGGCTATAAAATATACAGCACCTTCTGGTCCCATTTTTCTTTTATCATGAGAATTACAGAGTGATTCAGAAATATGGCTATACGTTTTATCGCATTTTGTGACGAAAGTATTATTATTAAAGGAAATATGATATTATCATCGAAAAGGGAATCCTTTAAATTACAACAATAGAACAAAACAAAACAAATCACTGCTCACGTGCAGCTTGGCGGGTTGATTTTTGTGGGCTAGCGTCGAACGCCTCCACAATTCTCTTCGTTGTTTCTGCATCCGTGCTAATGCGAGGCCTTCCAGGAGGTTTGATTTTCTGCATCCTCCTCGTTTCCAGCAGTCGTTTTCTCCACTTCTCCGCAGTCGACGGCTGCAATGCTACGTTAAACTCACGTCTTGCCCGACTTGCGGCGTCACGATCATTGGCATATGTTATTGCCATGCAGAAATTGCAATTTGCTGTTGCATATTAACGCCATTTTGACTAATGACGTAAGTTCTACAATTTTTTGTTTTATTCCATTGTTGTAATTTGAATAATTGCCTTTCCAATGGTAATTTCATATTTCCTGTAATGATAATATTTTCATCACACAACGCGATCAAACGTATAGCCATATTTATGATTCACTCCGTACACCAAAAAATCCAATGCTTACTTATTGACCATTCACAGATTTATTACGAGTAAGCCACTATATATTTTTTTTTTGTTGCTAAAATTATTTTGTATGCAAAAGTGACATTTTTTAATGGATAGTACTATATAAACAATGAAAGTAATATACACGGTGCTCTAAAATTCCCCTTACAAACTTCTAGGACTTGTAGAGGGGACTGAGTTGATAATATTTACAATTGGAAACCATGTCCGGAAACTTACCTTTTTTCGTGCTACAGCCATTTGAAAAAAATGTTTTTAACGCGATCACTTTTACAAGTAATTTATTATGAGGTGTGACACTGTACATCACTTGTTTTGAAATTCAACTCATCAATAACTAAAGAAACAAAATGGAAACTGAATCGTGACTTTCATTAATAATCCCGGATACACCCTCCACAATCAATTTTTGCAGATTTCAAAATTTCGAAAAATGTTGACATTAAAGAAAACACCAAGTCTTGGAATACTCGATAGGGAAATTTTCGATTTAGACGAAGCTATTACTTGTTGAGAAACGTGACGTACGTTCAGGAAATGCTTGTTTTCAAACGGCTGTAGCACGGAAACTGTAAGTTTCCGGACATGGTTTCCAATTCTAGATATTATCAACCCAGTCCCCTCTACATGTCCTAAAAGTTTGTAAGGGGAATTTTAGAGCACCCTGTATAACAAGGGCCTTCATTATTCATTACCATGTTATTAGGAATTACTTACGGCAGGTATAACCTGCTGACCAGCTGTTCAGTCTGTTTGGACATTTTCCAGGAACTTCTGTAACATATCGCTGTGTGTAATGATTTTCCAACCAATTTAACTTTTATAGTTTAAATTTATTGATAAATACTTGTGTAAGTTGACTATTAGTGGGTCTACATACTACAAGATATGAAACATTTGAAGAAAAAATGTATTAAACAAAATTGTTACTGAATATCCCAACAAAAGGGAATAAATTAATATTTTAAATAAATATTAAAGATTATATTTCAGGGCTCTTATAAGACTTGAAAGCATAATAAGTCTCTTTGATTGGTTGCTGGCCAAAGGAAGGCAAGACCAGTGATGGGGCTGCCATCTTATAGCCTCTGGTCAGGCTATCTTAAAAGAATTGAAGACTATGCCAATTTTGGAATATATTAAACAGTACAAACTAAATAGGAAACACCATCTTGAAAGAATGAGTTCAAATCGGATCCCCAAAGATGTTTATAATTATATACTAAGAGGACGAAAGATCTCTGGGCAGTCCTTTGAAACGCTGGAAGGAAAATTTTCAATAGGATAGTAACAGGTCTTGCCTAATACTTGGAATGAAGAAGAAAAAAATATTTCAGGGCAGTGCAGAACAATATGTATTTATTTATAATATGTACGTACGTGTGATAAAATTAATTAGTTATTTGTATTTTTTCAGGTACGTCTCACTACAAAACATGTCTTATACCCGATCATTGACAACAAGTAAGTTCTTCAATTCTGTAATAATAGTATATGAGCTTCTTTCTGTGGTTCAATATCACAAATTAGTTGCATATTATATTTTTAAAGAAACATAAAGACATTACAGTAAAATTGTTCTGTTCTGTTAGCATCTACTTATTTATTCATAAAACCATTCTTTAATTATTCACACATTTATTTCTCGTGAATTTGTCTCTATTTTACTGTGTCGAGAATTTGAGATTCATAATTAAAATCGTCGGGTCCTAACCTGTTACCACATGTCTCCCCTACATAGGCAGGATGATCGTCTACGTCTGTGATTAACACATGTGGATGTGAGGCCATGGGCCTTCTAGGCCTGTCGCGCCATGGAACTTTTAATATTTTAGTACATACAGAAGAACGAACTACTAATAATAACTTAGTTGCTCTATATTTCACGAAAATAAATTTTATTAATCACTGATCTCTAACTTCATGTGTTTAGAAATGTTCAGAAAATTCCTTATAATGTGACGATTTTTAATTACTGTCATTAAATGTGCAGCCTTTGAAATAATTGTTGGCGTACAGGTAATTTTCAAGTCCCAGAACGAAGCCACTGCGCATGACCAGAAGTCAGTTGTTTGGTTCACAAGTATACAACTATTTGATAAACTAAAATCCGCTCTATTTCGTTGTGTGTCGTGCAATGGAAAATAATTTCGTGTAAATAAAAATAGAACGAAACAAAGAAAATTAATTGAGATAAGGATGAGAGAGAAAAAAATAAGCATGACAGCGGGATCGAACACGCGACCTCCTGCATGTGAAATAGAAGTTCCCTCCACTAGACCACAACCATTCCCTGCTAGAAACCGTCTGTATGAAGCGATGGAATACTCCAGAACTTACTTGTAATAATGAAATTATATATTAACTTGTCTTAATTAAAATTAATCAGACGCATTTTACATTAATAGTGGAAATGAACAATGTAGTTATGCCTTGTGTTTTTTAAACAAAGTAACGAGATTTTACAATCGTTATTCATTATATATTTTACAATTGTTATTCATTATATATATAATGAATAACGATTGTAAAATCTCGTTACTTTGTTTAAAAAACACAAGGCATAACTAGATTGTTCATATATATATATATATATATATATATATATGAGCTGTTTCCTTTAATTAATTAATTTATATATATATATATATGTTTATTTATTTATATAACGTAGCCTGGTAACGTGTAGGCATTATAAAAAATAACGGCGTTATTGAAAAAATTCTTGACCAGGATCGAACCGGGGACTGCGTCGTCGCAAGAAAGCATCTTACCGACTGCCCTACTGAAACGTTGATACAAATACTGCATCAGAAGTAAGCGCCAATTTACTATTGATTGGTTTAAGAGACCATTTACTTGCTTTCAGTCATCTGATAACTCTCTTAACTTAGAAATTCAATTAATGCATTTATTTGTGGAAATTCTTTCAATAAAAATTGGTATAAATCTATGATTGGCCCCTTATGCCGCCGGATTTGACCTCAAAGGAGACAGCACATGTAATAACTTACTAGTGTGAATCGCTCTTCAAAACTTCTAACTTTCCACCATCAAGAGTTGCGCCATCCTTTTTTCAAAGCCTCTACATATAGCCCCTGTGTGACTTTATATAAGTTAATGACTTTAAAATTGATTTGTCAAGTACCGATAGTAATAAATAATATTATATTTGTTTTAATTGTATGCTATTTTGTTAAGAATGATTATACCGGGTTACCTAGAATATTGTTTACAACGAATTCAATACAGGTTATTTTAAATAAAAGTGTTAACGGTAATAACCATAAGGGTTGTAATAATTTCCCGTACCACCGTAAAAGGAATTCCCTGGATAAATTCCAGACAACCCTAATCCATTATAACCATAACCTCCATATCCTCCATAACCCAGTCCTCCATATCCTCCATAACCAAGGTTCGCATACTCAAGTCCAGAAGTACCAAGACCATTCAAGAGTCCATAATAACCTCTATTGTAATAACCTGGGTAACCTCCATAGATGCCTCCACTATATATGTTGTTGAGTCCTCCATACAAGCCATAACCCCCATCTGAAACGTAAAAATCTGTGTTAATTTATTACAACTTCATAGATTTTATCATTATCATGAACAAATACGTTTTAGGCCATGTGATCTGTGTCAGTAACCCTAACGAAGATGGTATTGATCTTTCCATCGATGTTTTGTTCTGCCTTGGTCCCTATGTCCAGTTAGAGTATATTGATATGCCAATTTTGGAAGTAAGGCCGGAATGACAGAGTTAATGTTATATGACTAGTACTGGTAAAGACATACGGGAATAAGCCTAAGAAGTTGTTAAATATAATGATTGAAAATAATGAAATGAAAATAAATGTTCTTCCTTTATTAATGTTTTTGTGGCCATTAATGTTTTAAATTCTTTATGAAGAGTACTTAAGATTGAATTTCATAGGATAAAAATATATATTTTTTAATTTAAGAAAGAAACTTTAACGCCAAGGTTCAGGCCCCGGTTCGAGCGTAAATTTTTCTTTCTTAAATTAAATTCCATCTAAAATTATAAACCCTATTTCACCTAAGGTATATTAGGGTTATATTTTGCCAAATTTGTGTCGTTGTATATTTTTTTCTAAAATTAAAGTTTTTTTTATGAATTTTATTTACAAAAACATTAAAAAGTCTGTAGTTCTTTTCAGTCATCATCACTTCTGCAATGGGTGGTTTACTTAAACAGGCGGTGTTACTTACAATACATTTAATATCGAATCTTTTGTTCCAGAACAATGGACAATCAAATATAATATGTTCTACACTTTGATTGCTAATACCACAATTACAGTTTGCATATTCTATGATGTTGAATCTCTGTAGGTATTGGCCAAATTTTCCGTGCCCAGTGAGGAATTGTATTAATAAATATATATGTTTTTATTATATTTTTAGGTTTTTATCCAGATAAGTTTCTAATTAAAATACGTTTCATTCATTAAAGAAAGATGGACTGCTTATCTGGGCAAGCAGTAAAATTTATATTTCTTCTTCTTCTTCCTTCCAAGTATTAGGCCAAGGCCTGTTACGATCCTATAGAAAATTTTCCCTCCAGCGTTTTGATCCTTCCGGGAAATTCTCGTATAAGACTTGAAAGCATAATAATAGTCCCTTCGATTGGTTGCTGGCCAAAGGAAGGCAAGACCAGTGATGGGGCTGCCATCATAGCCTCTGGTCAGGCTTTTCTGAAGAAGAAAAGAAAATAAAGGAAAGAAGAAATGGAAGAAAGGAAAGACTTCCTAGCCCTCGGATGCCCTAATAGCATTGGAGTTGAAAAAAACAAGAGTTAACCAAGAGAGGTTAGATAGTAAAGTTAAAAGAGTGCAAAACACAAGTAGGTGGAAGAAATGTTTTGCTCAGCTTGGGCACCTTGTGGTCGCCATCCACATATCCCCTAGATGAGGACCCCTGAGGGAAAATTTTATATTTAAAAAATATTACTTTATTTTCTGGTTGATCCTATTTTACTTTTACCTTTCTGGAAACTTGTAAATTTAAGCTTTCACGGAACCTTTATGAAACGTTCTCAGTATAGCCAATTTTGTGTTGGTTGCTCCTCCTTTAGTCACGATCTACAAACTGTGCACTTGACCTATTATATGTAAGAACACCGTTTATTATAATTCCAACATGTCTATCGAAAATATGACAGCCTCATTACTAACTTTTCCTGCGTCGTGTTGGTAGCCCGACCAAGGGAGATACATACACTCGTTTTACTCAAAGCAATAGCAGGACTCCCTATTACGATAGAGGGACATGCTTTGAGTCAGCACAGGCTTAGAGCCTAATCTTGACGTTGAAGAAGTCTATCGAAAATAAACAAGTTTATTTTATATTCTGCATCATTCAACTGTTACGAGAAGCTGCACGGTGTCTTCATAGTTTAAATATTTGCAGAGGTTTGTTTCATAAAATTACTATAGGTCTATTTACATCATTACTTCAAAGAACAGACAAAAAACATAACACAGAAATAAGACAACAACTAATAATAGAGGAATTAAACTCAACAATAGAAAAATACAGAACAAACTGGAAAGAACACTTGGCAAGGATGACTGAGAATAGAATACCAAAAGCAGCATACAACTATTCACCACGAGGAAGAAGAAGCTTAGGAAGACCAAGGAAAAGATGGAAAGAGCAGCAATTTGGAGCTGGAACAGGCTAGTAAATAAGCCTAAACCGTGAAGAAGAAGAAGAAGAATAAGATCATTACTTCAATATTTAGGAGTATCTCCTGTTCCGGCCTATAGTACAGTTTAAATGGACTCTTTGCAACACTTCCTTGGTCGTCTCAAATTCTGTCATCCTGTTGCTTTGTCTTTTGGGATGCGAAATGTTGACATCCTCAATAGTTTGAAATTCCTTCTAATTCTATAATGCATACTTTTTTCATGAAGGGGAAAATAGATGAGGTCGTTGCGAATATCTTCATATCTTATTTTATCCAATTTAGAGTATCCTTTGATGGTCTTAAAAATTACATTTCTACAGACTTTGTTTTATTCCAATCTCCTTTTCTCAGTGTCCAAGTTTCACTCTCATAAAACAATGATGGAACTGCCATAACCTTGTAAAATTTTTAACTTTTATATTTTCTGTTATTTTTTAATGTTTTATTTAACAGTTAGGGCAATTATTAGCAGTGAAAAATGTACTAGTTAGCAATCTGGTGAATCCTGTTTCATAAATGGAAACTTCTTCTTCTTCCTTCCTTCCAAGTATTAGGTCAAGGCTTGTTACGATCCTATAGAAAATGTTCCCTCCAGCGTTTCATAGGACAGTCCAGTGATCTTCGACCTCATGGTATATAATTATAAACAGTTTTGGGGATCCGATTTGCACTCATTCTTTCAAGATGGTGTTTCCAATTTAGTTGGTACTGTTTAATATATTCCAAAATTGGCGTAGTCTTCAATTCTTTTAAGATATCGGTGTTCCTTTTCCGATCCCATCTGATGTAACCCGCTGTTCTGCGCATGAATCTCATTTCACAAGCCGTTATTCTGCTTTCATGTTGTCTTTTTAGTTTCCATGCTTCACTACCATAGGTCAACACTGATCTAGCCAAAGTGTTATATAAACGTAATCGGGTGTTTTTTTTTACAAGGGATGGTTTCATAACTTGATTAATAATTCCCATGGAAACTTACAATGCCATATACCTCTACACGTTGAAACGAAACGTGGAAGTTTGAGGTACTCCTATGGCCTTGCTAGGCGGAGAGAAAGTCAATTACTGGGCGGTCTAATAGGCCGAGTTACACTAGTCACACTTCCACTTTACTATGACTGGGTGTTACTGAATCAAGGATATTTAATTCCACACAGTGTAATACATAAAGCTCGATTGTAACACTATTATTATTACTAACAACGTGCTCACAACGTAAAAGTGGTCTGCGGCGCAGGTCCATTTCCAAGGTGTTACCAATAGCAGCTTGTTGTGTGACTTCATGCTAAAATTATATGACGTAGAAAAATTATTCTCTATGCTGGCATCCCCTATGCATTGTATTCGCACATAACTCTAATAAATAATAGTTTTAAAAAACTAAAAGAACACGCTTTATTACAAAACTAAAAAATGAAAAATAATTTTAATTTCCAATACGCTTGGGATAAATTAAAGTGGTCAACAAAAAAATCATCTCCAACACATATACAATAAATTTAGAGTTATCAACAAAAAGAAAATAATTTTACCATCAAAAGCGTAGGGTGCTCTATATCAATTAATATATTTGATAATAAACAGATATTGGTAAAAGTAATTTCTCTAAGAAGAAAATGTAAAAATCATAAAAAGCACCCCACGCTTTTGATGGTAAAATTATTTTCTTTTTGTTGATAAGTCTAATTTTATTCTATACGTGTTGGAGATGATTTTTTTGTTGACCACTTTATTTTGTCCCAAGCGTATTGGAAATTAAAATTATTTTTATTTTTTTTGTTTTGTAATAAAGCGTGTTCTTTTAGTTTTTTAAAACTATTATTTATTTTTTATTATATAGTTTTAATATTTTACAGAATAAGATAAAAATGTAAATATCTTTAAATTCGATACTATTGTAGTATGAGCTAAAAGTAATACTCTTCTATAAAAAAAACCCTCTCAGCCGGATTTGAACCAGCGACGTATTGATTAATGAAATTATATACCACTAAGAGTTCACCGCTCTAGCAACTGAGCTCTTACAACGATTGACTAAAAACTCGACAAGTCCGCAACCTATTATACCATTTTCATTTTTTTGATTTTCGGATGATTCTGGCCAGGATTTTAGAACGAAAATATGAAATTATTGTATTGTGACGGGTCCTCTACACGTATACAAAGTTTCAAGTCGATCCAATGTTTCTAAGTGGGTGAAAATCGCGTTGAAAGATTCCGTTATATTGATACAAAAACACGTTTTTTTATTTTCTGATGATTATGGCCAGGATTTTAGAAAATAAATATGAAATTGTTGTATTGTCTCGGGTCCTCTACAAGTATACAAAGTTTCAAGACGATCCAATGTTTCTAAGTGGGTGAAAATCGCGTTGAAAAATTCCTTTACATTTATACAAAAACACTTTTTTTTTGATTTTCT
The DNA here is from genome assembly GCA_030220185.1 of Diploptera punctata. NCBI lineage: Eukaryota > Metazoa > Arthropoda > Insecta > Blattodea > Blaberidae > Diploptera > Diploptera punctata. The sequence continues at coordinate 2,027,073 of JASPKZ010003857.1, forward strand.
GATGATTATGGCCAGGATTTTAGAAAGTAAATATGATATTATTGTATTGTCACGGGTCCTCTACAAGTATACAAAGTTTCAAGTCGATCCAATGTTTCTAAGTGGGTGAAAATCGCGTTTGAAGATTCCGCTACATTGATACAAAAACACTTTTTTTGATTTTCTGATGATTATGGCCAGGATTTTAGAAAATAAATATGAAACTATTGTATTGTCACGGATCCTCTACAAGTATACAAAGTTTCAAGTCGATCCGATGATTTTAAGTGGGTGAAAATCGCGTTGAAAAATTCCGTTACATAGATATATAGATAGATAGATACAGGTCAAGCTAATATAAAGCGTGTAAAATAGTGTAGCTCCATTGCACTGATATTCTGTATATCATAATTTGGCTAAGTCGTAGGAACAATTGAAAAAAATAAACAAGAAGCCACACAACAAGAAAACATAGAGCAAGTTCCTTTAAAAGTGAAGAAATTGCACTATTCGCCATAGATTCAATTATTCTACACATAAAGTACGCTTTTGAAACCCCATGCGTATCGTTACTGAGAAAGTGTGCTCGAGTACCTAATCAATTAAAGCAATTTGTAATAAATTCTTTGATATTATAACCCTGTTTCTTGAAGTATTATGCTCTAAAAATGATTGAATGGAAATTATACATTGGCCTACATACATAGTGTTCTGCCCAAGAGCAGGTCTTTCACAGCAAACTCTGTATTCTCCACTCTTTCCTTAACTCAGCCTTCCTTTTTGTATTCGCATACAAACCATTTATTTTGATTATTTAACTCATGTTCACACAAATGGATTCAATGACCAATCACATTTCAATGATTTTTAATTACAACCAATCACAGTCGTGTTTCTCCTCGAATTTATCAAACAAGTATATCATATTAAACAATGCTCCTCCTTTTAACATTCTCAATAGATCATAGCATTATTTTGAAATGACTGGCTCACAAAGAAATACTGCTACCAGATTGCATATATAGTGCACGAATGTCAGCTAATAGTGCATGCGAGGGATAATAAAAAACATTTGTAGCAATTGATTATACAACCAAAAAAACCACTATATTATTTCCAAGGAAATAACGTTGCAGAAAAACATAATTGACATATTTACATCATAGGACATCAGAAATTAATTAATACCTACATTGTTGGTTATAAATGTCTCCACTAGGGTGCATTCTTACAATATTGCGATCCTTTGGCAATAAATATTATGATCTGGTTGCAGTGATGAACAAAAGGAAGCAAATGAAGCGTACCAAACATTTCACGTTTATTTACAAACATCGCCGTTTACATTAAATATATAGATATTTTAAAATAACTATATTTAAATAATGATTTGTGAGTAAACTGCTTAATTTTATTCGTTAAATAGTCCTAACAATTGTCACTCTTGATTTCCAAATTCTCTAGATAAATTCACTCCTCACTTCGTGAGTTGTGAATTGATCGGTAATTTGGAAATCACTCGTGGCATTGCTTATGATAATGTCTATCATCTGATGTCTTTTTCCGCCTGTAACTTTCTTTCCTGTTGATTGCCGTATTCCTTCTAGGGTATCCATCAGCAGGCAGTTTATTTTTAGCCAGTGGCCAATCTAATTTCTTTTCCACTTATTTTATAAGTTGATTGAATTCAATGATGTTATACAGAATATTTTACTGTACTGTATTTATATGTTGCTTCTATATAACCATAAATCATACCAAGTTTCCTGACCTTCTTCACAGCAGGTTGAAGAATATATTCTTATTTTCATTTTTTAAAGATACATTTATTGTACTACTTTTGATTTTGTTCCCTCATAACTGAACTCCATGGTGCGACAGGCCTTAGAAGAGGTATACAATCATCCAAACAGTGTAGAGGTGATTCTATTTTCAAATTTTATCTGATCGCTATATTTCGCACTCTGCTTCCTTTAGTTTTGTTATGTTACGAAGGTGTTACATTCTGAAACAGTGATTCTAGTTTCATGTTTCTGTAGCATGGTCTAAACATAGATATGAGTAAGTAAAGACAGTCTTATACATTTGGAAATTTGTTTCCTCAGAGTCTTCTTCTATATTGGAAACATTGATGCAGCTGATAATAGACATTGTTAGCTTTCTTCAGTCGTATATTAATTTTCTCTGCCTGTTCTTCTATCCTACGTCAGCATTGGATGCACGTCAATTAAATCAAATTAGATTATTAATCAACCAGCTTATTTTATGGTTGTATTCTGAAATATCTGGATAAAATCATAGCATTTTACCTGATTAACAACATTGTTAACCAAATTCCCATATAAATTATGCAAGTGTTATCGTCATCAACATCATCCGGTATCACAGCAGCTGCCGCCGTCTTCAGGAAACCAAACGCCATTCCTCTCTGTCCATCCACTGATCTTCCTCAAATCCTCTGATATTCATAGCTGCTTGTACCCCTTCTATCCAAGTTTTCTTCGGTCTTCCTCTCTTCCTCCTTTTGTTTCATTTCCTGTGCCTTTCTTCTTTGTTTCTGTTAAAATAGTCAAATCTAATTTAATTGCATCTACTTATTTAATAACTTTCTCCATTTTATTTCTGCAGCGTTGAATATTCCATGTACCAATTTTCAAAGCCCTTTTCCATAGCTTTAATCGCCCTAGAGTGTTTTTTCCGAGGCATGATGTTTGGTCTTTTAGCATTTTTTATTTTTTATGATGAACGAGGAGCTGGCCCGATTCATCAACCCCCAACCTGGGGGACGGTTTTGTTCAAGGGTTTCTTTCTCTAGCCTTTGATAGTCCAGTATCTTACTGCAGTGCTAGTTTTGTTCCGCCCTGGGTATTTTATTTCCCCAGTACCCGCTATATCTGGTGAGCATTCCCCTATCCGCCACCTGAGGAGGCGCCCGATGGGAGACTGGCAACTCCACAAATAAATAAAATTGTTCGATGTTATACCAATAACTATTTTCATACAAATTGGATGCCTAACTAATGTCATTATTACTTACATTATTCCTTCCAATGGAAAATAAACACATGGGTTCCGTATGGTAAACGTACGGCACTTAAGATATTCAAACCTAAATGAAGAGGCCTCTTGCCATAATTTATAATCCCCTTCACGTCCAGATTTTATTTGTGACGTTATTGAACTGAACTCTTAAAAAAACATCGTGCGTTGAAATAATAACTGACGGCACTTATTACTTCTATAAATCATTCCTATAACACTTTGTATAACCCGTTAATTCAAACTTATGGATTTCTTAACTTCTACTACAGTCCCCCCTTATGGTAGAAAATATTCAAGTTATGTCCTTGTACTGTCAACATTTGGGACATCTTCGAAGAAAATCTGAATTCACACAATTAATAAATTCTTCTTGCGAAAATGTTTGTCCAGAATTTTTAAAAGATGTCAAAAGGTATTAACATTCTTAACACCTTTTTGACAAAGAAAATTGATTCTTCTAATTGTGATTGACGTTGACAAAACTATTCACTTGAATTTAGGCGTTTATGCACGTGACAATTTACCGACCGACTACTTACTTCAAGCTCTTTCTCCGTATATCGCAAAAATATTAGCATTGTAAAATGAGTTGCAATAAATTATTCCAAATATGAAAATATTAAAATCAAAGTGCAGTGAGCACTGCCATTATTTTTTCTCTACATTCCCTATAAGATTAACAAACTCGGAGTGTTTTCAATTACCCACAATTCAAAATTCATTTCAAAACACATGTGAGGCAAGGTATCTCATTAGATGCGTTTCTGCTTACGTAATTCTTTTGTCTTCAAACAAAGTGCATATGTACAGCAAGTGTAATTAAGCGTATTGTTAACTGCATTGTTTGTAAATTACGATTGTAACCTTACTATTATCTGTATATTTTATACTGGTCGAATCGAAGAGATGACTTCATGACTCCTCCATAGAGTATTATAATTAGTATCATCATTATTGTTAACATTATCACCATTATTATTACTATTATTATTATTATTATTATTATTATTACTATTATTATTATTATTACTACTATTATTACTATTATTATTATTATCATTATTATTATTATTATTATTATTATTATTATTATTATTATTATTATTATTACAACTAACTAACTCAACTAAAGAAGAAGGAAAGGAAGACCTCGAAACTCGTGGATGCAAGAAGTAAGAACTGGAATGAGAACAAGAGGACTGGAGGACATGGATTGGATGGATAGGGACGAATGGACAAGAACAATAGAACTTTAGGCACAGAAATATGTGTAAACATTAAAAATCTATATATAAATAAATAAATATATAAACTAACGCACTAGCACTTTCAAACCCATAGGTTCATTGCCGCGCGGACATAATCTATCCATACACCCCTTTCCACCTCATTCTTGGTCTACCAACTGGGCGTTTTCCCTCTGATGTTCCTACAAGAAGCTGTCATGTATGTCTTTCATTCCCCATTCGTGCGGCATGCCCTGCTCATTGGAGTCTACGAGACCTAACTGTTCTAATTATATCGGGCTTCCTATAAAGACCATGTAGTTCACTGTTGTGTACAGTCTTCTCCATTCACCCGTCTGTCCATCTCTCTTTGATCCAAAAAAATCCTAAGAACTTTATTCTGAAACGCTCGTAATCCCCCTTAAAGTAAGAGTCCATGTTTCGCATCCATATAATATAACTGGTAGAATAATAGTTTTATATATTTTCAGTTTAACGATTTTTGAAAGGAGTTGGGACTTCAAGAGTCCTTGTAATGCATAATAGCACGCATTTCCAGAATTGAGCCTGTGTTTAATTTCTTTGTTATTATCATTATACTTACAATATAGTCCCAGCTCTCACAAAAAATGAAAAAGTTAAAACTGTGCAGGAATTTTTTATCATTTTATATCACAATTTTAAACTTTCCCTTTTTTTTAATTTCACTTACACCTCTTTTCTCGGTCCATTAATTAAATTTAGTATTTTAGTATTACGTTTGTTCTGAGTATTATCGAGAGTTAAAATAGAAATTGGGAAGTGTTTGTCGCAGGACGCAGGATGTGAACTGAACTAATGAGTCAAATCCCATGACATCACTCTCATTAATCTCCTTCATATGACATTATTACGTTTGTATCCACGTTCACTAAAAGTTTTCATTCATAAAAGGAAATTTTGTGAATTAAAATTTGTTTCAGTTCATCTTTATAATTAACCCCTACGTCAATTATGGAAAAAGTATTGCTAATCGAAATAGACTATCATAGGTAATGTCACGAGTGATTTCTAAATTATCGATAAATTCAGGAGTCACGTAGTGTTGAGTGAATTTATCTAGAGGGTTTTGAAAATCAAGAGTGGCATTTGTAGGACTATTTAACGAATAAAATTAAGCTTATTACTCAAAAATCATTATTTAAATGTAGTTATTTTAAAATATTTATATATTTAATATAAACGGCGTTATTTGAAAAAAAATGAGAAATGTATGCTTACGCTTCATTTGTTCATCACTGCAACTTGATCATACTATTTATTGCCAAATAGGATCGCAATATTGTAAGAATGCACCCTAGTGGAGAAAAAATAAACACATCAAACTGTATATTATAGCCAACAGTGTTGGTTATTAATTCATTTTTTTCGGAAACAACTCCGTAAAATCAGTATTTAAAAACACAATTATTGAACACACAGTTATCAAATGTGTAAGTCGAAGGAATCTGTTCATTATTTGCTATATTCTGCCTATTTGTTTGAGAGTCAATCACTGCAAATTAATGCTCTGACCTGTTCAGGAACTTTTTTATTTTAGTAAACAGAATTCAATAAATATCGAGGTAAAACGCGATTGTGATTGGTTGTAAAACAAAATTTATTGAAACGTGATTGGTCATTGACTCCCATTTGGGACATGAGTTAAATACTTACTTACTCACTGGCACTATAGAACCCGTAGGTTAATGGCCGCGCGGACATAAGTTCTCCATACATCCCTATCCTGAGCTAGTGCTTTCCAATCATTCCCTGTATAATCTACTTCCCTCAAATCATAGTTAATGTTATTCTCCCACCTCATTCTTGGTCTACCAACTGGGCGTGTTCCCTCTGGCTTTCCTACAAGAAGCTTCCATGCACGTCTTTCATTCCCCATGCGTGCCACATGTCCTGCCCACATGTCTACGAGACTTAACTGTTCTTATTATATCTGGCTTCCTATAAAGACCAAGTACTTCATTGTTATGTAGTTAAATGCATGTTCCAAATATACTAGGGTAGTTTACGTTTTAAAAGTAATGCCCAATTTAAACGATATATTGTTTAAAGAAGAGATCATTTTCAAAATTATATTCAAGACTGAAAGTGTATAAACACCGGCTCTTCCAACTCTTTTGTATGGTAGCGAAGTATGGACGTTGAAACAGAAGGATATACAGAGACTTAGATCTGCTGAAATGAGATATCTTCGGAGGACTGCAGGATACACACTACTAGATCACAAAAAAAATGAAGACATCTTAGAAGAATTACACATGGAATCTTTAGAAAACAAAATTTCTGATTATAAGTCAAGATGGATGCAACATATTCATCGAATGGAAGGTCACAAAATACCCAAACAAATGTTAATATATCAACCTGCAGGAAGAAGAAGACCAGGACGTCCACTCAAAAGACTTCTGGATGGTGTTTCTCTTGAGGCCGAAACAGGTCAACAAATGACCTAAATTCGTGAATGTACTATGATGATGATGATGATGATGATGATATTAGGTCTATACTATAAACATTTGTCAATTTATCCTGTTATTAATACATGTGTTCTAACATTATATCATGTTTAAGATCCTTATATACACAATACGACTATGTTTTTATATTCTTGTTCCTGAATTTGATTTTAGTGCAGGCGTTAGGCCATTTCCTTTTATTTTTAGCGATTATCATCATCAGAGTACATTCACGAATTAGGTCGTTTATTGACCTGTTTCAGCCTCAAGAGATACACCATCCAAAAGTCTTTTGAGTGGACGTCCTAGTCTTCTTCTTCCTGCAGGTTGATATCTTAACATTTGTTTGGGTATCCTGTGATCTTCCATTCGATGAACATGTTGCATCCATCTTGATTTATAATCAGAAATTTTGTTTTCTAAAGGTTCCATGTGTAATTCTTCTAAGATGTCTTCATTTTTTTTTGTGATCTAATAGTATATTTATTTTGTCCACCCCTGTTCACTCGCAGTAAGATTGTTCCCTCGTATGTAGCGGCCCGGTTTCTATCTCGATGGAGACAAATTTATTAGAAGTTTTTTTTTTCGCGAATTTCCCTCACGTGTGAGACAAATGTCTGGAAACGTTAAGGTCAAAATGGTCCACGAACAAGAACTGTACATCATAATCATCATCCATATTACATTCACCTTGTTTAGTATCAATTACTAAGTGAATGGTGTAACTTGTCTTAATGCTCGTGTTGTCTCGGAGGATGCCCTAGCATTGGGTTGATAACTCATAGAAGTGGCCCCTCATATCCTTGTGTGGTCAGAAATGTTTGTATATAAACAAGAGTGTATAACCTTTTTTTTACAAGTAGTATCCCTATAAGGTCCGGAAGGTATGGACCTATAAAAAACGAACAATATTTAAATATTGACGTACATTGAGTAGTAATGGTATTAAAATAACAATCATGATCGAGGGAAGTAGATTATACAGAGATGACTAGAAAACATTAGCGCAGGATAGAGATATATGGAGTGCTTTAGGTCCGCCTGTCCTGCGGGTTTGATAGATGAGTTAGTTGTAAGACGGACTTACAGCTGTCTAGTGTGCGGCAACTCTTGATACTTTAAAGGAGGCAATTCGATCAGTCGGCAGTGGCTACTGTGAAAGAAGTATATTTAATAAGTTGATCGTGAAGAGATAATGTTAGCAGACTGTTATCTTGTGACCTACTGTCAAAATGTTTCCACTTTCTAGGCGGAAAATGTCATCTAGTAAATGTATTTAAGGGAGGTGATGGTGAAATTTTCAACATTTTCGGTCAAATTTAACATTTTTAGTTTTTTTTAAAAAATACTGCGTACCTTATAGTATAGGTTGGCAACGTTTCAGTGTCCTATGGCGCTTATAAGTCTCCCTAATGACTGTAGGAGGGCATGTATGCTACATTCTAATTTAACTGCATGTAAACTTCCAAAATGGCTTTTCCACACTTTTATTTTCATTACATTTGAATACATTCAAATCAAAATAGCATTGACAAATTTAACGTTATAAGCACAAACGTTTAACTGCATGTCCCAAACACTATGGCTAATAAATCTGCGCATAGGTTTTGAAACAACATTTATAGTTTTTTAAATACAAAATAAAATATTTGTAGTAATTAAAAAAATACATTTTCATATGCAGAGGATGTATATATTTTTTCTTCCTTTATTATAATGATATAGAAATGTTAATGCATAGGGTTGTTCTAAAAAAATTAGTGGTCGTGTAAAAAAATTTAAAAAAAATACTAAAAATTATGGGACTAATTAAAAAACTTAATATGCAGATTTTAAAATGGAGTTTCTTCAATAACTCAACCTTTAAGCCTAGAAGGATGAAACTTTAGTATAATATTACCTATTATGGCATGAATGTGTGTACAAAAAATCAAGTATGTAGCTTAAACAATGTAAAAATAGAAATTTCACCCATCACACCCCTTAAAATGATGCAGTAGTAAATCCGTGAATGGTAAGCAATTTTTAGAAATTCCGCATTTTGAATCATATTAACTGAAATATATATATTTGGGCTTAGAATCCGCTGCACTCCCAGTAATGGATCCTGGATCAGCGGAATGGACGGAAGAGACTTTATCAACCACAGCGGCGAACAAATATATAACTTAAGTAATGAAATAATCTGGCGAAAAACCACTTTGGGTTGAAAGAGAAACACTGTATCGTAGAATATTCCTAAATAAAATAATCAAATAATAAAAATATATGTTTATTTAAATACATAAAGAATACATAAAGAATAAAATAAGAAATGAATTCCTTTGGAGATAAATGAATGTCATCACGTCTGTTGTTAAGAGGATTGAAAATCAAACTCTTAAATGGTATGGCCGTGTACAAAGAATGGAAAATGAAAGATGGACAAAAAATATATACCAATGGTTACCCCTGGAAGAAATAAGCGTGGCAGACCAAGATGGAAATGGAAAACTATGTCAGAACTATAATGGATGAATGGAATTTGGAAGAAGGAGACTGGGATGATATAAATAAATGGAAACTGAAGACGGCAAACCTAAATTGGGGAAAGCCGAAGATGAAGAAGAAGAAGAAGAAATACATTCAAATAAAATTAAAGTTAATACCTGAAGCTTGAGTCTCCTGGTCTTGATGGTTGTTTTTTGTTTTCTAGTTGTTCGCATGTTGCTGTTGATACCGCCAGTGCAAAAGACGAGGTAGATAATAAATTTCTGAGTTGGCTGTAAATAAATGAGGATATTAGAATGAGATTTTAATTATGTTCATTGAGAGGAAGTTTATAAATACATTAAGACTAGCTCATCGCTTAATTACTTTTCTGCCTATCTCTGTCGCTTCCCTTTCTCTCTCCTTACTGAAATGTCAGTTGATATATTGTCTGCTAAAATAAGAAAACAGAATACTTGCTGTATCTTTTTTCAGGGATCAACGGAAAAAGTGGAAGTTATCAAATTATACATTCAATTCAAATATGGTTCTATACAACTCCTTTAGTGTCATGAATTTAAGTTTTCTTTTCACTTTTCTTCTAGTCTCATTATATTTCTAATTATATGTTATAACATATATTTTATTTTCAAGCCATCCTAGCACTACACTTTATTCCAGTGACGTCCAATAGTTTATAATACAGGGCTATTCAGAAACAGGGAACAGACTTCAAATATTTATTTCTTCCAAACTACAAAACAATTCCATTGTTTCTGTAAAGAGAAAAGTTCAAATTTCACCATTTTATGCACTCAATATCATCACCATGTGTTACACGACAAATATCAAAACGATGGCTCATTTATTGCCACACACGAATTAGCTGGTCTCTAGTTATCGAATTCACAGCTTCAAAACAATTCATTGTCGCAGATTTTCAACAGTGTAAGGCATAGGGGGATAAAAACACGGTCTTTTACCTATTCCTACAGATAAAACTCACATGGGATTAGGTCTGATGACCTGGGAGGCCACCGGTGATGAAGTTGATCTTCTACTCCTCCTCTTCCAATCCAACAGCGCCAATGCACACGTGATCGCAACTTGAAGCAACAGCGCTAATGCGGCCATTATCGGAACTTCAAACTTTTCTCTTTCTAGGAATGTTGGAATTGTGTTTATATTTTTTTGTAGTTTGGAAGAAATAAATGTTTGAAGTCTGTTTCTTCTTTCCGAATAGCCCTGTATATTGATTCCAGCATGCTTACCTGCCATAGCCAATGCCAAATCTCAATATTTCACTTATATTTTCAGCAGTTTTAAAGCTTGAATTGCCTTCACAGAAACTATAATGGCACTATTTTCTGGAAAGCGACAAAGTTTCAGCTGCTTTTCTCTCCAACCTCGTCAGGAATATTATGCATAGAGTCAATTCCCTTTCAATTTTTCATTTTATTATTTTCACCGGCATTAAAAAGATAAATACCTTAGGAACCGTTGTTAGGCAACTCTCGTGAGGAGTAATTTTAAGTATAATATTTTTTGTAACTTTGTATACTACCGTCATCCTCAACTATAATGTTTCTATTTAAAATTTTCTTTGATTTCACTCTAGGCCTTTCGAAGCATGCTTAATCTTCTGGAGTTGTTGTAATAGTAAAACTCCAAAAGATGAAACATGCTTCAAAGACCTGTGAAATCAACGAAAATTTTAAATAGAAATATTAAGTTGAGGATGACGGTAGTATACAAGGTAAAAATATATATAATTTGACATTGTTATTACCTCAACGGTATAAAAACACAATTATGAACTTAAAAAGTATAGCTAATAATAATCATAAGTAATGCCACGAGTGATTTCCAAATTATCGATAAATTCACGACTCACGAAGCATTTGTTAGGATGATTTAACGTATAAAATTAAGCTGTTTACTCAAAAATCATTATTTATCTATAGTTATTTTAAAATATTTATATATTTAATGTAAACGGCGATGTTTGAATTTTTTTCCCATAAAACAAATGAGAAACGATTGGTACGCTTCATTTGTTTCTTTTTGTTCATCGCTACAACTAGATCATATTATTTATTACAAAAGGAGCGCTATATTGTAAGAATGCACTCTAGTGGAGAAAAAATGAAACACATCAAATTGTATATAAATTCATTTCTGTCCTATGATGTAAATATGACAATCATATTTTTCTCGAATATTATTACCTGGGAAAAATACATTTAAGAAAATGCAAACAGTGGTTTCTTTTTTGGTGGAATAATCAATTGCTACAAATGTTTTTATATTAACTCCCGCATGCTCTACTTGTTGACATTCATGCACTATATATACAATCTGTTAGCCGTATTTCTTCTCAGGTTAGTCACAGCAAAATAATGTTATGATCCATTCAGAATTTTAAAAAGGAGGTGCTTTCTTTATTATGATAAACTTTAGTTGGTAAATTGTAGCTGAAACACGACTGTGATTGGTTGTAAATAAAAAATCATTTAAATGTGGTTGGTCATTGACTCCCATTTGGGGCATGAGTTAAATAGTCCTAAAAATTATGAATTAAATATTCCTTTTGAGTGGCCATCATGTAAATATATAGTATATACAATTATTCTGATTTTCCTAAATTGAACAACTGAATATTGAAGTAGAAATAATATAGAACATGAGACACGAACAATAAATATCGACTGGTATATAACAGGATATTACATACCTTCATATCTGATGATGAATCTTGTGTCAGTGAAATTGTTTTATGAAAGAGTCCTTTCTTCCTGGTATATTTATATGAAGTCCTGATAACAATCGTGAGTTTTGTTCACTGTCAGACAATGGATTTTATTTTTCTCATGTTTTGTTTATTGGCTCTAAGTTGACTGAAAATAATGTCAACTTATTTACTAAACATTATGACACGATTTTAAATCGAGGTGAAGGTTAAATATTCGTTTACTTCTAATTTGTTCCTTGTTGTCAGATTTACAATACACGACAATTTCATGACAAAAGGACTTAAGTATTATGGCTATTTTTCTTAACTCTTACAAATAATAAAATTAATTAATGCCATTGATATTATGAGGCTTACGTCATCAAAGGAATTATTGAATTGGTTATAAATGTGGGAACATTTTCCTGGCGTCTGAAATTGATTCTTTAACTGCAAATAAGACATGTGTTATTCTAGAGTGGCCTATATTACAATACTAGGTTGGGAAATGGTTTTTACAGAAGCGAGAAAATTGTTGAAAACCTAACTAACATATCGTAACAAAAAGTAACAAAACCGAACCGAACAAAACCAAAAAATCTAACCAAACCATACCTAACCTAACCTAAACAAACCAAACCAGACCTGAACTGACCAGTCCTCACCTGACCAGACCTCACCTGAACTCACCTGACCAGACCAGACGATACCAGACCACATCAAAGCAGACAACATCAGACCAGACCTGATCTGACCTAAACTATCCTGAAATGAACTAACCCGACCCGTCCCGACCCAAACCAAACAAAACCAAACCCAACCCAACCTAACCTAATCAAACACAAACCAAACGAACCGAACCGAATCGAACTTAACTCATCCAAACGAACCCAACCAAAACAAACCAAACCTAAGGTAACCTAACCCAACCTAATCTAAACTAACCTAACGCAACCCAACCCAAACCAAACCCATCCCAACCAACCAAAACCAAACCTACCTACCTAACTATCCTAACCGAACCGAAACGAAACGAACCGAAACAAACCGAACCTAAGCGAACCTAACATATCCTAACCTAACGTAACCTAACCGAAACGAGCAGAATCGAAACGAGCCTAACCTAACCTAACCTAAACTAACCTTACCTAACATAACCTAAACTGAACTAACCCAACCCAAACGAACCTTACCTAACCTAACCTATCATAACGTAACGTAACCTAACTTAACCTAACCTAATCCAATTCAACCGTAACGTAACGCGTCAAATAGGCCTGATAGGTCACAAGTGGCCCTATGGGCCCCCAGTGACCCGATAGGCCCCAAATGGCCCGATATGCCCCGATAGTACCCAAGTGGCCCGATAGGCCCCATATGGTCCGATTGACCCAATAGGCCCCAAGTGATTCGTTAGGCCCCAAGTGGTCGGATTGGCTCCAAATAGTCCGATACGCCCCAAGTGCCCCGATAAGCCCTAAGTGGCCCGATAGGCTGCGAAAAGCCGACAGGCTCCAAGTGGCCTGGTGGGACCAAAGTTGCTCCATAAGCCCCGATAGGCGCCAAGTGACCCGATAGGCCCCAAATAAGCCGATAGTCACCAAGTGGCCCGATAAGCCCTGATAAGCCCCAAGTGGCCCGATAGGTTCCAAGTGGTCCAATAGGCCCCATAGACTCTAAGTCACCCAATATACCCAAATAGGCCCCATATGGCACAAGAGGCCGCAAACAGACTCGAATTATCCCAAGTTGTCTAATAAGCCCTAATAGAATCAAAGTTGCTCAGTAAGGCCCAATAAGCTCAAAGTGGCCTAATAGGCCTCTAAACCTACAAAACCTAATTTAACTTAAGTTAGCCTATTCTAGCATAGACTATATCCTAGCCTAGCCTAGCGTAACGTAGCCTTGCTTAGAATAGACAAACCTGACCTGACATGACCAATTTGAACAAAACCAAACGGAACCGAACCTAAACTAACATAACCGAACAGAACCGCACATAATCTATCCTAAACCTACCCAACCTTATCTACTCTAACATAACCGTGCCGAACCTAACCTAATTTAACCTAACCCAAACGTATGTAACCTAAACAAACCTAACTTAACCTAACTTAAACAAACCTAACCAATCCTATCAGTCTGACGTATACAAATTAATCTAACTAGGATCCCTCCAACAACTCTAATAGAAAATCAGATAAAATGCATTTTGCAACCAATTCTCATTAATAAATTATGAACCCGGAGTAGCCCATATCTTAAACCAACCTAACATAACCTAACCTAACTTAACCTGACATAATCTAACCTAACCAAAACTAACCTATCGGAACAGAACCTAACCTAACCAGCCCAACCCAATCTAACCTAACGTACCAAATAAGCCCCAGTAAGCACAAGTGACCCGATTGTCCCCAATAGGCGCTAAGTGGCCCAGTTAGCCCAAAGCGGTCCCATAAGCCCTAATAGGCTCCAAAAGACCCAAAGTGGCACACTAGGCCCAAAGACTCCATAACAATTAACATAAGTGAAGCCACTCTTGATTTCCAAATCATGGATAAATTCACGAGTCACGTCGGATTTGGAAATCAAGAGGGGAATTTGTTAGGACTAGTTAACGAAAAAATATGCTGTTTACTCACAAACCATTATTTAAATATGGTTAAAATATGTATATAATGTAAACGGCAATCTTTGAAAACAAATCAGAAATGTGTGATTATGTTTCAAGTTCACTGCAACTTGATCCTATTATTTATTGCCAAATAGGATGGCAATATCGCAAGAATGCATACTAGTGGAGAAAAAATTGAAACACATCATACTGTATATTATAACCAACATTATAGGTTATTAATTTATTTTTTTAGTAAACAATTCAGTAAAATCATTATTTAAATACACAATTATTGAACACATAGTTATCAAATGTGTTGTTGGAAGGCATCTGTTTATTATTTGCTATATTCAACGTATTTGTTAGAGAGTCAGTCACTGCAGAATAATGCTCTGACCTGTTCAGAATACTAAAAAGGATGAGCTTTCTTTAATTTGGTGAACAGAATTCGATAAATAGCAACATCAAACTCCACTTTCAATGTTGTAAAACAAAATTCATTGAAACGTGATTGGTTATTGACTCCCATTTGGGGCATGAGTTAAATAGTAAATAAATACAGTATTATACTTTAAACAGTCCACCGCTATGGTCTCGAGGCAGCGTGCTGCCTTGTCACGCAGCGGGCCCGGGTTCAATCCCCGGTCGGGGCAGTTTTTCTGGGTGAGGTTTTTATCGGGGTTTTTCCTCACCTGTAAGACAAATGTCAGGAAACTTTAAAGCCCAAACGGTCCCTGAAATCATATGGCCATCATCATCATCCTTATCATTATCATCATCCTTCACCGGTGTGGAAAACAACGGGAAGCTACCACACCTACAATTCCCTAGTAAAGCTGCAAGCATAGCATGAAAATGCTATGATTGCAGTGAAGGACCTGCCTTCGGGCAGAATTACTATGGATGGATACTTTAAACTACTACTACATCGCTTTGGATAATCGTATCTAAATGAAATTGGTGACAATCAAAAGAAAAACTAAAACGTTTTAACTTACCTCATAGAAAATGAATGAGGCCACCACGAATGACGCTGAAGACATCGCTGTCTGCTAAATATTCAACAATGAAACCATATCGACCATAAGAACATGATTAAATTTAGTTTAGTTTCTGTATTGTTGTCCATTATTCTCCATTGTTGACATTGTTAACCTGCACAACACTCTTTTGATTGTCACCAATTTAATTTGGATATGATTATACAAAGGCCTTAATATTCGATAAATAACAGTTTTGGAAAAACTAATACAACACGCTTTATTAGAAAACCGAACTAAAAAATGAAAAATAATTATAATTTCCAACGCGCTTAGGATAAAATTAAAGTGGTCAACAAAAAAAAAAATCATCTCCAACACATCTAGAATAAAACTAGAGTTATCTACAAAAATAATTACCTTCAAAAGCGTGGGGTACTTTTTATGGTTTTTACATTTCTTCTTAGAGACTTTACTTTTACCAATATCTGTATATTATCAAATATATTAATTGATATAGAGCACCCCACGCTTTTGATAGTGAAATTATTTTTTTGTAGATAACTGTAGTTTTATTCTAAATGTGTTAGAGATTTTTTTTGACCACTTTAATTTTATCCCAAGCGTGTTGGCAATTAAAATGATTTTTCATTTTTTTAGTTCGGTTTTCTAATAAAGCGTGTTGTTTTTTAAACTATTATTTATTTTTTTATTTTTTAGTTTGGTTTTCTAATAAAGCGTTTTGTTTTAGATTTTTAAACTATTATTTTTTATTTTTAGTTTAATTGATTTTCATAAACCGGAAATCCATGAAAATTTAATTGCTTAATACTATTCTAAAAAAAATCCTCCGGGCCGGATTTGAACCAGCGACCTATGGATTACTGAAATTATATACCACTATGTCCACCGCTCTACCAACTGAGCTCTTACAACGAATGATTAAAAAGTCGATAAGTCCGCAACCTATTATACCGGTTTTTATTTTTTTGATTTTCTGACGATTCTGTCCACGATTTTAGAAACAAATTATGGAATTATTGGATTGGCATTGGTCCTTTACAAGTATACAAAATTTCAAGTCGATCCGATGTTTTTAAGTGGGTGAAAATCCTGTTCAAAGATTACGTTACATAGATACAGGTCAAGCTAATATAAAGCTGTAAAAATGAAGTTCAACGTGCGTTTTTGTGTTAGTCATGGGAGGCCTAATTACTTTTATTATAGTTAAGTGTGGGAACAATGTACAGTAGAGGTCTGAGATGAGTCAGAATGATACAGTCACATGAAAACGAAAGTACGACAACGTCATTTCCTATGTGTCATTGGCATTCTCTTCGCATCCATATTACGATATAGTAAGTGTGCTTCACTAATATCGTGATATGTTGTATTCGCAGGAATCGAGGTAGAAATTTATCCATAGAGAATATAATCATCCGTATGTTAGGAGTAATTTGGCAATCTTACTTTCTTGCATTTTCAGATATAAACATCATTAATAGTCTTTATATTACATCGTTATTAAAAGTAATGCCACGAGTGATTTCCAAATTATCGATAAATTCACGACTCACGAAGTGAGGAGTGAATTTATCTAGACTATTTAACTCATGCCCCAAATGGGAGTCCATGACCAATCACGTTTCAATGATTTCTGTTTTACAACCAATCACAGTCGTGTTTCACCAAATATTTATCAGTATTAAATTTACCACATTAAAGAAAGCTCCTCCTTTTTAATATTCTGAACAGGTCTGACCATTATTTTGCAGTGATTGACTCTGTAAGAAACACGGCTACCAGATTGTATATATAGTGCATGGATGTCAACACATAGCGCTTGCAGGAGTTAATATAAAAACATTTGTAGCAATTGATTATACCACCAAAAAAACCACTGATTGCACTTCCTTAAATGTATTTTTTCCCAGGTTATAATCCAGAAAAATATAATTGTCATATTTACATCATAGGGCATCAGAAATGAATTAATATACAGTTTGATGTGTTTCATTTTTTTCTCCACTAGAGAGCATTCTTACAATATTGCCTTCCTTTGGCAATAAATAGTATGATCTGGTTGCAGTGACGAACAAAAGAAGCAAATGAAGCGTACTAATCGTTTCTCATTTGTTTCCAAACATTGCCGTTTACATTAAATATATAAATATTTTAAAATAACTATATTTAAATAATGATTTGTGAGTAAACAGCTTAATTTTATTCGTTAAATACTCATTACAAATTCCACTCTTGATTTCCAAATTCTCTAGATAAATTCATGATTCACGAAGTGAGTCATGAATTTATCGATATTTTGGAAATCACTCGAGGCATTACGTATGAGAATTTGGAAATCAAGAGTGGCATTTGTTAGGACTATTTAACGAAAAAGTTAAACTGTTTACTCACAAATCATTATTTAAATATAGTTATTTTAAAATATTTATATATTTAATGTAAACGGCGATGTTTGAAAACTAATGAGAAACGATTGGTACGTTTGATTTTCTTCTTTTGTTCATCACTGCTACCAGATCATATTATTTATTGCCAAAGGAACGCAATATTGTAAGAATGCACTCTAGTGGAGAAAAAATGAAACACATCAAACTGTATATTAATTCATTTCTGATGCCCTATGATGTAAATATGACAATTATATTTTTCTGGAATGTTATTACCTGGGAAAAAATACATTTAAGAAAGTGCAAACAGTGGTTTCTTTTTTTGGTGGTATAATCAATTGCTAGAAATGTTTTTATAATAACTCCCGCATGCGCTATGTGTTGACATTCACGCACTATATATATAATCTGGTAGCCGTATTTCTTAAAGAGTCAGTCACTGCAAAATAATGCTATGACCTATTGAGAATGTTAAGAAGGAGATGCTTTCTTTATTATGATAAACTTTAGTAGGTAAATTCTAGGCGAAACACGACTGTAATTGGTTGTAAATAAAAAATCATTGAAATGTGATTGAACATTTACTCCCATTTGGGGCATGAGTTAACTAGTCTATCAAAATATTTCCCTTGGCTTGTCATTAAAATGTAAAAAGTAAAGTGATCCCACTACAGGCCTCAGGAGGGCCTTCGGGCAGGAGGAGGTTAAGGCTTCCACTTTTCTAGACAATCGGCACTAGATGTCAGCTGGGTTGTCAGTCATGCGTGACGGCCCCTTCACCCCAGAACAAGCGTATGGTACTCATTTCAGTTAGAGGCTGAGTCGACCCCAGGGCCATAGTGCCGCCAGAAGGTTCGGGTTAGTTTAAAAATTCTGACTCCCACTGGGACTCGAACCCTCGACCATACGGCTTGTAACGCACTACGCTACGGCGTGCCCCCGTCATTAAAATGTATTTTAAATATTTTAAATGGGTTATTTAATCAGCATATGCAATTAAATGACTGTCAATTATTAAATTTTTAATAATTTTAATTCAGTTTCATTTGGTGGATTTTCATACAAAGGATAGTTGCATATAATACGTTTTCAATCAGTCACTGATAAGTAGAGCCCGGATTTTATGCAACATAGAGTGCTTAATATGCATGCTGATATGCATGAAAAATGTATAAAGTATACACCCTAAATATGCAAAAGTAGATTGTCTTTCTTCTTCTTCTTCTTCTTCACGGTTTAGGCTTATTTACTAGTCTCTTCCGGCTCCAAATTGCTGCTCTTTCCATCTTTTCCTTGGTCTTCCCAAGCTTCTTCTTCCTCGTGGTGAATGGTTGTATGCTCCTTTTGGTATTCTATTCTCAGTCATCCTTGCCAAGTGTTCTTTCCAGTTTGTTCTGTATTTATCTATTGTTGAGTTTAATTCTTCTATTTTTAGTTGTTGTCTTATTTCTGTGTTATGTTTTTTGTCTGTCTGTTCTTTGATATCCTACTCTTGGTCTGAGGAATCTCATTTCAGCAGCTTGTATCCTGGCAGATTGTTGTGTTGTCACTGTCCATGTTTCGGATCCATAAGTAATAATAGGCACTGCCATTGTCTTGTATAATTTCATTATAGAGTCTTTCCTGGCTTTATTTTTCAAAGTTATTTTTAGTGTACCTGTTATATAATTAAACTTATTTATTTTTTTATTTATATCTGTTTCTGCTGTGTATGATATTTCGCAACCTAGGAAGTTATATCTTACTACTTGTTCTATCAGTTTATTTTCTAATATTATCTTTGTCCGAACTGGATGAGCACCCTTGAAAGCCATTGTTTTTTTTTATTTTTGTGAGGATATTTCCATGTTGTATTTTTTTTATATATCATTTAGTTTATATAGCATTCTTTGTAGTTCGTCTTCTGTTTTTGCTATTAGAATCTGGTCATCAAGTAGATTGTAATAAAAATAAAAATAAAAATAAAATATTTGCTTTGTGGGTAATCTCAGCTTATTTCTGACTGTTACAGCAGGTAAGGAAGGTTTTCTTGTGTGAAGCTCCTTCCTCTGTCAGTGAAGAAGGTTTTATACAATTAAAATGTTCTTTGTACATCACATTATGTCACAGCTGCATGTGAAACACACACAGTTCTTCTTCAGTGAATTCCTTTTAGGTTACAGTTTTTTTCACTATCACCAGAGAGCATTTTGCTAATTTGACAAATTGTATTGTAGCCAAGATTTTTAATTAATACCTCACTAAGCTTATCAAATGCGATTTTATCAAAATCGTGATATTATTTCTCAAGGTCCACGGGTATTCCCTTCTTACACAGATGTAAATATACACGTTACGCTTATATCCAATGGATTGCAGAGACTTTATTAATTTAAAAAAAATTGATTCATATTTAATTAATTACTAGTAATTCGTTAGAGAAAATTATAATTTAATACCACATTTAGGAATAAAATATGTATTTATGCATTAAAAATGTAACATACGCATTTTCCCCGGAATATGCATTTCTCTGCATTATCAAATACCGCTCAAATTGTCTGTGAAGCGACCACTTAACATGTAATTCATTTACGCATACTTTTTAATGCGTAAAAAAAATAATTTCGCATACAAATCCGGACTTTACTGATAATCGAAATAGACCTATCTCTCTCTGATGACTGTATTCATATGTTCTGTGTAGTTTTTATTATATACAACTTTCCTCATTACAGGTTTGCCTCAAGGACAAAGTGATACAGATATTTTTTGGAATTGATGAAATACATTTAATTCATGATAAAAAAGGTTGAAAAACTCATATGAATCATGGGGTCTCACAGTAAATTTAATAATAATAATAATAATAATAATAATAATAATAATAATAATAATAATAATAATAATAATGATTTATTTTAGCTGGCAGAGTTAAGGCCATAAGGCCTTCTCTTCCACTCAACCAGCGAATAGTAAAATTATACAAAAATTACGTACATATTACAATTTTAAGATATTAAAATACAGACTAAACAAAATACAATGATGATGGATCTAATACTAGCTAATGCTAACAAAAACATAGAATATAATAAAATGAAATGATATAAAATAAAGTAAGTAGCTTCCTACATGATTATTAATAGAATGTTCTATATAGTTGTTATGTAGTTAATGTTTTCATTGTGTCGAACTTAAGATATCAGTTAATTTGGATTTAAATAATGATAGCGATTGACAGTCCCTGACATGACTGGGAAGTGAGTTCCATGCTCTAGTC
The DNA here is from genome assembly GCA_030220185.1 of Diploptera punctata. Lineage (NCBI taxonomy): Eukaryota > Metazoa > Arthropoda > Insecta > Blattodea > Blaberidae > Diploptera > Diploptera punctata. The sequence goes on from JASPKZ010003857.1 coordinate 2,048,288, forward strand.
ATAGATATTGTGTAAGATTCAGAGTACAGACAGGTCCTGTGTTGTGGTATCAAAAGTAAAGAAGAGTCTTGTGATCTTGTTCCTAAATTGTGATGAGCCGATAAATGTTGAAAACGTGTTGTTAAATAAGTTGGTAAATATGTGTGCAGAATTTGGAATAGCAAGGTATGTGAATGTAAAGTTCTTCTGGTCATTTAGGCGTAGCCATGATAAGGCCTGAAATGAAGGAGACACGTGGTCATAACGACGGAGATTGAATATAAATCGAATGCACGCATTATGAGCACGCTGTAGTCTGTCAGATAGATCAGTTGTAAGATTAGTCAGTAATATGTCGCAGTAGTCGAAGTGTGGCATTATAAGAGTCTGTACAAGTATTTGTTTTAATTTTGTAGGAAGGAAGTTTTTAAAACTATTTAGGGAGTGAAGAATTGAGAACACTTTCTTGCAGGTATTATTCACCTGGATTTTCCAGTCTAGGTGTTGGTCCATATAGATACCCAGATTTTTTACCACTGAGCTGTAGGGGATATTTTTGTCATTTAGGAGAATGGTAGGGATATTTTCGTAATTTATAATGCTTTGGATTCGCCGATGTCCTATAATTATGCACTGTGTCTTGTCAGTATTTAGATTAAGTCCATGTTTCTTCGACCATTGGGAAATTGAGTCTAGGTCACTATTTAATTTGTCTAGTGTGTCATGTACATCGTCAGGATGGGAGTGAATGTAAATTTGCAAATCGTCAGCGTATAGGTGATATCGACAATAGGTAAGTCTAGTGGATATATCGTTAACATAGATAGAGAACAGAAGTGGTCCTAACACTGAACCTTGTTGGACGCCACCCTTCAGTGATAGCCAGGATGAGGAAAGTTCTGCATTGGATACACATTGCTGGCGACCATGAAGATAGGATCCAAGCCAGTTAACAGCATTGTCCGAAAGATTCAGAGCGCGTAATTTTGCTATTAATATGTCAGTGTCAACAGTGTCGAAAGCTTTGCTGAAGTCCAAGAGTGTAAATATTGTCAAAATTTACAAAAAAAACAGAATATCTCGCAATACATAGCAATGAAAGAGAAAATTTAATATTGGAGGAAGGAATCCAAATAAAGCAAGTGAAACAATCTAAATATTTGGGAATAATTATGGATAACATTGAAGGTATAGGCAAAGAGAATATAAAACATAGAATTGAATTGAGTAGCAAAATAATATCATCGTTAAATTCCATATGGTGGGATAAACATATTTGGAAATACACAAAAAAATATATTGATAAAACATTGGTGGAATCTGTTGCAATGTATGGAAGTGAGGTATGGACACTCAATAAGTACTACAAGAACAGACTAATAGCTCTAGAAATGGATTATTTACACAGAAGTGCCAGAAAGTCAATATTATAACATGTCACAAATAAGGAAATTAGAAATATAATGGAAGCAGAAGAAAGCATAATCGAAAGAACTGAGGAGAAGGAATTAAAGTGGTTAGGACATGTTTTAAGAATGGAAGATGAGCGATGGCCAAAGCAACTATATCAATGGCATCCGACCAGAAGGAGGAAGAGAGGGTGACCGAAGTTAACATGGAAGGAAAACATGAAGACAGTAATGTAAGCAAGAGGGCTAAGCATTGAATATGCCCAAGATCGTAGGCTTTGGAGGTTTGGAACGGGAAGACGGCAGCAGCTGTAAAAACCCGAAGATAGATAGATTGATAGACAGATGAAATAAATTTTGTAAATACATTAAAAAAATTCAAATTGTAGGCCTAATTGACGCATACATACATAAAGTAGAAATGTTGTAAATATGGTTTCTTAAAATTGAAATTGATCCTCTAATGGCAGCGATGGCAATTTTAGAAAGATACATCCTGTCCAAATTTAAGGAATTTTAAAATTTGGCCAAGAATCCACTGACTTACAATATGTAATGTGGATTAAAACATATTAATGGTAAAAATTTATGTTACTTAATAATAAAGTTAATACTGAGCATTAATTTGAGGACTGAGTAAAAAATAACCTGAAATTGGATTCGGAGATCTTCTGAATTTAGGACCAACCAGTGACTTGTGTGGTGCTTGCTCTGGGAACTATAAGGATGGACCTAAAGGCCAACCATGGATGCATTGTCGAAAATGTGGTCTGTTGTTCCATGAATATTGTGTAAGTAGAATTTTAAATGCATTGACGCTGTGGTCTCGAGGTAGCGTGCTGCCTTGTCACGCAGCGATCCCCGGTCGGGACAGTTTTTCTGGGAGAGGTTTTGAGGTTTTTATCGGGGTTTTTCCTCACCTGTAAGACAAATATCAGGAAAACGTTAAGGCCCAAATGCTTCCCGAACATTATCTGGCCATCATTAACATATTCATTAAGTTTAGGATTAAGACCTCTCCTGCCGCATCATTACCATCATCACTTATCATCGGGCAGTGTAACTCTTCCTCCCAGAAGTGGGTTACAATATCGCCATGCCAGGAGAGAATACCAGAATGTCTAAATGACAACATGCTGGCATTGAATAAAAAGAAATCCATTTCAGTTTTTAGCTGTTTTAAAAATTAATCCTAGTAATTGGTCTCTTTAACAGAACATTCTAAACTAGTAAGGTACTTACAATGTTTATTATGTTTTCATACTTACCATTTATTCACGAAGAATTCTTCTTTTACCAAATTACTTTTTGTCTGTGCGATTGAACCAGTTAGAATACACTTCTGTCACGTAGGACCTGCGTATAGTAGGCTAAGTGAATTCCTTAGCAAGTTAATTTTTATACTCAATTGAGTTCGTGTTTATTTGATGAAAATCCACATCCATTAATTAAATAAAAATAAAACGTAGTTTTATATTATTTTCATATGTATTATATAATTCAGTGACAGCTGTTTCGATACATTGTACCTTCTTATTTGTTTATGTTAATTGAACCCTATGAATCCAGTTACGTCGCGAAAAAACAAACATGGTGAATTTTAAATTACGACTTTTATGTAACTTCCAATCCTAAAAGTCAGATTTTCTGTTTTTTGGATAATACACTTCTCGTTTTACTTCAATGGCTTACACTGAGTTTGTTGCGAAAAACCGAACATTGGGACCGCTTGTAAGAGAATAGCATTAACAATTATTTGATGGAAGTAGATTATACAGGGAATGATTGAAAAACTTAGCTCAGGATAGGGATGTATGGAGAGCTTATGTCCGCGCGGCCATGAACCTGAGGGTTTGATAGTGCCTGTGAGTTAATTATTGTATCATTTTAAATATAAGTATCATCATCATCATCTGCCTTTCAAGTATTAGGCCCAGTGGCCCGTTACGGTGTCCCGCCATCTTCGAAAAGGTCGACCCACAGATCTTCTGCCTCGAGGAATGTAGTGAAAACTTTGTTTTGGTATTCTGTGACGATCCATGCGCTGAATATGGGCTAGCCAATTGTTTCTATATTCTTGGAGGTATTCAGATATAGGTACGATGTTTAACTCTCTGGCTATTGTTGAATTTCTTTGGTGGTCTAGAAGGCTATAACCTGCAGTTCGTCGCAGAAATTTCATCTCCGTGGCTGTAATATGACGGTCATCCTGAGTTCTGATGGTCCAAGCTTCACTACAAAAGAGTAGTGAAGTGCATTCAATAACCTCTCCTACTTAAATCCCAACCTCACCTTCACGCGGTGCAACCTGTTTATAACAAACGAGGCTCTGGGGACCGAGTCACAGCGGTATAACTGTTACATCAGGATTAGGACGGAAAAATCCAAGGAACAAGTCCTCCGGGATGGACTTTAAGCCGTGGGTCCCGAGTCTGAAGATTTTCAGGCTGGTAAAATATCCTTAAGCCTGAATGAAAAGGCCTCTAAGCAAAATTTACCGAATTTTCCCGTCCTAGTAGGGCCTACTACCTTGTTTTCCTAGATGTCAGTATGAGGCGGAACGCTGACCACGGGCCACTCCGATGACATCTATACGGAAACAAGTGTAACTAAAATTAGTATGGTTCAAATTCTACACTGTAGGGGGAGAGCGCCTAAATCTCTGTAAAGGGAAAATATAGGCTTACAATAGAATACAATATTAGGGTTAAACACATCCTAATGACATTTCCTAAATACTGTCCGTACTACAAACAAACATGTAGTATTATATATGCCAAAGCAATGGAGCGCCAGATGAAATGGCAACAGTTAAGTATCGTGATTGCTATGGGCATGATATGTCAGTGTGGGGAATGAAAGGGGTATGTGAACTCCTTATTCGAATAACAGAAGGAAAGCTCCCAATATGTGGTAAAAATTAGGTGGGATAATAACGTTAACCGTGATTTGAGTGAGGTAAATTTTACATGGAATGATTGGAAATTATTGGCTCAAAATAGGAATGTATGGAGAGCTTATGTTCGTGCGGCCATGAACCCACGGTTTCGATATAGTTTATAAAGCAATCTAATTTAATAAGGTGTTTGAAATCGTTAGATGTTGTTACTAATTATTATTTGTAAATTTGAGATGTCATTTTTATTTCATATTCATAATCGGGTCCCCCCCTCTGTGGTCTCGATGTACCGTGCTGCCTTGACATGCAACAGACCCGGGTTCGATTCCCTGTCGGGACAGGCTCCTGGGTGAGGTTTCAGGAAGCTTAGGCCTAACGATCCCGGAAAATCATCCGGCCATCATCATCCTTATTATTATCATCATCGTCGTCGTCATCATCATCCTTCACCGGTGCGGAAAGCTACCACATCTATAATTCCCCAGTAAAGCTGCAAGACGTAGCATGAAAATGCTATGATTGCTGTGAAAGACTTGCCCTCGGGCAAAATTACTGTGGATGTATTCATAATAGGGATTTACTTCGTTAAGTAATATCATCATCATCATCATCATCCAGGTATTAAGCCTGTTGCCTCGTTCCGGTTTCATGAGAGCTAGATTGTTAAAATTGTTCAGACCATCTTCTGTTTTGGCGTCCAACATTTCTCCTTCCGTGCGGTTTATAATTTAGCAATAATTTTGGAAATCTTTCTTCTGGCATTCTATCAATATGTTCTTTCCAGTCGTTCCTATATATAATCATTCGGTCTGCAAGTTTGAAAATAGTTACTTCCTTTCTTATATCATCATTTATTTTCTTATCCAGCAGAGTGGATCCTGCTATAGCCTATATCTTAAAAATCTCATCTCAGCTGCTTCCAATCTTTGTTCTTGTCTTTTAGTTATCGTCCAACATTCTGATCCATGCATCCATTACTTTATACAATTTTAATTTTTGTTTCTTTTCTTGTGTTTTTAAGGGTTCTTTTAATGGTGCCACACATTAGATTAAATTTATTTATTTGTCATTAATATCTTCAGTTTTAACATATGATAAATTGAAACCTAGATGTATTCACGTAGATTTTCACGGCCGGAGTTGCTATGATGATCTTGATGAATATTTTCGGGCTGTAGGCCGTGGTCGTGAGGCTTGTAGTTCCCCGACGTCTCGCCAAAGCCTCACGACCACGACCTACAGCCCGAAAATCTTCATCAAGATCATTATTGAAACCTAGATATTTAAAACTGTTAACTAATATGACACTTTTATTTATAAACTCATTTATAAGCATGGAAGTTGATATTTATTATTTTGAAAAAATGAGTCAAAGCATTTTCATTAATTGGCAGACCACAGTTTTGAAAGACCATCATCATCATCTAAGTCAAATAATGAGCTTAGTTTCCTGTTACGATCTTCTTCATTTCCTTCAGACACTGTTCCAAAGATCGTTTTCCTTGAAATAAATATCTTAGGATTTGTCAAGATAATGGAGTAAGATAAAAGGCTGTAACCTTACAACCACACTACTGAACTCAACTATACTTCAGTCACCAACCATCTGTTAAAATGTTAATTAAATAAAAATAAAACTTATTATGTAATAACAAAATTCACTTGTAATCTTGATAAAATTCGTCTGAAGAAGTAACAAAATACTGGAAAATATTGTAATAAATATGAAAATCATATAAAACTTTAAGTTTTATTTTTATTTAATTAACATAAAAATGGATATTCATCAAGTAAACGCCAAATCAATTTGACTTACATCTGTTAAAACACATTACCACGCTTTCAAGTCTCCTAATAGCAATCATCCACTTGATACATTTGAAGATTTATTTTAAAAATATTAATTACACACTTATACATACAGTCCATATATTTGTGGCACCTTTCTTCAATTTTACAAATATATGTTATAAATAAATACGTATTACACTATAGAAAGTCATCTTATCTGCACATAGCTCTTTCAAGCCTAAATTAAATTAAATTAAAATATGTATCTCTTTATTAATACGTTTGTGATATTTTAATATATTTAAAATGAGAAAAATATTAAACTTACTAAATAAACACCATTTTATGAAACATACTCATGTTTGGAAATGTGTTCTTGTTTCAATGAGATTGTCTTTTAACAACATTTGTTCAAAAATATTATTTGCAGTTGTAGAATGTTTTTATTCAAGTAATGAATTGTCTTTTATAAATTATACGCTTACTAAATCATAGTCGCAATTTTCTCATTTAGTTGAGTCGCATTTATTTTTCGATAGTATATTTGCTCGTATTAAAATATAAAATCTTATATAAAAAGGACCAGAAATCTGTCTTTTATGTTAAATTAAATGAATCAAATGATTTTTAATGTTTGATCAGTCTTTCGTATTTACTTGCCATATCTGCTTCTTAATCCCCCATAACTTGATCCATAATAACCAGATCCTAAACCACCGTAACCACCATATCTGCTGCCATATCCTCCATAACCAGAGCTTCCATATCCTCCATATCCTGATCCTCCGTATCCTGATCCTCCGTAACCACCATATCCTCCGTATCCTGAGCCATATCCTCCGTATCCGGAGCCGTATCCTCCGATTCCAGAGCCGTATCCCCCATAACCTCCGAGACCTCCGTAGCTTCCAATACCACCGTAGCTTCCTACACCACCTAATCCGCTGCTTCCACCATAACCGCCATAGCCGCTTCCCAAACTTCCATAGCCTCCGCTGCCATAACCACCATAGCCGCTACCCAAACTTCCATAGCCTCCGCTGCCGTAGCCACCATAGCCGCTACCCAAACTTCCATAGCCCCCACTGCCATAACCGCCATAGCCGCTACCCAAACTTCCATAGCCCCCACTGCCATAACCACCATAGCTGCTTCCATAGCCTCCGCTGCCATAACCACCATAGCTGCTTCCATAGCCTCCATCTAACCCATAGCCTCCATATCCGGATCCGTAGCCAGGAGCATAGCCTCCTCCATAACCACCATACTTCCCATATAAATTATTATCCAAACCAAATCCAAATACTGGAACAAGCAATAACTGGATTATAACAAGATATATCTTTACACGAAATTACAAAGAGAATAAAATACTTGAAATCACATTCCTTAAAAAAATCTTGATTTAAGTGACTAATGCAATTATACATTTAATTTTATTCATCTTATTATTTTTGTTATATTTTCAGACATTATATTCTATTTTGTAAGAATATGAACTGTCATATAGTGCACAAATGAAATTTTCCTTTCATATTTAAACAACTTATATAATTGAAGATTACAAAAGGTCTATTTTGACGGAAGTTGGAATTATTTTTAGGTTAAATCTATAGGTTATGGAACTCTAATAATAAAATAGATTATTTTAAGTCTAGTACGGAGGATATTCTGATGCACTCGAAAATCCGAAAAAATGCACGAATATTACTAGGGCTGAAGAAAGTATCGGTATCGGGATAGTAACTAATTTATATACACATTGTTTACAAAATGCGTGTCTTTGTCGAGCGTCTCCACTGCCTGCTCGGAGCGGAGAGTGTGTATGTTCGACTCTCCTCAGTAACAGACCTGTTTACGTGACGTGTGGGTGTATCAGATGCCGAAACAAAAATTTTGCGAAGATGAGTTCATTTTTACACAAAGTGACAGTACTCGAAGTCTGTCCTGAGTAGCGCGTGTCAACGTATAGTTTGTAAATACATCGCTCTACTGTAAGTACGATGCAGTTTAGCCTGTAACCGATACTTTTTCAGTCTTACATATTGCATTTACTTTCTCCTACTTTGTTTTAATCTATCCATGTCTCCATATAAAACAATTTATTCAATATGGATTCACGCAGAATTTTCCAAAATTAAATTCATGCAGGCTTTCCCGGCTAACGGTGTGACTCTTTCCAAAATGTAAATACGGTGAAATGATCGTGGAGACTTATTTAAAATCACTGTGTTCACATTTCACCTATAACTGTAGCACACATACGAAGTTTCCCACAGTTAGGCAGCAGTTGATAAGCTAACTATCGTCATATTATCTTATAATATTGGCCTTACTCGCTGTAGAGGAAATATGGACAAATGAATATTAAATATTCAATAGTACATTATATAAGATACATGAAATGACATTGGTATGGCACGTACGACGAGTACAAGGAAAAAGGTTACTCAGAAAAAAACATTATAATGATGTCCACCTGGAAGAAGAAGGAAGGAAGACCTGGAAACTCATGGATGCAATAAATAAGAACTGGAATGAGAACAAGAGGACTGGAGGACATGAAGTGGATGGATAGAGACGAGCGGAGAAGGAAAATATAATTTTAGGCACAGAAAAATGTGTAAGCATTGAAAATGTGTATGTAAAATAAATAAATAAAATGAAATATTTAATATTTAACAAAAACTGTTCGATAATTCAGTTTCTACTTTAAAACAGACTAAACATCCTTAATATCAAAGCATGCTTAACTTTAATGTTATTTTGTTTCAGGTAAGAAGTTCCGTTCTTTGCTGATTGAGAAATCAATTTGTAAGTAATTTTTTTTTCTTTACCTTTAGTTTCTTACTCAGACTGCCCTGAACATCGCAACCTCAAATATCTATTGCGCCATCCCAGTATATTGTTGATATTATGTGTGTTGTAGGTCATGTAAACATTCAAATTGTATATATAAATAAAAAATAATAATAATAATAATAATAATAACAACAATGACGATAATAATAGGCTAATAAAATCACAATACTAATAATAGTAATAATGATAATCTTCTTGTAAGCCCATGTTTCCCTTAACAGAGATTTAGGCGCTCTCCCCCTACAGGGATAATTTCTGGTGCCAGTTATTTAAATGTGGCGGACCTCAGTGAAAACAATATCACGCATGCCTGTTATTATTAGGTTTATTGTGTACTTCAACACACATTTAAGCTATTACTTCTCGTTCGTTTTCTTCTGTTTCGTTAATAATTCTAAATAAATCGAACCAATTAATGTATCATATAGCATACATTGCCAATTAAAGGGTCAACAGTCTATTAACTGGATTTTGAAGGGTGGAATTTGATACCAATCTCTGAATAGTATTTAATATTGAGATATTACTTTTTAATTTATTAGTGGATAGCAGTGAAATTTGAGTATGCAATTATATAGCTATCTGTAAGGAGTTTCGGAAGGAATTAAATACATTAAAATTAATTTTCCATGGTTGGTTGCGCAAAACTTTCTTTTGAGGATGATTTTTAGGCCGCACAAGTGGACGTAACTTACTTACTTCTGCTGCTTGCTTGAGGGGTTAGTTCTTCCTTGGCCTCATCTCCTTTTTTTTCAACTGCAACTTTTTCTTCTGCAATTACAACTGCCAACACGCAGCCGCAAGGGCGAAGATGTTAATCTGAGTAAAGAAAAACATAATGCACATTAATCACTTAGTTGTCTTATTTTATAGCAATGTCCTCTTCATTAAAAAAATAATTATACTCTTATTACAGGAAACATTCTCTAAAATTATTTATTTATTAACATTTTAACATCGAAAATAACTTCGCGTCATAACCGTTCATTTGTACCAACAAACTGTGCATTTATATGATTTTGTCAACGTCCATTCCGGATACGTTCACTGGTTTTGATTGCTATATTGTGAAATAATTAGTTAGTAGCGGTCGTGCCTAAATGAATAAAATGTGTTTTTTATGTTTACTTCAATAAGTAAAAATAAAAATAATAATTAATTTATATCGTAATTATTTTTAAATACCCCGTGCTAATTACCCGGCATTGCCAGTGAATCTACTTATCCCAATCTCCTTGCCTTCAGTGAGCTCAATGACAATATACTGTCATATACTGTCAAGGACTTTTTTGTATAATTTTGTAGATATTCAAATATGTGTACATTAATTTGATGTATTTGTTATGGAGGCAGAGTAAACCATTTAAGCGTCTAAAGTGCTACTTTTTTAGTGCACTGATTACCCCCTTTTTAGCTCCGGCCCTAGAGTACGTACGGTGATTTGTGTATTATGGCATTGAATTTCAGTCTAATTTTAATATTAATCAATTATGATATAACCATAGTTGTTAATATGTTTTGTTAATAGGACCACGAGTAAAATGACAATGTATGAAACTTATTTCAAACCAATTCTAACACATGCAGCTGAGACTTGGACATAAACAATGAAGGACTTGAGCAGAATCCAAGCTACAGAAATTATATTCTTACGTGGAACAATGCATAAAACAAGGAGAGATAGAATAAGGAATTACAAAATCAGGCAGACATTAAGTGTAGAAAAATTAACAACATGCATAGAAAAAAGTAGACTAAAATGGTTTGGACATTTAAAAAGAATGGAAAAGAAAAGACTACCAAAAAATACTGTTAAATCTCAAGGTACAAGGAAAACGACCACAGGAAAGATGGATTAACCAAGTGAAGAAAAGTCTACAAGAGAGAGGATATGACTGGGAAGAACTAAAAAGAAGCAACGCATGGGAAGATACGAGATGGTTAGAGGCAAATTTGGAATCGACCTTTAGAAAGGAGGACACGGTAAGAGGATGATGATGATGATAATGAGGAGGAGGAGAAGGACATGAAGATACCTAGATCTTACAGACTATTTAACTCATGCCACAAATGTTAGTCAATGAATAATCACGTTTCAATGAATGTTGTTTTACAACCAATGACAGTCGTGTTTCACCTCACTCTTTATCGATTTCTCTTTATCAGCTCCTGCTTTTGTGATAAAGAAAGCTCCACCTTTTTAATGTTCTGAACAGGTCAAATCATTATTTTTCTCCAACAAATACATTGCATATAGCAAATAATGAAAAGATTCCTTGATTATGATATACAGTTTGATGTGTTTCATTATTTCTCCACTTGGGTGCACTCTTACAATATTGCGATCTTATTTGACGATAAATAATATGATCAAGCAGCAGTGAATGAACATAATCTCACATTTCTGATTGGTTTTCAAACATCGCCGTTTACATTAAATATATAAATATTTTAAAATAACGATAGTTAAACAATGATTTGTGAGTAAACAGCTTAATTTTATTCGTTAAATAGTCCTAACAAATGCCACTCTTGATTTCCAAATTCTCTAGATAAATTCACTCCTCACTTCGTGAGTCGTGAATTTATCGATAATTTGGAAATCACTCGTGGCATTACTTACGATAATCCACATACCTTCAGAAAACGTTATAATTTGAATATAAAACTCTATGCTGCAGCTCCCTTTATTCTAGGAAATTTCTCAGTGCATATTTAAAAAGGAGTTGGTTGTACTTAAATGTTAACTTGGATACGAGCAAGTGAAGATAACACAAATCCTTTCTACGTCTCAATGCTGCTTGTGGTTCTTGCACACCTTATTTCACAAATGTCCTCAATTACCATGTATTTAATAACTAATTCAAATAACCGACAATATTTTTGTCGATTTATTTTCCTGAATGCCCTTGTTGCTAAGGTTGTATTTCGTTTTGTCTCAATTTTTTCATGACAAGAACGTTAAAAAGTTACTGAATATTTTCGAACAAAATTGTCTTCAAATGATTATTTTCCACATTTTATTGTGTAAATATGATTTTTGAAATATACAAAAAATTATCATAAAAACCATTGTTTTAAATGCATTCTTCAAATTAATGTTATATTATATATATATATATATATATATTGTCCACCGCTGTGGTCTCGAGGTAGCGTGCTGTCTTGTCACGCAGCGGGCCCAGGTTCGATCCCCGGTCGGGGCAGTTTTTCTGGGTGAGGTTTTTATCGGGGTTTTTCCTCACCTGTAAGACAAATGTCAGGAAAACGTTAAGACCCCCCGGTCCCCTAAATCATATGCCCATCATCAACATCATCATCCTTATCATTATCATCATCATCACCCTTCACTGGTGTGGAAAGCAACGGGAAGCTACCACACCTACACAATTCCCTAGTAAAGCTGCAAGCATAGCATGGAAATGCTATGATTGCAGTGATGGACCTGCCTTCGGGCAGAATTACTATGGATGGACATATATATATATACAGGTTGATTCATAATTAAAAACTTCTAGGGGTTGTAGAGGGGACTTAGTAGATAAAGTTTTGATAAGGAACCCACGTCCGAAAATGTACCATTTCGATGTAAATTAAGTTTGAAAATCGAAACACAATGGGGTGATATCGTGTGTCTCGTGTTTCAGAATAAGTATTATAGACTTCTAGGGGTTGTACTGCAAGTGTGGTTCCACGTGGCGACCCTGTTGTTCGTTGCACAAAGTGTACCTGCAATGCATGTTTTCACACACAAGCCACACAAGACCTGCTGGCGTGTATTCAATAATTTCTACTGACGCAGAATTCGTGTAAGAAGATCTTCCTCAGACTCGACAGGTGTAGTACAACCCCTAGAAGTCTACAATACTTATTCTGAAACATATGACACAGGATATCAGCTTAAAGTGTTTCGATCTTCAAACTTATTTTACATCGAAATGATACGTTCCCGGTCATGGGTTCCTTATCAAAACTTTATCTCCTAAGTCCCCTCTACAACCCCCAGAAGTTGGCAATAGGAATTATGAATCACTCTGGATATATTAAGTTAATAGCGCGACAGTCATAGAAGGTTCTTGGCCTCACATCCACATGTGCCAATAAAAGAAATGAACGCTCATCCAGCTAGAATAGGGGTGATGCATGCTCAGCATGTCGGTTCCCCAGTCGTTTTATCTAATGTTCCCAATATTAATCTGCTGTTTATAGTCGCTCCCCAAATTCCTCTCGGTGCTGGGTGAGCATCGGTCTCATACTCTTCGAAATATCACGAGAAAATTTGTTTCTCATGGGGACTCGAACTGTTGCAAGTCCAGTAGCTCTGCATTAAGACATCATACCTCGAGACCACAGCGGTGGTGTTAACATACAGCATTTGGGATACTTATATAAGAAGAGTCCGCTGTGGTCTCGAAGTACCGTTCTGCCTTGTCACGCAGCGGGCCCGGCTTCGATCCCCGGTCGGGACTGTTTTTCTGGGTGAGGTTTTTATCGGGGGTTTTCCTCACCTGTAAGACAAATGTCAGGAAAACGTTAAGGCCCAAACGGTCCCCGAAATCATATGGCCATCATCATCATCCTCATCCTTATCATCATCATCATCATCATCCTTCACTGGTGTGGAAAGTAACGGGAAGCTACCACACCTAAAATTCTATAGTATAGCTGCAAGGCATATCATGAAAATGCTATGATTGCAGTGAAAGACCTACCCTAGGACAGAATTACTATGGATGGATGGATGGATGTAAGAAGAAAAGTGCGGTCAAGTTGAGCATTGGTTTGGGTTTAGTTTTTGCTGTAGTCTGTTATCGATGTTGTACTACTTGCACACATTATGATATGGTATTTTCTACCTCTTTCTCCGCATAGCAGGCATTTACAATCTTCTGTCGGCTCGTGGAATTTCTTGTTAGCACAAATTTTATGGTGAAAACCGTGCATTGCGAGTCTTGTCATGATGTGTCTCTGGTCCAACCATCATCTAGCATGGCTGGTGTGGTGTAGAACTCTCTCTTCTCGTGTTCCCTGATGTTAATTAGTTCTTGATAAGCTCCTGTAGATGTAATCTGATGTCCTCTATAAAATAGGTCTCTCTCATGAGTTCTTAAACCAGGCGTAATGGCGCTGTCTTTCCAACTCCTAGTATCCGTTTCATGTACATAGTCTTAACTTTTTCTAGTCTTATCACATCGCCAATTTTAAGTTTCTCCCACATTATCTCTATTCCATACGTTATGACGGGTGCTATTGCAGTGTGATCGCTGTGTCTGTTGACAGATTGGTTAGGTATATTTAAATAACTATGTAAATTATACGATCTAAATATTTCTGTAAGGAAAACGAAGACCATGGCTTTTAGAGGAAGAGATCCAGTGAGATCCAAAATTATTTTAGAAAATCAAAGTACAGAACCAGGTGTCTTGTTTCAAATATTTGGGCTGTGATATTGGCTACAATGTGGAAAGAGATATTGACTCCAAAATAAATAAATTTCAGACGGTGTGTGGAACAATACAGAGAACATTAAAAAATAAAATTAAAAAAGAAACCAAGATAAAAATGTATAATGTTATGGCGGTTCCCACAATATTGTATGGATGTGAAACTTGGGTTCCAGTGAAAAGACAGAAGGATAGAATACAGACGGCGGAGATGAGTTTCCTAAGACAAGTAAAAGGATGTACAAGACTTGATAGAATAAGAAATGAGGATATAAGAGAAGAATTGAAAGTACAGCCTTTATTGGATAAAGTCACGAATTACAGACAGAAACGGATTGATCGCATGGACGGAATGAGTAAGGAGAGATATCCATTGTTAGCAAGAAATTATCAAGCAAGAGGAAGACGTGGTGTTGGAATACCTAGAAGACGTTGGGCTGATGCATTATGAAGTCGGAACGGGCAATTGACCCTGGAGTGATGATGATGATGATGATATTATGATATTTAAATAACGTTTTAGAATGGCCATGTCAAAAAAATGCCAGACTAAAGATGGCCTAAAATTGTTATGGAATGGATTCCAATGGAAAGGAGGAAGACCGAAGAAAACTTGGATAGAAAGGGTACAAGCGGCTATGAACATCACAGGATTGGAGGAAGATCAGTGAATAGACAAAGAGCAATGGCGTTTGGTTTCTGGAAGACGGCGGCAGCTGCCATGATACCGGATTATGATGAAGAAGATGTTTTAGATAAGTAAATTTGACTTTAGTCCCGCGCTGTAGCCGAGTGGTTAAGGTAGGAAGCCTTGGCGCAGAGCTACGGGACTTGCGGTGGTTCGAGTCTCCATGGGGGAAGACATTTTCTCATGGTATTTCGGCCAGTATGGGACCGGTGCCCACCCAGCATCGTGAGGCAATTGGGTAGCTACAGTAACTAGCGGCTCCAGGTTGAGGAAACCAGCTATAACGGCTGGGGGACTCGACATGCTAACCACATGTCACCCCTACACTGGCTGATGATCATCTACCTCTGTGATTGACACATGTGGATGTGAAGGGCCAGCAGCCGGCTGGTAAAAGGGCAACCGCTGAAAAGTGGAAAGATCCTCAATCGGATCGGAAATTTGACTTTCACGCCTTCGATTAATCTTTAATTTCAATATGTAGATAGAAGAGAAAATTATATGTTTTATTATCGTCCATCTTTAAGCAAGTAGAAGAGAAAGCATAATATCTATAATATAGTATTGCATGGGTTCGTTCACGCGGTCAGTCTACTTAATTGAATAGGCCTACTGACCACTATGTAGTAATTTAATGCAGTCTTTTGTTCCGTTTCAACAAAGGTTAAGTGATTATATTTTCTATATTTCATTAATAATAGTTTTGTTCTGTATACATTCATTTCTGTTAATCCATGTTTATAGAGAAAGTGCTCAAATTTCTCTTTCATCCTTGCATGTTATGATAATCTTGAGAAACATAGTAATTTATATGCCACACTAAGTAGTAAAAAAAAAGATTAACCAAAGCCATTGGAGTAATGGTCCGTAGTTCACACAAATCTACACGAGATGTCGGCCCCTTTTGTTCCCAAACCAAAGAAATAATGTTCATTTCCGTTAGATGGTGAATCGTTACCAGAGCCAGGATGCCGACACAAAGTTTAGGTCATTTTAAAAAACTGACCACTTCGAGAGTCGACACTCTCAGCTTCTGCTTCGTACTCTATTGCAAAAACCAACTACGCTATTGGCGTTCCTCTACAAAATGTAGTATCAACACTAAATTATTAAATAAATATTATTTGTTAATCTTTCCAACAAGGAGTTTGCTGAAAACTGTAATGAAGATAATGAAATTCGTGAAGCAAAAGTAAAAGGCCTATAGTAAAATCCAGTTCTACTGTGCTATTTTTATTTTACTGAAATATAGCACTCAGTTATAAGGGAGAAAATGAAGATTGAAGACACTATTTTAGATTATATTAAAACTCAGCAATTAAGATGGTACGGACATGTCCAGCGAATGGAAGAGGATAGGCTACCAAAATGTGTTTTGGAATGGAAACATGAGGGAAGACGAGGCAGAGGAAGACCTAAAATCTCCTGGAGTCAGGGGATATATTTATACATGAAGGAAAAACATCTACAACCAGGAGATTGGATGGACCGACAAAATTGGCTATTGGGAATCGGACGATGTTAAAGACATTAATCAACCGATGATCTATCTATCTAAATATAGCCTCAGTTTTATTATGCATTAAAGGATTTTTTGTCATACCAAAGTCTCTAAAAAACTGAAAAAAATATGAAACTGTTATCTCCCATTTATATTATATGGATGCGAAACACAGACTCTTACTTTAAGGGTAGAGAGAACTTACGAGAATTTAATAATAATAATAATAATAATAATAATAATAATAATAATAATAATAATGTTTTATTTATTCTGGCAGAGTTAAGGCCATAAGTCCTTCTCTTCCACTCAGCCAGCACAAATAAAAATACATATTTGACAATATATATATATATATATATATATATATATATATATATATATATAGAGAGAGAGAGAGAGAGAGAGAGAGAGAGAGAGATAGAGAGAGAGAGAGAGAGAGAGAGAGAGAGATCCGGGTTCGCATCCCGTCCAGGCATTTAGTTTTCTTATCATACCATATTAAACTTGCATTGCCCAATGTTAAATATTTAATTATAACATATATATATATATATATATATATATATATATATATACTATCCCCCCCAGGAGCTATCACCTTGACGTGGTGGGGGGGCTTAGTACCCGATGAACCAGACGACTCTACTGGGGAAGATTGACTTAGGTTAATCTTGATGGTGGGTAAGAGGCGAGGGGAACTAAGTATAGCTCACAACGAAGGAATGGCGTCTGTATCCATATTGGGCGGCCACATCTTCGTCAAGTCAAGTCTTCAACGGTCAACAGGGCGACAAGGAATAGCACAGCTAAACTTGTAGGGCTTGAAGAGCGGAAGAAGCAGCCCTCTCTTGGGGGGTGGATACCCAGAGGAGCATGTTTGGAGGCTCAGAGGAAGCAGCCCTTCCACCATCCTTGTCCTGCGAAGCGCTCGTAACGCTTCCAGGAGACATTTATCTTACTGAGAAGCTTCATGGAAATCAGCCGGATTGTCATAAAAGGAACCGACCCAAGCAAGATAAAAGGATACGATTTGGAAT
Source organism: Diploptera punctata (assembly GCA_030220185.1). NCBI lineage: Eukaryota > Metazoa > Arthropoda > Insecta > Blattodea > Blaberidae > Diploptera > Diploptera punctata. The sequence goes on from JASPKZ010003857.1 coordinate 2,065,901, forward strand.
AAAGGACATTTTGAAATTAGGAAATTGGAACGTTAGGGGAATAAATACAAAAGAAGAAGAATTAGAAAGAGAATTAAAAAAAAAGAAATAAATATAGCAACAATAACAGAAACAAAAAAGAAACTAAAAGGAACAAAGGACTTACAACACTATACTATGTTGTATAGCGGAGTAGAACAGACAACAAGAGCGCAGTGTGGAGTAGCAATTTTAATAGATGAAAAATGGAAGAACAAATTGAATAGCTATGAGTTTATAAATGAAAGAATCCTGATAGCCAGATTTAAAATTGAAAGAGGATATATGATGATAATTGCTGTGTATGCCCCAGAGGAAGGCAAGAAAGAAGAAACAAAAAAATTTTATAAAACATTACAAACATTAGTTGATAAATATACAAAAGATCATCATTTAATAATAAGTGGAGACTTAAATGCCAGAGTAGGCAATGTCCCTATACCTAATGTAATAGGAAATAATGGAGAAATAACAATAAATGATAATGGACAGGATTTGAGACAGTTTTCAGCCTATAATCAATTAAAAATAATGAATACCTATTTCCGAAAAAAGGACATACATAAATATACAAGAAGTGGATATAACTCAAGATCAATAATTGACTATTTAATCGTAAACAACAAGCTAGGAGCCTTGGTAAAAGATGTGAGAGTACATAGAGGCAGCGATATATACTCTGATCACTATCTCGTGATAAGCAAAATAAACATAATAGCTAAATGGCGGAAAAATAACATAAAGAACAAAAGAAACCAAGAAGAAGTATATAAAATATATTTATTACAAGATCAAAGTATTAGACAACATTATGAAAGCAGAATGAATAAATATATATCAGAGATAGCGACGTCAGAAGATATAAATATTGAATGGGAAAATATATCAAATGTAATACATAAAACAGCAAATGAGATATTAGGAAAGAAAAATAGAATAAGGAATAGGAAGGGCTTGAGAACTTGGAATGCGAATATACAAAATGCAGTGAATGAAAAACAAAAAGCATATCATACATACTTACGACTGAAAACAGAAGAATCTTATGAAGAATATAAAATGAAAAGGAGAATTGCTAAAAGCATTATAAGAAAATCCCATCAGGAGTCATGGGATAAATTTATAAGCTCAGTAGAACATGATATGTATGGAAGACAAGAAATAGGTTATAAATTAGTGAAACATCTAAATCAGACTGAGAAAGATTCTGCCAGATTGAATATAATCCCAGAACAAGAATGGATCCAGCATTATGAAAAACTTTGGAAAAAGGAGGAAATTGAAGGAAAAGAGAACAATGAGGAAGAAATAAAAGTGGAAAATATTGATGTAATAGACATAAATGAATTAGAAATGGCTTTGAAAACCACTAAGAATAGGAAAGCAACAGGATTAGATAATATAAATATGGAATTAATCAAATATAGTGGAATATTGTGTAAACTACGAATACTTCATCTAATTAATATATGTTGGCAGACCTATGGGATTCCAACCACTTGGAAAACAGCAATTGTCAAGAATATATTCAAAAGAGGAGACCGGAGAAATTGCGAGAATTACAGAGGGATTAGCTTAATGAATACTGGCTACAAAATATATACGAAAATAATAAATAATAGATTGAGAAACATAACAGAAGTAATAATAAGTGAAAATCAAAGTGGATTCAGAAAGGGAAGGTCATGTATAGACAATGTCTTTACACTGAAACAACTCATAGAAAAGAGAAGAGAACATAACTTAGAAACTCACATAGGATTTATAGATTTGGATAAGGCCTTCGATCGAGTAAACAGACAAAAATTATGGGAAATATTACGAATGAAAGGATACCCGCTGTGCCTTGTTGAAACAATAAAGACATTATATGAAGACACAAATATAATTATAGATACCGGATTCAAAAGAACAGATGCAATCAAAACAAATACTGGATTACGACAAGGATGTAGTTTATCACCCACTTTGTTTAATATATATATAGACGATATTTTTAATAAATGGAAAGTTTTAGTAAATCCAGGAATAAGAATGGATAATAAAATGTGCATAAATAATCTTTTATTTGCTGACGATGTAATCATAATACAGAAAAATGAAGACGACTTACAGAAATCAATGCATGCATTAAATGAAATATGTAAATTATACGATCTAAAAATTTCTGTAAGGAAAACGAAGACCATGGCTTTTAGAGGAAGAGATCCAGTGAGAACCAAAATTATTTTAGAAAATCAAAGTATAGAACAGGTGTCTAGTTTCAAATATTTGGGCTGTGATGTTGGCTACAATGTGGAAAGAGATATTGACTCCAAAATAAATAAATTTCAGACGGTGTGTGGAACAATACAGAGAACATTCAAAAATAAAATTAGAAAAGAAACCAAGATAAAAATGTATAATGTTATGGCGGTTCCCACAATATTGTATGGATGTGAAACTTGGGCTCCAGTGAAAAGACAGAAGGATAGAATACAGACGGCAGAGATGAGTTTCCTAAGACAAGTAAAAGGATGTACAAGACTTGATAGAATAAGAAATGAGGATATAAGAGAAGAATTGAAAGTACAGCCTTTATTGGATAAAATCACGAATTACAGACAGAAATGGATTGATCACATGGATGGAATGAGCAAGGAGAGATATCCATTGTTAGCCAGAAATTATCAAGCAAGAGGAAGGCGTGATGTTGGAAGACCTAGAAGACGTTGGGCTGATGCATTATGAAGTCGGAACGGGCAATTGCCTAATCCCTGGAGTGATGATGATGATGATGATATATACTATTTGGACAGAGTGTATCTTTCTAAAATTGCCATCGCTAATTGCCATTAGAGGATCAATTTAAATTTTAAGAAACCATATTTAAAAAATTTCTACTTTATAGTATGTATACTTCAATTAGGCCTACAATTTGAATTTTTTAAAATGTATTTCATCAATTCCAAAAATTGATTGTCTATATCACATTGTCCGTGAGGCAATCCTCAAATGAGGAAAGTTTTATATAATAAAAATTATAAGAATTAAACATATAATAAAGAATTAAGTTGTTATGAATTTTTTGTACCTAAGAAAGACGAGCAGACAGGTGAATGGGAATGCTACACATCCGTGAGCTAAATGATCTTTATGGAACTAAGATAAAATAAGAACAGTTAAGTCTCGTAGACTGCAGTGGGCAGGACTTGTGATACGAATCGGGAATAAAAGAGGGGCATGGAATCTCCTTGCAGAAAATCAACAGGGAAATCACCCAATACGCAGGCCAATAATGAGGTGAGAGAATAAAATTAATCATAATTTGAGTGAGGTAAATTATACAGAGGATGATTAGAAAACATTGACTCAGGATAGGCATGTATGGAGAGATTTTTGAATGACTAACTCATGCCCCAAATGGGAGTCAATGAGCCATCACGTTTCAATGAATTTTTATTTACAACCAATCACAGTCTTTTTCACGTCGATTTTATTAATTTAATTTTATCACAATAAAATCAAGCTCCGCCTTTATAACATTCATAATAGGTCAGAATATTATTTTGCAGTGACTGTTGGTTATAAACAGTTTGATGTATTTAATTTTTTCTCCACTAGGGTACATTCTTACAATATTGCGATCATTTGGCAATAAATAATATGATCTGGATGCAGTGATGAACAAATGAAACAACAAACGTATCTAATTTGTTTTCAAATATCGCCATTTACATTAAATATATAAATATTTTAAAATAACTCTATTTAAATAATGATTTGTGAGTAAACAGCTTAATTTGATTTCGTTAAATAGTCCTAACAAATGCCACTCTTGATTTCCAAATTCTCTACATAAATTCACTCCTCACTTCGTGTGTCGTGAATTTATCTATAATTTGAAAATCACTAGTGGCATTACTTATGATAAATGACGACCTACTGATAAAATACAATGGAAGTATATTTATCCGAAATTTTCCAGGTAGGGGCCTATATAGGCCTAATATGTCTATATATAGGACTATTCAATTCCATAAAAACTGAAATATTCAATATACTGCTATTGTTAGATTTATTGTGATTATTCGAAGAAAAAGTAGATTTCATAGATCACGTTGTATCCATGCGGACAATTTTGTAAATAAATATGTTATCCTGCAAGATAGTAGTCGGGAAATTAGTTCCTAACTCTGTATAACTCATGATGGAGGTCTCAAATTCCATCAAGTTTTAGTTCAATTTCTGGGCGAATGAGCAGACCAACATGTGGAAATATCAGTTGTCAGATAACAATGTAATGGCACATATCCAACATCTTTATCTTAATTATCAACTCTACAATATTACAAACAAGACATATTTCCATATCGTATTTAATATTGGTAATAGGTCCAATTAATATAGAAATGAAAATTTATGAGATCCGTTGCAGGTGTATTAAAAGAAATGTCAAGATAGCAGAGATGAATTACAAATATATAATATAAACGAGAGAATATACAGAAATAAATCCAATTGGTTTGAACATCTACAAAGAATGCCAAATAATCGTTTATCAAAACGGATGCTTCATTATAAATCTGAAGGCCGAAGAAATGTAGGAAGAACTAAACGACGTTGGGAGGACAATCTGTGGCATATTGTGTATTGGGGAGCTGAACGAGCCAATAGGTCCATACCTTGAACATGATGGTCCAATTAATACGGTATATTTCTTTAACCATTGAATTATAATGTCATCTTAAGTTCCCAATAAATGTATACATCCATATTTTATTCTATAATTAAAGTGATACGTATTACTAAACAGTCTCTCCATCTTAAATCAGTTGACATGATTAAAAAAAACGAACTCTATGGCACGACAGGCCTAGAAAGTCCTTGACCTACCAGCCGGCTGCTGGTCTTACATCCACATGTATTAGTCACAGAAGTAGACGATCATCCAGCTTGGGGTGACATGTGGAGGGCATATCGACTTCCCCCGCCGTTATAGCAAGTTTTCTCATCCTGGAATTGTTACGTATTGTAGCTACCCAAATTCCTCACTATACTGTGTGGGCACCGGTACCATACTGGCCGAAATCCAAGAGAAAATTTCTTCCACCGTGGGGGTTCGAACCAGCGCAATGTCATAGCTCTGCGCCTATGCATCTTGCCTTAACCACTCGACTACGGCCAGGAATGGCATGATTGAATAATGTATTTTTAATTCTGTCCTTTGTTTTGATTTTTTAAATAATTTTATGCTCAAATGTCCTCGCGTGGTGATCGTGGTTAAAAAATAGTCCCAACACAGAATTTTTTTCACTCAAATATTCATATTAAGTGTTGAGAATATGACGTGGGTGATTTGATGGCTAGATTGTTTTAGGGGCTATTGGAGTCTTAAATTTTACCAATATTTCTCTTACATAGAAGAATAACACTGGTCAACATAATTTTTGTCTCATGAGTACCAATAGTTGTACTTAATGAAGTTTTTTATCGTGTTTTCAAATATGTATTCGGAATTTCTCCATCGCCCACAGTTTTTTATTTCAATTTCAATTAATGGATTTAAATAATTATTTTCTGCTTAACAAACATTAAAGGGATTATGTGAAAATCAAAGCATACAGTGGTGTTCCCTGACTTGCAATCTGCAATGAGACCAGTTCGAAGAATTGCCCATACCAAAGCTTCCAAAACATGTGACATTAGATCAAGAGAGATCAGATTCCGATGGAAGTAAGGAAGAAGAAAAAACAGATTTTGGTGATACAACTTTTGAAAAAAGCTGTTCATCTGAACCTCATTTATTGACTCAAGAAGATCTTAACGATCTCATATGATATTTAAAGTTATCCAAAAACCAATCTGAAATGCTTGGTTCCCAGCTAAAATGATGGAATATTTCGGAAACCTTGCGTGATGGAGAAATACCGATATCATATTTGAATTCTGGAGCAAAAATACTATCACAATCACATATTTTTCTTTCTGAGACAAATAAAAAGTTTCTTTTTTGTTGCTCAGTGTAATTCCCAGAAGGAAACTTTACTCAAGACATTTGTTATAACCGAATCCAGGCTGGCTGTTTCTAAGTTAAAGGCGTTACATATAGCACCGAAATACAGATATATAAATATTGCAAAGTATAAAAATAAACTGTTCAGCACAATTTACTCGCTATTACAAGAAATAAAATTAATATAACATTGTGGCAAGCGATCAATCTTAATATATAACAATTTCGTGTCAAGTTGTTTGTCCGCGATGGCATCCTAAACTACTGAACCGATTTAAATAAAATTTGCACACTGTGTGCAGTTTGATCCAATTTGAGACTTAGGGTAGTTTATAACTAAATTTATAGTCGCATTATTTTTTTATTGCAAATTATTTGTTTATTATTTAAGAAAGAGTTATAATTATCTGTGAGTTGCATACGATTCTAACAGATGGCGGTGTATGGTAATTTTGTAACGTAATTGGTTTATTATTTAACAAAGAGAGATCCAGATAGCTGTGCTTTTTGTTGCAACCGCGAATTTCAATTGAGTTGCAAATATTGATTATTTCATAATTTAAGTGTGTTCAGTGTTTATTTTATTTTCAATATTATTAATTTCGTGTGTATTAGTTTTAAGTAATCTGGCTGAAAGACAGCAACTTAATTAAAATTATTAACGTATACCTTAGCCACAGCAACGCGTGGCCGGGACTTCTAGTAAAAACATATATTTTAAAATAAATTATAAACTTCCAATAATAGAATAAACATTAGTAATTTATGAAAAAAATGTATGTAACTAATGGAAAAAAAACTCACTTTATGTTAGTATGATGAAAGCGATATTACAACTCTTTTAACTGTTTACTTTTATCCGAAGTTTTTATATTTTTTAAAAATGAGTGTGCTTGGAAAATATAAAAAGGTTTTGATATCACGTAAGTTGCTCTTCCCTCTGTGGTTCAGAGTCAGTGAATTTCTGCCAGTTATTAAAAACCTGACTGTGAAAGTGAAAAGTAGACATTCACGTAGTTGAAACTCAAAGAGAAGCTTTGGTCTCGTTAAATTTTAACATCACATCCTTTTCAGTCGGGAAATACAGAGAAATATCTACTCTAGCACAAGTAAAGTAAGTTGAGAGGTTCAAAAATATAAAAGTTCGTTAGTGACGTCAAACTATTGTAGAAATTAATTATCTTGTTAAAAACGCTATATATTATGTAAGCATTTTTAGTAATGATTTCTTGAAAGGGTTTAGAAGAAATGAAGTCATTATTTAAAATTATATAAAATTGTTACGTAAGTACACTCCTAATAAACTGCTAATTCTTTTATATAATAATAGCTAATACCCGACATGCGCTGCTACTCCTAAATAAATATTAATGTGTTTTTACCACCAGCCGTGCACTGCTTGCCCGGGAATCTGCTTATCCCGATCTTCTTAGCATCAATGAAAGACAAATATGGTTATTGTGAGTTATCCGTAAAAGATAAACATATGCTGTCGCGGACTTTTTTGTAGAGTTTTTTGAGATATTCAATTCTGTGTACATTGATGTGGTATATTTGTTATGGTTTAGGGAGCGTAAGCCATTTACGCGTCAAAATTGGGACTTTATTTCATGTTTTTCACTACAAAAGGTGATTTTTAGGGGCGAAGGGGTTGAATATCACAACTCTCATTTAGCCTATGTTCATCCCGGGAATCTCCTCTGATTTTTAGGGGTGGAGGTTTTGAATATCACAACTCTCTTATAGCCTATGTTCATCCCGGGAATCTCCTGAACATTTTGTAAAAAAAACCATCACAATCGGATCAACAGTATGGCCGCGCATAAAGTACGAAGAAACAAACAAACAAACATACAAACAAACAAACAAACATTTTTATATATTAGATATAAGTTCCTGTATTGATGTATGGATCTGAATGTTGGACGATCACTAAAATACAAGAACAAAGATTGGAAGCAGCTGAGATGCGATTTTTAAGAAATATAGCAGGATATACTGTGCTGGATAAGAAAAGAAATGAAGATATAAGAAAGGAACTAAATATTTTCAAACTTACAGAACGAATAATTAAATATAGGAACGCCTGGAAAGAACATATTGATAGAATGCCAGAAAGAAGATTTCCAAAATTATTGCTAAATTATAAATCGCACAGAAAGAGAAATGTTGGACGCCCACACAGAAGATGGTCTGAACAATTTTAACAAATCTAACTTTCATGAAACCGAAACGAGCCAACAGGCTTAATCCCTGGATGATAATAAGTGAAGTGAAGTGATTCCACTACAGGCCTCAGGAGGCCCTTGGGGTGGTAGGAGGTTAAGGCTTCCACTTTTTCTAGACAATCGGCACTTTACATCAGCAGGATTGTCAGCCCTGCGTGACGGTCGCCTTTATCCCCAGAACAAGCGTCTGGTACTCATTTCCGTTAGAGGCTGAGTCGACCCCAGGGTCATAGTGCCGCCAGAAGTTTATAAATAAAGACCGGATTATATGGATTTGCATGTTCCATATTCAATTTGCATATTTAGACCATTTTCGCCTGTTATTGCATATTTTAACTAAAAACTAGTGATAACGCTTATTTTCAACTGTATTTACAACATTTTAAAAATCTGTGTTGTTTTACAACGAACATTTCGAGGCCATCAAAAATGTAGTAAACGATGTCGATAGTGTAGAGGTTTTGGCAGTTTGTCAGTGCAACGAAGCAGCATAAAAAAAAATTGAACTATAACTCAAGCTTTCAACCTTTTTTTCTAAATTAATAGTTTTATAAATGAGACGGGCGAGCTTTTGCCAGAAATAATAAGTGCCAAAATAGCACCCAAATTCAAAAACTGCTCAGTTACTTCAGTTGACGTAGAACGATACTTTTCTGTTTATAAACATATTTTGAGCGATTGAAGACAACCTTTCTACCGAATATTTGGAACAGTGCCTGATCGTTTCTGTTTACAATAGTGGCAAAATATAGAATATTATAATTTCTGAACAAAACTTTCCCCTGATTCTGATTAATAATTTATCATTTATCAGTGATAAATGATAATATTAATTCATCCATCCATAGTAATTCTGCCGGAAGGCAGGTCCATTGCTGCAATCATTGCATTTATCATGCTATGTTTGCAGCTTTACTAGGGAATTGTAGGTGTGGTAGCTTCCCGCGCCGTAGCCGAGCGGTTAAGGTAGGAAGCCTTGGCGCAGAGCTACGGGACTTGCGCTTGTTCGAGTCTCCATGGGGGAAGAAATTTTCTCATGGTATTTCGGCCAGTATGGGACCGGTGCCCACCCAGCATCGTGAGGCAATTGGGTAGCTACAATAAGTAGCGGCTCCAGGTTGAGGAACCAGCTATAACGGCTGGGGGACTCGACATGCTAACCACATGTCACCCCTACACTGGCTGTTGATTATCTACCTCTGTGATTGACACATGTGGATGTGAAGGGCCAGAAGTCGGCTGGTAAAAGGGCAACCGCTGAAAAGTGGAAAGACCCTCAATCGGAATCGGTAGCTTCCCGTTGCTTTCCACACCGTGAAGGATGATGATGATGATGATGGCCATATGATTTCTCGGACCGTTTGGGCCTTAAAGTTTTCCTGATATTTGTCTTACAGGTGAGGAAAAACCCCGATAAAAATCTCACCCAGAAAAACTGCCCCGACCGGGGATCGAACCCGGGCCCGCTGCGTGACAAGGCAGCACGCTACCTCGAGACAACAGCGATCGACTGTTAATACATAAATAATAAAAATATATTTATTATGTTAATTTAGATATAAAATATCTAATAAAATAATAATTATTATGTGTTTTTTATTATTTGGTATTGCGTATATTTACATGTTTCATGCTTATTTTAAGCGTTTTCATGCAAATTTGCATGCATATTTCGAGCTTTAATGTTTCATATAATCCGACCTGTAGTTATAATATATATATGTTGTGTCCACCGCTGTGGTCTCGAGGTAGCGTGCTGCTTAGTTACGCAGCGGGCCCGGATTCGATTCCCGGTCTAGACAGACTCCTAGGTGAGGTTTTTTCGGGGTTTTTCCTCACCTGTAAGACAAATGTCAGAAAGCGTAGGGCCCAACGGTCCCCGTAAATCATCCGGCCATCAGCATCATCTTTATCATTATCACCATCATCCTTCACCGGTGTGAAAAGCAACGGGAATCTACCACACCTATAATTCCCTAGTAAAGCGGCAAAGCATGGCAGAATTATTATGGATGGATATATATTGTGTTTTGAATAAAAAAATAAGACACTACATTCATCAGTAACATTTAAGGATTGTATAGACGTACAATTCTATCTGAAATAACGTGTATAGTTCATTAATATTTTTTGTATGATTTTTAAAAAAGTTTACGGTTGTAGTAATAGTTAAATTAATATAAAAAGTATACATTTATTTTTATATATTTACTGCTAATATAACGAGAATCGGATGAAAATAAAATATTTACTATCATTAACAAATAACTTTTAAGAAATACGCAAGTTATAATTTTTCAAATTATGTATCTCTTTATTTTTCATTATTTATGTCCTCATGAAAGTTTTATGATTGTGAACTACAGGAATATCCCTCTAATAAACGAAACTATTTTCTGGAAATCATATATTTTAAACATTTCACATGAGTCGCATTTATACCATTCAAACATCTATACAATTATATTTTTATGAAAATAATTTTATTTAGTAGAGTTTATATCTCAATTCTGGAAATGCGTGTTATTATGCATTACAGGGACCCTTGACGTCCCAACTCCTTTCAAAAAACGTTAAACTGAAAATATATAAAACTATTATTCTACCAGTTATATTATATGGTTGCGAAACATAGACTCTTATTTTAAGGGAGGAAAGGAGATTACGAGTTTTTGAGAATAAAGTTCTTAGGAAAATTTTTGGACCAAAGAGAGATGAACAGACAGGTGAATGGAGAAGACTAAATAACAGTGAACAGTGGTCTTTATAGGAAGCCAGATATAATAATTAAATCTCGTAGACTGCCATGGGCAGGATATGTGGCACGAATGGGGAATGAAAGACTTGCATACAAGTTTCTTCGGTATTTAATATTAAAATGTTAATGACAAATTAAATTTGAAGAGAAAAATATATACCTAAATCGAGATTTGAACCCAATATCTCTGGTTCTATATACCAGTGCTGTAAAGATGTAAGCTATTAGGCATCACGATATAAACATCGACTTTTTTCTCTTATAAGAGAAAAATCTATGTTTAATCGTGATCCCTAATAGCTTAAATTGTTAAAGCATTGATGGACATAACCAGAGATATTGGGTTCAAATCCCAATTTAGGTATATATTTTTCTCTTCAAATTTAATTTGGAACTTCTTGTAGGAAAACGTCTAGTTGGTAGACCAAGATTGAGGTGGGAGAATAACATTAACAATGATTTGAGGAAAGTAGATTATACAGAGAATGATTGGAAAACATTATCTCTGGATAGGGATGTATGGAGAACTTATGTCCGTGCGGCCATGAACCTACGGGTTCGATAGTGCCAGTGAGTTAATTAGTCAGTTAGTTAGAGTTGGTATCTCCACCAATAACATATGAATTAGTATTCTCCGCTTAGAATAATAGGAAGTTAGATGATCTTATATCGCACCAGGATTAAATTACAGTATAATATAATTTGTCATGGTCTACAAAACCTGTATCTGTTATTGTAAACATATAATTGATTAGATTATGATATGTTGGTAATAAGAGAACTAAATAAATTATTCACTTGAAAGTATGCACATTGCTTACCTGGAAAGTCCTTCCCATGGCGAAGTGTGTATTGAAACTAGTAAGAACAGAGAGACGCCAAGGTATTATATATACGTACAGATTCCCTCTGTAATGTCGTAATAATTATTCTATCGTCCGTCATGCTCACCCATTCGTACCTCAAACAATACTTATTTTTTTCAAGAGCAAACGTAGGGGAAGAAAGAGATAACAAAACAAAATAAACTGTCATTTCCTGTCATGGAGTATATCTTTTCACTTTCTAACCATATTTCCAGGGTAAATGTTTTATGCTATCAAGAAAAGCGTAACGGTTTGTCGTTAAGGTTGGCTGGAAATATACATGTTTTCGGTTCATATCCGATCTCCGCCCAAAACTCGGTCAAGGTTGTGAGAATTGTTAAGAATGGATCTTTTTGTTTCAGCAGTTCAAACAAGATAATTGAATTATGAAGTTGGAATTTTAAAGCAAGAATTGAATAATTCTAATTTACTGGTTGGACAACCGACACTTCTAATGTTTCAGCCTTCAACACATTTCAAAACTCAAGACTAAAATAAGCTTACTTCCGAATTAAAATAAATTAATTTTAATTTAGTTATCTAGAGAGGTGCTTATTGGTAAAACACAGCACTCCTTTTGGAAAATATCGGCTTCAATTTCACGTTTCAACCAAAATACCTGTTTTTTTATTTTAATTTGTCATCATCGCCATTAAATTAGAAATAGAATACAAAAATGGAGATTACAGATAAATTATAATAAAACAGAATATATTTCATTGGATACAACAGATGAGTAAAATGTAATTCAGGAAGAACACGTAATGTTAAAAATTTTAAATATTAGAATCTATTTTAGATAAAAGCGAGAATACAACTACAGACATTGAAAGAAGAATAACTGATGGAAGAAGAATCATAGGTGTGATGAACTCAGTGCTTTGGAATGGAAATATAATATACAGAACGAAAAAAAACTACATTTCAAGTTCTATTACAAAGCATTTTATTTTATGGGTCGAAAATCACTTTGGGTTGAAGGAGAAACACTGTATTGTGGAATATTCCTAATAAAAAAATCATGACCCTGCACCATTCATGAATTATAATCCTCTGTTGGCCTGTTTTGGTCTTAAAGTAGCTTTTGTTTGGACATCCAGGTCGTCGCTGTCCTCTTGGGCGATACCGAAGATATTTTTATCTAATAAGTTTTTAAAAGGTTTAATAGGTTTTTAAAAGGCTGCACTAGAATGGACCAGATAAGAAACGAGGATATCCGTGAAGAACTGCAGATCTACTCCATAAAAGAAAATATATTTAACAACAAGATACAGTGGACAGAACATATAGAACGAATGGAAGAAAGTAGATTACCAAATAAAATCTTCCATTATAATATCCTTCAAAAATAAACTAAAGAATTATTTAATAACAAACTAGCTTATACACCTCACTGATAATATTCTTTTAACATTTAATAAATTTAATTATTTATAAAATAATATTAAGAATAACAAATATTTTTATTTGTTTTGTTTTGAATACTGTATAATCGTAAGATTAGTTTTCTATATCTCATTATTTTCCTTTGTTTTTTATATGCACTAGACAGGGACAATTTAATATGACTTGCTTGTATACATTTTATTATTAGTTTTAGTCTTAATTTTAACTAACATTAACTGGTTGTATTATAGATCGTAATATATTAGATATTATATTCTTGATCAAATTTGTACTTAGTATTTAATATTAGAGTTAATTAAGATTGTTATATTCTGATGTAATATATGTTTGTCCTGGTGAGTGGAAGAGAAGGCCACATGGCCTTAACTCCACCAGGCTAAATAAATAAATCTAAATCTAAATAAATCTAAATTATTTTCCAAGAGGAAGAAGAGATGTCGGACGTCTTCGGAAGAGATGGTCTTAGATCTATTAGTGAAGACGGAACAGGCAACTCTTGCCTAAACCAGGAAGTGAAGAAGAAGAAGGTTTTTAAATGTAAAATTAATATAAAAAAATTATAGAATATTCACCTGAAAGGTCCGTCTCCTCAACTTAATTAATTATTTAACTGTAGCGCTTTCGGGACTTGTCCCATCATCGGCAGGATTCAAAACTGGTGTTTCACTGAAGATCTGGTAGAGGGGGTTGCATGTATTGGGTTCGTTTTCGACCTTTCAGGTGAATATTCCATAATTTTATATTAATTTTGAATAATACCTCAACGGAACACATCATGAATCTTATAAAATTTGATTTTTAAATGTATATAACAACTTTCTGAGCCCAATATTAAGTTTTGATTCTCTTCCTCTATTCATCGCTACCCTTCTAGTCACCATCATCCAGTACCCTGTCCATTTTCAAATTCATAATTCTCTCTATCCTTGTCTTTTTAGGTCTCCCTCTTCTTTTCCTCCGATTTGGAATCCACTTGAAACTCCTAACTGGCAATTAATCTTCATTCATCCTCTTCTCGTGTCCAAACCATTGTATTTTTTTTTTTGCCCTTATAAATGTTCATTTTAGTTTCCTTTGTATTATTTTTGTTCCAATTTATTTCATGTAATGTCTTAGTTGCATTTTTGCCATTGCAATCTCAATTTGTTCATCTGTTTCACATGTATCTAAACATGTAATTATTAATCCAATATATTTAAAAATTTCACTTTTTTTAAATTTTACCTACTTCTAGTATGAGGTCATCCATATCGTTTCCCAAACACACATGTATTCTGTACGATATATTTTAAAGAATAAAAACCTGAACAAGGCTTCCTTTGGAAGGGAAGTAAATTTGTGAGTCTCATGCCATATATTTTCGGCACGTGAAAGAACTTCAAGCCTGAAATGAGAATCTTCGGAGCAAAATTTCTCTGCACTTTTACACTCAAATATGAAGGCATCGTTACTGACCTTAGTTGTAAAATAAATAGGTTAACATTCGTAGTAAGACTCCGATGAAGTGTTGGTCACAATATTAAATTTATAATATAAAATAATGCATCTTGTTGGCCTGTCTCCTCAACCTTCTAAAATAATAATCAAGTTTATATATTTTTCTATAAATCATAAATAGAGCTCGGATTTGTATGCGAAATGCATGTTTTGTTTTATGCATTAAAAAGTATGCAAATATGATTTACATGTTAAGTGGTCCCTTCACAGACAATTTGAGCGGTATTTGATAATGCATAGAAATGCATATTCCGGGTAAAAATGCTTATTTTAGATTTTTAATGCATAAATGCATATTTTACTCCTAAATGTGGTATTAAATTATAATACTCCTTTCAGCTAATTACTAGTAATTAATTAATTATTATTTTTTTAATTAACAAAGTCTCTGAAAACAATTAATTGGATATAAGCGTAACGTGTATATTTACATCTGTGTAGGAGGGGAATACCCGTGGGCCTTGAGAAACAATATTATGATATTTCAGAAATCGCAATTTGATAAGCTTAGTGAAGTATTAAATAAAATTCCTGGCTACAATACAATTTGTCAAATTAACAAAATGCTCTCTGATGATTGGGGAAAAACTGTAACCGAAGAGAAATTCACTGAAGAAGAACTGTGGTGTTTTTCACATGTACCTGTGACATCATGTGATGTAGAAAAGAAATTTTCATTGTATAAAATCTTCTTCTGTGACAGATGAAGGAGTTTTATACAAGAAAACCTCATGAAAATCTTCCGTATCTGCTGTTAACAGCCAGGAATAAGCTAAGATTACCCACAAAGCAAATAACTTATTTGACTACTATTGAGTAACACTAAGAAATTGGGACTGGAAATAAATATCAGTAAAACTAAATATATGGTCACACATAGAAATTCAGTATATAATGGAAATGAACAGCTAATGACAAATGAGGGAAATTTTGAGGAAGTGGCTGAATTCAGATACCTAGGAACAATAATCACAAATAGGAATGAGATGCACAAAGAAATTAAGCATAGACTCAATTCTGGAAATGCATGCTATTATGCATTGCAGAGACTTTTGATGTCCCAACTCCTTTCAAAAAACGTTAAGCTGAAAATATATAAAACTATTATTCTACCAGTTATATTATATGGATGCGAAACCTGGACTCTTACTTTAAGGGAGGAAAGGAGATTACGAGTATTTGAGAATAAAGTTCTTAGGAAAATTTTTGGACCAAAGAGAGATGAACAGACAGGTGAATGGAGAAGACTACATAACAATGAACTATATGGTCTTTATAGGAAGCCAGATATAATAAGAACAGTTAAGTCCCGTAGACTGCGATGGGCAGGACATGTTGCGCGTATGGGGAATGAAAGACGTGCATGGAAGCTTCTTGTAGGAAGGCCAGAGGGAAAGCGCCCAGTTGGTAGACCAAGAATGAGGTGGGAGAACAACATTAACTATGATTTGAGGGAAGTAGATTATACAGGGAATGATTGGAAAGCATTAGCTCAGGATAGGGATGTATGGAGAACTTATGTCCGCGCGGCCATGAACCTTCGGGTTCAATAGTGCCAGTGAGTAAGTAAGTAAGTAAGTACTAGGTTTATGTGTTTTTGCATATTTTCTACATATTCCTAGCTTATTTGCATGCATATTTATTACTTTATTTTGCATACAAATCCAGGCTGTAATCATAACAAATATAGGCCTACTGGTATAGTCTTTAGGATCAGTGACAACACATATATTGCCTTCTGTTAATGATTGGACTAGTCCTGAAACGCTTACACTTAATTAATAGTCTATTTTAAGAAGTTGAAGAGTCCAAACTACAAAGTACCTCATTTTATAATTTTATACTACAAGTTTTTAATATTCTACATAAAATAATCAGTCGCGGTGGACTAGTAATCATGCTACTTGCCTCTGGTTCTGAGAGTCGCGGGTTCAAACCTGGCCGCGGTCGATGGATTTTTTAGGATGCAAAAATCCAAGGAGCAAGTCCTCCGGGATGGACGTTAATACGTGGGTCCCAAGTCTGAAGATTTTCAGGCTCGTAAAGATCCTTAACCCTGAATAAAGAGGCCTCTAAGCAAAATTTACCGACACCAAACGTCCTAGTAATACTTAGTTGCTTATTAGATGTCTCATTGAGTTAGTGTGTTGACTGCATGCCATCCATGACATCTAGGAGCAAATAAGATAACTGAAAATTAACTTGGTCTTGTAACTCATTATAAAGGAGAGGCTATGGCTCAACAATGGGCTACACCATTATAGATAGATAGATAGATATATAAAATAATACCTATCTCCAATCCATCCATCCATAGTAATTCTGCCCGAAGGCATGCCTTTTAGTGCTATCATAGCATTTTTTCATGTTGTGCTTTACAGCTTTACTAGGGAATTATAGATGTGGTAGCTTCCCGTTGCTTTCCACACCGGTGAAGGATGATGATGGCCGCATGATTTTCGGGGACGGTTGGGCCCTAAGGTTCCTAACATTTGTCTTACAGGTGAGGAAAAACCCCGAAAATAACCTTGCCCAGGAGCCTCTCCCGACCGAGAATCGAACCCGGGCCCGCTGAGTGACAAGGCAGCACGCTACCTCGAAACTACAGCGGTGGACCTATCTCCAATAATACTTGAAAATTGTATGCAATATAAAAACACGAATTTAATACAATCGTTGTTTATTTTGTTATGTAGAAATGTTTCTTGTTATCACGAAATTTACATAAAGGATTTCAACGTTATTTGAACTGATTAATTTTAACTTGCATTATCACATAAGGTGTAAGCATATAAAGATAAGAAAGGAGGAGCAAGAAATTGTTCTGCTGGAAGCAAATAATAATTAACTGATATGTATTCATTTCGAAAGACTATAGAAAAAAAGGCTTGTGCAATTTTAATGGTGGGACATAACCAACTAACCAACTAAGTCACTGGCACTAACGAACCCGTAGGTTCATGGCCCCGCGGACATAAGCTCTCCATACACCCATATCCTCAGCTAATGTTTTCCAATCATTCCCTGTATAATCTATTTCCTTCAAATCTTGCTTAATGTTATTCTCCCACCTCATTCTTGGTCTACCAAATGAGTGTTTTCCATCTGGTTTTTCTACAAGAAGTTTCCATGCTCGTTTCTCATTCCCCATTCGTGTCACATGTCCTGCCCACCATAGTCTACGAGACTTAACTGTTCTTATTATATCTGGCTTCCTATAAAGACCATGTAGTTCATTGTTATGTAGTTTTTTCCATTCAGCTGTGTGTTCATCTCTCTTTGGTCCACAAAATGTTCCTAAGAACTTTATTCTCAAATTCTCGTAATCTCCTTTCCTCCCTTAAAGTAAGAGTCCATGTTTCGCACCTATATAATATAATTGGTAGAATAATAGTTTTATATATTTTCAGTTTAACGTTTTTTGAAAGGAGTTGGGACATCAAGAGTCTCTGCAATGCATAATAGCACGCATTTCCAGAATTGAGCCTATGTTTAATTTCTTTGTGCACCTCATTCCTGTTTGTGATTATTGTTCCTAGGTATTTGAATTCAGCCACTTCCTGAAAATTTTCCTCACTTGTCATTAGATGTATATTTCTATTATATATTTTTTTTATGTATGACATTACATTCAGTTTTATTGATATTTACTTCCAGTGCCAATTTATTAGTGTTATTCAATAATGTGTGCGCGTTGGCTTTTAGTATCTGTACGCTATCTCCCAAAATTACTATAATTTTTAATTATAACATTAAAATAGTCCGCCGTAGCGTAGTGGTTAAGGTACTGAGCTACAAGCCAGAGGGTCGACGGTTCAAGTCCCGGTGGGGTCAGGATTTTTAAACTGACCCAAACCCTCTGGCGGCACTATGACCCTGGGGTCGACTCAGCCTCTAACTGAAATGAGTACCAGACGCTTGTTCTGGGGTAAAGGCGGCCGTCACGCAGGGCTGACAACCCTGCTGACATAAAGTGCCGATTGTCTAGAAAAAGTGGGAGCCTTAACCTCCTACTACCCCAAGGGCCTCCTGAGGCCTGTTGTGGGATCACTTTACCTTTACATTAAAATAGTATGTAATTTTTTGGATAGATCAATGTAAATTTAAACAGTGAAAACATAAATCAGGGGAGTTTTTAAAACTATATGCCAACATCATCACTTACACAAAGTAGCTTCTAAGGAATGGATGGAAGCAATCAGGAACATCCCAGATTCTCAAATAAATATAGCAGTTGCTCAATTCCGACTGATCGTTGTAAATGACTCTTTTCCACACCATTGGCGTCATGTCGACACCAAACCAAGTCTTATGTTTCCTCTGTGATCTAGGAAATGCGTTGGACAAAACACATCGGCCTATAATAAAATATTCAGTTTTAAATCCAGGAACTCTAATGTAGCAGATACGGGAAACAAGAAGTTCATTGGGATGACTATTTAACTCATGCCTCAAATGGGAGTCAATGACCAATAGCATTTCAATTATTTTTGTTTTACAACCAATCACAGTCGTTTTTCACCTCGATTTTATCAGTTTAATGTTATCACTTTAAAATCAAGCCCCTCCTTTTTAATATTCTGAATAGGTCATTGAATTATTTTGCAGTGACCTCATGTGGCTACCAGATTGCATATATAGTGCACGAATGTAAACATATAGTGCTTGCGGGTTATAATGTAAAAACATTTGTAGCAATTGATTATACCACAAAAAATAAACCACTGTTTGCACTTTCTTTAACGAATTATTTCCCAGCAAATAACGTTGAAGAAAAATATAATTGACATATTTACATCATAAGACATCAGAAATTAATTAATACCTATAATGAACTACATGGTCTTTATAGGAGGCCAGATATAATAAGAACAGTTAAGTCCCGTAGACTGCGATGGGCAGGACATGTTGCGCGTATGGGGAATGAAAGATGTGCATGGAAACTTCTTGTAGGAAAGCCAGAAGGAAAACGCCCAGTTGGTAGACCAAGAATGAGGTGGGAGAACAACATTAACTATGATTTGAGGGAAGTAGATTATACAGGGAATGATTGGAAAACATTAGCACAGGATAGGGATGTATGGAGGGCTTATGTCCGTGCGGCCATGAACCTACGGGTTCGATAGTGCCAGTGAGTAAGTAAGTAAGTAAGTAATGTTGGTTATAAATTTCTCGACTAGGGTGTATTCTTACAATATTGCGATCCTTTGGCAATAAATAATATGATCTGGTTGTAGTGATGAACAAATGAAGCGTAACAATCTTTTCTCATTTGTTTTCAAACGTCGCCGTTTACATTAAATATATCAATATTTTAAAATAATTATATTTAAATAATGATTTATGAGTAAACAGCTTAATTTTATTCCTTAAATAGTCCTAACAACTGCCATTCTTGATTTCCCAAATTCTCTAGATAAATGCACTCGTTACCTCGTGAATTTATCGATAATTTGGAAATCACTGGTGGCTTTACTTATGATAACTGTTAAATTCCTGGCATTTGAAAATAATACATCTAACTTTAAAACCGCGCTTGGGAAAGAAACAATTTAAGCTACAAATGTACACAATTTTCGTTCCCATGACGAGTATAACTCAAATCCCTGTTTAGAAGAAATGAGAAAATGCTGAAACAGATAGGTGTAATTAAAAATATACAAGTGGAGAGATATTAAAATAAATTATAGGAAAGTATTTACTGATTGGTGGACAACTGGATTTAACACGTAGGCCTACCTCAAATACAGTAAAATCTGAAAATCTAGTTATATAAGTAAGTTCGGGTATGTGAACCCTTCTGTTTGAGTGGACCCTCTTAATATCATCTTTAATTGGTGCTGCCCTCGAACAGAAAATATTTTAACCTCTTTCCTTCATCAACTTTGACGGGTTCAAGGCCAGTTTCTTTTATTCTTTGTGCGAAGAAGGGTTTATTTGCGATATTGATGAAAATTACCCCTCTGAAAGTTTTTCAAGCTAAGAATCAATTCTTCATTTCTGTTATTGAATATTGCAAATGTTGAAAAAAACTCCTAAATATATTATATTATGTAGATGCTGTTTTAACATACGGACGAGTTTATTTTGATATTATGTGACATGGTGGCTGTATAAAATAATTAAAAATAACAAAGTAATACGGTAAATGTGGACCCTCTACGAGGATCTGGATCTACTTTACACGAATACGTATAATTTATCAATAAGGATGCTATCTGTAAAAACCATTCACTTAATTAATTTTATTTAATGTCCTTGTAATTTTACTAAACCCAAAGACCTCGCTTTCTGCAGTTGAATGACGTGTGAATGTTATAATCAACAATAATTTTTCAAAACATGAAATAAATATCAAAGCTTTTTACTTATGATCAGACATAAATATTTTCAGATTAATCTGTGCCTGTCTATATACATTATAGAGTAAACCAACTTAAAAATAGACCAAAAGTGCTAGAGTGGACTCTTGGGTCACTTTATCCGAATATGGAAGTTAAAGTGGACATTTCTTTAAATATAAAAAGTTTCTAAACTATGAAGACGTCTCCATATTTGAATAAAATAACAATGCTATTTCATAGTTACAACACTAATGATAATCATAAGTAATGCCACGAGTGATTTCCAAATTTATCTAGAAAATTTGGAAATCAAGAGTAGCATTTTTAGGACTATTTAACGAATAAAATTAAGCTGTTTACTCACAAATCATTGTTTAACTATAGTTATTTTAAAATATTTATATATTTAATGTAAACGGCGATGTTTGAAAATAAATCAGAAATGTGAGGTTATGTTCATTCACTGCTGCTTGATCATATTATTTATTGCCAAATAAGATCGCAATATTGTAAGAGTGCACCCAAGTGGAGAAATAATTAAACATATAACACTATATATCATATTCAACATTACGGGTTATTCATTTATTTTTTTAGTAAACAACTCAGTAAAATCAAGGAATATTTTCATTATTTGCTATATTCAATGTATTTGTTGGAGAAAAATAATGCTTTGACCTGTTCAGAACATTAAAAAGGAAGAGCTTTTTTTATCACAAAAGCAGGAGCTGATAAAGAGAAATCGATAAAGAGCGAGGTGAAACACGACTGTCATTGGTTGTAAAACAACATTAATTGAAACGTGATTGGTCATTGACTAGCATTTGTGGCATGAGTTAAATAGTCATTGTAATTAAACAAAATTCAAAGCCCTTAATTAAAAGAAGAAAAACAACAAATTCAAACAGATGTCCAAATTACCCGAAGTTCCTCTACACAATTTACCAACGAGCGAATTATGACCTCACAATCCAACAAAGTGTATGTCCGAGCTAGGTTGCAGTTGTAATATAAACGAACGAGATGTATGGACTACATTTTCAGGCATTCGATATTCCATTTCCAGTTAACAGGAATTATAATATTCCAGAAAACTATGTTTTTCTTCAATTGAAAAAATTATTTTGAAGTGAAAATGTAATTTGTGAGTAACATGGGAAAAGTGTAAAGATGTTGAAATTTGAATGTCGCTGATATAAACATATGAGTCAAAATGGAAGGTCATCTCTGACAAAGAATGTAAAACCCAGCCTTCTGCTACACCTTGGACACACTTCCTGTGATAATATCCCTCATTCATCATACGAACGGAAACTTCAATTATTCAAAACATAGCATACACACGGAAAAAATCTCAAGGACAAGCAATCAAATTGAAGCACCAAAAGTTCGTAAAATTATTGGCAATATCAGTTCAATAACTATCTAACTTATTCACTGGCTCTATCGAATCCGTAGATTCATGGCCACGCGGACATAAGCTCCACACATCCCTATCCTGAGTTAATGTTTTCCAATCATCCCCTGTATAATCTAATTCCCTTAAATCATGAATAATGTTATTCTCCCACCTCATTCTTGGTCTACCTACTGGGTGTTTTCCCTCTGGTTTTTTCCTACAAGAAGCTTCCATTCACGTCTTTCATTCCCCATTTGTGCCACGTGTCCTGCCCATCGCAGTCTACGAGACTTAACTGTTCTTATTATATCTGGCTTCCTATAAAGACCATGTAGTCCACTGTTATTCATCACCTTCATCTTCCTTCATGGATTAGGTATTTACCTGTTCCGATCTCACATCTGTTCAACCCAGCGCTTTCTTGGTCTTCCTACCGATCTTCGTCCTCCAGGATTATACATCAGTGCCATCTTTGGTATCCTATTCTCTGTCATTCTTTGCAGATATTCTATCCAATTGTTCTTATTCTAACAAATTGTTAATCACACTACCAGTGATGATGTACGGAAGTGAGGCCTGGGTCCTAAAGGAAAAAAGAAAAAAGTAAAATTCAGGCAGCGGAAATGAGCTTCCTACGGGCTGTAAAAGGATGTACTATTATTATTTAACAACATAATTATATATAATTTTCCGCTTTCTTCATATTGTCACCCCATTTCCTTTTGTATAATATATGCACCCTTGAACTCCGAAGAAACGATTAACGACCAGGGGAGTTTTTGGCGGGGATTGATGCACTATGAAACACAAAGTAAACAGGTAAGCTTATAATGTATTGGCCGTCGCTGTCGCGTAGTCGGTAGAGTCCCTACCTGCCACTCCGGCGACCCGGGTTCGATTCCCGGCGGGGTAAGGAATTTTAAATCTCCACCTTGGGACTGGGTGTGTCTCGTATCCTTGTGTTTATATGTGTGAATGAGGAAAAAGGTTAAAAAATAAACAAGAATGAAACATAGGTGAACGAGAGAGGAAAAAATTGTCCAATTAAAACTACAGGTACAGTAAAAGTGATAAAAACAAGACAAATAATACCGAACTTGAATTTAAAAAAAAAGTAGTAGTAGTAGTAGGATTTTATTAGACAAAAGTAAGATATTTACAATATTATTTACAAATATGGGTCGCACGGGCAGTAAGCCGTACGTGCTTTTGACAGTCCGTTACAATAAAGTAATAATTGCTACTAGTGTGAAGAAAAATAAACAAAAAAAAGCAATAACATTACAATTACATAAAGAAAACACAGTAATATTACAATTAAATAATAACACAATAGCTCTATACACTAAAAAAAACCATAACCTTGCAATTACTTAAGAAAACACAGTAATATTACAATTAAATAATAACACAATAGTTTAATAATTATATTAAAAAAAGTATATTTTTAGCAGTATATTTGGACCACCACTGAAGACAAAAAGAGACAACAAAAGGTAAACTTCAAACACACATTGGAGATTTATCAGCAGGGAATGGAACCCGTGCCATCGAAGTGGAATCAGATATTTAAGCAACTAAGCTAGAGCGAATGAAAATGCAAGGGTTTTCTGGTTATAAAATATTTAATATGTACTAACTTAATGCACCGTAAATGAAAGATGTTGGGATAGCAACGTATGTCTCTAAATAAACCAGGCTTTAAAATTTAACATGACTTAATGCCATGTTACGGCTGCACCAGCTTCTGGTCATCGGAACGGAAACAAAAGTCGTTAGTTTGGATCCTGGCGCAGCGGACAGGATGCCGGCCGTAAAACTTTTTATCTTCAGTCCCAGAACACGCATGTTCATATTTTATTATTCAAACAGTTTTGCCAGAGTATTAAAAATATTAACGGGGCATTTATACAAGTCCGACAAGTAGATGGCAGAAAGAGTAAAACGATTTTTTATTTAGTTAAAATAAGATACACTCGTAGGATATTTTAATTCTTAATTATTTTGATTTACGTTGTCAAACATATATACCTGTTTTGTGATTGTAATATTATTGTTTGAAGATTGAATTTGCAAATATTGTACTTATATTTCCACCACGACATCAGGACTCTAGGCACCTACGCAAGATAATTATATCTTATTCAAATGCAATATTACGAATAGGCCTAAATGAGTATTTTATTTTTGTTGTGACTTTATTAAAGCCTAGTTCTATTTTGTAAAATTCTATCTGCTTTGTAAAAAAAAAATGCTTTCAAAGTAGCGTTAGTCTTTTTTTAAATTTTGAATAGAAAGTTTGTTTATTCATTGGGTCAATCTTCAATCTAGAAAACATTCCTCATCCATCATATAATAGGGATATTATTATTATTATTATTATTATTATTATTATTATTATTATTATTATTATAGGACCAAGGAAGACCAAAACATCGGTGGAAAGATCAAGACCATCTTCGCTAGGTTTACCGTACAGGCCACATGGCCTAAAACGAATTTGTTCATGATGATGATGATGATGAGAATATTGGTTATTCAATAGTAGATTATATACCGGTATAAGCAATTAATTTGGCATGGGCACGTACGACGAATGCAAGAATAAAGATTACCCAGGAAAACATTGAAATGGTGCCACCTGGAAGAAGGAGGAGAGGAAGACCTCGAAACTCGTGGATGCAGGAAATAAGAACTGGAATGAGAGCAAGAGGACTGGAGGACATGGATTGGATGGAGAGAGACGAGTGGAGAAGAAAAATAAAACTTTAGGCACAGAAAGATGTGTAAACATTAAAATTCTGTACATAAAAATTATTTTAAAATTAAATTAACCCTAAAATGTCCCTTGTTACATATGTGTAACATCGGGAATTTATCACGTTATTTCCACAATAAATTAATATTTACCGCGAATGCCTGATTTATAGTTCTGTAACAACGTTAGGAACGCATTTCATTTCGCTACAACTAGGTCTACACGTTGTGTAACTTTTAAGCCGTAACTAGAGTAACTTTAGGTTTTAATCGTTAAGGGTTAAGTTAATTTAAGGTTATTAAATCTTTTTGTTGAATTTAAATTTTATATATGTCTACTGTATGTATATTTAAATGTCAGTGGTTCACCCAATTCAGATCTTTGTGGAAGGGGTTCGAGAGTCGAAAAAGGTTGGGAACCGCTGAAATAAAGTAGAGAATATATTATTTAATTTGAATACCATCTATTATTATTATATTTATATTCCCATAATATTAAATTACATTTCGTGAACGTATTTAAGATAAACACCCATATAAATTTTATAGAGCACCACATGTTTTTGATGGTAAAATTATTTTTTTTGTAGATAACTCTTATTTTATTCTATATGTGTTGCAGATGATTTTTTTGTTGACCACTTTAATTTTATCCCAAGCGTTTGGAAATTAAAATTATTTTCCATTTTTTAGTTCGGTTTTCTAATAAAGCGTGTTGTTCTAGTTTTTTAAACTATTATTTTTTTTATTTTTTGGTTTGGTTTTATAAATTTTAAATATCTTTAAATTCGATACTATTGCAGGATGAGCTAAAAGTAATACTCTTCTAAAAAAATCCTCTGGGCCGGATTTGAACCAGCGACCTATGGATTACTGAAATGATATACCACTACAGTCTACCACTATACCAACTGAGTGGATATAATGTTCATTTTTTACAACGATGGACTAAAAAATCGATAAGTACGCAACCTATTATATATTATACAATATTTATGAAATTATTGTACTGTCATTGGTCCTTTACAAGTATACAAAGTTTCAAGTCGATCCAATGTTTTTAAGTGGGTGAAAATCGTGTTGAAAAATTCCGTTTCGTAGATAGACAGATACAGGTCACGCTAATATAAAGCGTGTAAAAAAGAAGATCCATTTTATTATCTGATGGAGGAACATTATTGGAAATAGAAAGTGAAATAGTGAAGACAGGAAAATGAATAACATATTGAATTTAATTCACTGCAATAAACACATTTTTAAACAGAATAAGAAGATAATTTTTCGTAATTCATTGTATCAAAATGTTTTATATAGAAATGAATCTTTGATATTAGACAAATAACACGCGACTAAATTAGACTACGGAAATATACCTTTGATGTAAATCAGCAACAACGTAGGAAAAAAAAGGTCAAGAAAATGGAAAACTGAAGAAAAAATAGATAAAAACACTTGGGAAGTAATTAAAGAGGAAAAACTGAAATGATTTACGTAGAAACAATTCAGAAGTCGATTATGGATAGGAGTACTGTAAAAATAGAGGAAGACCACGAGAGAATTACATGGATGGAATTAGGAAGAGCGGGGAGAAGAAGGATTTGGTAGATGAGCATGCGCGAGAGAGAAATTTGTGAACTGATGTTATTTTGGGTTTAAGTAAAATTAGTATAACAACAATAGCCTTAATAAAAATATACAGGGCGTTTCAGACTTGAGTTCCATGTGGCGACCCTGCTGGTCGTCTCACAAAGTATACCTGCGACGCATGCCCAGTAATTTCTGCTGTCGCCAGAATTCGTGCAAGAAGATCTTTGTCCCACCCGACGGGTATAGTAAAACCCCTAGAAGTCTAATATTTATTCTGAAACACAAGACACACGATAGCAGCCCATTGTGTTTCGATCTTCAAACTTTTTTTACATTGAAATGACACGTTTCCGAACATGGGGTCTTCATCAAAATGTATCTAATAAGTCCCGTCTACAACTCCTAGAAGTCTGTAATACTTATTCAGAAACACCATGTATTTTCTTGTTCCTGTGATTTGTTTAAATCTCCGGAATAAAACAAGCTATATATAATATAAATTAATTAGATCTACAAATTAATTAGTTAGGGATTCATCACAAACAAATTAACATATTTACATAATATCACTCTTACATAGCTGTATCTTGTGTCATGTTTAGGAATTTCCTTATCAATGAGACAAGTTTTTAAACTACTTTCTCTAGCTGAAAACTTGTTTAAAACCACTTAAGAGAAATATAAAATATCAAGGTGATATATTACACTGTCTTCCCTAGAGCTCCAAATGACTAACAAACCTTGGAAAGCATTCATCCAAACTACACTGCCAGATTGGCCCAGAAGAGTAGCTGTTACATCATTCCGTACTGTAACAGGGCACGACTGCCTAGGTAAACACCTTCATCGCCTCGTCAGCAATGTATCCTCTGCAACACTATGGAAGATATGGATGCTGATCACATCCGAACTTGCCCAACCCTAACAACCAACAATTTCGTCGACAGATACTGGGAAGCCAGGGAAAAGATGATAAAAATTTTATATTATTTCTTGTTATTGTTTGTTTTTCTCAGTCATTATTGGCTAATGAAAAATTTCAAAAGCCACTGCATTTAAATAAATAAATATTACACTGGTCAACATGATTTTTGTCTCATGTGTAACAATAGTTGTACTTAATGCAATTTTTTTATCGTGTTTTCAAATATGTATTATGAATTTGTGCATCACCTACAGTTTTTTATTTCAATTCCAATTAATGGATTTAAATAATTATTTTAATAAACGTTTTTTCGTCCATTTGTCCATTGTAAAATAAAACCAAATGAGCTAACTCAGGAGATTTCAGCTATGGAAAAGAGATATCAAGGCAAATGGAATCCTAATATGCTGGCCGATTATTGTTGGACCATCAAGAGGGATGCTCCGCAGGCGAAATATAGAAGAAAATCGTCATTTCTTACTTTCTAGGTGAGTCCGAATGTTCGAATATTGTGTAGTTACGAATGTAGAAAATATTAAAGGGTTTGAAATTATAAATTCCTGTCTCTCGGAAACCTTGCGTGATGGCGAAAAACCGATATCACATTTGAATGCAGGAGAACAAATACTATCAGAATCACATATTTTTTCTTTCTGATTTGAGACAAAAAAGTTTATTTTTTGTTGCTCAGTGTTACATTGAAAACAATCAACTCCTGAATATTCGAGACGGTAAAGCATCTAACGTTTGAAGGACAGATCCTCTGTATATATAATACTGCATAAAATGTTTGAAAGTTGTACATCACGGAATCTAACATAATTATTTCGTCAAGTCGGTTGGTCTAGTAGCCATTGAGCTGTCAGCGCTGTTGTAATGGGATATTTCCAGAGATTACATTCGAATAGCAGATAATCAACTTTATGTTTGCCTTGTCATCTGTAACATACCATGTACTTTGTGCAGACCTCGTTCCATCTTTTGAGAAGTCAACTTACGTAACACACTTCTATTGTAAATTAGACGTATCAAATTCAATACCCGAAAAATCATAAATGAGTTCACCTCTAAATTTCTCGTGTCGACGATAGGTGGCATATTCTTTAATTAACTGGTTATCCAACTAATAAGAACTATACAGGATGTAACAGGACCTCACCGACAAAATGATAGGGATGATAGGCCATGCTGAGAGGATCATTTTTTGTGAAGGAACATATTGTCGCAAACACGTCGTTTATGAGTTATGCGCAGATGAAAATGTTCGCCCGTAAGGGTCGGAATTGAATACAAACAATTGTACACGTATCATTTTATTCAAAAATACATTTTTTTTTACAATAAGTGTTCAAACAGTTGATCTGTGTCTCGTTGCGTGCTTGATATTGTCGCAGCACGGCCGATCATGGCAGGATTATTTTTGAATTCGTCAGAACACTTATTGTTTGAAAACTTATTGTTTTAACACTTATTTAAAAACATGTATTTTTCAATAAACTGATACGTGTACAATTGTTTGTATTAAATTCAGACCCTTACGGGTGAACACCTTCATCTGCACATAACTCATAAACAACGTGTTTGCGACTATATGTTCCTGCACAAAAAATGATCATCTCTGCATGGCCTATCATCCCTATCATTTTGACGGTGTGGTCCTGTTACACCCTGTATATATAGACTACTAGCTAATACCCGGCGTGCGCTGCTACGCCTAAATAAAAGATAATTTGATTCTACGTTAAGTTGAATAAGTAATAGGAAATATAAATTTATATTGTTATTATTTTAGATACCCTTGCTCATCATCCGGCATTGCCCGGGAATCTACGTAACCCGATGTATTTAGCATAAATGAGCTGAAAGACAAAATTCATTATTTTGAGTTATCCGTGCTGTTGCTTTGCTTGTCCGGGAATCTACTTATCCCGATCTTCTTGGCATCAATGAAAGACAAAAATGGTTATTGTGAGTTATCCATAAAAGATAAACTATGCTGTCGCGGGATTTTTGTAGAGTGTTTTGAGATATTCAATTCTATGTACATTAATTTGGTGTATTTGTTATGGTTTAGGCAGCATAAAGCATTTAAGCGTACAAAAAATAATTTTTTCACTACAAATGGTGATTTTTTAAAGGGTGAAGGGCTTGAGCATTAAAACTCTCTTATAACCTATAGCCTTCCCGGGAAAATCCTGAACATTTTGCAAAAAGTCCCATCACAATCGGATGAACGGTAAGTCAAAGCACGCTTGTCTGGGAATCTCCTTATCACAATCTTCTTGGCATCCATGAAAGATAAAAATGGCTATTGTGGGTTATCCGTAAAAGATAAACATATGCTGTCGCGGAATTTTTATAGAACTCTTTACATATTCAATTCTGTATAAATTAATTTTGAGTATTTGTTATGGTTTAGGCAGCGTAAGCCATTTGAGGGTCAAAAAATTATTTTCTTCACGTTTTTCACTATAAAGGATGATTTTTAAGGGTGTAGGAGTTGATTATCACAACTCTCTTGTAGCCTACGTTCATCCCGGGAATTTCCTGAACATCTTGCAAAAAGTCCCATCACAATCGGATCAACGGTATGGCAGCGCATAAAATACGAACTAACAAACATTAATTTTTATACATTCGGTATACATTATATATTATGTGAAATCGGATAGCCAACTATCTGAAATTGTGTAATCTCGTTTAAACTTACAATATTGATACTTGAGTCATTCTTTGGGGCTGAAAGATATTAAATTTTACAAAGATGTTTTGAAATTAATTGTGTGCCCAAGGGTGATACCTGCATTTCATATATTTATTTTCTGTAATTGCTGAAGATGGGGCTTACAAGCCGTGAAACATATGTTCAACGAAAACAACCATAACAGTAAGAATATACAGACTAAGAAACTTAGTTATTAAGAAAATATCTTAGTGTTACTTCCTATTGTATTTTTAAAATATAATAACTAACTAAATTATATAAAATTCCAGATTTAAATATTTTATAATGGAATTAACTTACTCTGCAAATCTTTTTAACTTATTTAATTACGTGATAGTGAGAATTTGATGGGTAATAATATTATGAGATAGAGTTAATGAGTTTACTTATTTAGGATATAAACTCTCTTTTGTTGAACATTGTGAAATTCAACAAATCAATGGGAATCATTAATAGAGTTTTAAAACCTTCATTAGTGCAAAAATCAACTCGTACTCGTCTTTATCAAATAATGGCTCGACCAGTCCTATGTTATGGGAGTCAAGCGTGGACTATAAGGACGAGATATGAAAGCAGACTAACAGCTTGTGAGATGAAATTTATGCTCCGAACAGCTGGCTACACTAAATGGGATCGAAAGAAAAATCTAGAAATCCTTCAAGAACTTAATGTGTCACCAATACTGGACTACATATCCAGATATTAGCTAAACTGGAAGGAACATGTCTCAAGAAAGGCTAGATCCAGGATCCCCAAGGCAATAATGAACTACTGTCCAAATGGGAAATGGTCACTTGGTCGACCTATGAAAAGATGGCACGAAAACCGCTTTCTCAGGCCGTAACAGTTCTTCTAGGACTAATAACTGGCAGGATGATGATGATGATGATAATATTATGAGTAATTGGAATGTGAGTAACATCCGGAAGTACAGTCATCTTACTGAAGTGCATGAGAAATATACTTTATATTATAGGTTTATAGGCGTTCGTTACGTCATTCAAAGGTCAAATCTCGTAACTTCCTAATTGTTATCTTGGCCTTAAGTAGAATAGTATTTTTTCAAATTAAAGCAAGAGCATGAAAAGTAACACACGTGTTGTAGACTCAGGGCCTTAATAGATAGTTACACATACACCATATAACAGTAGCGAGAGCAGAGGAATAGCAGTAGCGAATTAAAATTAGCTGAGTGATTCGTTGGTTTTAAACTATCTATATCTTGAAATGAGTTGTAATGTCCAAAACATTTGAAAAAGGAAGCAGGTAATGTTTTGTTTGTATTTCTCTAGCATTAGATAATAATGATTCGGAAAGTTATTTCATGTACCATGAGAAACTTCTTTACGGGTCTTCATTTCCCACCACATGTTCTCTGAACGTAACAATAAAACAGCCATGGGAGCAAGGTCATTGAATTCAGAGCCTGTCAGAGCATAATTTTAAGGTTTGAATAAATATGTAATAGTCTCTACTTCCGTGTCTTCTAGAAATACTAACATTACTTACAGCTACAAAGCAAATTAACAAATTGCAATCTTTTGAGATGATTGCAGCTCTTTTCTGGCAATGAATAGTTATTTATGCGACTAGTAACAAAAGTATAGGTTTAGTAACGAGATGCTCAAGTTAGAACAACGAGTTACTTAACCTAATTTTGTAACATGTTGTCTACAATATTTTATCTACGTCCAGAGTATTTTAGTATAATATGTTGCATCATCATTATCCATGCAAGTATTAGACCGTGTTGCCTGTTACGTTCTCGAAGAGATATTTTCCATCCAGCGCTTTTTCGACGTCCCAACGATCTTTTGCCTTGGGGACAGTAACGAAGCATGGCTTTTGGAATTATATGAGACGGCATTCGTGGAAGATGGGCTTTCCAGTTGTTCTGGTAGTTTTGTATATGGTGAAGAATGGGTTCTACATCCAACTCTTCCATAAGTTCCTCATTTCTTTTGTGGTCTCACTTTGTATAGTCTGCTGTACGGCGCATAAATCGCATCTCTTTTGTTGTTATTCGGCTTTTATCTCTTCTTCGTATTGCCCATGCTTCACTACCATATCTCAATACTGGTCTTGGGAGAACCTTATAAAGCTGTAATCTTGTGTTCTTCTGTACTAAAGATGGTTTCATTATACTGTTAGTTATCCCCTTTTTTTGTGGTTTGTGATTTTCTTTGATATATCAGCTTCATCAGCTTCAGTTTGAAATATTAAATTATAATATGTTGCATATTTAGTTTGTTTCATTAAATGTATCTAAAGAACTGATAAATCAACAAACATTGTTGTTATATTATGTAATTTTGTGCTTGTTTCATATGTGGAATTACAGTAAAAATAAGCAGAGAGGGTGATTTTCACGGTTAATCAGGAAACATATTAATAGCATTGTCTTAGGCTTTCACGGCCGGAGTTATTATGATGATCTTGTAGAAGATTTCTGGGCTGCTGGCCGTGGTATTGAAACTTATAGTTCCCCGACGTTTCGCCAGAGACTGCG
Source organism: Diploptera punctata (assembly GCA_030220185.1). NCBI lineage: Eukaryota > Metazoa > Arthropoda > Insecta > Blattodea > Blaberidae > Diploptera > Diploptera punctata. The sequence goes on from JASPKZ010003857.1 coordinate 2,098,916, forward strand.
TCCGGGATCCTGAAGGGACGTCAATCTCAAGACAACCCTTTAGGATGCCGGACGCAGTCTCTGGCGAAATGTCGGGGAACTATAAGCCTCAAGACCACGGCCAACAGCCCGGAAATCTTCTACAAGCTCATCATTTTAATAGAAGTCAAGATGCAACTATTAATATAGTTCCGGAAAAGTCAAGGAAAGTTTATTTATGTAGTATACGAAATCATCATTAAAGTGTATTAAGGTATTTTTTAAACCTGTATTTTTTGTTTTGATAGCGTGTTTTGTTAGATTATAAAGTATAGGTTTGGTTGTCTAGTAACTACGAACAAACGAAGTAGTGGCTGTGCATAAAGCATTGCCCAGTGTACTGCGTGCTGGAGTCAGTCGCAACTCCCTGGCAGTTAATTCCATGGTAGTTATCATTAAGGGTTAAGTCATTTGTCCCTTGCGTGTGTCGCGGCCACACAACATCACTCTGCGGATCACAGCTTTAAAAAGTGTAAGTTTGATCTATTTTGATAATGTGCGCGACTTGAAAAATGGATATAAAATTGCAATAATAGCATGTGACTTTTCCATAAGGTATCGAATGTGAATTTTGAACGTATGCCTGGAATCCAGATGGATTCCAAGATACTTGACTGTAGCCTCAAGCGGATGCTCCCAAGATGAGCTGGATGGGAATTCGCCTTCTCCATTTCGTGTCTTGCTCGCTTTGAGCTTCAGATTCCATAGTCGAAACCAGGAATGGATAGAGTTTAAGGGCAGACTGGATCATAGGGATACGGCGGGGAATAAGACGGAAGGGAGTCTGATGATACACGCAGGTATCATCAGCAAAGGATGCTGTATGGATTTGGTTGTAAATAGGAAGGTCTAACACATAGACTGTGTACAGTATTGGGGATAGGACTGCTGCTTGGGGAACTTCCGCCAAGAGAGGCTTAAAGGCAGAAATATACCCACACATAGAATTGTCGATTAGTGAGGTACTTAGCTATTAATTTTATAAGACTGGCCGAAAGATTAAATTTGATTAACTTGTATAATTATCCATTTATGCAAGTCGTGCTTTCTCAATGTCAAGGAAAAGTGCCAAAGTGATTTTCTTGGAGTTGAATCCCGTAACTATCAGATCAATCAGTCTAGCAAGCTGCAGCAGAGTGCTATGTGATTTTCTAAAACCAAACTCATAATTAGGTATTAATGCTCTTACTGAGGCTTCAACTTTGAGTCGGCCCAAAATTAGTTTCTCCAGTATCTTGCTCAGCACTGGTAAGAGACTGATTGGTCGAAGATTGCCTGGGTTGGTGGGGTATTTACTGGGTTTAGGAATAGTGATAACTTTGGCTCTTTTCTGTACTTCTGGGAAGTAAGGATAATGATAAGGGATACGGGATTGCTTTCAATTCTGAACTAGTAACTACGAACTGTCACTGATTGTTATGAAATTGTCATTATCATCACGAGCTTCAAGAATTGGACCCTTTGCTCCGTTCCGTCTCCAGAATTTATAGCTGTTCTACTCCATCGCTTCCTTAGTCTTCCAATTCTTCGTGGTCTGTATATATATGACTGTAATGTAATTCTTGAAGGTTGCATGCGTTGTAAGTTGAAATGCCAGTTTGACCGGTAGGCCTATTCGTCAATAATATCTAATATATTGCCGATATTTATTTCTTGACGAATATAATTTTTTTTGTCAAGGAGAGAGTATCCTGCAAGAAGTCTAAGTAATTTCAACTGTGCTGCTTCAATTCTCCTCCTCTGGGATGTGGTTAAGATCCAGTTTTCTGAACCGTATAAAAATGTATGCAGTACTAACAATCTGTATATACTTTCCTTTCTCATTTTCTTGAATTTAGTTAGTTTCATTGTGCTAATTAATTAAAGAAATTTTGTTAATTTGTGTTCTAAGTCATTTGAAACTTGGTATGAAATATTGCAGCCTAGATAAATGAATTCATGAACTTCTTCTAATGTTGTATTGTTTATAATTATTTTTGTTTTGATTTAATTTGATCCAACAAACCCAAATATTTTTGTTTTCTTTTTCCTTGCATATTTCCAAATTATATTCGCTTGATGTATTACATAATGTATAAACTGCCACTTGTAAACTGTCTTCTGAATTTGAAATAATTACTTGGTCATTGGCAAATAATGTGTTGAATATAAAATTTTTGACATACTTGTTTTTTTGTAGCTACTCGAGCCAGATTTAAAGAATATCATTTAGGTATAAATTAAATATGATCGAAGATAGGGGACATCCTTACCTGACTCCTTGGGTAATGTTTCTGTTATCTTTAGATATTCCATTATATTATCATAAAATTATAAAAATACTAATTTCGATAGTACATACTACAATTTATTTTATTTGTAATTCCGCACAAAGAAAGCAAATTGTTATTTGGGGTTTGTTGACTATGATATATTTTATTATGAATAACAGAACATAATTCGTTTGAATTCTTCTTCTTCTTCTTCGCGGTTTAGGCTTTTTACTAGCCTGTTCCGGCTCAAAATTACTGGTGTTTCCATCTTTTCTTTGGTCTTCCCAAACTTAATCTTCCTCATGGTGAATAGCTGTATTCTGTTTTTGGTATTCTATTCTCAGTCATCCTTGCCAAGTGTTCTTTCAAGTTTGTTCTGTATTTCACTATTGTTGTTTTTAATTCCTCTACTTTTAGTTGTCTGTGTTTTTTGTCTGTGTTATCCGTTGAAAAGTCCGGCTATCTCTTTGGAGCTTGTAAGTATTTTGAAGTGTCCCCTCAGTACGCTACTAACATTCTGCAGGGTTAGTCATTTGGAGGGGCAGCTCTCCTTAAAGCCTTTGGACTAGCTTCCTTGTGTTTTATCCCCACAAGGAGGGTTGCCTCTTCCGCCTTCTGCCGTTGAGGACTTCACTCGTGTTTCCCCGAGCTAGGTCTCTTATTTCATCCCCAGAGATTGGGTTGCCAGTTCCGCCATTTTCGCCGTTCCGATATTTCTGTCTCCGCCGTGTCTCCCGTTGTGTCTTCCGTGTTTGCACCTTCCAGTGTGGTCGTTGCTCCCACGTTGCGGATTAGTCTTAGTTCCCTCTCCTCTTAACTAACCGCAAGCCAAGGCTTCCCGGTTATGATCGTCTGGGTCATTGGTACTAAGCCTCCCTACCATGCCAAGGCGATAATCCACAGGGAATTATTGCATTTTGAAATATGGAGATAGAAACTTTAACATTTTTCATCATCATCATCATCCCTCCAGGGATGTCTCCGCCGTGTCTCCCGTTGTGTCTTCCGTGTTTGCAGCTTCCAGTGTGGTCGTTGCTCCCACGTTGCGGATTAGTCTTAGTTCCCTCTCCTCTTAACTAACCGCAAGCCAAGGCTTCCCGGTTATGATCGTCTGGGTCATTGGTACTAAGCCTCCCTACCATGCCAAGGCGATAATCCACAGGGAATTATTGCATTTTGAAATATGGAGATAGAAACTTTAACATTTTTCATCATCATCATCATCATCATCATCATCATCATCCCTCCAGGGATTAGGCAATTGCCCGTTCCGACTTCATAATGCATCAGCACAACGTCTTCTAGGTCTTCCAACATCACGTCTTCCTCTTGCTTGATAATTTCTTGCTAACAATGGATATCTCTCCTTACTCATTCCATCCATGTGATCAATCCATTTCTGTCTGTAATTCGTGGCCTTATCCAATAAAGGCTGTACTTTCAATTCTTCTCTTATATCCTCATTTCTTATTCTATCAAGTCTTGTACATCCTTTTACTTGTCTTAGGAACCTCATCTCCGCCGTCTGTATTCTATCCTTCTGTTTTTTCACTGGAGCCCAAGTTTCACATCCACACAATATTGTGGGAACCGCCATAACTTTATACATTTTTATCTTGGTTTCTTTTCTAATTTTATTTTTTAATGTTTTCTGTATTGTTCCACACACCGTCTGAAATTTATTTAACATTTTTAAATGGTCAAATTAGTATATATATAGGAAGTAGGGAAGATGTAAGGTAATATCTTAAAGAAGTAAAAAACACATTTTAAGAAAGCTGTTTGATTTTATTAAATTAGCAATTGCCAAAATTAACTGCTCACTACAAAACACATTTATTGCTGAACTTTTCACATTCTCTTCAATATTTATAATAAAACCACATGTATAAAAATGACGTTGTACGTTATACTATAAATATCACATTTTTAATCTAAGATACGTTGAAAGAAAACTTTTTAAATGTGTATATTACTTGAAACCAATAACGTTTCTACGTTTAAAAATACCTTAAATATAAACAGGTATTTATTTTCCATTTCCATTATTTTTAGTTTCAGATCTAACTAAATAAAGTACTTGAAGGGAGGATTAGGGCATGTGATGCTACGATATTCACTGATAACTGAGAATAACTGGGACAGAAGCATATAACTGACTAATTCTAAGCTCTGATAATGTTATCATTACGTATAATGAAGGTCACCTATGCACAGCTATGTGCACATTTTGTATTAGTTGCAGTTTATCTGAGGTTAAAATTAATATCCATATAATCATTATTATATCTCATAATTGTTCAATCTTAAAAAAAAACTATTTTTTACAAGTAAATGGGCCAATTTATTGACATAATATAAGGGACAATGGATGAAAATTCACAATTTTTGGTTAAAATTCATAATGTTTGTGTTTATAGACAAAAAATATGTATCTTTCTTCATATATTGCCAAAGGTTCAGAATCTATGACACTTTGAACGTAGTATAATGACGTCATATTTAAATGGCTAAGCTATTTAAATCCCCACTATAGGAGCTTAAGCTGCAATGGTAATATTCTACTTTATGGGTGTTGCCTTCCTGGTCTGTCAAGTTTAGTATTTTTTTCTCATTGTAAATTCTCCTAGCACCTGATCACACTTTATATTGTCTATTTTGTAATTACTGTCCTTAACATGCCTGCAAACTTTGGAATTAAGTTTTTCACATTTATGTGTAAAGCGCATTTTCGTATGTTCAAAATATATCTGCTCCTATAATTTTTGCAACATGGATCTGAAATGTTTACAGGATATTCTAGATATTCTATTTAATGAAATGAGGTACTCATAATTTTATATATTAGGAATTTGTCCAAATAAAAAGTAAATATATGATCTATGTAAAAAATGTTAAAAAATTAATGTGAAGCACTTTTTTTTTCTCTCCTATAAAATGATAAAACATTTGAATTGAATATGTTAATACGCACATCTTATTGAATGTAAATCTATTTTTTAAACAATTTATCTCTCACATTATAATGGGAACAGATTTTGAAAAAGCGTCTTTTGTTAAAACTAAGATCAGAATGATGTAAATACTATTGATGCTACAGAATTCAAACATAGACATTTCATTATTTGTGCCTACATCGATGTACATAAACAAGCTGAAGATTCTAAAAATAAAACTGTGGAAAATAGGAATTTCACCAATTGCCCCCCCCCTTAATTTTCAGACGATACATTGCATTTATTTGAATTGAATATATACATTGGAAATGAGATAACCTAAATTACGACTATTATCCAACCTCGCAATTTATATTCAATTGTGCCATATGTATATTAGCTTATTTTCTTTATTCGTTTGGGAGTGTTGGCAACGATTGCACAAAGAACAGTGGATTTAGGATTGATTATAATCCCTTAAAGTTATATTTGCTGCAGTTTAAAGTTACATTATATTTCGAGAGAAATATTTAATTCAGAATATATTTAATGGCAAAATACACGTCAAAAACTTGCCAGGATAAAACACTTCAAAATAAATCATCATCAATATTCACGGATTAAACACGTGCGTCTTGTTCAAGTGTCATAGATTCTGATTCAAAAAGTTGAATCCTTCTCTTTTTCGGTCTACCAACATTTTTGTCTTCTTTTGGTTTGTATTTAAATATAATTTTTGGTATGTGTTCATTTTTTTTTCTTTGGGCATGTTCTTTCCAGTTCTTTCTATACTGTTTTATATTTTATCAATATATATATATATATATATATATATATATATATTAAGATTAATATAGTAGGCCCACAATTCATCTCTGAATTAAAAAAATATTAGTAAGACTAATATTTTATGTGACTTGAAACTTAAATATTTCAGAATGTCCGGTTAAAATGAAATATTTTTGAATATTTTACCAACATTTAACCCTTAAATTGGCAAAACACTTGTTTCTCGTATTAGTTATTTAAATGTGGCGGACCGTAGTGAAAACGAAATGGTGCGTAACTATTATTATTAGGTAAATTCTAAAATTCTAAAAAAATAATCTCTTCTCGTTAGTTTTCATCTGTTTTTATTAAAATTAATAAATGAATGAAAACAATTGATGTATCTTATAGGATGCATTTTAAATTTAGATGTTAATATATTTCAACTGTTTTGCTTAGTAAGTTGCAACACGAACTAAAATCAATTCAAATGTACCGTTATAAGTTCCAATAATTATTTTCAAAGTTTTTTGTTTTCCTTTATAGTATTTTAAATGTTTAATTGGTATAGAGCTCTAATTTCTCTTGGAATTTGAATTTTGCAGTCATTTCTATATCGTAAATGTATTTACCCCATCGGTTAAAGGAAATATTTCTTAAAATTTGGGGTATATAGTTTATATTGATACATATTGTCTGTTTTGAGAAAGAGACCGAGAGAGAAAAGAGGGAAAAATATTTTATATTATTTTACTTCATAATTTTATGAATCTATAAATATTAAAATCATATTTAAAATTAAATAATTTGCAATGAGTGAATTTTCTGTCCACTCTTGTTAACCTCAGATAAACAAATGATTCAGTAAAAAATAAATAATGTTAGGGGTCCCTCACCAGACACCCTAACCCACCCACAACTTGCTTTTCCTGAATTTAATATGGCATAAACCAAGAATATGGTTATTTTTTATTATCTGATTTGACCTTATGTCTAGACCTCAAAGAATTACCTGATCTCCGACGATGCGGAGCCTTGATGACGGAACCATAAGGTATGTTGGCTTGTTTCAAAACCTCAGCGAAACTATCAGAACTTACAACCTCAGGAAGGCTCTTAGAAAATCTACTCAGAAAATTGTTGGGCGTTGATGAGCAAACTGAGCATTGATATGGCACCTGAACAGCAGATGGGAACATGGGTTCAAGAGCTTCAGGATTACTCTTATTACCAGGACAGTAAGGATAGAAAATTACTGGAATGAAGCCAATAAATGCATAAGGTGGTTGTCCAGAAACACTTTGCGGAGGTTTGGAGGGAGCGGGAGATGTTGAGCTATTGTCGCTTGGAGAAACAAGATAACAAGGACATGCTCCAGGACTTGGGCCAATTGGAAGTGGGTAAGGTACAACATAAACTGGTCGACCTGGTTCGCCTGGATGACCAGGTCCTCCCGGTTGTCCTGGTTGTCCTGGTTGACCTGGTAGTCCTGGCTCACCTGGTTGTCCTGGTTGACCTCCTGGTTGGCCTCCGGGGTACCCTGGTTGTCCTGGTGCTCCTGGTTGTCCTGGTTGGCCTGGTGTTCCTGGTTGTCCTGGCTGTCCTGGTTGACCTCCGGGGTATCCTGGTTGACCTCCGGGGTAGCCTGGTTGTCCTGGCCGTCCTGGTTGACCTGGTTGTCCTGGCTGACCTGGTTGTCCTGGTTGACCTCCGGGGTATCCTGGTTGGCCTCCGGGGTACCCTGGTTGTCCTGGTTGTCCTGGTGCTCCTGGTTGACCTGGTGTTCCTGGTTGTCCTGGCTGACCTGGTTGACCTCCAGGGTATCCTGGTTGACCTCCGGGGTAGCCTGGTTGTCCTGGCCGTCCTGGTTGACCAGGATGTCCTGGTTGTCCTGGGGTTCCTGGTTGTCCTGGCTGACCTGGTTGTCCTGGTTGACCTCCGGGATATCCAGGTTGGCCACCGGGGTAGCCTGGTTGTCCTGGCCGTCCTGGTTGACCTGGATGTCCTGGTGTACCTGGTTGTCCTGGCTGACCTGGTTGTCCAGGTTGTCCACCTGGGAACCCTGGTTGTCCTGGCCTACCTGGTTGACCTGGTTGTCCTGGTGCTCCTGGTTGTCCTGGTGTTCCTGGTTGACCTGGTGTTCCCGGTTGTCCTGGCTGACCTGGTTGTCCTGGTTGACCTCCGGGGTATCCTGGTTGACCTTCGGGATACCCTGGTTGTCCTGGCCGTCCGGGTTGTCCTGGCTGACCTGGTTGTCCTGGTTGACCTCCGGGGTATCCTGGTTGGCCTCCGGGGTACCCTGGCTGTCCTGGCCGACCTGGTTGCCCTGGTGTTCCTGGTTGACCTGGTGTTCCTGGTTGACCTGGCTGACCTGGTTGTCCTGGTTGACCTCCGGGGTATCCTGGTTGACCTCCGGGGTACCCTGGTTGTCCTGGCCGTCCGGGTTGTCCTGGTTGTCCTGGCTGGCCTGGTTGTCCTGGTTGACCTCCGGGGTATCCTGGTTGGCCTCCGGGGTACCCTGGCTGTCCTGGCCGACCTGGTTGTCCTGGTGTTCCTGGTTGACCTGGTGTTCCTGGTTGACCTGGCTGGCCTGGTTGTCCTGGTTGACCTCCGGGGTATCCTGGTTGACCTCCTGGATACCCTGGTTGTCCTGGCCGTCCGGGTTGTCCTGGCTGACCTGGTTGTCCTGGTTGACCTCCGGGGTACCCTGGTTGTCCTGGCCGTCCTGGTTGACCTGGTTGTCCTGGTGCTCCTGGTTGTCCTGGTGTTCCTGGTTGACCTGGTGCTCCTGGTTGACCTGGCTGACCTGGTTGTCCTGGTTGACCTCCGGGGTATCCTGGTTGACCTCCGGGGTACCCTGGTTGTCCTGGCCGTCCTGGTTGTCCTGGCTGACCTGGTTGTCCTGGTTGACCTCCGGGGTATCCTGGTTGACCTCCGGGGTACCCTGGTTGTCCTGGCCGACCTGGTTGACCTGGTTGTCCTGGTGCTCCTGGTTGTCCTGGTGTTCCTGGTTGACCTGGTGTTCCTGGTTGACCTGGTTGTCCTGGTTGACCTCCGGGGTATCCTGGTTGGCCTCCGGGGTATCCTGGTTGGCTTCCGGGGTACCCTGGTTGTCCTGGCCTACCTGGTTGACCTGGTTGTCCTGGTGCTCCTGGTTGTCCTGGTGTTCCTGGTTGACCTGGTGTTCCTGGTTGACCTGGCTGACCTGGTTGTCCTGGTTGACCTCCGGGGTATCCTGGCTGACCTCCGGGGTACCCTGGTTGTCCTGGCCGTCCTGGTTGTCCTGGCTGACCTGGTTGTCCTGGTTGACCTCCGGGGTAACCTGGTTGACCTCCGGGGTACCCTGGTTGTCCTGGCCGTCCTGGTTGACCTGGTTGTCCTGGTTGTCCTGGCTGACCTCCGGGGTATCCTGGTTGACCTCCGGGGTACCCTGGTTGTCCTGGCCTACCTGGTTGACCTGGTTGTCCTGGTGTTCCTGGTTGACCTGGTGTTCCTGGTTGACCTGGCTGACCTGGTTGTCCTGGTTGACCTCCGGGGTATCCTGGTTGACCTCCGGGGTACTCTGGTTGTCCTGGCCGTCCTGGTTGGCCTGGCTGTCCTGGTTTTCCTGGCTGACCTGGTTGTCCTGGTTGACCTCCGGGGTATCCTGGTTGACCTCCGGGGAACCCTGGTTGTTCTGGTTGGCCTCCGGGGTATCCTGGTTGGCCTCCGGGGTACCCTGGTTGTCCGGGCCGACCTGGTTGCCCTGGCCGACCTGGTTGACCTGGCTGACCTGGTTGTCCTGGTTGACCTCCGGGATATCCTGGTTGACTTGGATGTCCTGGTTGTCCTATGTATAATAAAATGTTGTTAAAATTCTAATTGTTGAGAACTCATTTTTACTATCGCCTGCTTAGAAATTAGGTTATTCTGACTCCATTTTGTTATATTTTTTGCGAGTACTAGAAACTCAATGAAGGATGCACTGCATATTTCATAATAATAATAATAATAATAACGTTTGTTGAACAGTTTGTGTCCACAAAATAAGCAATTTTGTTTATGTAAATCAAACCCAACAGTAGTTACAAAATCATGGATTCAAAAAAGGAAGTGTTTTAAAGAGCAGTTATAAAAAATCTGGTTCTAAGCAGATTAGAGCCTATAGGACCTACTTGTTAGGTTTTTGTTCGTGTTATACAAAAATCATTACGATTGTCTGTGAAGATTGAAGTCTCTCCATAACCCTGGACAACAGCTAAAATGTTACGGAAGTAAAAATTACCGCTTTGTATTAAGACGAAACTCCGAATTACGAATATGACAATTAAAATGATGTCAGTTGTGTGTTTTTTTAAATTATCAGCATGCCTAGTGTTACTGCGTATGTTGTGAATATCGTAGTCAGTGTGAAGGCCAAGGAAACACTCTTAGAAGAGGGGAGACAGCTATATATTAAAGATAATATGTATCTTAAAGGGTCGGTGTTTACCCCAACAGATTGGAAATCAGTTGAAGTGGAATTTCGTAAGCGAACAGTGGTTTGTGTCTTAGTGTATAAGTTATATAGATGTGCAGTCTTGTCGTTTAGGACACATATGTGATATGTCTATATTTTCTCATATACATTTTTCAAATTATGCGCTGACATACTATTTCAGTGTAATAAAAGCTAAAATCCCACGAAATTGTGTGAATAGTCCACATACCTTTTGTTTTATTTGCAAAAAAGTGATGTTGGCACCGCAAAGCGACATATAACTCAATTTATTACGAAATTGTACCATCTTTATTTCGGGTGCAAAAATGTTGTTCCATAATTTTTCTGACAATGGCTGTTCTGCAAATCTTAGTGACTGATTGAAAGGAAAGAAAAAATCAATGTCCTTTGCCATCCCCATGATTTGGCGAGAACAAATTAGTCATGTAAGTGATTGTTGTTTCTGCATGGTCATCATCATCATCATCACTCCAGGGATTAGGCAATTGCCCGTTCCGACTTCATATTGCATCAGCCAACGTCTTCTAGGTCTTCCAACATCACGCCTTCCTCTTGCTTGATAATTTCTGGCTAACAATGGATATCTCTCCTTGCTCATTCCATCCATGTGATCAATCCATTTCTGTCTGTAATTCGTGACTTTGTCCAATAAAGGCTGTACTTTCAATTTCTTATTCTATCAAGTCTTGTACATCCTTTTACTTGTCTTAAGAACCGCATCTCTGCCGTCTGTATTCTATCCTTCTGTCTTTTCACTGGAGCCCAAGTTTCACATCCATACAATATTGTGGGAACCGCCATAACATTATACATTTCTGCATGGTCCCATGGTTTATTTCAAAGAACAAAATGTCAGCCGTGAATATTATCCCAACATACCTTCAGCTATTCGTCCAGTGATCTTCCTATTCCAGTTCCACAAGACACATATTATATTGATTCAGACGACGAACCGAAATCCAGCATTTCGGAAGACATACCCAGACCATCCACATCCCATGTTCCTGAGTTCAATCCTAAAATTCCAACTCAGTCACACAGAATGACTCAAGAGGATTTAATTGGTCTTGCTTGAGACTTAGAACTCTCAAAGGCCAAAGCAGAACTCCTGACTTCGCTACTTAGATAGTTCAAGTATCTTGGCGAGAATGTAAAGGTCTCTGCATATAGAACATGACAGAAGCCACTTGAGCAATTTACAAAGAGTAGTGTGCGTGTAGACAAACAGTTTTCGGATACTTTTGAAATCCACAGTGGATTGAAGCAAGGAGATACACTATCTCCTCTAGTATTCAATTTTGTACTAGAGCATGCCATCAAACGTTAGAGGATGAAGAAGGCCTACAACTCAATGGCATTAATAAGCTGTTAGTTTATGCTGATGATGTAGTACTATTGAGCGATAGCGAGGAGATACTAAAAGCCAACACGCACACACTACTGAGTAACACTAAGAAATTGGGGCTGGAAGTAAATATCAATAAAACTAAATATATGGCCACACATAAAAATACATTATATAATGGAAATGGACAGCTAATGACAAATGAGGGAAATTTTGAGGAAGTAGTTGAATTCAAATACCTAGGAACAATAATCACAAACAGGAATGAGATGCAAAAAGAAATTAAACATAGGCTCAATTCTGTAAATGCGTGCTATTATGCATTACAGAGACTTTTGACTTCCCAACTCCTTTCAAAAAACGTTAAACTGAAAATATATAAAACTCTTATTCTATCAGTTATATTATATGGATGCGAAACACGAACTGTTACTTTAAGGGGGGAAAGGAGGTTACGAGTATTTGAGAATAAAGCTCTTAGGAAAATTTTTGGACCAAAGAGAGATGAACAGACAGGTGAATGGAGAAGACTGCATAAGAGTGAATTACATGGTCTTTATAGGAAGCCAGATATAATGAGAACAGTTAAGTCTCGTAGACTGTGGTGGACAGGACATGTGGCACGAATGGGGAATGAAAGACGTACATGGAAGCTTCTTGTAGGAAAGCCAAAGGGAAAACGCCCAGTTGGTAGACCAAGAATGAGGTGGGAGAATAACATTAACTATGATTTGAGGGAATTAGATTATACAGGAGATGAGTGGAAAACATTGGCACAGGATAGGGATATATGGAGAGCTTATGTCTGCGCGGCCATGCACCTACGGGTTCGATAGTGCCAGTGAGTGAGTTAGTTAGTTAATGACATTGTATTCTTCAACATTTACAAGGTCTAATGTCTGCTATGACAACCTGCACAGACCAGAAGAATTGAGATTATTTTTAGATTCATCAAAGTTGAGTCTTAAGGCAGTGTTATCGGTACTGAATAAAGGCAGTACTTTGCCTTCTGTTGTAGTGGGCTATGGAGTACATATGAAAGAGACATCAAAATATGAGAAATCTGCTAAATTACATAAATTACTACAGGTTAAATGGCAAATATGTGGTGATTTGAACATGGTTTCTATTCTACTAGATCTACAAAAAAGGGTACACTAAGTATAGCTGTTTATTGTGTGAATGGGACAGCCGGTATAAATCTTCACACTGTAAGGAAAACACTGGCCTCGTAGGCAAAATATGATACAATGTGAAGGAGCAGTCAGTGATTGAATCTACCAAAATTATACTTCCTCCGCTACACATCAAATTAGGCCAAATTAAAAACCGTAAAGGCATTGGAACCTGATGGGAGTAAATTTAGGTACTCCCTCACAAAATTTCAGAGACTAACAGCAGCTAAATTGAAGGAAGGTATTTCTATTCGTCCCCAGATCAGAGAACTCTTCAAGGATAAACACTTTTCGGATATTTTGAAAAGAAAAGAAAAGAAAAAAAATGGGTAGGAATCATTTAGAGCAGTTGTCTTAAATTCCTAGGGGAACCTTGGGGCCTCAAATTACGGATAATGTGTGGAAAATATGTTTCTAGCTATTTCTTGAAATGGAGTACAATATGCCATTAAAAATTCATTTTCTCAGCTCTCATTTGGACTTTTTCCCTGAAAACTGTGGTGCAGTTTCTGATGAATATATGGATGATTTTGACCAGATGATCTCATCGTTTGAAGGAAGATACCAAGACAAATGGAATACATATATGCTAACTGACTATTGTTGGTCAGTGGTGAGAGATGCCCCCCGAGGTCCATTACAGCACATAAGTTAAAAGGAAACACACTTAACTGAGGTAAGCTAGTCTTAATATTACCAGATTTAAGAAGGGAAAAAAATTTACTCAAATATATTTTTAAAAATTACGAAAAAACTAGACAACTGCTGACATTTACATTGTCATTTTTGTGTACAGCATGAAAAAATACATCGATGTCTGGTAATTTGAATTCCGTAAACTGACAAAAAGATAAAATTTGTTGTCCAGTGTAACATAATACAAAATACTTCATCATCATCATAGTACATTCACGAATTTAGGCCATTTGTTGACCTGTTTCGGCCTCAAGAGAAACACCATCCAGAAGTCTTTTGAGTGGACGTCCTGGTCTTCTTCTTCCTGCAGGTTGATATCTTAACATTTGTTTGGGTATTCTGTGATCTTCCATTCGATGAACATGTTGCATCCATCTTGACTTATAATCAGAAATTTTGTTTTCTAAAGATTCCATGTGTAATTCTTCTAAGATGTCTTCATTTTTTTTGTGATCTAGTAGTGTGTATCCTGCAGTCCTCCGAAGATATCTCATTTCAGCAGATCTAATTCTGTGTATATCCTTCTGTTTCAACGTCCATACTTCGCTACCATACAAAAGAGTTGGAAGAGCCAGTGTTTTATACACTTTCAGTCTTGAATGCTTTTGGACTAACTGTGGCTTGAAGATAGAATTTATTAACCCTAAAATTCTTAAAAATTTAGATATTTTTGCATTTACATCCTTTTCTTCTTCATATGAGATATTGCATCCTAGATATGTAAAATTATTTACCTGCCTCAAAATTTTATTGTCCAGTACAATATTACTTCTGACAGGATCTACACCTTGAAATGCCATAATTTTTGTCTTTTCTGTAGATATCTTTAATCCATATTCTTCTGTAATTTTGTTAAGTTCATACAGACCTTTCTGTAGATTATCTTCGGAATTTGCTATTATTATTTGGTCATCTGCAAACAATAGGGTGTTTAATTTTCTATTTTCTGATATTCTTATTCCAAATTTATATGTTTTGTTCCAGCAACATATTACTTCATTGATATAAATTGCAAAAAGTGTTGGGGATAGGGGGCAGCCTTGTCTCACACCACGATTTATAATTCCTTCTTCAGAAAATCCGTTATTTAATTTAATCTTTATGGTGTTGTCTTTGTAAATATTTTGTATGTTCTGCCGAAGTAAATTTGGTATATTTCTGTCTTCCAATTACAAAATACTTTTAAATATATATTCTATTCTACTCTACAGTGTACTGCTCTAGGGCACTGTAATCATAGCATTTTCATACTATACTTTGCAGTTTTACTAGGGAATTATGGATCTGGTAGCTTCCCGTTGCTTTCCACACCGTGGGATGATGACGAAGATGGACAGATGTTGTTTAGCGACCGTTTGGGCATCAAACCCTCCTGAGATTTGTCCCACAGTTGAGGAAAAACCAGAATAAACCTCATCCAGGAAGTTTGTCCCGACGGGGAATCCGGGAATCGATCCCAAGCCCGCTGCAGGACAAGGCGGCACGTTACCTCGAAACCACAACGGTGAACTTAAATATAAATAAATAAATAAATATGGTATGATAAGAAAAATAAATGCCTGGACGGGATTCGAACCCGGATCTCTGAGTCTGTACCTCAGCGTGATATCCATTACACTACCAGGAGAATCCAATTCAAACACTTATTTTTCTTATATATGTATTATACTCTTCATTATTACTAGATGTCGCGAGAACACTGTCTTCACTGTCATCTAGTAGCTGACTATATCAATAATCAATAAATAAATATGTATATATAAATCTAAATTTAAAATTTCCAATATTGTTTTTTTTTTCGTTTAAAGTTCTCTTGCGGGGGAAAAAAAAGTTATCTTGTTTAAAATGGACAGATAAAGTAAGAAATAAAGATGTGCTAGACAGAGTGGGTGAAAGAAGAACAATGCTGGAACTCATAAAGAAGAGGATAAGAAATTGGATTGGCCACTGGCTAAGAAGAAACTGCCAGCTGAAGGATGCTCTAGAAGGAATAGTCAATGGAAAGAAAGTTAAAGGCAGAAAAAAGACATCAGATGATAGACAATATTAAAATAAATGGTTTGAATGCAGATACAAAAAGGAAAGCTGAGTTAAGGAAAGAGTGGAGAATGCTGAGTTTGCAGTGAAAGACCTGCTCTTGAGCAGAACACTATGAATGAATGAAAGTTATCTTGTTGCTAAACTAACTTACTGGCACCCTCGAACCAGTAGGTTCATCGCCTCGCGACCATAAGCACTCCATACATCCTTATCTTGAGCTAATGTTTTTCAATCATTCCGTATATATAATCTACTTCCCTCAAATCATAGTTAATGTTATTCTCCCACCTCATTCATCGTCTACCATCTGGGCGTTTTCCCTCTGGTTTTCCTACAAGAAGCTTCTATGTACTATTTCATTCCCGTTCGTGCCACATGTCCTGCCCATCGCAGTCTAGGAGACTTAACTGTTCTTATTATATCTGGCTTCCTATAAAGACCATGTAGGTCACTGTTATGTAGTCTTCACGATGATTTTTTCGAAAATCTTTTGATGTGAATATCCTTCAGTAGCTTCTTTGCTTCGAAATTTGCAAAAAAAATGGCATGTGGACCTATAGATAATTTATGACTCTGTTAAAATTTGAACTTGAATACAACGTATATTGAAAAGCGCGAGTTTCATGAATCTAAAGAAATGAGGTTCGTCTGGGAGCAGTGCGTCCACCTCTAGATTCTAGTTCAAGGATTCGATCCGAATTAACTTATATGAATTTTTTACGGAAGTCAAATTTTAAAGGGTTGATCGTCGGATATTTGTGATTTTGAGGTAGAATTTTGCCGACGATCAGATACATTCGTAACTACACAATATTCGAACATTCGGACTCACCTAGAAAGTAAGAAATGACGATTTTCTGTTATAATTCGCCTGTGGAGAATCCCTTTTGATGGTCCAACAATAATCGGCCAGCATATTAGGATTCCATTTGCCTTGATATCTCTTTTCCATAGCTGAAATCTCCTGAGTTAGCTCATTTGGTTTTATTTTACAATGGACAAATGGACGAAATAATGTTTATTAAAAATATAATAATTTAAATCCATTAATTGAAATTGAAATAAAAAAACTGTGGGCGATTGCGAAATTCCGAATACGTATTTGAAAACACGATAAAAAACTGCATTAATTGCAACAATTGGTACTCATGAGACAACAATCATGTTGACCAGTGTTATTATAAACCCAGGATGGAGAAGATGCAAATTATATGTCTAATCAGTTGTCAACAACATATCAGAAATGTGGTTTGAAAATCAACAAAAACAAAACAGAGTATTTAAAAATAACCCAGATGAATTATATATTGATGGGGTAAAGATAAAGAAAAGCGATATTTTCTGTTATTTGGGATCAATTATAGAGAAGGATGGAACATCAAATAAAGAAATAGCAGAAAGGTTTAGTAATGGAAGAAAAACCATTGGATTGTTAAACTCTATACAATGGAGTAAAATCATCATTAACAGAACAAAACAACTTATTTATAAATCGATACAACAAAGTATAATGTCACATGGATCGGAAGTTTGTACAATGACACAACAACATGTCAACAGAATAACTTCAGTTTAAATGGATTTTTGGAGAAGAGCTGCCATAAAATCTCGACTAAAAAAATTAGAAATACAGACATTAGAAAATGGATGAATGCAGAAGGAAATATAATGGATGAGATTGAACACAGAAGACTAAAATGGTATGGACACGTAAGAAAAATGAAGGATGGAAGACTACCAGAGGCCGTCTATGCATGGAAAATTGAAAGAAGGAACAGAAAAGGAAGACCAAGAACAACCTGGAAGAATAACATTCAAAATTCAATGAGGAAATTTGGTGTAACGGATGAAGACACAGACGACAGAGAACGATGGAGAACTTTAATTAAGGGAAATTTGTGGATGTTTGTTGCAAACTCATAGTCTGTAAGTCCGGATATAAGTATGAATATGAAAGTTTTCTTGGGTTTTCCGCGTCTTGGATTCAAGTTCGGCCTCTGGCCACTGATTCCGACGTTTCGGCATGATCCCACATGCCATTATCAAGGAATGATAAGTTTGAGTCACAGGTTTAGGTCTTATATAATAAAACACGTAGAGTTTTCGCTGTGGTCCGTTTCCGAAGACGTACACATCAAAGGTTTAGTTCTTATGTAGTTAAATACCTTGAGTACTGAAATATGAAGGTATTTAACTACATAAGAACTAAACCTTGGATGGGTGTACATCTTCGAAAACGGACCAGAGCGAAAACTCTATGTGTTTAATTATATAAGACATAAATATGTGACTCGAACTTATCATTCCTTGATAATGGCACGTGGGATTATGCCGAAATGTCGGAATCAGTGGCCGAGGCCGAACTTGAATCCAAGACGCAGAAAACCCAAGAAAACTTTCATATATATAATGTTAATAACTAAGATTGTTTGGAGAAAACCCTCAATGAATGAGGAAAATTCTCAAAATGAAAACAAAAATTAACAACCGTATCAGAGAAAAGTTTTAAGCCTATAAATTCAATATAATTGAAATCATTAACCTCTCCTCCGGGCCCAAACGTAACTTGTATCCACTCGTGCTAATCCCAAGCCCGGATAAAAGAGGAGAGTGAATAGCGGGAGTGCATTGATACGAGTATGTACACTACTGAATGTCTTAGATATATTTGCCAATGGTACCGTATACTAACCTTACACGCGTTCCCATAAATAAATCACAGATAGAAGGGTTATTTCTTTCCACTTTACATGGAATTAATAGTTCAATAGATTTACCTGGATATCCTGGACCTCCTGGCGTTCCTGGCGTACCGGGTTTTCCTGGCGTTCCTGGTGTTCCCGGTGTTCCTGGTGTGCCAGGTCTACCTGGCGTGCCCGCTGTTCCAGGCGTGCCAGGTGTTCCTGGAGTTCCTCCTGAACCTGGTTGCCCGCCTGGGTAAGTTCCTGGGTACGATGGCCCTCCTGGTCCTCCTGGTCCCCCTGGACCTCCGGGTCCACCTGGTTTTATATTTCATAAAGCCGTATTAATACTGGGAAACACGAGAATTTGTAAACGAGTTCTAATTAATGATAGGGTTTGTAAAGTTTTGTTTAAGACATAATTATATTATAATATGTTTTTAAAGTTAGTTCACGCCTATTTAAAAAAAAGGAGGAAAGAAATAAGTGTTTTAATTAAAAAAAAGTGATTGACTAAACTCATAATCATGATATGAAAATAATTTTCGAGATTTTATGTAAAAGTGGGAAAGGATATTTTGTTTGACATAAATTTAAACATTTTATACCGATTAAAATTTGTATTACATTATCTGAAATGCTAAATAAACTGAACAAATGAATCTAATAGGATATATCGTTATTTTAAGTTTTAATTATATAGGATTATTCATACATTGGGAAGAAGCAAATATATTGTAGTTCACTTCGTATATTTTCATTTAATATGCTTTAATTACTGTAGGGCCTATTTCAACTGAGACCTGAAATTCAGTAGATGCTCAGAGCATCATAATGTTTCTCTATAAAAATTGTAAACGTTTCAAGATGCGAGTCTAGTTTTTACAAGGAAAAAATATGACATATTAAGGATTCCTAGTTTCCAGATTGCTTGGAAATAAAAGTTAAATGTATTTACCTGGATATCCTGGCCCTCCGGGTCCGCCTGGATACTGTGGTCCTCCTGGACCTCCGGGTGCACCTGGACTTCCTGGTGCTCCTGGCTGACCCGGTATTCCTGGTTGTCCAGGTCTTCCTGGAGCTCCTGGTTGCCCGCTTGGGTAACCTCCTGGGTAAGTTGGCCCTCCTGGTCCTCCCGGTCCCCCTGGACCTCCTGGTCCACCTGATTATATATTACAAAAAGAGGAATTAAGAATGGGAAACATGAAGATTTGTAAACATTGTGTAATGTACATACTATGTTTCCAAGGAAACTAATTGTTCACAGTAATTAATGGGAAACATATGGAATAGTAAAAAATATTTATCTAACTGACTAACTAACTCACTCACTGGCACTATCGAACCCGTAGGTTCATGGCCGCGCGGACATAAGCTCTCCATACATTTTTTGAGGTAGTCCCCGCCCGGAGAACCGAATGGGGGACTATTTGACCTCCGGAAAATTTTACCCCAGTTGAACCCATGTCCGCATTTCTTGACGGTTGTATTTTTACGGTGAAATATCGTCACTCTTTCGACCAAGGTACTTTTTTCGTCTGCCTTATCACCTTCGACCAGTCCGGCATGGGTAACCCTATCGGCACCAATGCTACCGCCGGCATAACTCTCGAGATCATTTAAGCACGCAAGTCACTCCACCACGACAAGGTAAAGATACCATGGAGGTTATTTATCTAATGATTTTAATATAGGAAAACGTTATGAAATTGCGCACTTGTTGTTTAATATAGCCCTGAAGCCATCGGATGATATCTGCGGTAGCCGGTGCGCCTCTAAACTCGCGGCCCCCGTGTCCGTTCCTCTATAGAGTTGATTTTTTTAATGTTCTACAAGCCGTAAGGTCAGGATTTTGAGTTCCGGTGGGGTCATTATTTTTAAAAAGTTCTGGTGGCATCATGGCTATGAGGTCCACTCATCCTATAACGAATTACTATCATACGGTTGATCTGGGGATACAGGCTGCCATCACACAGGGCTGACAACCCGGCTGATTGTATACAAAGTTTGATGCCATAGTCTCCTAATAACTCTTGGACATATAATGGAATTACTTTACACTTATTTTTATAGCAGTAAGGAGATATCTTACACAACACTTCTCCTGATTCATTATTTGTAGGATTTTCATCCTGTTTATTTCCCGAATCACTCCTCGGAGGAAGAGGTATTGGATGGTGCATCCACTTCTACCATAGAGCCAGAAAGCATAAGCTGCTCGCCTGTAAGAGGAGAGGGTAAGCTAAGAATAATCCACAACGGGCGGATGGGGTTCGTTAGTCCGGCAAGACAATCCATCTAGGAAAGACAACTCCGAAATAAAACGAGCCAGGCTGAGCTCTGGAGCTGGGTGAAGGTAAATCGGCCTAGGGAGGAAACCCCAAATAATAAACCCGCCATGAAAACTGGCTAGGGATCCACTTCAAGGTGTATCTTAGACATTTGTTTGCAGTCCCAAGAATCAATCCTCGTATCTTACACAATATAGAAGAGTATGTTTTTATTAATTAAATAAAAATAAAACGTAGTTTTATTTGATTTTCATATTTATTATATAATTCAGTGACAGCTGTTTCGGTACACTGTACCTTCTTCAGACATGTTAAATTATGAATTGTGTTCCAACTGATCTAAGCAACAATACAACAATATTTATTTAAATGTTTTAATTTAACAAAGGGGATTCATTCAAATCAAGTTGAGAATTTAACAGTTTTTTACTACTTTTAAATTTATTAATTTCTACAGCCTCCAAAAGATCTAACTTCTTACCCTTATCACAAATATGTAAAATTTCAAAATTTGGATCGAAACAATGATTAAATTGGAATAGGTGGTTAGCATATTTTGAATTTTCTAAATTTCTGTTATATGCTCTCATGTGTTGCTTTATCCGAGAGATAAAAGGTCTACCAGTTTGTCCTATATAGACATTGTCACATGTGCCACACTTCAATTTATATACACCTGATAATTTTTCTTTTTTTGTTTTGGTTTTATTGTTTTTTATTATATTTTGTAGAGTTTTATTAGTTTTAAATGCCACATTAATGTTGAACTTTTTAAAGTGTTTAGATATTTTATTTGAAAGTGGGCCTATGTATGACATTACGACATATTTCTTTATGTTTTCTTTGGGTAAAGGAAAAACTTTGTTAATTGCTTTTTTGTAATGAACCTTCTTAATTTTTAATTCAGTCATATTTTAGCTTATGCAGATGATATAATGGAAAAAATTAGTAGCAAGTTAATGAAAAATTCTGCTTACAGTGCAACAAACATTTAAAATAAGATTAGGAATTGATGAATAAAAACAAAGCTAATGGTTATTTCAACAAAATACGTCCTGTTTTCTCATTATTTTGCTAAATGTAATGGGTTCAACTATTAACTCTTTCCTGTACGGCGGCTTAGGAGGAAAATAAAAATACAATGACCCAGATTGGTATGGTGAAAGTTTACATTCATTGGAACAGGGCATCGGAAACCGCGACTTGATGAACCAAGCTCCTATCAACAACACACAATGAACCACGCCGCTCGGAACTGCGAACACAACATACCACTGCATGGGCAGTTTGGTACCACTGCTACTAATCTAATCATTTCACCGAGTAGCACGCTGTTGCCTACATTACCCGCTGAGTGATTTGAATAAGTGGCATTAGACACCTAATAGGTGACGAGTGCTTCAATATCGAGGAGACGTGCAGGTCTGTGAAGCTCAGAGGATCTACGTATTGAGAGAGCATTAATATGAATATGTTCATTACTAAATGCTAAGAAATGGCTTAGATTTAGTTACCAATGTTACCCCTAATCATGTTATCCCTAATCATGTTACCCCTAATCATGTTACCCTCATGGGAGCTTCGAGCGCATTACAATCGGGTAAAATGACTAACACTGCTAAAATATGACACAAGTTGAGGGTTTCATTCATTCCACTATACATGGAATTGAAAGTTAAATTTATTTACCTGGATATCCTGGTCCTCCGGGTCCTCCTGGATACTGTGGTCCTCCTGGACCTCCGGGTCCACCTGGACTACCTGGTATTCCTGGTGTGCCTGGTGTTCCTGGTTGTCCAGGTCTTCCTGGAATTCCTCCTGTACCTGGTTGTCCGCTTGGGTAACCTCCTGGGTACGATGGTCCTCCTGGTCCCCCTGGTCCTCCGGGTCCACCTGGTTTTATATTTCATAATGTTCAATTAATGGGAAACATCTGAATTTGTGTACAATCGCCAGTAAATTATAGAATTTGTAAAGTTGGGATTAAACACATTTTATATACCTATTTTTACTGTGAGTTCATGTCCCAATTGAAGAGGTTATATGCTAATTTATATAAAGCCATTGTCCCATCTTATAATTATGATATGAAAATAATTTTGAGATTTTTGAGATTTTTTGTTTACATCCGCCATGTTGTATCAGAGTCTCCATAATAGAACTTGTGATAATGGAAATATGAATGCTCTCTTTTCTTCTTCACTTCACGGTCTCTGTATGTTGCCTGTTCCGCCTCACAGTTGTCCTGTCCATCTTTTCACTGGCCTTCCTACATTCTTTGAACCTCTTGGGTTGTAGTTATATGTTGCTTTTAGTAACCTTGTTACATTCAGTCTTTCTATATGTCTAAACCATTTTTCTCTATGTTCTTTGATTTTATCGTTCAATGGATATATATTTTTTTCTTTTGAAAGAAAAATAGAAAAATTGGTATGATTCCAGAGAATATGTATGAAATACAAGGGTGCTTGGAATACTGGAGGTAAAAAAACAATCAGAACATATTTGTGAATAGACACAACTGTTTCTGTGTATTAGATAATAGAAGATTGCGGGAAGCCGATATAGAACCATTTTTTCTCATTAATTGAATTAAAATTGAAACTTAGAATAGAAACGAAAGAGAAAACTGAAAGTAGTATAGAAAGTAAATAGAATAAATTATGTTGAATGAAGAAGAAATTATTAGTAATAATAGGGAAATATTATCAGAAAAATTTGGAAGACATGGTGGAAGTAAGAAAGAAAATGACATCAGTCAGATAAAGAATTTAATTGAATATAATGAAGTTATATATGAAACAATAGTTAAAATGGATAACCCATTGGGAAAAAAAAAGAATTGGTTTCATATTGGTTGCAGAATTGCAATAGAAAGGAAAAATTAAATCTGTATAAAAATGTTAAATGGATAACAGAAATGTAGAAGAAAACCATGAACGTAAAAGGAGACAAACATTCAAATTGTTCAGAAAAGAAAAAAAAACCTCGGCTTACTTTTTTCGACCTGGTTTGTACACTATTTGTATTGCCCTCTGACTGAGGACATACATTTTCCTGTTTTCTTTGATTCATCGAGAGTTTCGAGCTCTGATTTTTTATTACAACTTCTAGGAGCGTCAGTGGGAGGGAGGAAGGTACGTTTCCTCCTAACTGGGGGCTTATTAGGAAAAGTTGAGGAGCAGCTGGCTCGATTCCAATCGTTTCTTTAGCTTACGATTTTTTTTCGGAAGCAGGAACATGTTGGGCCTGGGGGGCCTGATTTTCTTTTCGCGTGGCTGCAATCATGTTCGGTATTCCTTAATGTTTACCTTATAAACGCAAGGACGAGTTACCTCTTTGCCCTGCAGGCTTTGGATCCTCCCACCGATACCTTTGAGATCTTCCTGGATCCCCATAGGTTCCATGCTGGGGTGTATTCTTTTTATTAAAACCTTCTTCATTGTAAGAATTTTTTGTCCCCCAACCCAGCAGCAGTTGCTTATATTTTTAATATACCGACAATTAAGTCATCCATATCCTTATCCAGATCCTGAATGTGCTGGTGAAATCCACGTTCACAGCTGAAACTTGCGCCGAGTGTTCCCGGCGAATTACCAGGTTGGGAATATTTTCCATACCAGGGCACTGGTCCTGGGACTTCAACCCTCTATCAACCCATCATTAGACAATGTCGTTGAGAATGTTATCACCTAATCCTACCCCCATGGGAGCTCCCAGCGTCTTAAACACGGAAACATTGCTTGGAATCAAAAGGTAAACTTATTTACCTGGATATCCTGGTCCTCCGGGTCCTCCTGGATACTGTGGTCCTCCTGGACCTCCGGGTCCACCTGGACTACCTGGTGTTCCTGGCGTGCCTGGTGTACCAGGTTGTCCAGGTCTTCCTGGAATTCCTCCTGTACCTGGTTGCCCGCTTGGGTAACCTCCTGGGTGCGGTGGTCCTCCTGGTCCTCCTGGTCCCCCTGGACCTCCGGGACCACCTGGTTTTATATTTCATAATGTTCAATTAATGAAAAACATCTAGATTTGTATACAGAATGTGGAATTTATAAAGTTGGATATATGGACATTTTTAAATACGTATATTTAGTGTCAGTTCATGCCCCAATTGAAGAAAAGAAGAAAGAAAGGCATAAATAGTTTTATGCTAATTTGGATGATGTCACTGTCCCATCTTATAATTATGATATGAAAATAATGTTGAGATTTTTTATATTTTATGTTCACATCCGGAATGTATCATAGCCTCCATGATAGAATCTATGATAATGGAAATAAGAATGTTTTTCTTTTGAAAGAAATAAGAAGAAAGATTGGTATATGATTCCAGAGAAGTTATATCAAATAGAAGGATGCTTGTAATAATGCAGATAATGAAAACAATAATATAGAGTATGTCTTTAAGGCACCAACCTAAATTGATTAGTTTGTTGGCAATGGATGGGGTTCTGAATGAGTAGTGTAGCAGGTCTTGTGGGGTTTCTACATATAAATACTGACCAATCAAAATAAGTACATTGGAAATAGTGAAAATATAACGCAAGGAAAAAACGGAACAATTGTATTCAAAAATCCATATACGAAATAACAGATTACACGGATAAATAAAATCGCGTGTAGACGAAAACAAAGCAGCCATATTGTCAGGACACTATATATACCATGCCTGATGCTAGCATCAATTACAATTCCAAAGAGAATGCATTCCAATGCGCCGATATCTGCCTTAGATGTCACCACTTAATCTTACCGTTATGGGGGCTCCCAGGTCATTAAACACGAAACAATTACTAATACTATTAAAATATAACACAAAATTGAGGGTTTCATTTTTTCCACTTGAATAGAACTAAAAGTAAAATTTGTTTACCTGGATATCCTGGTCCTCCGGGTCCTCCTGGATACTGTGGTCCTCCTGGACCTCCGGGTCTACCTGGACTTCCTGGTGTTCCTGGCGTGCCCGGTGTCCCTGGTTGTCCAGGTCTACCTGGAATTCCTCCTGGACCTGATGGTCCGCTTGGGTAACCTCCTGGGTGCGGTGGTCCTCCTGGTCCTCCTGGTCCCCCTGGACCTCCGGGTCCACCTGATTTTATATTTCAAAAAGTTGAATTAAGGGTGGGAAACTTGTGGACTTATTAATGATAGAATTTGTAGAGTTTGGTTTAAGAAATGTTTTTAAATATCTTTGCTGTTATTTCATGCCCCCGTTACATAAAAGGGGAAAGAAAGAAGACAGACGTTTTATGCTAATTTAGATAAGTATTTGTCTCACCTCTAATCTTGATATGAAAATTTTTTGAGATTTTATGCAAATGTCGGAAAGACGTTTCGTTTACATTCGGTAAGTGGGAATCAAAACCTCCATTACAGAACCAGTGGTAATGAAATAAGAATGCTGACTTTCCTTTTAAAAGAAAAAAAATGTTTATGATTTCAGCACTTGGAATACTGTAGATAAAGAAACTATCTGATAGAACATATATTGGTAAACAAGAAATGGTCGCATTCTGTCTGATAACACGGAGCAACAAAAAAGAAACTTTTTTTTTTGTCTCAGAAAGAAAAATATGTGATTCTGATAGTAATTTTTCTCCTAAATTCAAATATCATATCGGGTTTTCTCCATCACGCAAGGTTTCTGAGAGACTGAAATTTATATTTCAAACAATTTAATATTTTCTACATTCGTAACTACACAATATTCGAACATTCGGACTCACCTAGAAAGTAAGAAATGATGATTTTCTGCTATATTTCGTCTGAGGAGCATCCCTCATGATGGTCGCACAATAATCGGCCAGCATATTAGGATTCCATTTGCCTGATATCTGTTTTCATAGCTGAAATCTCATGGGTTAGCTCAGTTGGTTTTATTTTACAATGGACAAATGGACGAAAAAACGTT
This sequence comes from Diploptera punctata, assembly GCA_030220185.1. Classification (NCBI taxonomy): domain Eukaryota; kingdom Metazoa; phylum Arthropoda; class Insecta; order Blattodea; family Blaberidae; genus Diploptera; species Diploptera punctata. Next base: position 2,125,506 of record JASPKZ010003857.1, read on the forward strand.
TATTAAAAAATCATCATCATCATCATCATCATCACTCCAAGGATTAGGCAATTGCCCGTTCCGACTTCATAATGCAACAGCCCAACGTCTTCTAGGTCTTCCAACATCACGTCTTCCTCTTGCTTGATAATATCTTGCTAACAATGGATATCTCTCCTTACTCATTCCATCCATATGATCAATCCATTTCTGTCTGTAATTCGTGATCTTATCCAATAAAGGCTATACTTTCAATTCTTCTCTTATATCCTCATTTCTTATTCTATCAAGTCTTGAACATCCTTTAACTTATCTTAGGAACCTCATCTCCACCGTCTGTATTCTATCCTGCTGTTTTTTCATTGGAGCCCAAGTTTCACATCCATACAATATTGTGGGAACCGCCATAACATTATGCATTGTTATCTTTGTTTCTTTTCTAATTTTATTTTTGAATTAAAAAAATAATTATTTAAATCCATTAATTGAAATTGAAATAAAAAAACTGTGGGTGATGGAGAAATTCCGAATACATATTTTAAAACATGATAAAAAACTGCATTAAGTACAACTATTGGTAATCATGAGACAAAAATCATGTTGACCAGTGCAAGAGAAGAATGCGGGTAGCCAATATAAAGTAGCGCCGTTTTTTGTCATTCATTGAATTTAAATTGTAAATTAAAATACAAACGAAAGAGAGAAGTACAAGTAATGTAGGAAGAATATAGAATATAATTTTGTTGAATGAAGATGAAATAAAACGCAATTTTAAGTGTGAAATTGTATCATAACATTTGGAAGACATGGCGAAGGTCCTGAAAGAGGACAATATCAATAAGTTAAGGAATTATAATGTTGAGTGATTCCGGGTTATGTGGCCGTGGTCCATAGTTGGTGTTGATACCAGACGTTTCGCTCTCAACTGCGGAGGGCATCTTCAGTGGCGAGTGCTCTAAGTAGATCTTCCGACCAGGAAACACGCCTAGAAGCACTCGCCACTGAAGATGCCCTCCGCAGTTGAGGGCGAAACGTCTGGTATCAACACCAACTATGGACCACGGCCACATAACCCGGAATCACTCAACATTATGATTACCGGCCGTGAAAGCCTGCATTCAACTAGTTAAGGAATTAATAAAAATGGATATAATCGTGCAGTAAGTTAAATGTTAGTGGAAAAGGAAACCGTTGAAAGTAAATTAGTTTGGTATTGATTGCACTGAATCGATAGAACAATGATAAATAGGCTATGGATACCACAAATAGTGAAGAACGGTATAATCATAAAAGTAGAGAAAATTATTGAGAAAGGAAAAACGAAAGTATTTTAAAAGAAAGCCTCAAATTATATGTACTTGATACTAATGTATAAAGATCAATGTTTGTTTGTATGTTTGTTTGTTGGTGTGTTTGTTTGTTCGTATTCTATGCGCGGCCATACCGTTGATCCGATTTTGATGGGGATTTTTGCAAAATGTTCAGGAGATTCCCGGAATGAACATAGGCTATAAGAGAGTTGTAATATTCAACCCCTTCACCCCTAATAATCACCCTTTGTAGTGAAAAACGATGCGATAAATTCCCTATGTTGACGCTTAAATGGCTTACGCTGCCTAAACCATACCAAATACACAAAATTAATGTACACATAATTGAATATCTCAAAGAACTCTACAAAAAAGTCCGCTACAGCATATGTTTATCTCTTACGGATAACTCACAATAACCATTTTTGTCTTTCATTGATGACAAGAAGAACGGGATAAGCAGATTCCCGGGCAAGTATAACAGCGCACGGCTAGTGGTAAACACGGTAACATATATTTAGGAGTAGCAGAGCATGCCGGGTATTAGCTCGTAATAAATAAATAAAAAATTTTATTGAGAAATTAATTATATTATGAAAGTGTTTAAAAATCAAAGATGAAAATGTATTAAAATATTTTCAGAAAATATTATAACAAGGGCAGAATTCCATCAGCAGACATATTAATATAAAGAGCATAGAGGTGAGATAAAGATTTTTTTAAAGATACATTACGAAACTCCGTTGAGGTCACTGTGTTAAAGTTTTAATAATGTAAAACCGTACCTGATATCTCAGTCATCCTCAATAATTTGCAGTGTTGTTTTATAGGAGGCCTTTCGATAACTTATGTATCATTTTCTGCTTTCATTTTGGTACTGACTGTTGTTGGTAATTATTTTGTACAGAGGGTTTATATTGCTGGGTACGTTTTCATTCATAAAAACATAAAAATTGCCTACAGAACAAATAACAAACTAAATAATATAATTTCAAATAAAATAGAAGAAACGAACATATACAAAAATAAAGGAGTTTATAAACTAAATTGCAATAGCTGTGACAAATGTTATATTGGAAGAACTACTAGAAACTTCACGACAAGATTTAACGAACATTTCTGAGATTTCCTGAAAAATGAGGGTAAATCCAGTTTCTCAAAACACATAGTAGAAGCAGGACACCAATTCAACACAATAGACAATGTATCATCGACCCTACATAGAGAAAACGATACATCGAAAAATCAACGTTCTCGAAGAACTAGAAATCATCAAGCAAACCATAAATAAACACCTGCTGAACGAGAACGTACCCAGCAATATAAACACTCTGTACAAAATAATTACCAACAAAAGTCAGCAATAAAGTGAAAGCAGTAGATCATACTTAAGTTATCGAAAGGCCTCCTACAAAACAAAACTGCAAATTATTGAGGACGACTGAGGTATCAGGTACTGTTTCATAATTCTTAAAACTTTAAGAGGAGAGATAGAATGATTTGTTGTAAGCTCATATATGTGTGCATGAACCATATATTGAACCGTACAACTTCTATATGTATATATACGGTCCGAGCTAATTAACAATGGATGGTTAAATCTAATAAAACACTATATAAACTGGTTTTGAAAATGTGGGCGAAAGATAGATTTCTAGACTTATCGGCATGTGGATTAAACAATACAATTTTATTAAATATGAAAATTGTAGTACAACACATTCATAAGTAATGCCACGAGTGATTTCCAAATTATCGATAAATTCACGACACACGAAGTGAGGAGTGAATTTATGTAGAGAATTTGGAAATCAAGAGTGGCATTTGTTAGGACTATTTAACGAATAAAATTAAGCTGTTTAGTCACAAATCATTATTTAATTATAGTTATTTTATAATATTTATATATTTAATGTAAACGGCGATGTTTGAAAACAAATGAAAAACGGTTGGTACGCTTCATTTGCTTCTTTTGTTCATCACTGCAACCACATCATTATTTATTGCCAAAGGATCGCAATATTGTAAGAATGTTCCCTAGTGGAGAAATTTGTAACCAACATTATAGGTATTAATTAATTTCTGATGTCCTATGATGTAAATATGTCAATTATATTTTTCTGTAACGTCATTTCCTGGAAAATAATTCGTTTAAGAAAGTGCAAACAGTGGTTTTCTTTTTTTTTTGTGGTATAATCAATTGGTACAAATGTTTTTATATTATCTCTCGTATGCGCTTTCTGCTGACATTCATGCACTACATATACAATCTGGTAGCTTTATTTCTGGGTCACAACAAAATAATGCTATGACCTATTCAGAATGTTAAAAAACAGGTGCTTTCTTTAATATGATAAACTTTAGTTGATAAATTCGAGGCGAAACACGACTGTGATTGGTTGTAAATAAAAAATAATTTAAATGTGATTGGTCATTGACTTCCATTTAGGGCATGAGTTAAATAGTCAAATTAAATCCTTTATTGCAATCGTCTCCAAATGGCGAAGCTCGAAACTATGTAAATAATATATCGGTGGATAAACGATGGATCAGTAGCAACATCAACATTAGTTTAGTTAGAGGGACAGACTGCAATTCGGATCATCGCTGGTCAGGGTGAAAATCAGAGAAAGGTTATTGCTTATGTGAATAACAAACACTAAAGATGATTTTAAAAAATGAATTAAGAAATTGGGGATAATATTGTAGATTCATGACGTATATTTAAAAAATCGAAAAATTACATTAATAAGGTATTAAATATACGCGCAGAATAGGATATTGAAGAGGATGATTTACAGAGGGTAGAAATATTAGTCACATAACAAAGCGCATTACAGGTTGAAATCACAATAGAATTATTAAATATATATAATGCATCAGGTGCAGATGGTATCTCAGCAGAACTGATAAAATCAGGGGGAGTAAAATTTATGGGGAAAAAAATAGGGCGGTTGCTTAGTATGATTTGGGAAAAAGACGCTCTTGTAAATGAATGGAAAGAATCGATTATTGCAATAATCTATAACAACGGACATAAAACTGATTGTAAAAATTACAGGGGCATCTCATTGTTTTCAACTTCGTACAAAATTCTAACAAATATATTAGTATCCAGACTTGCTCCCTGTATTGACGACGCTATAGATGAAGTCAATGTGAATTAACAAGAAATAGATCCAAAATATGTCACATTTAACCCATTCGGGCTCAAAAGACGAGTTAGACTCGCCGGCAGTTAAATAGCCTTCAAACCAGAAGAGAGGTACACTCGCTTTATTCTGCTTTCATATATTTTGCAATATTTTGTACATCCCTTGGCAGGGTAATCTTTTGTTAACATTTATGAATAATAGAGGAATGTGTTTTTGCCTTCACCCTTATTGTGATCTCAAGTACCGTTATGATTTATTTGTTTTGAATGTCTGAAAATGTATTATGTAATTTACGGTAACTTAAATCCGGTTTCTGGGAAAATGCATGGAGCATTTAAATCTGAAGCTATTGGGTTAAGTATAAGACAGCTTTGGTAAAGAAATGGGAATATAATAGACTCATGAACTTGTGGTAAAGATATCAGATATCGTCCTGCCGGAATCTATTTAACTGTTTTCTTAAATCCTGTCTTACAAGTTTTAAGTTGAAAAAGGACATGCTTATCACCTAATGGGATAACTGCATACTGAACGAGTTAGTATTTCTCTTCCTTTTGAATTTACAGGAGTGGATAACTCCGAACCTATTCACTTGAGTTTAGGTGGTCCCAGGAGTAAAACCTTAGTAAAGGAATACATAGCTTTGTTTGTTTTTTTTTTTTTTGTGTACTGCCTTGTCACGCAGCGGGCCCGGGTTCTATCCCCGGGCGAGACAGTTTCCTGGGTGAGGTTTTTATCGGTTTTTTTTCTCATCTGTAAGACAAGTGCCAGGAAACTTTAAGGCCCAAATGGTCCCCGGACATCATATGGCCATCGCTACCATAATCATTCCTATTCATCTTAGATTAAGCTTAGGATTAAGGATTTTCCTGGCGCACCACTATCATCATTATCACCCATCATCATCGGGGCAACGTAACCCCGCCTTCCAGGCGCCCCAACCACAGAAGTGGCTTACAATTACGCCAATGCCAGGAGACAACACCAGAAATATCCAAAAGAACATCCTGGGACATTAAAATAATATATATTTCTGTAGAGCTACATCAAAAATTTATAAAATTATATATTATAATAATCAGCATTGTACATTCACGAATTTAGGCAATTTGTTGACCTGTTTCGGTCTCAATAGAAACAACATCCAAAAGTCTTTTGAGTGTACGTCCTGGTGGTCATCTTCCTGCAGGTTAATAGCTTAACATTTGCTTGGGTATCCTGTGATCCTCTATTTTATATTTTGAATTATTATAACTGACTAACATGTTAGAACATAACACAAGTTAAGGGTTTCTTTGCTTCCACTTCAAATGGAATTAAAAGTTAAATTTATTTACCTGGATATCCTGGCCCTCCGGGTCCTCCCGGATAAGTTGGTCCTCCTGGACCTCCGGGACCACCTGGACCTCCTGGTGTTCCTGGCATGCCCGGTGTTCCCGGTGTCCCTGGAGTACCAGGTCCTCCTGGAACCGATGTACAACTTGGGTAACCTCCTGGTCCTCCTGGTTCCCCTGGTCCCCCTGGACATCCGGGTCCACCTGATTTTAGTATTTTATTTGTAGAATTAAGAATGGGAAAATGAAGATTTGTGAACTATCGCCAGTTAATGACAGAATTGGTAAAGTTGTGTTTAAGACATGTGTTATAACATTAACTTTAGTGTTAGTTCGTGCCCCAATTGAAGAAAAGGAGAAAGAAAGAAGTAGTTTCGTACTAATATATGTATATATATGAATATGAAAGTTTTCTTGGATTTTCCGCGTCTTGGATTCAAGTTCGGCCTCTGGCCACTGATTCCGACGTTTCGGCATGATCGCACATGCCATTATCAAGGAATGATAAGTTCGAGTCACAAGTTTAGATCATATATAATAAAATACATAGAGTTTTCGTTGTGGTCCGTTTCCAAAGACGTACACCCATCCAAGGTTTAGTTCTTTTGTTGTTAAATACCTTAAGTTTTGAGTGTGGTTTCGGAAGCCGTACACCCATCCAAGTGTCGACCACACTCAAATGTTGCCCAACCGTGGTTTTCTTCATATCTTCTTCGCTGTTCTAGGGATGACATGGTGGGCAGCGAGAGCAGTTTTCCATGTAAATGGTATTCTTTGGGCATCATCTCGGGTGTTCATGGAATGTGGCCTTTTATCAATCTCTATTGCTTCTTTGTAGATTCTTGATTTTCATGATCTATTTAAGCCAAGATTCTAGATCCTGTGAGGTCGATTTGTGACCCCTCTGTTTCATATGTTGCTATATATTGGCCATGGTGACTTTCGGTGCTTACTAGATAGGATCGGTGAATGTATGTATATCTTTTTTCAAAAATCTGTTCTTACGAACAACCCCAGTAGCTTTTAATTATTTCGTAATTCAATAAAATAACATATAGGACTTCTAGAAAATGTATGACGTCTTATATATTTGACCTTGAACCCAACTTATATTGCAAAGCATGAGTTCAATGAATAAAAAATAGGTATTTGTAGTCAGGAAGAAATGAGACCAATCTGGATTCTAGTTCAAGGAGTCAATCCAAATTAAATTCCATGGATTTGCTTGTGGATGTAGTCAAATCGAAACAGATGTATCAATGCGTGGTATCCAGATATATATATTTTTTAAATATTGTATTAAAAATCGTATCAGGGATTAGGTTTAAGTCTACAAAGACAACAAAATTATAATCGTTAACCTCTCCTCTGTTTATAAACATTATTTGTGTCCGATCGTTTCGATCCAAAGCCCGGAGGAGGGTGAAGAGCTGGATTTTAGGTACTGGGAGTACATTGATATGAGTATGTATTCTTGTATCTTGTAAGCCCATGTTTCCCTTAACAGAGATTTAGGCGCTCTCCCCCTACAGGGAAGAATTTGAACCATACTAATTTAGTTACACTTGTTTTCGTATAGATGTCATTTGAGTGGTCCGTGGTCGGCGTTTCGCCTCATACTGACATCTAGGAGACCGAGGTAGTACTAGGACGGGAAAATTTGGTAAATTTTGCTTAGCGGCCTTTTCATTCAGGCTTAAGGATCTTTTACGAGCCTGAAAATCTTCAGAATTGGGACCCACGGCTTAAAGTCCCTCCCGGACGACTTGCTCCGTGGATTTTTCCATCCTAAAATATCCATTGAACCCGCGTCAAGGAGGCAAGGAGAATAACCACTTGTCCACCGCGGCCGACATATGAGTATGTGCCCTACTAAATACTAATACATTCTTCAGAAAATTGAAAAAAGGAAATTAATGGTAACATATTAATTAAATATAATTAAAAGTTTGTTGAATGAAGAAGAAGAAAAAAGCTATTATAGGGGAAATATAATCAGAAAATTTGGTACATATGGTGAAAGACAGAAAGTTAAGAGATGTAATATAAATGGAACTAAAGAGAGTGTAGGTAAAATATTAGGCAAAATGTATAAGCTAATGAAATATAATTAGTTTCATAAAATTTGAAGAATTGCAATAGAAAGCAAAAATTATAAATATAGAAAAATTAATACACAACACAGAAATTAGGGACAAATGCCATATCCAAGACATAACCAAATTTATTATAGATAGACGAAAATATTGGAAGGATCATATAGAAAGAATGGAAGAAAACCGGCTTGCAAAAAGAGCTAAAGAAGATAGACCAATGGACGGGAGAAGAACAAGAGGAAGACCTGCCAAGAGATGGATTGACAGTGAATGTACATCCAGTACGTCTTCCTCCGAGGAGTGATTTTGGAAATAAACAGGATGAAAATCCTATAAATTAAGTTTAAGAAGAAGAAGAAGAAGAATGCCATAAACAAAAAAAGTGTAAAGATAAAAGTAGAGTACTATTCAATTTATAGAGAAAACATAAATGAGAGTATTTCGAAGGAAATCTCAAAATGTTTGTATTTCATATTACAATAAATAAGTTAAAAGTATTTATGGAGAAGATAATTCTATTAAAAAAATATATTTAAACTCCCAATATTCATAAAATTGCAAAACATGTTCACAATTCTATGAGCAGACATTTTAGTATCACGAGTGTACATGCGAGTTAGAATTCATTGATATAGCACAAATATGTAGGCCTAAGCAAGAGCCATAAGTTGAACCACGTAACTTATACATTAACAAAAACATTTAAATATGGGAAGAATTCGGGGCATGAACAGATACGGTCCGAGATAATTAAATATGGATGCCTAGGTCTAAATAAACTACTTGTTTCGAAGGTATGCAAGAAAGAGATTATTCTTCTATGATCGCCATACACTAACTAACTCACTGACACTATCGAACCCGTCGGTTCATGGCCACGCGAACATAAGCTCTAGGTACATCCCTATCCTGAGCTAAGGTTTTTCCAATCATCCCCTGTATAATCTACTTCCCTCAAATCATAGTTAATACTATTCTCCCATCTCATTTTTGGTCTACCAACTGGGCGTTTTCCCTCTGGTTTTCCTATAAGAAGCTTCCATGCACGTATTTCATTTCCCATTCGTGCCACATGTCCTGCCCATCGCATTCTACGAGACTTTAACTGTTATCATTATATCTGGCTTCCTATAAATATCATGTAATTTATTGTTATGTAGTCTTCTCCATTCATCTGTCTGTTCATCTCGCTTTGGTCCAAAAATTTTCCTAAGAACTTTATTCTATTTTACCTCCGGAAAATTTTACCCCGGTTGAACCCATGTCCGAATTTCTTGACGGTTGTATTTTTACGGTGAAAGATCGTCACTCTTTCGACCAAGCTACTTTTTTCGTCTGGCTTATCACCTTCGACCAGTCCGGCATGGGTAACCCTATCGGCAGCAATGCTCTCAGGATCAATTAAACACGCAAGCCACTCCACCACGACAAGATAAAGATACCATGGAGGGGTATGATTGCCATGTGGATTAATTAATCCAGTTTTCTAAAATATGGAAATTGTAATGCAATATAACTATCTTTGACTAGAATTAAACTCCATAGGCGCGACTGGCCTAGAAGGCTCTTGCCCTACCAACTGGCTGCTGGCCTCACATCCACATGTGTTAATCATAGAGGTAGACAATCATGCAGCCAGTGTAGGGGTGACATGTGGTCAGCATGTCGAAGTTATACTCATTTATTGAATATTCCTACCCCTTTAGGTGATCTTAATAAAATATCTTCAAGTTCTTTATTAGATTTTATGTTGTTATATACCTTAAACCGAGGAATATTGAATAACTCTGGTAAAATATGACACAAATTACGGATTTCATTCATTCCACTTTACATGGATTTAAAAGTTAAGTTTATTTACCTGGATATTCTGGTCCACCGGGTCCTTCTGGATACTGTGGTCCTCCTGGACCTCCGGGTCCACCTGGACTTCCTGGTGTTCCTGGCGTGCCCGGTGTTCCTGGTTGTCCAGGTCTACCTGGAATTCCTCCTGGTCCTGATGGTCCGCTTGGATAACCTCCTGGGTACGATGGTCCACCTGGACCTCCTGGTCCACCTAATTTTATATTCGAAAAAGTGGAATTAAGAATGAGAAAACATGCGATTTTTTAAATAACTATAGAATTTGTAAAGTTGTTTTTTTGACATATTTTAAAACATATAGCAGTAGTATAATGTCCATTAGCTTGGATGTGTTCCATTTGCTTCCTTGCTTCCCAATAGAGTCCTGCCAGAGTTCTTGTAGGTGACATCTTCAGAGCCTCATAGCTAGCAAGATGATCTTTGTTCATGGTAGTGGTATTGTCTTGGCACAGGATACAATTTGGAGAGTTGAAGATTCCAATTTTTTGGAGGTGTGCTGCCAGATAGTCATGGCCTGTTAACAGTCTGAATGTTGCTACTGCTTCGTGTCTTGGTTGTTCAGGTATTAAGTTTTTATTCTGCGAGATAGCTGCCCATGGTTTCTCATTACTTTGTGATTTGAAGTGCTCCATCAGTTATTTCTGGATATTTTAAAATATATTGTAACTGTTATTTCATGATTCAATTGAAGAAAAGGAGAAAGAAAGAAAGAGAGAAGCAGTTTTATGTTAATTTAGCAAAAGTCATTGACTCAATTTATATGTAAATGGTTTTGGTTTTGAATAAACAATTTTATTCGAAATTAGTTATATTGTACTACAATTTTCACATTAAGTTGTGTAGGCATATGCAACTTATTTTGAAAATATTGGACAAAAAGAGGATTCTAGAATAGTGAGCATATGGATTATTTAATCCAGTTTTTTCTAATGTGAAAATTGTAGTACGTCCCGCGCCGTAGCCGAGCGGTTAAGGTAGGAAGCCTTGGCGCAGAGCTACGTGACTTGAGCTGGTTCGAGTCTCCGTGGGGGAAGAAATTTGCTCATGGTATTTCCGCCAGTATGGGACCGGTGCCCACCCAGCATCGTGAGGCAATTGGGTAGCTACAATAAGTAGCGGCTCCAGGTTGAGGAACCAGCTATAACGGCTGGGGGACTCGACATGCTAACCACATGTCACCCCTACACTGGCTGTTGATCATCTACCTCTGTGATTGACACATGTGGATGTGAAGGGCCAGCAGCCGGCTGGTAAAAGGGCAACCGCTGAAAAGTGGAAAGACCCTCAATCGGATCGGAAAATTGTAGTACAATATAACTAATTTAGAATAAAAATCTTTATTCAAAAGCAAAACCATGCGCTGATGAAATAGTAGAATTATGTCAGTGAAATTTTAGAATTGGAAGACGCACTATAACGATAGATTAAATGTTTAACATTAGACACATTCAAGAGATTTGTTGAGAACGTACACTACCTTTTTATTGATATTAAAAGAATATAATAATAATAATAATAATAATAATAATAATAATAATAATAATAATAATAATAATAAAATATAATCAATAAAATCTTGTAGTGAGATCACATATTTAGGAATTAAAATAAGTAAAAATGGGAGTTATGAAGAGGAAATAAGAAATAGAAATAATAAAGGAAAATTTGCAATTGCTTGCCTCAATGGAATATTGTGGGATAAAAATATAAGTAATAAAAGTAAAATGAATATATATCATACAATTGTTAAAAGCATCATTACTTATGGAGCAGAACTTTGGCCATTAACAACAAAAACAAATAAGTACCTTTTGGCAACGGAAATGGATTTTATACGAAGGGCTGCAAGAATTTCAAGAAGAGAAAAAATTAAGAACTGTTATAAGGGAGAAAATGAAGATTGAAGACACTATTTTAGATTTTATTAAAACTCAGCAATTAAGATGGTACGGACATGTCCAGCGAATGGAAGAGGATCGACTACCAAAATCTGTTTTGGAATGGAAACCATCTCACGCATTCCCGTTAAGCGAAATAGCCCTAAGCTATGTCCCATTGTATTATGCTCCGGCTGTAAGGCTTGGAGAAATTTCTATAGTACAGCTTTGCTTCTTTTCAATACAAACATTACTGAGTGACAAAGAGGGTAGATGGCTCAAGCTTTATTTCTCTGTCCCACATCTGGTGCTGAAACCTTTTAAGTGACTGACAATATTATTTTTATGTTGGTAACACTGAATTCAGTCTGTAGTCCTCATTCACAGACAGATGCTTCAAAGACAAAGTAGTGCGACAAATGAATGTGGCCTCTCCCCCCCCCCTTTAGAACAGTTTTTTTTTTTTCTTACGATACCTAAAGAGCGGACAACAGTAAAATACAAACTGGCCAATTTCATTAAATAATTTGGTGCGGAAATATGCTCAAGTGACGGTTCAATATTTTTTTGCTATGTACCATATTTCTTCAAAACATAAGTCTACTCTTTGTAAAAAGGCAAAATAAATTCCAAAAGCATCTCTCGTATCTTGGCATGGTATTGATAGCAGAAATATGTTTATATTCTTAACGTAAAACTGTGAAAATTATGTTGTAATCAATTTTTTGTTAGTGCCTATTGTGAATTTTTAGTCATCATCATCATCATCACTCCAGGGATTAGACAATTGCCCGTTCCGACTTCATAATGCATCAGCCCAACGTCTTCTAGGTCTTCCAACATCACGTCTTCCTCTTGCTTGATAATTTCTTGCTAACAATGGATATCTCTCCTTACTCATTCCATCCATATGATCAATCCATTTCTGTCTGTAATTCGTGACCTTATCCAATAAAGGCTGTACTTTCAATTCTTCTCTTATATCCTCATTTCTTATTCTATCAAGTCTTGTACATCCTTTAACTTGTCTTAGGAATCTCATCTCCGCCGTCTGTATTCTATCCTTCTGTTTTATCATTGGAACCCAAGTTTCACATTCATACAATATTGTGGGAACCGCCATAACATTATACATTTTTATATTTGTTTCTTTTCTAATTTTATTTTTGAATGTTCTCTGTATTTTTCCACACACCGTCTGAAATATATTTATTTTGGAGTCAATATCTCTTTCCACATTGTAGCCAATTTTTAAAGTCTATATTAATGGTTTTAATGCCTTTTTGCCTGTCTATTTTTTAAATTTTTAAGGGCCTAACATCCGGACTCCAGTTATGAGTATGTGTAGGACTACTACTAGGCCTAAGTACCTTAAACCGGGAAAAATAACTAAAACAGGTAAAATATAACAGAAAGGAGAGGTTTTATTTTTTTCTTCTCCATATGGTTTAAAATATAATTTATTTACCTGGATATCCTGGTCCTCCGGGTCCTCCTGGATACTGTGGACCTCCTGGACCTCCGGGTCTACCCGGGCTTCCTGGTGTTCCTGGTACGCCTGGTGTTCCTGGTTGTCCAGGTCTACCTGGTATTCCTCCAGGACCTGGTGGTCCGCTCGGGTAACCTCCTGGTTGCGATGGTCCTCCTGGTCCTCCAGGTCCCCCTGGACCTCCGGGTCCACCTATTTTTATATATCATAAAGTTGAATCAAGACTGGGAAACATTTGTGATGCATCGCCAGATAATGATAGAATTTGTAAAGATTCATTAAAGACGTTTATCAATGTATGTTCAGCATTAGTGCATGTCCCAAATATAGAAAAGGAGAAAGAACGAAATAAGTAAGTTTGTGTTAATTTATTAAAAATAATTGACTCAACTCATAATCGTGATATGAAAATAATTATCGGGATTTTATGCAAAGATGGATAAGGACAATTTGTTTACATCCAGTTTCAGGGAAAATCCAAATGTTGATAAAATAATAGGAGTATATCAAGGAGATTTTTGAACTGGAAAAGACACTGTAGATTAAATTAAGGAAGTGTATTTCCTACCAGTTATATTATATGGATGCGAAACATGGACTCTTATATTAAGCGAGTAAAGGAGATTACGAGTATTTGAGAATAAAGTTGTTAGGATAATTTTTGGATTAAAGAGAGATGAACAGACAGGTGAATGGAGAAGACTAGGTAACAGTGAACTACTTGGCTTTTGTAGGGAGCCAGGTATAATAACAACAGTTAAGCCTTGTAGACTGCGATGGGTAGGGCATGTGGCACGAATGGAGAATGAAAGACGTGCTTGGAAGCTTTTTGTAGGAAAACCAGAGAGAAATCGCCCAGTTGGTTGATCAAGAATGAGGTGGGAGAATTACATTAACTATGATTTGAGGGAAGTAGATTATACAGGAAATGATTGGAAAGCATTAGCTCGGGATAGGGATGTATGGAGAGCTTATGTCCGGGCGGCCATGGACCTACGTGTTCGATAGTGTCATTGAGTTACAGTTAGTTAGTTAGTTAGTTAGATAATATTGGGAATAAGCACAATTTTGTATTAATTTTAAGACACATGGTACAGTGTATGGGAAAATAAGAGAATCGTGGTATGTAATGAATCTTCTGCATCTCGGAAGTGGACACTTTAGTTGTGCACAGTAATTAGTGGAAAACATATTGATTGGTATTTTTTTTTTTAGATATTTGTCTAATGATTTTAATATAGGCAAACACGACGCTCTTGCTCATGTGATGGATTTCTTTTGAAGAAGTAGTCAAATTTAAAATTATTTTTCATTGGGTTGTATTGGGATATACAGGGTGTAACAGGACCTCACCGACAAAATGATAGGCCATGCAGAGAGCATCATTTTTTGTGAAGGAACATATAGTTGCCACCACGTCGTTTATGAGTTATGCGCAGATGAAGGTGTTCGCCCGTAAGAGTCGGAATTGAGTACAAACAATTGTACACGTATAATTTTATTGAAAAAGACATGTTTTTACAATAAGTGTTCAAACAGTCGATCCTGTGCCTCATTGCATGTTTGATATCGTCGCAGCAACGTTCAGCCAGCACGGCCGATCATGGCAGGATTCTTTTTGACGTCGTCAAAACACTTATTGTTTGAACACTTATTATAGACATGTCATTTTTCAACAAAATGGTACGTGTACAATTGTTTGTATTCAATTCCGACCCTTACGGGTGAATACCTTTATCTGCGCATAACTCATAAACGACTTGTTCGCGACTATATGTTCCTTCACAAAAATTGATCCTCTCTGAATGGCCTTTCACCCCTATCATTTTGTCGGTGAGGTTCTGTTACTCCCTGTATATTTAATTATTAATTGATTTTATTAAACACAATGTGTACATTTAGAATTTTCACCAATATTTTGTAATTTTGGTGAGAGGCTGAGTTCTGCTTTGGCATTTCATTAGGTGGTACCTGGAGCATGGCTCGTCGCAAAGCTTACATCTGCAGTCCTCCTTCGGGTCGTGGTATGACGGATTCTTACATATTTTCCAGTGGAAACCATGCGCGGCGAAGCGTGTGTATAGGTGGCGAAGTTGGAAGTTCGGTCCTTTCCACACATCGGTTTTCATCGTTTCTGTGTCCATTATTTCCATCGGTATTGCATTGGCTTTGTTTTGTCTCTCTTTGATGGCGTCTTTATATGCCTGGGTTTCTGGTAGATTGAAGCGAAGCTTGATGTCCTCAATGAAGTAGGATTCATGTGCTATTCTGTAGGCGTAGCTGTTTCTTGTATACTTTGAGAGTGACAAGGCCCTCTTGAGATATCTGGCTTTGACATTCTCCAATTTCTTGAGGTTTTTCGCTGTTAGTTGAATCCAAATTATTTGAATACCGTATGTGGCCGCTGGTGCTACCTTGAGTTGGAACAGTGCCATCGCCGTTTTAATATTTAATTATAAGATATTATTAACATTAATATCAGTCATTAGGTTTAAATCCAAAAAGTCAATAAAATTGTGATTTTTAACTCTTCTCTGACTCCAACTGACACTTTTATGCAATCGTGCCAATTTCAAGCCCGGATGAAGGAGAAGGCTGAATAACTGCAATTATGGTACTGAAAATGAGTTGATACGAGTATATGCACTAACTACCTTACACCCAGGAAAAATGACTATCTCTGGTAAAATGTAACGCAAATTAAATATTTCATGGAATTAATAGTTAAATGTATTTACCTGGGTATCCTGGTCCTCCTGGATACTGTGGACCTCCTGGACCTCCGGGTCTACCTGGGCTTCCTGGTGCTCCTGGTATGCCTGGTGTCCCTGGTTGTCCAGGTCTACCAGGAATTCCTCCTGGACCTGATGGTCCGCTCGGGTAACCTCCTGGGTGTGGTGGTCCTCCTGGTCCCCCTGGTCCTCCTGGACCTCCGGGTCCACCTAATTTTAAATTATATATATTGTCATTTAGAATGTGAATTACATTCGCTAGTTGATGATACAATATGTTAAGTTGGGTGTACAAGGATGGAGCAGGAAGGCAAAGAATAGAGATGAATGGAGTCGTATTATAGGGACGCTCAAGGCGTGCAACGGTTCTAGAATCATTGACGTTGATAGATGATGATGACGATGTTGATGAAACTCAAGAACTCAACTCAACTTATAGATGGCAACAGTGCGCCATCAGTTTGGCCGTTCTGAGAAAAAGGTACCACTTGTTGGCTAGCTATATTTGCCTAACTATGTGGCTTGAACTACTGACCCTTGCCAATACGGCGAAGAAACTCAATTTATTATGCTAACTTATTAAAACGTGTCGGACTGCAGAGGAAATAAACCTAGCATAACAGAAAGTAATGAGTTATTACCTTTTGATTATAGCTATGTAATTTGCAAACATTTAAATAGTTTATACTGACTATTTAACTCATGTCGCAAATGGTAGTTAATGACCAATCACGTTTCAATGAATTCTGTTTTACACCAATGACAGTCGTGTTTCACCTTGCTCTTTATCGATTTCTCTTTATCAGCTTCTGCTTTTGTGATAAATAAAGCTCCTCCTTTTTTAATATTCTGAACAGGTGAGACCATTATTTTTCTCCAACAAATACATTGAATATAGCAAATAATGAATAGATTCAGTGATTTTACTGAGTTGTTTATTCAAAATATTAATGATTAACCTATAATGTTGATTATAATAGTTTGATCTGTTTCATTATTTCTCCACTAGAGTGCATTCTTACAATATTGCTATCCTATTTGGCAATAAATAATATGATCGAGTTGCAGTGAATATACATAACCTCACATTTTAAATTTGTTTTCAAACATCGCCGTTTACATTAACTATATAAATGTTTTAAAACACCGGTAACTATATTCAAATAATTATTTTTTAGTAAAGAGCTTAATTTTATTCGTTAAATAGTCCTAACAAATGCCACTCTTGATTTCCAAATTATCGACAAAACCACGAGTCACGAAGTGGCATTACTTATGTTTAATTTTTGTATTGCTTTATTGATATATTAAATAAATCAAAGTAATTTACCTATAAATTGTCAATTAAGGCTTAATTAATTGTATTATATAAAATAATAAATTAGGACGAAGCAAATATGTTGCCTGTTAGAGTAATTTTATTTTATTTCGGTTTTTAGGTACATCATTCAATTCTAATACACAGAATTAGCCTATTTTTGGAGAATACCTTCCTATTTTTATTTTAATAGCATACGCTGATTTCGTTATGAAACTCCGATAATTTCTACCCCTATAACGATATTTTTTCCTCCCCAATGCCCCAGGTTGTCATTTCGACATTTCTGGTGTTTCTCTCCTGGTATTGGCTTAATTGTTACCCACTTCTGAAGTCTAGAAGGCGGAGTTACGTTACCCCGATGATACGATGGGTGATAGATGATAATGAAGCGCCAGGAGAGTTCTTAACCTATACTTAACCATGGGCATCCACAGGAATAATTCCCTTTAAGGAAAAATTCCTATGGTTTGGCCGGGAATCGAACCCGGGACCTCATGAACAGTAGTCAGGAACGCTGACCACTAGCCCATGAGGCTGGTCTATAACGATTCTTATATTTTCGTTTTAGATTAATTGCACCTAATGACATCTTTTGCTAATCAGTTAATTCTACGTTTTATTTTAAATTGATTTTTATATGCCAAGTTTGGTTCTTATGAAGGAACAAAAAAGTTGCGGCCACTAGAGCGTTAATGCACACTCACACACACACACCACATACGCTCCTAAATTGGTAATTGTGGTTTTCAGGCATTTACTAGATAGGATCTGCAAGGATCTGTAATATTTGTTTTCCAAAAATATTTTTGTCAGAGCAATCGCAGTAGCTGCTAATCCTTCAGAATTCTCGAAAATGGTATGTAGGCGTTGTAGACAATTTCTTTCATCTATTAAAATTTGAGCATGAATAAAACTTACATTGCAAACCATGAGTTCAATGAATAACAAATAAGAGGCTTTTGTTTTTAGGAAGCAGAATGTTCACGTCAGGATTCCAGTTGGAGGGTTCGATTGCAATTAACATTTATCATGCTTTTAATGGCACAAGCTTGGTGAATGAAAATAATCTGCATTTGTTGACAGGGAGTAGTGCGTCCACGTCTGGAGTCTAGTCCAATTAACTTCCATGGACTTGTTTTGTAGAAGTAGTCAAATTTCAAAACATTTATAATTCGTCAATATATATCATCATCATCATAGTATATTCACGAACTTAGGCCATTTGTTGACTGTTTCGGCCTCAAGAGAAACACCATCCAGAAGTCTTTTGAGTGGACGTCCTGGTATTCTTCTTCCTGCAAGTTGATATCTTAACATTTGTTTGGGTATCCTGTGATCTTCCATTCGATGAACATGTTGCATCAATCTTGACTTATAATCAGAAATTTTGTTTTCTAAAGGTTCCATGTGTAATTCTTCTAAGATGTCTTCATTTTTTTGCAATCTAGTAGTGTGTATCCTGCAGTCCTCCGAAGGTATCTCATTTCAGCAGATCTAAGTATCTGTATTCCTTCTGTTTCAACGTCCGTACTTCGCTACCATACAAAAAAATTGGAAGAGCCAGTGTTTTATACACTTTTAGTCTTGAATGTTTTTGGACTAACTGTGGCTTGAAGATAGAATTTATTAACCCTAAAATTCTTTAAAATTTAGATATTTTTGCATTTGCATCCTTTTCTTCTTCATATGAGGGTATATATATATATGTCCACCGCTGTGGTCTCGAGGTAGCGTGCTGCCTTCTCACGCAGCGGGCCCGGGTTCGATCCCAGGTCGGGATAGTTTTTCTGGGTGAGGTTTTTATCGGCGTTTTTCCTCACCTGTAAGACATCATCATCATCATCCTTATCATTATCAGCAACATCACTGTCCTTCACCGGTGTGGAAAGCAACGGGAAGCTACCACACCAATAATTCCCTAGTAAAGCTGCCAGCTTAACATGAAAATGCTGTGATTGCATTGAAAGAGCTGACTTTGGGCAGAATTACTATGGATATATATATATATATATATATATATATTATATATATATATTATTTTAATGTTTATTAAAAATCGTATCAGAGAACTAAGTTTTGAATCTAGAAAGTCAATATAATTTTTCTGGTTAAACATTCCTCTGACTCCAATAGATACAATTGTGCCAATCGCAACAATAGGGTGAAGCTGGAATTTAGGTATCGCGAGTGTATTCATATGAGTATCTGCACTACTAAGTCCCTTAAGCCTAGGAATAATGACTGAAACTGCTAAAATATAATTAAAATAAAGGTTTCATTTCATCCTCTTTACAAGGATTTTAAAAGTTAAATGTACTTACCTGGATATCCTGGTCCTCCGGGTCCTCCTGGATACTGTGGTCCCCCTGGACCTCCGGGTGCACCTGGTCTACCTGGTATTCCTGGCGTGCCTGGTGTTCCTGGTTGTCCTGGTCTTCCTGGAATTCCTCCTGGACCTGATGGTCCGCTTGGGTAACCTCCTGGCTGCGATGGTCCTTCTGGTCCCCCTGGTCCACCTGGACCTCCGGGTCCACCTATTTTATATTTAATGTATTGTCATTTAATTGTTCCAACAAATCGGCCTTCGTTGTCAGGAAGTATAGTTTCCACCTCAGGACAATAGTTGAAGGGTTCGATCCCAATTAAATTTCATAACATATTTAAAAGCATAAGATTATTGAAAGAAGAGAATTCAGTGAGTTGTGCGTCCACCTCTGGATATTAGTTGAATTAACTTTCGAGGATTGTTTTTGTGGAAATAGTAAAATTCAAGAGATTTATCAATACGTGGTATTCGAAGATATGATATTAAAATATTATTAACAATCGTATAATATAAGATATAACTAACTAACTTACTTTTTGCAGACGACCAAGTTCTAATATCTAGTTCAGAAGATGGTCTACAGAAATCGCGCTTTCAGTTAAATAATATTATACAGAAATATAATTTCAAAATATCAATAAGTAAAACGAAAATCCTAGCTTTTAAGGGATCAGATACCGTAAGAACTAAAATAATTCTGGAGGGAAAACCCATTGAACAAGTGAACCATTTTAAATACCTGGGTTATGAAATCTCCTATTTTAAAAATGAAGATCTATATAACAAACTTAATAAATTTAATTATATATGTTGAACAATCAAAAGGATATTTAAAAGCACAAGAAAAGAAACAAAACTAAAATTTTATAAAGTATTGGCAGTCCCCTTACCATTGTATGGTAGTGAATTTTGGGTTTTAACTAAAATAGAAGAGAAGATCATAGAAGCAGCTGAAATGAGATTTCTGAGAAGTGTGGCTGGTTGCAAACTTCTAGATAAGAGAAGAAGTGAAGATATTAGAAATGAGCTAAATATCTTTAAACTCTTAGATAGAATAAAATAATCTAGAAAAAACTGGAAAAAACATGTTCAAAGAATGGAAGATGATCGCATTCCCAAAATTATATTTAAATATAAACCAAAAGGACGCAGGAATGTTTGTAGACCGAAGAAGAGATAGATCCAACTTTTGAATGACAATCTATGAGACCGGAACAAGCCACATGGGCTTAATCCGTGATTGTTGATGATGATGATGACTAACTAACTAACTCACTGCCACTATCAAACCCATAGGTTCATGGCCGCGCGGACATAAGCTCTCCATACATCCCTATCCTGAAATAATGTTTTCCAATCACCCACTGTATAATCTACTTCCCTCAAATCATTGTTAATGTTATTCTCCCACTTCATTCTTGGTCTGCCAACTGGAGTTTTCCCTCTGGTTTTTCTACAAGAAACTTCCATGCACGTCTTTAATTCCCCATTCGTTCCACATGTCCTACGAGACTTAACTGATATTATTATATCTGGCTTCCTATAAATACCATGTAATTCACTGTTATGTAGTCTTCCGAAGCTATTACGTGTATTTATTTCAATTTCCTGACACATTATATAAGATATAAGCAATTAAATTGGTATGGACACGTACGACGAATTCAAGAAGAAAGTTTATCCAGGAAGACTTTAGATTGGTGTCCTCCTGGAAGAAGAAGGAAAGGAAGACCTCGAAACCAGTGGATGCAGGAATAAGAACAGGATTGAGAACAAGAGGACTGGAGGACATGGAGTGGATGGATAGAGACTAGTGGAGAAGAAAAATAAAACTTTAGGCACAGAAAGATGTGTAAACATTGAAAATCTGTATATAAATAATTTAAAATCGTGTCAGGAATTTGTTTTTAAGTCTAGAGACTGAATAAAATTGTAATCGATAACCCCTCCTGTGGTTCGAAACGTTACTTGTATCCAATCGTACCAATTCCAAGTCCGTATAAAGAAGGAATTTAGGTATTGAAAGTACATTGATATGAGTATACCCAGTACTAAACATCTTAATCCAGGAAAAAATCACTAACTCTGTTAAAATATAACACAAATTAAGGGTTTCACTGTTTCCATTTTACATGGAATTAAAAGTTAAATTTATTTACCTGGATATCCTGGTCCTCCGGGTCCTCCTGGATACTGTGGTCCTCCTGGTCCTCCTGGACCTCCGGGTCTACCTGGACTACCTGGTGTTCCTGGTATGCCTGGTGTCCCTGGTTGTCCAGGTCTACCAGGAATTCCTCCTGGACCTGATGGTCCGCTTGGGTAACCTCCTGGGTGTGGTGGTCCTCCTGGTCCCCCTGGTCCTCCTGGACCTCCGGGTCCACCTGATGTTATATTTCAAAAGGTGGTATTAATAACGGGAAATATGTGGATTTATGAACAAATGCCAGTTATAGGTATAGAATTAAAGTTGGGTTTAAGACATGTTTTAAAAATACCATTACTAATAGTCCATGCTTCAATTGAAGAAAATGAGAAACAATAAATAGTAAGTAGTTTTATGTTAATTTAGAAAAAAGTCTTTGGCAAAACCCATAATTATGATATAAAAATATTTTTTGAGATTTTAACCAAAGATGGGTGAGGATGTTAAGAAAATTATTTATTTCAAAACAAAAGCATATCGCTCATTTTCAAGTCATAACTCAAAAATCACAATATTTTAGTTAATATCACAGGGAGAAAAGTACGCCCAGATACAATTCCAAAATTTTACAAAACAATGGCTCATCCAACTCTATATATGGTTCTGAAACCTGGACTCTCACTACAGGTAAATTAAATAGGATAGTAGTTGCAGAAATTAAGTTATTAATACCTTTAGCGGGTTATACACTTTATGACCACATGTGTAATGAAGCTCTCAACACATGAGCTGTAACTGAAAATTATTGGCATGAACAACTCCTTTTAGAATGCCAAACAATAGACTAACTCTGCAGCTATTGAACTATAGACCCACAGGTCGAAGAGACCCAGGAAGACCTAAGAAGAGATGGAGAGATCAATTTCCATCCTGAAGTGGAACAGGCCAATGGCCTAATCCATGACTGTAATTGATGATGATGTTCACAGGGAGAATTGGAATGACAGTATTTAAAACTTCAAATGTTTTTCCTGAAAAATTTTGATTTTCGAGTTATGACTTTGCAGTAAATGAGCGATATGCTGATAACATAATAGTAGAATATCAAGGAGATTTTAGAACTGGAAGAGGAATATAATAATGAACTGAATATTACTAAACAATTAGCTATCAATATTAACTATGACCCTAAAATTATAGACAATTTAATTAAGAAAATTAATTATAAAAAATGCAATTAACAACGTTTTTTTCCTTTACCCAAGAAAGACATAAATAAATATGTTATGACGTCATACATAGGCCCACTTTCCAATAATATATCTAAATGATTAAAATAGTTGAACATTAATGTGGCATTTAAAACAATAAAACTTTACAAAATATAATAAAAACAAAAAAACCAAAGTAAAAAAAGAAGCAATTATCAGGTGTCTATAAATTGAAGTGTGGCATATGTGACAATGTCTATATAGGACAAACTGGTAGATATTTTATTTCTCGTATAAAGGAACATATGAGAGCATATAACAGAAATTTAGATAATTCGAAGTATGCTAACCACCTACTCCAATATGATCATTGTTTTGATTAAAATTTTAAAAATGTTACATGTTTGTGACAAAGGAAAGAAGTTGGACCTTTTGAAGTTGTAGAGATAAATAAATTGAAAAGTGGTAATAAGCTGATAATTTCCCAACTACATTTGAATGAATCGCCTCTTTTAAATTTATAATAGAGATTGTAAAAAAATGTGGCATAGTTACAAAAATTCATTCATTTGTTATCATGTCTGAAGAAGGTAGAAAGTACCGAAACAGCTGTAACTAATTTATAATTTAATAAATATGAAAATTACATAACATTTTAAGTTTTATTTTTATTTAATTAAATACACTATAGATCGAATTTTCATAACATGCATCCATCTATGTTCTCTAGTATAATTAACTTTCATGGATTTTTTGTGAAAGTAGTCAAATTTTAAAAGATTCATCAATGTTTAGTGACTAAACATCAAGCAAACACCAAATCAAATGATTTATCAAAGCGCCTTATTCGGATATATATGATTTTAAGGAATTACTAACAATAATTTCAGAGATCTGGCTTTATATCTAGAAATCCCTTGAAATTATAATCGTTAGCTTCTCTTCTGATTCCAAACGTTACTTTCATTTAATCGCACCAATTCCAACCCCTTATAAAGGAGGAATGTGAATAGCTCAAATTTTGGTATTAGCAGATAAATTGAATGTCACCACGTCTGTTGTTAAGAAGATTGAAAATCAAACTCTTAATTGATGAGGCCAGGTACACAGAATGGAAAACGAAAAATGGCCAAAAAATATATACCAATGGTCCCCTGGAAGAAATAAACGTGGCAAACAAAGATGGAATTGGAAAACCTATGTCAGAACTATAATGGATGATGGAACTTGGAAGTAGGAGATTGGAATGATAAAAATAAATGGAAACTGAAGACGGCAAACCTATAAATGGAGGAAAGCCAAAGAAGAAACGAGTACATTGATATGAGTGTGTTCACTACTAAATATCTTAAACTAGGAAAAAGAGACCAACACAGCTAAAATTTAATATAAAATAACGGTTTCATTATTTACACTTCAGATGAAATTAAAGTTAAATTATTTACCTGGATATCCTGGTCCTCCGGGTCCTCCTGGATACTGTGGTCCTCCTGAACCTCCGGGTCCACCTGGACTTCCTGGTGTTCCTGGCCTGCCTGGTGTTCCTGGTTGTCCAGGTCTTCCTGGAATTCCTCCTGGACCTGGTTGTCCGCTTGGGTAACCTCCTGGGTGCGGTGGTCCTCCTGGTCCCCCTGGTCCTCCTGGACCTCCGGGTCCACCTGAATTTGTATTTAATATATTGTCATATATAATGAAAGATATGTGGATTTGTATACAATTGCTAGTTAATCTTACAATTTGTAAAGTTGTGTTTAAGGCATAAGTTATAATATATTTTAAATGTTAGTTCATGCCCCAATTAAAGAAATGGGAAAAGAAAGGAAGATTTAGTTTTATATTCATGTACATATTGCTTGAGTTCATTGAATGAAAACAAATAGGCCTCCGTTACCAGCAAGCAGAACGTCCAACATAGAATTATAGTTCAAGGGTTCGATCCAAAATTAACTTGTATCGTATATTTCAAAGCACACGTTCTGTGAATCATGACAATTCGGTCTTAGTTGTTAGGGAGCAGTGCCATCAACTCTGGATTCTAGTTCAATTAACTCGAACTATTTAACTCATGCCCTAAATGGTAGTCAGTGGCCAATCACGTTTCAATGAATTTTGTTTTTCAACCAATGACAGTCGTGTTTCACCTTATTATCGAATTTTGATTACTAAAATAAAGAAAGCTCCTCCTTTTTAATATTCTGAAAACGTCATCACATTATTTTGCAGTGATTGAGACTCTAACAAATTCTTTGAATATAGCAAATAATGAGCAGATTCCTTCGACCTACAAATTTGATAATTGTGTTTCTAAATACTGATTTAACTGATATGTTTCCGATAAAAATGAATTAATACCCTATAACCCTGGTTATAATATACAGTTAGATGTGTTTCATTTTTTCTGCACTGGAGTGCATTGTTACAATATTGCGATCCTATTTGGCAATAAATAGTATAATGAAGTTGCAGTGATAAACAAATGAAACATAACCAATCATTTCTCATTTGTTTTCAAACATCGCCGTTTACATTAAATATATAAATATTTAAAAAAATATATATATTTAAATAATGATTTGTGAGTAAACAGCTTAATTTAATTCGTTAAATAGTCCTAACAAATGCCACTCTTGATTTCCAAATCCTCTAGATAAATTGGAAATCACTCGTGACATTACTTTATGAAGATTATTTTTTTATGGAAGTAGTCAAATTTTAAAAGATGCTTCAGTGCGTGGTATTCGAATACATAGGTTTACAATGCACTACTTACAGGCGTATCAGAGATGAGGTTTTATATCTAGTAAGTCAGTAAAATTATAATCGTCAACCTCTCCTCTAGGTCAAAAATTTACATGTATCAATCGTGTCAATCCCAAGCCCGGATAAACGTCTAGGTTAATTTCTTGGAATTTAAGTTTTGATTGTACATTCATATGAGTAAGTGGATTGATAAAGTACTATCTTAAGTCTGGAGAAAAAGCTAACTCTGGTAAAATACAACATAAATCAAGAGTTTAATTATTGAAACTTTACATGGAAGTAAAAGTTAAATTTATTTACCTGGATATCCTGGTCCTCCGGGTCCTCCTGGATACTGTGGTCCTCCTGGACCTCCCGGTGCACCTGGGCTTCCTGGTATTCCTGGTATGCCCGGTGTCCCTGGTTGTCCAGGTTTTCCTGGAATTCCTCCTGAACCTGGTTGTCCGCCTGGGTAACCTCCTGGGTACGTTGGCCCTCCTGGTCCTCCTGGTCCCCCTGGACCTCCGGGGCCACCTGATTTTATATTTAAAAAAATTGAATTAAGAATGGGTAATATGTGGATTTACGTGTAATCGCTAGTTAATGATAGAATTTGTGAAGTTGGGTTTAAGACATGTTTTATAATACATATTTAGCATTAGTTCGTGCCCCCAATTGAAGAAAGGAAAAAAATACTTTTATGCCAATTCACAAAAAGTCATAATTATGATATATAATAATTATGCAGATTTTATGCAAAGGTGGGTAATTATTTAACCTGGCTAATTGAATGTGGATGGCTTATCAAATTAAAACCAATCTAAACAGGTTTTGAAGGATGACAGAAAGATAAGATTCTAAAATAATCGGTATGTGGATTAAACAATCCAATTTTATAGAAATTGTAATATATTAATATTCATGATCTCTTGGAGTTGATAATTGATGCACATATTATCAACTGTAATCTAACAAGAGGCTTAATTTTATTTATTTATTCATTTATTTTACCTGATGGAGTTAAGACCGTAAGGTCTTCTCTTCTACTTCGCCAGGGTTAAATTTTACATACAATAAGAATTATGATTGATACTTAATAGAAATAGACTACACAATATAAATTTGACAAGGGTAAGAAAGAAAAATAGTAACAACATTAATAATAATAATAATAATAATAATAATAATAATAATAATGCTATAATTAGATTAAGAAAAGGGATTGGCAAGAAAGTTTAAAATATAAAGAAAGAATAAAAGTGTACAAGGAACAGGGTTATATATTATATTGTCTAAGGAAATGTGAAGTGAGTTTCTTTTCAAACTGTTTTTGAGTCGGGCAGCCATTGCTATACGAGAGGAATGAATTCCAGAGTCGGGTGGCTGAAACAAGGAAGGATGAGGAATAGTGAGATGTTCGATGTAGAGGAACAGCTAGAGTTAAATTTTCTCTCGATCGTGTGTGTAAATTTTGGTGGGAGGATAGCGAATGAAAGCGAGTAGAAATAGGGGTGATGATGTGGACAAAGTGTTGTATAAGAAGCAGAGGCAATGCGTGGTATTCGAATATGCAGGATTTTAGGGAATTATTAACAATCATATCAGATATAAGGTTTTAAGTCTATAAAGTCAATAAATTTGTAGAATAATCGTTAACTTCTCCTCTATTTACAAACATTTCTTGAATCCAATCGTGCCGATTCCAAACCCGGATAAAGGAGGAAGGTAATTATCTGGAATTTAGGTATTGGAAGGGAATTGATATGAGTATGTGCACTATTAAATACCTTAAACCTGGGTAAATGATTATCAACTAAAATATAACATAAATAAACGGCTTAATCGTTTGCAGATTACATGCAATTGAAAGTTAAAGTTATTTACCTGGATATCCTGGTCCTCCGGGTCCTCCTGGATACTGTGGTCCTCCTGGACCTCCGGGTCCACCTGGACTACCTGGTGTTCCTGGCGTGCCTGGTGTCCCTGGTTGTCCAGGTCTTCCTGGAATTCCTCCTGTACCTGGTTGTCCGCTTGGGTAACCTCCTGGGTGTGGTGGTCCTCCTGGTCCCCCTGGACCACCTGGACCTCCGGGTCCACCTAAATTTTATTTCAAAATGTGGAATTAAGAATACGATACATATGGGTTTATGAACAGTCGCTAGTTAATGTTAATATTTGTGAAGTTGGGTTTGAGAAATATACATTATACATATTTAGCGTTAGTCCATGCAGCAATTGAAGAAAATGAGAAAGAAAGCAAGAAGTAGTTTGATGTTAATTTAGAAAAAGTGATTGACCCAACTCGTAATTATGGTTTTTTTGCGCAATGTTGGGTAAGGGCTTGTTTAAATTCTGTTTTTGGGAATAAAGGCTCCAGGATAGAACCAGTGTTAATGGAAATAAAATTGATGATATTGATTATAATATATATATATATATATATATATATATATATATATAATGTGTACATGATTCCAGCATAAGGATATTAGGACTTAAAGGACGCTTGGAAGAATGCAAATAACAAAACAATCAGATGGACCATATGTTGATAAACAGAAGAAATTGTTCCAGTATGCGGGGATCGAATATAGAGTTATACCATTTTCTCATTAATTTAATTAAAACCGATAATTAAAATACATAGAAAGAGAAAACTGCTAGTAATAATAATAATTACACAGAATACAAATTTGTATACTGAAGAAGAATTGAAAGTCAATTCTAGTGGAATATTATAGGGAATTAACAATTTGTTAATGATAGCTAGATATGAATAAAAGACTGCACAAACTGGATTTTAAAACGTGGGGAGGAAGAGACAAATCTGAAACATTTGAATTAATTATTCCAATTTTACAAAGTATCAAAATTGTAATTCAATATAACTATTTTCGAATACAATTCTATATTCGAAATTAAAACCATAAGCTAGTGAAATAATAGAAATAATTGTCCACCGCTATGGTCTCGACGTAGCATGCTGCCTCGTCACGCAGCGGGCTCGGTTTCGATTCCCGGTCGGGGACAGTCTCCTGGATGATGTTTTTTAGGGATTTTTCCTCACCTGTAAGATAAATGTCAGGAAGCTTAGGGTCCAACTGTCCCGGAAAATCATCGGGCCATCATCACCATCATCCTTATCATTATCATCATGATCCTTTACGGCGTGGAAAGCAACGGGAAGCTACTACACCTATAATTCCCTAGTAAAGCTTCAAAGCATAGCATAAAAATGTTATGATTGCAGTGAAAGACCTGCCCTCGGGCAGAATTACTTTGGATGGGTGATTAAATTAAAAGATGATATGAAGGAGAAATTCAGGAAAATGTTGGGAACATCCACTACCTTTTTATTGATTTAAAAAACATACTACAGTGTATGGATAAATAGGAGAAAATTATTGGGATGTTTATGGATTAGTATAAATTGTTAGGAATGTATCTAATGATTTTTATGATGTCAAACATTGCTTATTTGTTGGTTGACATAGTTTTACAAATACAACTAAGGGAGTAGAAGGTCTGTTTTTCAACTCGGGGCCACCATCTTCATTCTTTGGCAGAGTTAAAATTGCAATACACTACAAGATAAAAGTTCATGGTTTCGAGGTAAAGACGGCTGTCACGCAGGACCAACAACCCGGCTGACATCTCGTATAAATTGTCAGGGAACAGTGCGCCAACCTCTAGATTCTAGTTCAATTACCTTTCGTGGAATTTTGTGGAAATAGTAAATTTCAAGGGATTTGTCAATACGTGATACTCAGATATATATGACTTTAAGATATTATTAAAAATTGTATCACACATTTGTTTTTAAGCCTAATGACTCAATAATATTATAATCGTTAACCCATCCTGTGGGTCGAAAACCTTACTTGTATCCAATCGTACGAATCCCAAGCCCGGATAAAGGAGGAAGGTGAATAGCTGGAATTTAGATATTGGAAGTACATTGATATGAACCAGGAAAGATAAATAACACTGGTAAAATATAACAAAAATTAAGGGTTTCATAACTTCCAGTTTACATGAAATTAAAGGTTATATTTATTTACCTGGATACCCTGGTCCTCCGGGTCCTCCTGGATACTGTGGTCCTCCTGGACCTCCCGGTCCACCTGGACTTCCTGGTGTTCCTGGTATGCCTGGTGTACCTGGTTGTCCAGGTCTACCTGGAATTCCTCCTGGACCTGATGGTCCGCTTGGGTAACCTCCTGGGTGTGGTGGTCCTCCTGGTCCCCCTGGTCCTCCTGGACCTCCGGGTCCACCTGATTTTATATTTCAAAAAGTAGAATTAAAAATACGGAACATGTGGATTTGTTAACAATTCTGTGTTAATGAAAGAATGTTTAATGCTGGCTTTGAGACGGCTATACAATAAATGTGTAGCATTATTTCATGTTCGGAATTCGCTCATTTTTAAGCACAACTTTCTCGTTTTAGTTTAATAGTATATACTGAGTTTCGTTACGAAACACCTAAATTTGTGATCGCTAGAGCGATTTTGCTAGTCATTTAATTGAATGCTACTTTGTATAATTTATTCTTATATGCCAAGTTTGGTTCTGATAAACATAATGTACTTACGGCCGCTAGAATGTCATAGAACACACACACACACACACACACTCCGCATACACTTTCACATATATTTGGTCATTGTGGTTTTGACGTCTACTAAATAGAAGAGACCAGAAACTGTAAGTTTTATGAAAAACATTTTATATCAACAACCGTGGTACTTGCGTTTTTTCGAAATTCGAAAAAAAAAATGACAAATTATGACGTCTATAAATATTTGAACTTGAACGAAGATATTAAGTAAAGCATGAATTGAATCAATTAAAACAAATCGCGCTTCGTTGTATGGAAGCAGAATGTCGACCCCAGGATTCCAGATCAGGGGTTCGATTCCAATTAATTTTCATCATATATTTCAAAGAAAAGGTCAGTGATTTAAAAAAAACATCGGCGATCATTGTCAGGGAGTAGTGCGTCCACCCCTGGATTTTAATTTAATTAACTTTCATGTTATTTTTTCGTAAATAGTCAATTTTCAAACAATTTATCAAATGCGTGGTTTTCGGATGGAAAAGATTTTAAGGTATTATTTACATCGTATCAGATATTAGGTTTTAGGTTTAGTAAGTCAATGACATTGTAATGACCTCTCCTCTGGGTGCAAGCGTAACTTTCATCTGATCGTGTCAATCCCAAGCCCTGATAAAGAAAGAGGATGAATACTTAGAGTTTAACATGATTGCATGTATAGGAGAATGTATACAACTAAATAAGTTAAAACCGGTAAAATTCACTAATACTGATAAAATGTAACACAAAATCATTGCCTCATTATTTCTCTTTACATTTAATTAAAATTTACCTGGATATCCTGGTCCTCCGGGTCCTCCTGGATACTGTGGTCCTCCTGGACCTCCCGGTCCACCTGGACTTCCTGGTGTTCCTGGCGTGCCTGGTGTACCTGGTTGTCCAGGTCTTCCTGGAATTCCTCCTGGGCCTGATGGTCCGCTCGGGTAACCTCCTGGGTGTGGTGGTCCTCCTGGACCTCCTGGTCCACCTGGACTTCCTGGTGTTCCTGGCGTGCCTGGTGTACCTGGTTGTCCAGGTCTTCCTGGAATTCCTCCTGGGCCTGATGGTCCGCTCGGGTAACCTCCTGGGTGTGGTGGTCCTCCTGGTCCCCCTGGTCCTCCTGGACCTCCGGGTCCACCTGATTTTATATTTCAAAAAGCGGATTTAAAAATGGAAAACATGTGGATTTAAGAAATGAAAACAGTTAATGACGCATTTTTAATCTTGGCTTTAACACATATTTTACTGTTAATTCGTGTCCCAATCGAAGAAAATGAGAAAGAAAGAAGTAGATTTATATTAATTTAGCAAATATAATTGACTGAACTCGTAATTGCTACAGGGTGCTCTAAAATTCCCCTTACAAACTTCTAGGACTTGTTGAAGGGACCGAGTTAATAATACTTAGACTCGGAAACCATGTCCGGATACTTACTGTTTCCATGCTACAGCCGTTTGAAAACATGTTTTTAACGCGACCACTTTTATAAGTAATTTATTACGAGGCGTGACACAGTACATCACTTGTTTTACAATTCAACTAATTAATAACCAAAGAAACAAAGTGGAAACTGAATCATGACTTGCATTAATAATCCCGGATAAACCCTCCATAATCAACCTTTGCAGTTTTAAAAATTTCGAGAAAAAAAATTGACTTTTAAAAAAGAAACACCAAGTCTTCGAATACTCCATAGGGAAATTTTCGATTTAGACGAATCGCAAAGCTTTTACTTGAGATGCGTGACATACGTTCAGGCAATGCTTGTTTTCAAACGACTGTAGCATGGAAACGGTAAGTTTCCGGACGTGGTTTCCAATTCTAAATATTATCAACTCAGTCCCATCTACAAGTCCTAGTAGTTTGTAAGGGAATTTTAGAGCACCCTATATAAAATATTGGATAATTTATGTACAGTTGGTAAAGACAGTTTGTTTTACATCCGGTATGTGGGAATCAAATCATCCATGATAGAACCCATGATAACGGAAATAAAAATGTTGGCTTTGTTGTTTTTAAAAAAAGAAAAAAAATTAATATATGATTCCAACACAAATATACAGGGTCGTCAAGAGTATTTGTATGACTGTAGACAATAAAACTATCAGAGCATATCTTGGCGAACAGAAGGGATTGTTCCAATATGCTTCATAATAGATGTATGGGATTAGCTAATATACAGTTAACTATTTTTCTCATTTATTGCATTTAAAATTGTAATACAAAAGAAAGAGAATATTAAATTACTATAGGAATTAGAATAAACGTTTGTTGAATGAAGAAAAAATAATAGGCAGAGCAAATAGAAGAACAGAAACAGGAAAATTACAATCAGTTAAAGGATATAATATAAATGTAATTAATGAAGCAGTAGGTAAAACTTTAGGGAGAGAGGATATACCAATAACAAATAATTTGTTCGATTGCATAATTCTAGTAGAAAGGAACATTTTAATCTATAGAAAAATGATAAATAGTTCTATGAATAACACAAATAAAAACATAAAAGAAGAGAAACATTTAAATTATTATGTATTGTTATAATTATTTACTTCCAGTACTTCCTAAATGGAACATAGGACAGCAGTAAAGTTCCTCCAGTGTACTCTGCTTCCAGCCAGCCATTTCACTTGTTTCCAGATTTTACCTCTTTCCTTTGCTTTCTCCTCTACTGATCGCTTCTAAGTTTTCCTAAGTTGTCCCCTCTTTATTACACCTTGCGAATTCCAATCTAGTGAAGTCTTCTCTGGTTTTCTCAACGCGTGGACTATACAATTCCACTTTCTTTGTTTTATTTGGTGACATATTGAAAATTGGTTTGTTTTTCTCCACAGTTCTTCATTTGATATTACATCCGGCTATCTTATATTTAAAATACGCCTCAGATATCTGTTTAAAAAAGGACTGCAACTTTTTATTTGTTCCTTCCGTAACTTTGCATGTTTTCACAACCATAGAGTAGGACCGATTTTACGTTGGTGTTGAACAGTCCAAGTTTTGCCTTAAGAGAGATGTTCATAGTTTTCCACATAAGGGTATAACCGCGATAAAGCTCCATTTGTTAGACGAATATGTATTTTTATATCTTCTTCTGGTCCTCCGGTTTTTTAACCATTCATATTATTAAGAAACGTAAAAAAGAGCAGGCCTATTTTATAACAGATCTTCAAAATAGTTGTATTTGATATTATAATTAATAATCGATTCAATGGTTGGAATTATCTTATTTTAGGAAAATACCTTCGTCGTTTCAGCTGAATTTCATACATAGTATATTTAGTTTCGTTGCGAAACACTGAAATGTGCAAAAGATATTTTCAAGTTTTCATTTCAAGTGAACTACACCTCAACTTTAGTAAGACTCATAATGAAGTTCCGTTGAGGTATTAATCAAAATTAAAATATAAAATAATGGAATATTTACCTAAAAGGTCCGTCTCCTCAACTTTATTAGTTATTTATCTGTAGCGCTTTCGGGACTAATCCCATCATCAGCAGGATTCAAAACTGGTGTTTCACTGAAGATGTGGTGAGGGGGTTACACGTACTGGGTGCGTTTTCATTTATCAGATGCTCGTTGTTGTTAACTGCCTTCAAAATTTCCATCTCTTCGATTACGTTTAACTTCGCTGGATTATTTTCTCTGTGCATTATTGTTAGGGTGTTTTCAATATCTAATTTGCGATGTCCTTCATGGATAACGTGTTTTGCATAGCTTGATTTTCCTTCTGCGTGAATAAAGTCTCGAAAATATTCTTTAAATCTTAATTTAATTGATGTTTCTATTCGAAGTTTGGTTCTGATAAGACAAATAAAGAGTTGATGTAACTAGAGCTCCAATGGACACACGCACACCACATACACTCCCACATATATTTATTCTTTGTGGTTTTCGGCGTCTAATAGATAGAATAGGTGAATATCTGTAAGTTTTCCAATTTTTTTTATCATGTGAACGACCTCAGTAAATGCGTTCCTTCGGAATTCGGAAAAATGGCATTTACAGTAGGCCTAGTATGCAATTTATGACATGTATCAAAAGTAAACTTGAATGTAGTTTCGTTGCAATGCATGAGTTCAATTAATCAAAACGAGCAGGAAGCAGAGAGGCGACTTCTGGATTCTAGTTCAAGGGTTCGACCCCAATTAACTTGTATCATATATCTAAGGCACTAGTTTAGAGAATCAAAACAATTGGGCATTCGTTGTCAGAAAGCCGGCATGTACCACTGAATTCTAGTTCAATTAAGTTTCATGCAACTTTTTTGTGGAAGGAATCAAATTTGAAAGATTTATCATTGCGTGGTATTAGTATATATGGCATTTTAAGATGTTATTAACAATTTTTATTAGAAAGGACTTAAATATTTTTAATTTAACAAATAGAATTGACAACAAGGAAAAAAACTGGTATAAACATGTTAAAAGAATGCCTACAGATAGAATCCCTCAGCTGTTATTAAAGTACAAATCAATACGACATAGCAGTGTTGGACGCCCATTTACTGGATGGGAAGATTCATTAAATCCCACTTGATGTGAAAACAGGTCAAAAGGCCTAATTTCATGAAGTAGAAGAAGAAGAAGATCTGCAATCGTATGAGAGATTGGGTTTTAAGTCTAAAATATCAATAAAAGTTTAATCCTTAATCTCTCCTCTGGATGCAAACATTGCTTGTATTCAATCGTGCTAATCCCAGGACCGGTAATGGATGTGGGTGAATAGTTGGAATTTAGGTATTAGAAGAGCATTTTTATGAGTATATGCACTACTAAATACCTTAAACCAAGGAAAATTACTAAGACTTGTAAAATAAAACACTAATTAAGGGCTTCATTGTTTCCACTCTACATTGAATTCAAATTTACCTGGATATCCTGGCCCTCCGGTTCCTCCTGGATACTGTGGTCCTCCTGGACCTCCGGGTCCACCAGGACTTCCTGGTGTTCCTGGTGTGCCCGGTGTTCCTGGTTGTCCAGGTCTTCCTGGAATTCCTCCTGAACCTGGTTGTCCGCTTGGGTAACCTCCTGGGTAGGGTGGCCCTCCTGGTCCCCCTGGTCCCCCTGGACCTCCAGGTCCACCTGAATTTATATTTAAGAAGTTGAAGTAAAAATATGAAACTTGTGGTTTTGTTAACAATTGCCAGTTAATGTTACATGTATACAGTGGCGGTTCGAGAAATGAGTACTGGAAGTGTCACAGTTATCAAGAACTCGGATAAAGCAGGAGGATGAATAGCTAGAATTTAAGAATTGGGTGTGCGTAGCTATGGGTATGTGGACCAAAAAGTCTTAGGACCTTAAACCCGTGAAACATTCATAACATTGGTACAATACATCACAAATTAATGGTTTCGTTGTTTCAACTTTACAAGGGATTAAAATATACCGTAATTTATTTACCTGGATATCCTGGTCCTCCGGGTCCTCCTGGATAAGGTGGTCCTCCCGGACCTCCGGGTCCACCTGGACTTCCTGGTGTTCCTGGCGTTCCTGGTGTCCCTGGTTTTCCAGGTCTTCCTGGAATTCCTCCTGGACCTGATGGACCGCTTGGATAACCTCCTGGGTACGATGGTCCTCCTGGTCCCCCTGGACCTCCGGGTCCACCTGGTTTTACATTTTAAAAAGTGTAATTACGAACAGGAAACATGTGATAGAAAATTAAACGTAAGGAATCAATTTAAAATGGCATTATCTACTGCAAATCCCCCAGGCACATGTTGAGGCCTTGTAAGAGGATAAATTATTTTAGCAGGAATTCTGTTAAAATTGGATTTGTGAACAATTACCATGTAACGATAGAATTGTAACGTTTCATTAGAGACATGATTTATAATATACATTTAGCGATAGATCAATTAAAGTAAAGGAGAAAGAAAGAATGGAATAGAGAAGTAGTGTTATGTAGGAATTGACTCAACTCATAATATGATACGAAAATAATGACGGAGCGTTTGTACGAAGTAAGGATATTTTGTTTACATTCAGTTTGTGGGAATCAGAGACTTCTTGATAGAATCAGTGATAATGAATTGAGATCTATGGCTTTAATTATAGAAGAAATATAAAATGGTATATGATTCTAGTATTAAAATACAGATCCTACAAGAGTACTTGGAAGAATACCTATAAAAAAACATTTAGATAAAGCATATCTGGTTGAACAGAAGAAATTGTCCCAATGTGCTGATAGTAGCTGTGTGCAAGACTTGTATCATTATTTTCATACATTGAATTAAAACTGAAAATTAAAATACAAATGAAATAGAAAATTAAAAGTAATATAGGAATTAGTTAGAATAAAATGTGTACAAAGAAGAAAAATAAATAAAAGCGAATTCTAACGGAATATTATCATAAGTAATGCCACGAGTGATTTCCAAATTATCGATAAATTCACGACTCACGAAGTGAGGAGTGAATTTATCTAGAGAATTTGGAAATCAAGAGTGGCATTTGTTAGGACTATTTAACGAATAAAATTAAGCTGTTTACTCACAAATCATTATTTAACTGTAGTTATTTCAAAATATTTATATATTTAATGCAAACGGCGATGTTTGAAAACAAATGAGAAACGATAGGTACGCTTCTACTGCTTCTTTTGTTTATCACTGCAACCAGATCATACTATTTATTGCCAAAGGAACGCAATATTGTAAGAATGCTCTCTAGTGGAGAAAAAATGAAACATCAATCTGTATATTAATTCATTTCTGATGTCGTATGATGTAAATATTACAATTATATTTTCTGGATTATTACCTGGGAAAAAATACATTTAAGAAAGTCAAACAGTGGTTTCTTTTTTTGGTGGTATAATAAATTGCTACAAATGTTGACATGTATGCACTATATATACAATCTGGTAGCCGTATTTCTTATAGGCTCAGTCACTGCAAAATAACGGTCAGACCTGTTCAGAATATTAAAAAGGAGGAGCTTTGTTTAATATATGGTAATTATAACACTGATAAATATTTCGTGAAACACGACTCTGATTGGTTGTAAAACAGAAATCATTGAAACGTGATTGGTCATTGACTCCCATTTGGGGCATGAGTTAAATAGTCAGAAAAGTAGTATTACTTTGTGGAAATGAAGAAAGAGGAAATTGACAATGAGTTATGGATTTATTAGAAATGGAATTAATGCAGCAGTAGGTAAAATATTATTGGAATAAGATATACTAATAAGAAATAATTGGTTTCATTAGGATTGCAGAATGCAAAAGAAAGTAATAATTAAATATAAAGAACAATGATAAATCATCATCATCATCATCAATTGCAGGCATGGATTAGGCCATTGGCCTGTTCCGCTTCAGGATAGAAATTGATCCCTCCATCTCTTCTTAGGTCTTCCTGGGTCTCTTCGCCCTGTGGGTCTGTAGTTCAATAGCTCCAGAAGCAGTCTATTGTTTGGCATTCTAAGAAGGTGTTCATGCCAATTATTTTGATATTTTTGAATGGTTTCAGTTATTGCTGGTGTGTTGATATCTTCATTTGGCATGTGGTAATAAAGCGTATAACCCGCTAAAGGTCTTAATAACTTAATTTCTGCAGCTACTATCCTATTTAATTTATCTGTAGTAAGAGACCAGGTTTCAGAAACATAAAGTGGAGTTGGAAGAACCATTGTTTTATAACATTTTAGAGAATTATATCTGGGCGTACTTTTCGGAAAAGAATGAAAATGATAAATAGGCTATGAAAACCACAAATAATGAAGAAGAGTTTAAACATAAAATGAGCGAACCATTCATATGTCTGAGAAACGAAAAAAAAGATTTTTAAAGAAAGCCTCATAAAGGCTTTACTTCGTATTGTAATACGTATTTACATGTAAGCATCCTCAGTAGATGAGTTCCTGCTGAATTCGCAAAAATGGTATATAGGCCTACTGAATAATTTTAGAAGTCGATAAAAGTTTGAAATTGAATGCAATTTATATTGAAATATGAGTTCAATGAATCAAAACAAATCAGGAAGCAGAGTGTCGACCTCAGGATTCTTGTTCAAGGGTTCATACAAATTAATTCTTATTGCATATTTAAATAAATAATAGTTTTGAAAAACTAAAACAACGCGCTTTATTACAAAATCGAACTAAAAAAATGGAAAATGATTTTAATTTGCAAGTGGGTGAAAATAGTGTTGAAAAATTCCGTAACATAATTACACAAACGCTTTTTATGATTTTTTGATGACTCTGGCCAGGATTTTGGAAAACAATTATGAAATTATTGTATTGTCATTTGTCCTTTATAAGTATACAAGGTTTCAAGTCGATCCATTGATTTTAAATGGGTGAAAATCGCGTTGAAAAATTCCGTTAAATAGATAAATACAGGTCAAGCTAATATAGAGCGTGTCATAAAAAAATATACATATTTAGTGAATCTAACCAATTCGGCATTCGTTGTCCATCTCTAAATTCTAGTTCAATTTTCTTTCATCGATTTTTTTGTGTAAACAGTAGGGTTAGGATTTTTATGTAACAAAAGATAAGATTGCAATACAGATAGTATATATTATTCACTTGGTTGTGTGTGAAACCAAAATAAAAGACAGTCAGATGTATAACTTCTCATTATACTATTAAACTGTTTGTATGTGAAACCAAAGCAAAAGACAGTCATGAGTATAACTTCTATTATACTATTCAATTGTTTGTGTGTCAAACCAAAACAAAAGACAGTCATGAGTCTAACTTCTCATTATACTATGCAATTGTTTGTGTGTAAAACTAAAACAAAAGACAGTCAGAAGTCTAAATCATCATTATACTATTCAATTGTTTGTGTGTGAAAACAAAACAAAAGTTAGTCAGAAGTGTGACTTCTCATTATACAATTCAACTGTTTGAATGTGAAACAAAAACTAAAATTTAACTTCTCATTATACTATGTTGCAATCCTAGCCAAAGTAATTAGTAACATTTTAAAGGATAGATCGATATATTCGGATATATATGATTTTGAGGTGTTATTAAATATATTAGGAATTAGGTTTTAAATCTATAACGTTAATACAATTGAAATCGTTAACCTATCTTCTGGATACAAACATTGATTGTATCAAATCATGTCAATTCCAAGCCAGAAAAAGGATGAGTGCGAATATCTATAATTTGGATATTAGGAGTGCCTTGAACCCGGGAGAAAATTACAGACACTGGTAAAATATATCACAAATTAAGGGTTTCATTGTTTCCACTTTAGATGAAATTAAAAATTAAATTTATTTACCTGGATATCCTGGTCCTCCGGGTCCTCCTGGATACGGTGGTCCTCCTGGACCTCCGGGTCCACCTGGACTTCCTGGTGTTCCTGGCGTGCCTGGTGTCCCTGGTTGTCCAGGTCTTCCTGGAATTCCTCCTGGACCTGATGGTCCGCTTGGGTAACCTCCTGGCTGCGATGGTCCTCCTGGTCCCCCAGGTCCACCTGGACCTCCGGGTCCGCCTGAATTTATATTTAAAAATTGGAATTAAACGTACGAAAATGTCGGTTTGTGAAAATTTGCCAGTTATTGATATATTTTGTAAAGTTGTGTTTAAGACGTGTATATTAGGCCTATATATCTTTAGCGTTATTTCATGCCCCAATTGATGTAAAAGAGACGTAAGTGAAAAAATAGTTTTATGTAAATTTAGCAAACGCCATCGACTCAACTCACAATTACATGAAAATATTTTTCGAGATTTGTTTTTTCAAAAGGTTGATAAGGACATTTTGTTTACATCCGGTATGTTGGAATCAAATCCTCCATGATAGAACCCGAGATAATGAAAATACGTTTAATGGCTTTGCATTGTAAAGACATAAAAATAATTACTTTGTTTTAAGTTTATGTTGTTATATACCTGGATATCCTGGTCCTCCTGGTCCTCCTGGATACTGTGGTCCTCCTGGACCTCCGGGTCCACCTGGGCCTCCTGGTGTTCCTGGCGTGCCCGGTCTTCCTGGAATTCCTCCTGAACCTGGTTGCCCGCTTGGGTAACCTCCTGGGTACGATGGCCCTCCTGGTCCCCCTGGTCCTCCTGGACCTCCGGGTCCACCTGATTTTATATTTCAAAGAGAGGAATCAATAACGGGAAACATATGGATTTGTTATGAATCGACAGTTAATAAAAATGATGTGTAAAGTTTCGTTTAAAATAGGTTTTATGGTATATCTTTTACTGTTCGTTCATGCCCCAATTGAAGAAAATTGGAAAAAAATAAGGAAGTAGTTTTATCATAATTTAACGAAAGCAATTTATTCAACTGATAATTTTTGGAGATTTTATGCAAAATTGGTTAAGGCATTTTGTTTAGATCCGTTATGTGGCAACCAAAGTTTCTATGAAATAGCCAGTGATAATATTGAGCAACAAAAAATAACCTTTTTTTTTTGTCTCAGAAAGAAAAATATGTGATTCTGATAGTAATTTTTTCTCCTGAATTCAAATATGATATTGGTTTTTCTCCATCACGCAAGATTTCCGAGAGACAGGCATTTATAATTTCAAACACTTTAATATTTTCTGCATTCGTAATTACACAATATTCGAACATTCGGACTCACCTAGAAAGTATGAAATGATTTTCTGCCATATTTCGCCTGTGGAGCATCCCTCTTGATGGTCTAACAATAATCGGATAGCATATTAGGATTCCATTTGCTTTGATATCTCTTTTCCATAGCTGAAATCTCCTGAATTAGCTCATTTGGTTTTATTTTACAATGGGCAAATGGACGAAATAACGTTTATTTAAAAAGTAATTATTTAAATCCGTTAATTGAAATTGAAATAAAAAAACTGTGGGTGATGGAGAAATTCCGAATACATATTTGAAAACACGGTAAAAAACTGCAACTATTGATACTCATGAGACAAAAATCATGTTGACCAGTGTAATGCGTGCTATTCGAGTATAGGATGTTTTTAAATATACTTGTATTAGGCTATTAACAATCTGTCAGATATTAGGTTTTAAGTCTAGAAAGTCAAGAAAATTGTAATCGTTAAATTCTCTTTTGTTTCTAAACGTTACTTGTATCCAACCATACCAGTCCCAAGTCCAGATTAAAGTTGAGGGAGAATAGCAGGCATTTGGGTATTAGGGATGCATTTATAAATCAAAACATTAATAATAGGTATGTGCAGTATTAAATACATAAAGCTCGGGAAAAAATTACTAAACATTGATGAGATATACATAAATTAATCTCTTCATTGTTTCACTACAAATTGAATTAAAATTTACCTGGATATCCTGGTCCTCCGGGTCCTCCTGGATACGGTGGTCCTCCTGGACCTCCTGGTCCACCTGGGCCTCCTGGTGTTCCTGGTGTGCCCGGTGTCCCTGGTTGTCCAGGTCTACCTGGTATTCCTCCTGGGCCTGATGGTCCGCTAGGATAACCTCCTGGTTGCGATGGCCCTCCTGGTCCCCCTGGTCCTCCTAGACCTCCGGGTCCACCTGATTTTTTATTTAAAAAAGAGTAATTAAGAATGAGAAACATGTGTATTTGTGAACAAATGCAGTTAATGATATAATTTGTGAAGTTGGCTTTAAGACATATTTTATAATACGTACATCTTTACTGTTAGTTCATGTCTTAATTGAAGGAAATTAGAAATAATACAATAAGAAATATTATATTAATTTAGCAAAAGTATTTAACTCAACTCGTGATTTAGAATTTAGAATTAGCCCATAATCATTCCATTTCGGGCAAGGGCCTCCAGCGACTGCAGGGTGGCTTACGTTACATCTCCGGGTTAGCCAATCCCTTGGGACTATCACTTAACTCTTTTATGGATTGCTTCCATCATTGTCTGTCTTGTGCTATTCTAGTCCACAATGTTTCTAGATGACACTTAAACAGTTCACTCCAACGCTTTTTTTTGTCTTCCCACTTTCCTTTTCCCTATTCTGGGTTCCTACATAGTCACTGCATAAGTCCATTTTTTAGGATCCATTCGGAGCACATGACCCCCCCCATTTCCATTTCAACCCCATTGCTGATGTTGCTACATCTTTCAGCCTCGT
Organism: Diploptera punctata; assembly: GCA_030220185.1. NCBI lineage: Eukaryota > Metazoa > Arthropoda > Insecta > Blattodea > Blaberidae > Diploptera > Diploptera punctata. Next base: position 2,167,715 of record JASPKZ010003857.1, read on the forward strand.
TATCTTGCGGATGTCCTCGTTCCTGAATCTGTCCCTTCTTGTGATGTTTAATAGCCTCCGCTCCATTGTTCTTTGGCAAATCCCTAGCATGGATGCTCCTTTTCTTGTTAATGACCATGTCTGCGAGCCGTAAAGTTAATACGGGTAGTACACACATGTCCATGACTGCTTTTTTAATGTTTAAGCTGATGTATTTTTTTCTCATAATATGAACTTTAGAGCCCAGAATTTTTTCCATGCCTGTGTGATTCTCCTTTCTATTTCGTTTAGAGTTTGGTTGCTGAATGATACGGTTTCGCCTAAGTAAACATATTCATTGATGTGGTCGATTTTGTGATTTTCGATCTGAATTATCTTTTTTGTATCGTTGGTCATTATCTTTGTTTTTGAGACATTTATTTGAAGTCCTGATTGTTTACTGTATATGCAGTGTTCTCTTAGCATTTCTTCTGCTTCCTCGTATGAGTCTGTTATGAGGGCGGTGTCGTCTGCAAAGCGGAGATTGAATAATTTCCTTCCGTCTATATTTATTCCATAGTCTTCTTTCATCCTGCTAAAGATTATCCTCCATTAGGGCTATGAATTTTTTTGGGAGGATATTGTGTCCCCCTGTCTTACTCCTCGTTGTAGGGAGATTTCCCCCATACGTAGTCCATTTTAACTCTTGCTTTGCTATTTGTGTAGCTCCTACATTGGTACGTGGTAGTGTGCGGACGTGTTTTCAGTTCTCGAGAGCAGTGCGGTGTTGTCAAATTGTAAAAATGCAGGACGTGAAGAAAATGCTGGAAGAGATGAGGAGAGAAATGGCCCAGGGATTCCGAAAGACGGAGGACATGGTGTCTATGGTAAACTCTGTCGTGGAGAGGGTTCAAGAAATGGAGGTAGCTTGGAGTAGTGTGGAAGACAGAGTGAGGTGGCTGGAAGAAAAAATGGACTATCTAGAAAATAAATCTAGAAGGAACAGTATTGTGTTGTATGGTGTGGGGGAAGAGGAGAACGAGTCCTGGGACACTACGGCAGTTATAACAAGGCATGTCCTAAGGCAAATGGGAATAGTTCTGCTAGAACGGGGCATCGAACGCGCTCATAGAGTGGGTCGTGGACGGTACCCCAGGCCTATAGTGTGCAAGTTAGCTCACTATAGGGATAAAGAAGAAATCATAAGGGGGGCAAGATATCTACGGGGCACTGGAGTGGCAGTGAGTGAAGACCACAGCCGGAGAGTGAGAGAGGAGCGAGCATTCCTGAAACGACATCTAGTGGACGCGAGGAAGCAGGGAGCTCAGGCTTTCATCCGTTTCGATAAACTAGTAATAAATGGACGGGTGAGGACTCGTAGAGAACTGGAGGAGATGTCTGTGTCCACGAAGGAAGCGGCAGGGACAACGCAACGGGAGACGACCTCTGAAAGGCAGAGTTTAAATCGCAATAAAACAACAAGGGAACGAGGCGAGTCGCGTGGAACGACATCGGAGAGGCAGAGTTCGAGTCCCAAGAATACAACACGGGAACGAGAAGAATGCGAGAGAACTGACAACACTGCAGAGAAGACGACAGAAGACAGCAGTGGGAGGGAGGGAAGTTCGGCGCGACAATTAAGAAGTATGATGTCTGAAAAGCTTGCAAACACAATGCAGACGGGCCGCCAACAGCAGGTAAAGAAAACCGTTAGTACATAGAGGACAAACCCCCCTCTCAGAATTGCTGTGTGGAATATTGAAGGTTTGAAAAAAAAAGAATGTCTTCCGACAGATTTATTGATTTTGTTAAAAGTTTTAGTTTTATTTCATTTGTAGAAACTTGGATGGGGGACAAAGACCATATTGAATTTGATGGATTTAATTGTATAAATAAGGGGAGGGGTAGTAAACAAAAAAGGGGAAGATATCCGGGAGGGATATTAACAATGTTGAAAAATAATACATTTAGACATGCTGAAAATGTTCATGTTGAATTACAGGGTGTCACGTGTATTCATGTAAAAATCGGAGATCTTTGTTTGTGTATCCTCTCGGTATATCGTCACCCAGCTGGGTCTCGACACGCTATATCTACCTTTTTTGATGACCTGGGAGATACAATGATAGAACTCGGACATAAATTCCCGGATACAGATATCTTATAATGGGGGACTTTAATGGTAGAACTGGGAGAGAAAATATAACTTTAGGGACGGAAGAAGGAGAGGAAGATTTAAGAAAGGGATTTCGGGCGAGTAAGGATAGGGTTATTAATACGTATGGGAGAGAACTTCTGACGTTTTGCGATATTCATAACCTAGAAATGCTAAACGGAAAATACGGGGAAGATACTGAAGGAGAACTTACGTTCATAAACGGTAATGGAGGAAGTGTTGTGGACTATATGCTCTGCTCACAGAATCTTATTTCTAGGATTGCAGCATTTAAAGTAGCGGACAGAATCGAATCGCATCACTCACCTATCGAAATCCAATTAGAATTTGAAGAAGTGGGAAAGGAAGTGGGGAGCTTGAATACGGGAAGGAGGGGAGACATTAGAACTGTTAGGCGGTTCTGCTGGAGAGAGGATAAGACACAGGAACTACTTAACAAACTAGAGTCTTCGACACCGGAGGTATTAGGCGATGTGGAGGAAGAGGTGAAAAAATTAAGATTACTAATGTGGGAAGGGGGGAAAAAATATGCAGATTAGAGGAAAATCAGGGCAAAAACGAGATGAAGGCTGGTACGATAATGCATGTAGGGAAGGAAAAAGACGAGCGGAGAGGGCTTTAGTGAGGTTCAGAAAGGAGGGTGGCGACTTCAATCGGCGGGTGTACATAGAGATGAGGAGACGATATAAAGAGATAACGGCTAGAACCAGGGAGAATTGGGAGGGAAAAATCTTGGAGAGAATTAATCAGGCTATGAAGGAACGGGATGTTACCAAAATCTGGAAAGTAATTAGGGAAATTAAATATCGTAAAAAAGTAAATAAAATTTCGCCAGAAACTTGGGTACTTCATTTCGAAAGGGTGTTTACAGGAGGGGGGAATTGGGAGGGACCGCGGCTATTATTAGTTGGTCAAGACGTACCAATGCTAGACTCGGATATAACAAAACTAGAGGTGAGGGATGCGATTCGATCCATGAAAAATGGAAAAGCTCCTGGTCTAGACGGTTATACCAGCCGAGTTCTATAAAGAAGCCTTGAAAATTGATAAATGGACAGGATACATAGTAGGTATTTTTAACAAAATCTATGAAAAAGGAAGCTATCCAGATGAATGGTCCACATCAATACTGCATCCTATTTACAAGGGTAAGGGTGGAGTTAACAATCCGGACAATTACCGCGGTGTCTCTCTTCTGCCGGTGTTTGGAAAAATTTATTGCACAGTGCTATATAACAGGCTAAAAAATTGGATAAATGAAAATAATAAAATTTCACGATACCAAGCCGGGTTCAGGGAAGGCTTCAGGACGGCGGACAATCTATTTGTCCTGAGAACAGCAATTAACAGATGTTGAGTGTCAAACGAGGCAGGTTACACTGTACTTTTATAGATCTGAAAAAAGCATTTGACTCTGTTGAACGCAATGCCCTATGGCAGAAATTATGGCAACTAGGAGTATCGGGAACTATGATTAGGGCGCTAATGGGAATTTATAAAAAAGTGGAGTTCTGTGTTAAATATGGGAGGGACCAAGTTTCAGAAAATATAAAGGCAGTTAAGGGTGTTAAAACAGGGATGTGTATTGTCACCACTGTTATTTAACTTATTTATAGACGATGTAGCTTTGATGCTGGAAGTAGAGGGGATCGATGCTCCAACGGTGGGTGAGCGAAGTATTCCTGTTCTAATGTATGCAGATGACTTATGCCTCTTTTCCACAAAAATAGATGGCATGCAGAAGGGTTTAGATTTACTATCGACATACTGTACGACTTGGGGACTTACTGTTAACGTTAGCAAAACGAAAGCCATGACTTTTAAAAACGGGTCGGTATACAGCGGGAGGGAAAGGTGGACATACCGTGGTGAGAACTTAGAAAATGTTAAAAACTTTGTCTACTTGGGGATGACTTTGACAATGAATGGAAAATGGACGAGACACATCGAAAATGCAACAATGAGAGCTAGGTGCCGGACAAGCGAAATGCTTAATAATATGTCAAAATTCCGAAACATACCGATGCGTACACTAGAACAGGTTTATTCTTCGACTGTGAGAGCGACCATGCTGTATGGCTCAGAATTATGGGGTTGGGAACGAACGGGGACACTAGATAAAATTCAACCTATGTTTCTTAAGAAAGCAATGAGATTAGCAACGGGGACTTCAAATTGTGGCATACTGAAGGAATTCGGTACATTTTCGGACACAATAAGGGGCAAAATTATGGCTATTAAGTATTGGTTGGACATAATAAACGGGAATCAGGACTCGCTTAGAGCAGAGTGTTACAATGAACAGAAAAGGCAGTGTGTTTCGGGAGATTGGGTAATCGGTGTAGAAAGGGGATTGAAGGGCATAGGGATGGTTGGGTATGGGAGAGGAGTACGCGGAATAATAGAAATGTTTGGAGGACAGTTAAGAAGAGACTAATCGATATAGACAGACAGTATATAGAAGCAGAGTGTAGTCAGAAAATATCGCTCACCCTGCAGACAGAACTGAAACTTTCGTGGGGAAGGGAGAAATATATTGACTCTTTGGATGGGGATGATAAAAGTGCTATTGCATGGTTTCATTTGGGGGGATGGATGGCCCATAATTTAACAAATGAGGAAGGCATTAAAACTATGCCCACTATGCGATGACCATGAAAACTGGCAGCATATTATAGCATTCTGTAGAGAGACAGAACAACTTAGATTACAGATGCTGCCGGAGAGATTTCTCAAGTCGGATCGAGGGAGAGTGGCGTGTTGGGATCTTTTAGGACGGATCGAGAGTGAATCAAAAACATGCAAATTTTTGGGTACAGTAAGAAAATTGAGATATAACAAAATTGTAGATTAAGGATATATGTATTAACAATAAGAAGAATCTCAATATGGTCTTTGTTTTCGATCTTTAATCATGATAGTGCACTTAATGTCTGCAGGGACGGGGGGAGGGGGGTATGAGCGTGCGGTGTGTATATGTGTGGGGGTGTGTGGGTGTATGTGTGTGTGCTTTTTTTTCTAATTTGTTTTCTAGCATTTTTTTTAATATTAATGTACGGAATGTGGATGAATGTAGGTATGTATTATTTTGATTTAGTGCAGACATAGATTTTACTTATATGTAGCCTGTTATTGTTGTTTGATACAGGTGTATTTGTAGGTATTTGTTTATATTATTAGTTTTATTTTTTTATTCATGGAAAAATAATGCACGTACGGCCAAGCAGGCCCGTGCGCAATGTAAATGCATATGTATTTTCTTTATTCTGAAAAAAAAGGCAATAAATTCCATATTCTATTCTATTCTATTCTATTCTATTTGTGTACAGTTTTCCTAGAAATCGAATGTACTTGTGTTGTATCCCTCGACGTTCTAGTGCTTTTAGTATGGCTATGTGCTCCACCGAGTCCAAGGCTTTTGCAAAATCGACTAGTAATTATAAGAATGTAATAATGGAGAATTTATGCATGAGTTGGTAAGGATAGTTTGTTTACATCTGGTATATAGGAATCAAAGACCCCTTGATAGAACTAGTGGTAGTGGAAAGAGGAGTGATGACTTCGCTTTTGGAAGAAGTAAACAAAAAAGTTGGTAGTTTACATGATTCCAGCATACATGTATAGGGCCTACAAGGGTACTTAGAATAATGCAGATAAGAAAACTACAGGTGAACAGAAGAAATTTTCCAATGCGATTGTTAATAGAAGAATTAAATTCAAATTAAACAGATATTGAAAGCGTAATATTACAGACTAACATTTTGTTGAACGAAGATGATTAACAAAATTCAGAACACTGTGTGGAAGTGCAGAAAGAGGAAAATAACAACCAGTTAAGGTGTATATTAGATATGAAATTAATTAAGCAGTAGGTAAAAAATTAGATAAAGGGGATAAGACGATAAGAAATACGTGGTTTGATATTAAATCCATAGTAAAATTATAAAACGTCAATGAATACCACAAATAATGAACAGTACAAATATTTTTTTAATGCCCCATGTTGTCATTTCCACATTTCTGGTGTTCTCTCTTGGCATTGGCTTAATTATAACCTACTGCTGATGTTGGGGCGCCTAGAAGCCTGAGTTATGTTACCCCGATGAAATGATGTGTGATAAATGATAATGAAGCGCCAGGAGAGTACTTAACCTTAACTAAACTTAAATTCCAGACCATGGGCAACAAAAGGAATAATTTTATTTAAGAAACAAATCCTATGGTTTGATCGGGAATCGAACCCGGGACCTCATGAATAGTAGTCAGAGCCTGGTCACAGTATAAACATAAAATGAGAGAACTATTCCCAAACGAACAAAAATAGAGTATTTTATAAGACATTCTCAAAATAGTTGTTCATGTTATAATAAAAAAAATAGACGGTTTTATAGACAAGTTAATTCTATTAGGATCGGCCGCGGTTTACTAGTGCTCCTTGCCTGTGGTCCCGAGGGTCGCGGGTTCAAACCCGGCCGGGGTCGATGGATTTTTTAGGATGGAAAAATCCAAGGAGCAAGTCCTCCGGGAGGGACTTTAAGCCGTGGGTCCCGAGTCTGAAGATTTTCAGGCTCGTAAAAGATCCTTAAGCCTGAATTAAAATGCATATAAGCAAAATGTACCGAATTTTCCCGTCCTAGTACTACCTTGGTTTCCTAGATGTCAGTTTGAGACGGAACGCTGACCACTGACCACTCAAATGACATCTATACGAAAACAAGTGTAAGTAAATTAGTATGGTTCGAATTCTTCCCTGTAGGGGGAGAGCGCCTAAACCTCTGTTAAGGGAAACATGGGATTACAAGAAGATTTCTATTAGGAAGTATTTAAACTTCAATGAACAAAATGTTAAAATATATTCATCAAATATTTAAACTATATCACAATTCTGTGAGCAGAATTTTTTGTGAAAATAGTCAAATTTCAAAGAATTTATTAATGCATGGTAATCGGATATACAGTATATGATTTTAAGAAGTTAACAATCGTATCTGAGATTAGTTTTTACGTATACAAAGGAAATAAAATTGTAATCGTTAATACGCCGTAACGTAGTGGTTAAAGCACTGCGCTACAAGCCTGAAGGTCTCGGGTTCGAGTCCCGGTGGGGTCAGAATTTTTAAACTGACCCAAACCTTCTGGCGGCACTATGGCCCTGGGTTCGACTCAGCCTCTAACTGAAATGAGTACCAGACGCTTGTTCTGGGGTAAAGGCAGCCGTCACGCAGGGCTGACAACCCGGCTGACATCAAGTGCTGATTGTCAAGAAAAAGTGGGAGCCTTAACCTCCTACTACCCCAAGGGCCTCCTGAGGCCTGTAGTGGGATCACTTTACCTTTTTACTTTATCGTTAACCTCTGCTCTGTGACCAGGTATTACTTGTGCCAAACCCAATTTCGGATAATGTATGAGGGTGAAATAGCTGGAATTTGGGTTGGGAGTGAATTGATATAAGTATCGGTATGTGTACTACTAAATGTCTTAAAACAAGGGAAAGTCTCTAAGACTTCATTCTTTCCACTTTGCATGGAATAAGTTAAATTTATTTACCTGGATATCCTGGTCCTCCGGGTCCTCCTGGGTACGGTGGTCCTCCTGGACCTCCGGGTCCACCTGGACCTCCTGGTGTTCCTGGCGTGCCTGGTGTTCCTGGTTGTCCAGGTCTACCTGGAATTCCTCCTGGACCTGACGGCCCACTTGGGTAACCTCCTGGGTACGATGGTCCTCCTGGTCCTCCTGGTCCCCCTGGACCTCCGGGTCCACCTGAGTTAATATTAAAAAAAGTGGAATTAAGAATGGGAAACATGTGAATTTGTGAGGAACCTCCAGTTATTGATAGAATTTGTAAAGTTGGGTTTAAGATATAATTTATAATATATCTTTATTGTTACTTCATATCCCAGTTTAATTAAGATAAGGATTAAGAAACAAAGAAGTAGAGTTACATTAATTTATCAAAAGACATTGAATAAAGTAATCCAATATATAAACATGTTTGTTTGTTTGTTTTGTTTGTTCGTACTTTATACGCGGACATAACGTTGATCCGATTATGATGGGTTTTTTGTGAAATGTTCAGGAGATTGCCGGGATGAACATAGGCTATAAGAGAATTGAGATACTCAACTCCTACACCCTTAAAAACATCCTTTGTAGTGAAAAACGTGAAAAACTGCCTTTTTTACCCTTAAATGGCTTACGCTACCTAAACCATAACAAATACACAAAATTATTGTACACAGAATTAGTTCAAAAACCTCTACAGAAAAGTCCGCGACAGCATATGTTTATCTTTTACGGATAACTCACAATAAACATTTTTGTGTTTCATAGATTCCAAGAAGATCAGGATACGTAGATTCCCGGGCAAGCATAGCAACGAACGGCGGGTATTCTTTTATGGATAACTCAAAATAACGAATTTTGTCTTTCATCTCATTTATGCCAAGTACATCGGGATGCGTAGATTCCCGGGTAATCAGCACGGGGTATCTAAAAATTATAACGATATAAATTTATATTTATTTTTTCCTTTTACTTATTCAACTAAATGCAAAAATACATAATTTATTTAGGTGTAACAGCGCACGCCGGGTATTAGCTAGTAATTATATGAAAATAATTTTAGGCGTTTTATGCAAATTCGGTAAGGATGTTTTGTTTATATCCGGAATGTGGGAATCAAAACATCCATGTGAGAACCAGTGATTATGGAAATAAGATTGATGACTTGGCTTTTGGTAGAAACAAATAAATTGATTCATGATTCCAGCATTACTGTATAGAGTCTACAGTGATGCTTGGATGACAACAGATAAGATAACAACGAGAACATACCTTGGTGAACAGAATAAATGGTTGAAACAACATTATTGTTTACGGAAAAAGGAAGGGAGAATTAGTAGTAGTAGTAGTAGTAGTAGTAGGACTTTATTAGACAAAAGTAAGATATTTACAATATTATTTACAAATATGGGTCGCACGGGCAGTAAGCCGTACGTGCTTTTGACAGTCCGTTACAATAAAGAAATAATTGCTACTAGTGTGAAGAAAAATAAACAACAAAACAAAAAAAAAGCAATAACATTACAATTACATAAAGAAAACGCAATAATATTACAATTAACCCTTAAATTCGTAATGTATCCTTTTGGATACATCAGTTGGTTTAGTGAATTTAATATTTTTAATAAATCAGAAGCAAACGAACAAAAATAAACCACTTAAACAATAAGAAATATGTCGTAATGTCATACATAGGCCCACTTTCAAATAAAATATCTAAACACTTCAGAAAGTTGAACATTAATGTGGCATTTAAAACTAATAAAACTCTACAAAATATAATAAAAAACAATAAAACCAAAACAAAAAAAGAAAAATTATCAGGTGTATATAAATTGAAGTGTGGCACATGTGACAATGTCTATATAGGACAAACTGGTAGACCTTTTATATCTCGGATAAAGGAACACATGAGAGCATATAACAGAAATTTAGAAAATTCAAACTATGCCAACCACCTATTCCAATTTAATCATTGTTTCGATCCAATTTTGAAATTTTACATATTTGTGATAAGGGTAAGAAGTTAGATCTTTTGGAGGCTGTAGAAATTAATAAGTTTAAAAGTAGTAAAAAACTGTTAAATTCTCAACTTGATTTGAATGAATCCCCTTTGTTAAATTAAAAAAAAATAAATAAATATTGTTGTATTGTTGCTTAGATCAGTTGGAACACAATTCATAATTTGTTAACATGTCTGAAGAAGGTACAGTGTACCGAAACAGCTGTCACTAAATTATATAATAAATATGAAAATCAAATAAAACTACGTTTTATTTTTATTTAATTAATAAATATGGATTTTCATCAAGTAAACACCAACTCAATCGATCACTTAAATGTGTGTATAATTATGCAATATACCTAACAATAACAGTTATACAAGATTCCGTTCTCACTGCGGTCCGTCATATTCAAATAACTAACAGAAGAAATTTGTGTTTTGCCAATGGTTCCAGTTATGGAACATAAAGATAAACACGACAAAAACCCAGGCGATCCTTTTCACTAAATCAACCAGACGGTCACGCATCCAACTAACCTTGGGAACTCAAAATCTTCGCCTAGAACCTTCAGTGAAGTATCTTGGGGTCCATCTGGACCCCAAGCTTACGTTCAAAATTCATATTCGACATCTACAACATAAAGCAAATGCAGCAATTGCAATTTTATACCCATTTTTCAGGTCGAATACATTGTCACGTAAGATCAAGCTTTTACTGTATAAAAGCGTGATCCGCAGCATGCTACTGTACGGATGTGAGGCCTGGAGCATCCTCGCAAAACAGCATAAACGAAGAATACAAATTATACAGAATAAGTATTTGAAAATAATTTTTCAAGCACCGCGTTTCACAAGGATGACAGACAGACCTACACAACGTAGCGCAACTTCCCCATATTGATGCCATGATAACTGAAAATGTAAGCAAGATGCACAAATTTACATCTTTGCATACAAATTTTATGGTACGCAGTATTGGACGCTTGCCCCAGTGGCGTGCTGTACATAGAAACATATTCATCCGATTTACTCCTCATTAAATCCAGCCAGAGATTTGGCGATGTGCTCTCACCTGGAGTAGCGTGGCTCATTCCACAGTGCTGGATTTCCGACTCTCGGCTTGAAAGCAATGTGGTTTCTGATGTCCTGCTTCAGGTCATCACATCCCTATCTCTGTCCAAATTTCATCACCATTTGCACACAAACGCTAGCGTCGCCAAATAGGCTCGGGTTAAGTGAACTACAACCCTGTAATGATAGCCACTATTAACTTAGCTGCCAAAGAGCCCTAGTGGGTTCTAACGTACGCAGCACACTGGGTGAAGCTAGACTTCGCCTTATCCAGTCAGTCAGTCCAGTCAGTGTTTTGCCAATTTAAGGGTTAAATAATAACACAATAGCATTATACACTAAAAAAAGCAATAACATTACAATTACATACAAAGGGAGAATTATGGGATGTGATGAACCTGTTATGTTTTCCTGGGAAACGAGTAGAGTTATGCACAGTAATTAATAGAAAACTTTGGATTGCTAAATATTGATAGATATTAATCTAATGATTTTAACATAGCAAATGTGATGCAATTGCTCATTTCTTGGTTAAATAGTTCTGGGACTCCCGATCACTCTCGTGTGATTTCTATTCCCGCACGCGCCTTTGGCGTTCCACTCCCAAAGTAAGTAATCATTAGAAACAACGAAAGTGGGAAGCTAAAGAAGTGAGATTCGAGCAAAAGTAATTAATTAAACTGGTCAACATGATTTTTTGTCTCATGAGTACCAATAGTTGTACTTTAATGCAAGTTTTTTTATCGTGTTTTCAAATATGTATTCGGAATTTCTCCATCATCCACAGTTTTTTTAAATTTCAATTAATGGATTTAAATAAGTATTTTTTTAATAAACGTTTTTTTTCGTCCATTTGTCCATTGTAAAATAAAACCAAATGAGCTAACTCAGGAGATTTCAACTATGGAAAAGAGATATCAAGGCAAGTAGAATGCTAATATGCTGGCCGATTATTGTTGGAACATCAAGAGGGATGCTCCACATGCGAAATATAGCAGAAAATCGTCATTTCTTACTTTCTAGGTGAGTCCGAATGTACGAATATTGTGTAGTTACGAATGTAGAAAATATTAAAGGTTTGAAATTATAAATTCCTGTCTCTGCGAAACCTTGTGTGATTGAGAAAAACCCGGTATCATATTTGAATTCAGGAGAAATCACGCTATCAGAATCACATATTTTTCTTTCTGAGACAAAAAAAAGTTTCTTTTTCTGTTGCTGAGTGTTATTTGACCGGCTGTAATGTCCATATCTGGATTCTAGTTCAATTAAATGTCATGGATGTTTGTGTGGAAGTATTCATTTTTCAAAGAATACATGACATTCGGATATATGAGATTTTAAGATATTATTAATACTGTTAGATGATACATATAGGAAGCCACGTATAATAAGAACAGTTAAGTATCATAGGTTGCGATGGGCAGGACATGTAGCACGTATGGGGGATGAAAAAGGTGCATGAAAATGTTTGGTAGGAAAAGCAGAGGGAAAACGCCCAGTTGGTAGACCAAGAATGAGGTGGGAGAATAACTTGTCCATGATTTGAGGGAAGTAGATTATACAGGGGATGATTTGAAAATATTTGCTCAGGATAGGGAAGTATGGAGAGATTATGTCAGCGCGGCCATGAATCTACGGATTCGACAGGTCCAGTGAGTTAGTTATTTTGTTAATTTATATTAGCTTTTAAATCTGGAATAAAATTGTAATCGATAACCTCTCTTCTGGATCCAAGCTTTACTTGTATCCAGTCGTGCTAATCCTACACCCGGATAAAGAATGAGGGTAAACAGCTGGTATTTAGTTATTGCAAATGCTTCGATATGGGTATGTGCACTGCTATATACTTCAATCCGGGAAAAATGACTAACACTGGTAAAATATAACACAAATTAATGGGTTTCATTTTTTTTCACTTTACATGGAATTAAATGTATTTACCTGGATATCCTGGTCCTCCGGGTCCTCCTGGGTACGGTGGTCCTCCTGGACCTCCGGGTCCACCTGGACCTCCTGGTGTTCCTGGCGTGCCTGGTTTCCCTGGTTGTCCAGGTCTACCTGGAACTCCTCCTGGACCTGATGGTCCGCTTGGGTAACCTCCTGGATACTGTGGCCCACCTGGTCCTCCTGGTCCCCCTGGACCTCCGGGTCCACCTGAAATTGTATTTCAAAAAATGAAATTAAGAATACGAAACATGTCAAATTGTGAGGAATTCAAGTTAATGATAGAATTTTTAAAGTTTGGTTTAAGACATGTTTTATACTTCTTTAACGTTGCTCATGCACCAATCAAAGAAAAGAAGAAAGAAATAAGTTATTTTATATGAATTAGAAAAAGTCTTTGACTCAACTCTAATTATGATATTAAATTAATTTGGCAGTTTTTGTACAAAGATGGGTAATGATATTTTTGTTTACATCCGGCATGTGGGAATCATTCCTCCATTATATAACCAATGATAAGGGAAATAAGATTGATGACCCATGTCCAACTCAGGGTCGAGTAGAAGATTGAGATGAGATGAAGCCCCTATATTCTCAGGGTCTGTGAACGACAAGTGTGCCGGCCGACCACACTTGACGCATCGTCACAGAGGCAGTTAAACCAAGCGGATGAGATGAGCATGGAGAAATGGTGGAATGAAATTGTGGCTGGGAAAACGGCAGAAACCTCGTGAAAACCTGCCCAAGCTCCGTTTCGTCCACCACGAAACCCACATAGAGTGACGGGTGTAAAATTGATAAGGGGTGGGAAAAAATTTAGTTTTAAGCTAACTCAGTTTGACAAGTATTTTTGATATAGTGTGATTGGTAAAAACCTTGAAGTTGGTAAGTGGAAAATATGATGTAATTTCGAAATAAGGCATATTTATAAGGGTTTGTATGTACGAGTAGTTTCATGGACTTAACTCATGCCCCAAACGAGAGTAAATGACCAATCACATTTCAATGAATTTTGATTTATAAATTCACAGTCGTTTTTCACCTCGATTTTATCAATTTAATTTTATCGTTTTAAAATCATGCTCCTCCTTTTTAACATTCGGAATAGGTCAGAGTACTATTTTTCAGTGTGTGATTCTCTAGGAAATACTTTGAATATAACAATTTACATATTAAGATGTAAGAATTCTAGAATGCATGTGGCTACCAGATTGTGTGTGTATATATATATAGTGTACGAATGAAACCAGGTAGTGCTTGCGGGATATAATATAAAAACATTTGTAGCAATTGTTTATACCACATAAAAGAAACCACTGTTTGCACTTTCTTAAATGTATCATTTTCCAGGAATTTACGTTCCAGAAAAATATAATTGATATATTTACATCATAGGACATCAGAAATTAATTAATAACCTATAATGTTGTTTATAAACAGTTTGATTTGTTTATTTTTTCTCCACTTGGGTGCATTCTTACAATATTGCGATCCTTTGGCAGTAAATAATAGGATCTGGTTGCAGTGATAAACAAATGAAGCATAACAAACGTTTCGCATTTGTTTTCAAACATCGCCGTTTACATTAAATATATAAATATTTTAAACTAACTATATTTAAATAATGATATGTGAGTAAACAGCTTAATTTTATTCGTTAAATAGTCCTAACAAATGCCACTCCCGATTTCCAAATTCTCTAGATAAATTGGAAATCACTCGTGGCATTACTTATGATAATGAGTCATATAAATAGAATGAGTAAAAAAACAGCGACTCGTAACTTTTTTGTGAATCCACCACAAGGAAATCGACGAAGAGGTAGATCAAAATCCAGATGATGGGATTGTGTATCTAAAATTCTGACTTAGTGCAGGATCGTCAGGTACAAGATGAGATCCAAGGAGACAGATGAATGGAAGTGATAAGTGTAGGAGGTGAAGATCCATGGGGAACTCGAGTCATTTAAGAAAATTAATATGTTCAATTTTGTTTGTTTACCTGGTCCTCCTGGTCCTCCCGGTCCTCCAGGAGCTCCTGGTGTGCCTGGGGCTCCTCCTGGTCCTGATGGTCCGCTAGGTTGACCTCCTGTCGCATAATAAATACTATTTTAACTTCATAACAATTCAATTCAATTTTAAATCTACTTGTTCCATAGACATAATACGAGGAGTCAGTTCTGTTGTTCCAACGAAATAAAAATATGCAGTTGCTTTGTTTAATATTTGATTATTTCTTCTTAACAGTTTAACACTATTTTTGTAATGTGTGATTAACTAATAGCATTACATTTCTAAACAATGCAATTAAGAATGAAATGTGGAATGGAACGAAATTAATTTGTGTTTCATAAGAAAAAAGGCTAGCTTCATCGGAGTTGATTAAGGTAATATACGACAAGCTGAATGATCGGGGTTCGAGTCCCGGTGGGACCGCAATTTTAATTTGGCCTAAACAAGTCGGCAGCATGGGTCTGGAGTCGACTTAGGGTCTAACGGATATGAGTACCAGGCGTTTCTTATTTGAGTAAAGTCGGCTGTCACTCAGCGCAGACAACCAATCTCAGATCTCGTGCCGATTGTCTAGAAAGGCGAGCGCCTAAATCCATTATTGCTCTATGGGCCTCATAAGCAAATAGTGGGATTCCTTTACCTTTTTACATAAAGCAGCGGGAAAACAATCTGCCATATTAATATACCAACAAGTGTAAATAGTTGATATAAAATTCTCTACTAATATTGTATTATTGCTTGTATTTAAAAAAAAGTTAATTAACAAAAGAAAATGCAAAAAGCATATTATTACGTTGAAAACGGATAACAATAGAATAACACAGTAAAACTTGTTTAATCCGGAACATGAATAATTCGGAAAACTCTCCAATGTGAACAAATTTATCGGTCCAGGCGAAATAATAGTAATTTCATGTGTATTTATTTTGCATAAAAAGGAATCTGTCCAACGCGGAAACGGAAGAATATTTCTGCACAATTTATGAAAAAAATTATAAAGCGGAAAGACAGAGAGATAAATTATTTCCACTCTTTTTAATACGCCAAGAAAACAATAAGGAATGATTCCTGCCGTCGGGCGAAATAGAGATTTTACCATTACTTGAAATTTTGTTTCGGTCTCACTGCACACCAGTTGTGCGAAATACAGATACTTGTCTTAAAAATAACCATTGCACTGTAAAATCTTAAATTAATTTAAATTCTGACTGATCTTTCACAGGTAGCGTTCTGAATTTACAGAATAAAGATGGCTAAAACGTATGTATCATTGTCATTAAACGAAAAAGTAGAAGTGACTGAAGATAAATTCCCTAATTTCCGGACCGATGCTCCGAAGTCAAGCTCTAGCCGTTGCTAAATCCTTAGGGAATAACAATTTCAAGACATCTTCAGGTTAGTTATCAGTTTTAAAAGTAGTGTGGAATGAAATTTGAGGGGAATCAAAGGATGTGGAAGAAAGTGTAGTTAGTGAGCGGAAACCGAAACTGCATACTTTAATTTCAGGATAGGCGCCTAAGAGACATTTTTAATGCTGACGCAACGAGACTCTTTTTTCGCGCGTTACCGTCGAAGTCGCTCGTACATACTATACTTCACTTTTCAACGGCAGCGGAACTATAGTTAATTTAAGGTACGTAAAAAGACGTATACGGTACCCTATAATCTAAGATTATTAATAAATTTTAGTTTTTTATAATACGGAATTTTGTCTAATGTGGAAAAAAAATTGGTCCGATGCGATTCCGCTTTGAGCTCGTTTTACTGTAGTTTGTGTCAAATAAAATGTACGTCACGCAGGAAGTTAGTAATCTCGCCCGATATTAATGGTCTACGGAATATTATTTACTTTGACTATTTAACTCATGTCCCAAATGAGAGTCAATGACCAATCACGTTTCAATGAATTTTGTTTTACAACTGAAGACAGCAGTGTTTCACCTCGCTCTTTATCGATTTCTCTTTACCAGCTCCTGCTTATGTGTTAAAGAAAGCTCCTCCTTTTTAATATTCCGAACACTACACAGCATTATTTTGCAGTGACTGACTCTCTAACAAATACGTTGAATATAGCACATAATGAACATATTCCTTCGACCTTACACATTTGATAATTATATTCTGTGTTCAATAATTGTGTTTTTAAATAATGATTTTACTGAGTTCTTTCTTAAAAGAATGATTAATAACCCATAATGTTGGTTTTAATATACAATTTGATGTGCTTCATTTTTTCTTCACTAGGGTGCATTCTTACGATATTGCGATCCTATTTGGCAATAAATAATATTATCATGTAGCAGTGATGAACAAAAGAAGCATAACTGAACATTTCTCATTTGTTTCCAAGCATCGCCGTTTACATTAAATAATATATATATATTAAATAAATGTATTTAAATAATGATTTATGAGTAAACAGCTTGATTTTATTGGTTAAATATTCCTAACAAATATCACACTTCATTTTAAAATTCTCTAGATAATTCGGAAATCACTCGTGGCATTACTTTTGATAAATTGGAGATACTCTTCATTTTTTATGGCGGCAACAATGCTCTGTCTACTGTGTCGATTCTAATGTACCTACAATATTATATTGATATTGTGAAAAGAAAAATTAATATCAGAACCAGGAATCGAACCGTGGACTTCTAGTTCTCCAGACTAATGTGCAGCCCACTACACCATTCGAGACTTGGCACAAATATTAACAATTGTTTCCACATATACAACTCTATAATTCTCGTTTCGTCCGCTGCCAGGTAGGTGACACTACCATCGTCAACGGCCGGCTTCGTTTAGAAGTATCTATATTTGAGAATTTTACACAACCACTTTCGTAAGCAGTAAACGATGTTAAATCTAACGTACCTGTACCTCTTGATGGGTTATTTCTTCATTTTATTAACTGTAATGGTAACAATAGTTAACTCTTGTCTATATGGCGGTGACGGTGAGAAAATTAAAATGCAATGATGCAAATTGGTATTCTGAAAGTGACCCAAGATATACTTACTTACTTACTTACTTACTTACTCACTGGCACTATCGAACCCGTTGGTTCATGGCCGCGCGGACATAAGCTCTCCATACATCCCTATCCTGAGCTAATGCTTTCCAATCATTCCCTGTATAATCTACTTCCCTCAAATCATACTTAATGTTATTCTCCCACCTCATTCTTGGTCTACCAACTGGGCGTTTTCCCTCTTGCTTTCCTACAAGAAGCTTCCATGCAAGTCTTTCATTCCCCATACGTGCAACATGTCCTGCCCATCGCAGTCTACGAGACTTAACTGTTCTTATTATATCTGGCTTCCTATAAAGACCATGTAGTTCATTGTTATGTAGTCTTCTCCATTCACCTGTCTGTTCATCTCTCTTTGGTCCAAAAATTTTCTAAGTACTTTATTCTCAAATACTTGTAATCTCCTTTCCTCCCTTAAAGTAAGAGTCCATGTTTCGCACCCATATAATATAAACTGGTAGAATAATAGTTTTTATATATTTTCAGTTTAATGTTTTCTTGAAAGGAGTTGGGACATCAAAAGTCTCTGCAATGCATAATAGTACGCATTTCCAGAATTGAGCCTATGTTTAATTTCTTTGTGGATCTCATTCAAATTTGTGATTATTGTTCTCAGGTATTTGAATTCAGCCACTTCCTCAAAATTTCCCTCACTTGTCATTAGCTGTCCATTTCCATTATGTAATGAATTTCTACGTGTGACCATATATTTAGTTTTATTTATATTTACTTCCAGTCCTAATTTCTTAGTGTTACTCAATAGTGTGTGCGTGTTGTCCTTTAGTATCTCCTCGCTATCGGCCAATAATTCTACATCTTCAGCATAAACTAACAGCTTATTAATACCATTCAGTTGTAAGCCTTCCTCATTCTCTAAAGATTTAATGGCATGCTCTAGTACAAAATTAAATAGTAGAGTAGATAGTGCATCTCCTTGCTTCAACCCATTCTAGATTTCAAAAGTGACCGAAAACTGTTTGCCTACACGCACCCTACTCTTTCTGCCATTGAGACACATTCGTATAAGTCTAACTAACTTTTTAGGAATTCCAAACTCCAGCAGGGACCCAAGATATTCCTAATAAATATATTTATTTACATCATTCATGTGACGGATATTTATGTCAAATAATGCATTGTGTGTATTAGAATCTTGAGAAATGTAACACGATGTAAGATGACAATAAGAAAACACATTATGTATATAAATATTATTAATGACTTTGCTAAAATATAGCATAAATTAAGGATTTCATTGTTTACGCTATGCATGGAATTAAAAGATAAATTTATGTACCTGGATATCCTGGTCCTACTGGTCCTCCGGGTCCTCCTGGACCTCCGGAACCAGGACCTCCTGGACCTCCTGGTGTACCTGGTGAGACAGAATAAATAAAACATTAGTTTCATAAATGTTACAAAATTTTCATACATTTCGTGATTATAAAAACAAAAGAATTTTATCTCATATTTTTAATTAAAAATAATTAGGGATTCATGTATTCTCTCTTCTTCTCTTCCTTTGATTAACTTAAGCTCTTTGTAAGTGCCCTCACTCCACCTGGCTCGAACTGGTTTTTAATGTTGAATATATACTGTATCTAAGGGTCTGTGTGTTGACCGCAATGCCATTCATGATATCTAAGGGCAAAAAAAAGTAACTAAAAATTAACTTGATCTAGTAACAAAGGAGAGGCTATGGTTCAACAATGGGCTACGACATTAATAATAAAAAAATAAATTATATCTTAAGCCTTCCCGAATGAGTGGTTACCTCATTAACAGGGCTATCTCCGCAATATATGCAATTAGTTTAATTAACAAACTAACTAACTCCGTGGCTCTATCGAACCCTTAGGTTCATGGACGCGCGGACATAAGCTCTCCATACATCCCTATCCTGGCATAATGTTTTCCAATCATTCCCTGTATAATTCAACTCCCTCAAATCAAGGATAATATCATTCTCCCGCCTCATTCATGGTCTACCAACTGGACGATTTCCCTCTGGTTCCCCTACAAGAAGCTCCAATAGGTGTCATGTGTCCTGCCCATCGCAGTTTACGAGACTTAACTATTATTATATCTGGCTTCCTATATATATCATGTAGCTCACTATTATGAAGTTTACTCCATTCACCTGTCTGTTCATCTCTTTTTGGCCCAAAAAATTTCCTAAGAACTTTATCTCAAATAATCGTAATCTCCTTTCCTCTCTTAACGTAAGAGTCCATGTTTTGCATCCATATGTTATAACTGGGAGAATAACTGTTTTATATATTTTCAGTTTAACGTTTTTTGAAAGGAGTGATAAGAGTCTCTGGTAATGCACAATAGCACGCATTACCAGAAATGAACCTATGTTTAAGTAATTTGATAATTAGTTTAATTAGCATAAATTATTGGATCAAAACAAATAGGTGTTCGATGACAGGACAAATTCTCGAAACCAATGTATTTTTATCTAACATTTCAAAGCACAAGTTTAGTAAAACAAAACATTTCCGCATTCGTTATCAGGGGGCAGTGCAACTTTCTCTGGATTCTAGTTCAATTGACTCATGAATCTGTTTGTGGAAATAGTCAAATTTCAAAGCGCGATATTCTGATATGTAGGATTTAAGGTATTATTAACAATCATTTCAAATATTGCGTTTTATGTCTAGAATGTCAAGAAAATTGTAATCTTTAACCTCTCCTCTGGATCCAAGAGTTACATTTATCCAATTGTACCAATCCCAAACTCGGAACAGGTATGAGGGCGAATAGCTATAAATTCGGTTTTGGGAGTGCACTGATATGAGTATATGCACTACTAAACACCTTAAACCCAGGAAAAAATAATAACATTGGAAAATGTAACACAAATTGTTTCATTGATTCCACTTCACATGGAATTATACGTCGTAAGTTCAATTTATTTACCTGGATAGCCTGGTCCTCCTGGTCCTCCTGGATATGGTGGTCCTCCTGGACCTCCTGGTCCACCTGGACCTCCTGGTGTTCCTGGCGTGCCTGGTGTTCCTGGTTGTCCAGGTCTTCCTGGAATTCCACCTGGACCTGATGGTCCGCTTGGGTAACCTCCTGGATACGATGGCCCTCCTGGTCCCCCTGGACCTCCTGGTCCACCTGAATTAATATTTCATAAAGTGTAATTATGAATGGAAAATATGGATTTGTGAATAGTCGCTAGTTAATGACAGAATTTGTAAAATTTTACTTAAGATACATTTTATATTATGTCTTTACTGTTACTTCATGCTCCGTTGCACGCGGACCTTTCTTTAGCACGACCTATCGGGAGAGGGATTATAAACTATGGATCACACATACTTCTTTGACCACACGAGAACATGGAGATTTTCCCTGAATGTGTGATCAGCTCAATGTCTGGGCCTCCTCTGACATAACACAACCTAATACTAAACATACCATTCACACCCGTAATCACATATAGTTTACATGCTTATATTCAAAGCGTAAGGCTTGTAGAATGTAGTTACTAACAGATAATTATTTCATTACAGGGACTCTTGTCGCCCCAACTCCTTTAAAAAAACCTTAAGTTGAAAATGTATAAAACAGTTATTCTCCCAGTTATATTGTATGGATTCTTGAAACATGGATTCTTACTTTAAGGGAGGAAAGGTGATTACGAGTATTTGAGAATAAAGTTCTTTGGAAAAAAATTGGACCAAAAAGAGACGAACAGACAAGTGAGTGGACAAAGGTACATAATAGTTGTCTACATTATATGTATAGGGTATTATAAGAACTGTTAAGTCTCATAGACTGCGACGGGCAGAGTATGTGGCAAGTATGGGGAATGAAATAGGTGCATGGAAGCATCTTGTAGGAAAACCAGAGGGAAAACGCCCAGTTGGTAGGTAGACCCATGATATGAAGGAAGTAAATTATACAGGGGATAATTGGAAAACATTAGCTCAGGATGAGGATGTATTGAGA
Source organism: Diploptera punctata (assembly GCA_030220185.1). Lineage (NCBI taxonomy): Eukaryota > Metazoa > Arthropoda > Insecta > Blattodea > Blaberidae > Diploptera > Diploptera punctata. Next base: position 2,189,443 of record JASPKZ010003857.1, read on the forward strand.
GCTTATGTCCGCGCGGCCATGAACCTACTGGTTGGATACAGCTAGTTAGTTAACAGATAATTATTTAATATATTCTCATAATTTTCGCACTCATTGTATACATTATTTTCCTTATTCAAACAATTCATAGCTCACGGGAAATCTGGTCTAACGGGATTCCCGGTCGCTCTCTCTTGCATTTTACTCTCGCGCATGCGTTTGGTATTCCTCTCTCGTGGGATGTGCCTCGTCAGAAGCAAAGAGACTGGGAAGCTGGAGGAGTGAGATTGAAGCGGGAGTGAATGTGTATTTGACCGGTTCAAGTGTCCACATCTGGATTTTAGTTCCATTAACTTTCATGGATGTTATAGTGCAAGTAGTCAACTTTCAAATTATTTATCAATGCGCTGTACTCATATACATGGAATTTTATGGTTTATTTAAGAATCGTATTAGAGATTAGATTCTAAATCTAGAAAATAAATAAAATGCTGTTGTCTAATTGCTGCATCTAACACAGAAGTCATTAGTAGTCCTACTCTCCAATACTCAATAAATAAATTTGTAATCGTTAACTTTTCCTCTGGGTCCAAGCATTACTTGTATCCAATAGTGCCAATTCCCAAGACCGGGTAAAGGATGAAGGTGAATAGCTGGAATTTAGATATTGGGAGTGCATTGTTACGAGTATATGGACTACTAAATACCTGAAACCCAGGAAAAAAGGACTAAAACTGTTAACATATAACATAAATTATTTCATTGTTTCTACTTTAAATGGAATTAAATATTTAATTTATTTACCTGGATATCCTGGTCCTCCGGGTCCTCCTGGATAAGGTGGTCCTCCTGGACCTCCAGGTCCACCTGGACCTCCTGGTCCACCTGGACCTCCTGGTGTTCCTGGCGTGCCTGGTGTCCCTGGTTGTCCTGGTCTACCTGGAATTCCTCCAGGACCTGATGGTCCGCTTGGGTAACCTCCTGGGTATGATGGCCCTCCTGGTCCCCCTGGACCTCCGGGTCCACCTGATTTTATATTTTTCATTTAGTATAATTAAAAATGTGAAACATCTGGATTTGTGAACAATTTCATATCTACATATTTGAGAACATGTGTGACAAATAAGAATTAAATGATCATTGATGTGGAAAATAGGACTACAGGGGTATATAGAGCATATTTTGCTTTCTCACCATGCTCAAAAGCCAGATAATACACACAAAATAAGAATATATAAATCTTTATTAAGACCTATAGTTACACTGGTCAACATGATTTTTGTCTCATGAGTACCAACAGTTGTACTTAATGCAGTTTTTTTATCGTGTTTTCAAATATGTATTCGGAATTTCTCCATCACCCACAGTGCTTTTTTTTATTTCAATTTCAATTAATGGATTTAAATAAGTATTTTTTTAATAATCTTTTTTCGTCCATTTGTCCATTGTAAAATAAAACTAAATGAGCTAACTCAGGAGATTTCCGCTATGGAAAAGAGATATCAAGGCAAATGGAATCCTAATATGCTGGCCAATTATTGTTGGACCATCAAGAAGGATGCTCCACAGGCGAAATATAGCAAAAAATCATAATTTCTTACTTTCTAGGTGAGTCCAAATGTTCGAATATTGTGTATTTACGAATGTAGAAAAAAATAAAGTGTTTGAAATTATAAATTCCTCTCTCTCGGAAACCTTGCGTGATAAAGAAAACCCGATATCATATTTGAATTCAGGAGAAACAATTCTATCAGAATCGCATATTTTTCTTTCTGAGACAAAAAAAAAATGTTTTGTTGCTCAGTGTAATTATGTCAGTCGAGACTTGGATATTGTACAGCATTAAGATATATTAATCGAGTTACTGCTTGTGGAGTGACAACACTAAGGAACATATTGCAAGCTGTAAAGTTGATAATAAGTGAAAAAAATGTAACTAACGCAGATTAATAATTGTTTAGATAAAGTGTCATGGGTAAAACTTTTAAAGTTGTTAAAGCGGAAAATACGATACAATATGGAATTAAGGCAGATGTATTAGAATTTGTATGTCGTTTCATGGACTATTTATTTTAACTAATGCTCAAAATGGGAGTCAATGACCAATCACGTTTCACTGAATTTTGTTTTACAACCAATCACAGTCATGTTTCATCTCGATATTTATCTAATTCTGTTTATCATATTAAAGAAAGCTCCTAATTTGTTATATTCTGAACAGGTCAGATTATTATTTTGCAGTGACTGACTGTCGAAAAAATACATTGAATATAGCAAATAATGAACAGATTTCTTCCAACTACACATTTGGCAAATGTGTGTTCAGTAATTGTGTTTTGAATAATTATTTTACTGAGTTGTTTACTAAAACAATAAATTAATAACCGACAATGTTGATTATAATATGCAGTTTGATGTGTTTCATTTTTCTCCACTAGGGTGCATTCTTACAATATTGTGATCCTATTTGGCAATAAATAATATGATCAAGTTGTAGCGAATAAACAAATTAAACATAACCACACATTTCTGACTTATTTTGAAACATCCCCGTTTACTTATATAAATATTTAAAATAACTATATTTAAATAATGATTTTTGAGTAAACAGCTTAATTTTATTATTTAAATAGTCTTAAAAAATGTCACTCTCGACTTCCAAATCCTCCATATAAATTCACTCGCTACTTCGTGACTCGTGACATTACTTATGATAAATATTTTAAAGTTGATAATGAGTGAAAAATAAGATACAATTTAGAATTAAGACAGATTTATAAGAAATTGGATGTAATGTCATGGATAAAAATTGCAAGTTAATAATGATGTAAATAAAATGGATGAAAAACAGTGCACAAAGTTTTTTGAGACCATCAAAAGGAGGTCGACGGAGAGGTAGATCCAAATCCAGGTAATGGGATTGTGTGTCTAAAATCATGAATAAATGTAAGATCAACAGGTGCAAGGTGAGATGCAAGTAGAGAGAAGAATGGAAGAGGTAAGTGGAGAGACGAAGGTCATTAGAGAAAATAATACATTATATTTTGCTTGTTTACCTGGTCCCCCTGGTCCTCCTGGTCCTCCCGGTCCTCCAGGAGCTCCTGGTGAACCTGGAGCTCCTGGTCTGCTTGGAATTCCTCCTGGTGCTGATGGTCCGCTTGGTTGACCTCCTGTCACAAAATAAACAGAATTTTAACTTTATAACAATTAAATTTGTTTATAAATATGTTTATTCCATAGACATGATACAAGGAGTCAGTTTTGTTGTTTCAACGAAATAAAAATATGCAGTTGCTTTCTTTAATATTTCATTGTTTATTTCTTAAGAGTTTGACACTATTTTGTCATGTAGAATTAGAATTAAATGATATAGATAGTTATGCGATAGGGCAAGTTTTATTTTGATCAAGTATCGAACCTGTGATCGTCCATTATAATTATAAACACATCAGTCAACTATTTTTATAAGCAATACAACTTTATGTTAACATGTATAGTAAATTATTTAGGAATTTCTTACTTATAAACCTGGTTTTGAATGCAAACGACCCAAGATATTGCTAAATAGTATATGCGAGGTTCGGAACTGGTTTTTACAGAAGCGAGGAAATGATTAAAAACCGAGCGATAGCGAAGTTTTTAATTACCGAGATTATGTAAAAACACTACACAAACGTGCGTTGTACATTACTTTTTGCACAATAGTGTTATCAAAATTATAAATAACAGCAAATATGTTGGAAATATTTGCGTTCATTATAAACAACTGATTAACGTTAACAGTCTGGCCACTGTTTATGTGGTAAATGCCGAAAATAATTTAGTTGAGACTACAGCAGGCAGTGACACCAATCAACGATAAAATGGCGGCACGTACGAATTTATTGTTTTATATTGTTTCAAATAAAGAAAGATCAGTTCATTTAAAATGTAGTGATTTGTTTCGTATAATGTGTATTAACACTACCTTTTGGTTATATTTTTGTATATATATTGTACGTAGTTTACATAAAGGGCAGTGGTTTTATTTCCCGTACTAGGTAGGTAAATTGTATTATTACAGTATAGATATTTAGTTATTTATAGGTTGGCAACCCCGAAATTTAGGAAATTGAACTTTCGATCATGGTCGTCATTGCTGTAAGTACGACAGACGCACTATCGTGCAAAAAAATATTTACTTACATCACTCGGGTAACGGATATTTATGTCAATGCATTGTGCGTATTAGATTCTTGAAGTATATAACATAATGTATGATGACAATAAGAAAACACACTATACACCGTGTTCCAAAATGATGAACGGGGTTTTAAGTAGTTGGCATAGCTTTACAAACGAAATTGGATGCTTGATTATTTGTTATAATGAAAGAAAAACTGTGAAAGTTTCATATCCTGTGTGCACTAATTCGTTTTTTATCGTTATCACCGTCACAGCTTTAAATTTGTCACAATGGCGACCCCTGTACAGAAGTCATTCTGTTTGTTGCAATTTGCGAAGTGTGGTTCCATTGTTGCAGTGCAGCGAGCTTTCCCACGGCAATTAGGAATTGATCTTCCGACAGATAAGAGTATCCGTCGATGGTATAAACAATTAGAAACAACTGGATGTATCTGTAAAAGGAAAAGTCCAGGACGTCTACGAACACGATACTGTTCTCGAACAATGGATAGCACGCGCCGGTCCGGATGACAATGTTTATTCCCAATGGTCTCCCGATCTCACACTTTGTGATTTCTTGTGGGGGTACGTGAAGGATCATGTGTACGTACCACCACTTCCGGTCGGCCTTCCAGACTTGAGAAGAAGGATTGATGCTGCTGTTGAATCCATTGCTCCAAATATGCTGACCAAGGTCATCATCATCACTCCAGGGATTAGGCAATTGCCCGTTCTGACTTCATAATGCATCAGGCCAACGTCTTCTAGGTCTATCAACATCACGTCATCCTCTTGCTTGATAATTTCTTGCTAACAATGGATATCTCTCCTTACTCATTCCATCCATATGATCAATCCATTTCTGTCTGTAATTCGTGACCTTATCCCATAAAGGCTGTACTTTCAATTCTTCTCTTATATCCTCATTACTTATTCTATCAAGTCTTGTACATGCTTTAACTTGTCTTAGGAACCTCATCTCCGCCGTCTGTATTCTATCCTTCTGTTTTTTTCATTGGAGCCCAAGTTTCACATCCATACAATATTGTGGGAACCGCCATAACATTATACATTTTTATCTTTGTTTCTTTTCTAATTTTATTTTTGAATGTTCTCTGTATTGTTCCACACACCGTCTGAAATTTATTTATTTTGGAGTCTATATCTCTTTCCACATTGTAGCCAACATCACAGCCCAAATATTTGAAACTAGGCATCTGTTCTATACTTTGATTTTCTAAAAAAAATTTTGGATCTCACTGGATTTCCTTACAGAAATCTTTAGATCATAATTATAATTTACATATATAATTTAACACTTAAATTGGCAAAACACAAATTTCTTCTGTTCGTTATTTAAATGTGGCGGACCGCAGTGAAAATGGAATCTTGTATAACTTTTATTATTAGTATATTGTATAATTAGATATACATTTGAGTCAATTATTTTTGTTTGTTTTATCCTGATTTATTTAAAATATTAAATTAATTGAAGCAACTGATGTATCCAAAAGGATACATTACGAATTTAAGGGTTAATGCATGCATAGATTTCTGTAAGTCGTCTTCATTTTTCTGTATTATGATTACATCGTCAGCAAATAGAAGATTATTTATGCACACTTTATTATCTATTCTTATTCCTGGATTCACTAAACTTTCCATTTATTTAAAATATCGTCTATATATATATATATATATATATATATATATATATATATATATATATTAAACAAAGTGGGTGATAAACTACATCCTTGTCGTAATCCAGTATTTGTTTTGATTGTATCTGTTCTTTTGAATCCGGTATCTATAATTATATTTGTGTCTTCATATAATTTCTTTATTGTTTCAACAAGGCACAGCGGGTATTCTTTCATTCGTAATATTTCCCATAATTTTTGTCTATTTACTCGATCGAAGACCAAGGTTTGTGTGGAATTCTACTATCGGCTAGATGTGTGCCTTGTGACGAAAGGTGCTCACAAAGAAACACTTATAAAGTATGTTATGAAAACTCGAAGAGTTTCTCTTCAATCCCATGTAAGTTTTGTTCTGATATAATTATATCATATAAGGGAAATTAAATAATTTTGAAACCTCGTCCATCATTTTTGAACACGGTGATATTTTAATATTATTAATAACTTACAGTGCTAAAATATAATAAAATTTAAATGTTTAATTGTTTCCACTTTGTATGAAATTGAAAAGGTAAATTTATTTACCTGGATATCCTGGTGCTACTGGTCCAACTACAGTTCCCGATGACCCTGTTGTGGCAAAATAAAGAAAACATTGTAAGAACTAAATGTTGTAAAAACTTTAAACGTATCATAGTTATTTAAAGCAAACAAATTTCATCAGAACTGTTTTTAATTTAAAAATTCTCTCATATTAACCTAGGCTCTTTGTAGATCGGTATTTTTAACGTGTCCTCACTCCACTCGGGTCGGACTGGTTTTTAACTATGGATTATGTACCTAAGGCATTCCCGGATGAGCGGTCAGCTCATTGCCGGAGCTACCTACGAGATAAATAGTTATGATGAGAGACAACATTGACTGCTGCAATATATTCATACTAAAGAACGGTCGGTGTACGACATGGCTGATGATGATAATCAGATAATTATCCAAGATTATTCCAGCCCTAAAATTCCCTGATATTTGTTTTGTTTGTCAGGAAAGACCCTGAAAAATACTCATCCAGTAACTTTTTCCCATCGGAGATCAAACCCTGTCCCGCTGCCTTCGAGGTGGCAACATATATATATATATATATATATATATATATATATATATATACTTTGGCCATTAACAATAAAAACAAATAAGTATATTTTGGCAACGAAAATGGATTTTATACAAAGGACAGCAATAATTTCAAAAAGAGAAAACATTAGGAACTCAGTTATAAGGGAGAAAATGAAGATTGAAGACACTATTGTAGATTATATTAAAACTCAGCAATTAAAGTGGTACGGACATGTCCAGCGAATGGAAGAGCATCGGCTACCAAAATCTGTTTTGGAATGGAAACCCGAGAGAAGACGAGGCAGAAGAAGACCTAAAACCTCCTGGAGTCAGGGAATATATGTATACATGAAGGACAAACATCTACAAGGAGATTGGATTGACCGACAAAATCGGCTATTAGGAATCGCACGATGTCAAAGACATTAATCAACCGATGATATATATGTTCGAGAAACTTTGCCGAACCGCATTCGGGTTTCAATATATGAGGCTATTACGTTACAGCTAGACCACTTAAATAATTAATCAAATATAAATAGCAACATGGCAATATTTTATCTCTTTGTGTCACAATAGAAAATTCTTCAGAAATATTTATAGAATAAAACTTTGAAAAATACAATAAAAATACAATAAATGTAATACGTGTATTGTATTCTATATTTACATAGTAGGTATTTTAATGCACTGCGATGGGCAGGACATGTTGCGCGTATAGGGAATGAAAGACGTGCATGGAAGCTTCTTGAAGGAAAGCCAGAGGGAAAACGCCCAGTTGGTACACCAAGAATGAGGTGGGAGAACAACATTAACTATGATTTGAGGGAAGTAGATTATACAGGGAATGATTGGAAAGCATTAGCTCAGGATAGGGATGTATGGAGAGCTTATGTCCGCGCGGCCATGAACCTACGGGTTCGATAGTGCCAGTGAGTGAGTAAGTAAGTAAGTATTTACATAGTAGGACATTTACTCTAAAATTACTTCTCAAAATAAAGTATTATTGCTGGAACTTTTAAAAGGTAAATTGTTCAAATAAGTTTTAAAATTATAGGAAATATTTTCTTCTTCTTCTTCCTTCCAAGTATTAGGCCAAGGCCTGTTACGATCCTATAGAAAATTTTCCCTCCAGCGTTTCATAGGACGGCCCAGTGATCTTCGTCCTCTTGGTATATAATTATAAACAGCTTTGGGGATCCGATTTGAACTCATTCTTTCAAGATGGTGTTTCCAATTTAGTTGGTACTGTTTAATATATTCCAAAATTGGCGTAGTCTTCAATTCTTTTAAGATATCGGTGTTCCTTTTCCGATCCCATCTGGTGTAACCCGCTGTTCTGCGCATGAATCTCATTTCACAAGCCGTTATTCTGCTTTCATGTTGTTTTCTTGGGTCCTCATCTAGGGGATATGTGGATGGCGACCACAAGGTGCCCAAGCTGAGCAAAACATTTCTTCCACTTACTTGTGTTTTGCACTCTTTTAACTTTACTATCTAACCTCTCTTGGTTAACTCTTGTTTTTTTCGACCCCGACGCTATTAGGGCATCCGAGGGCTAGGGAGTCTTTCCTTTCTTCCATTTCTTCTTTCCTTTATTTTCTTTTCTTCTCCAGAAAAGCCTGACCAGAGGCTATAAGATGGCAGCCCCATCACTGGTCTTGCCTTCCTTTGGCCAGCAACCAATCGAAGGGACTATTATTATGCTTTCAAGTCTTATACGAGGAAATATTTTAACAGAAAAAAACATCGTGTTCGCATTAAGAAATATCAGACATAAATGAGGTTAAAATATGTTTTATTTACCCGGTGTCGAACCAGAACCTTCAGGTCCTAGGACTCCGGCGGGTCCACTCTCAGATCCACTTCCATCAGGTTTTCCTCCAGGTACAGATGGTGTGCCTCCACATCCCTTAGGGAAGTATAAGTCTTTCCATTGTGTTATCTCGCCATGATGATGGTGATTGTGATCAGCATCTCTGTCAATTTAATGCAAGTAACGTTTTAGAACATGTTGTGCTTTTACTGAAAAATTTGATTGTAGTCATTATAATTAAAATCTTTAAAATCTAAAGTAATATTATGTTAATTCAAGTTTACTATTTAAATTTAAATTAGTGTTTAGGAAAATTTTAGCTCAGGATAGGGATGGATGGAATCAGATAAGCGATTCCGAAAACCATTGTTTCGACACTAATCTCTGTCACTTTCACATTTTAGTTTCCACTCAATAATAATAATAATAATAATAATAATAATAATAATAATAATAATAATAATAATAATAATAATAATAATTAAACATAGGCTCAATTCTGGAAATGCGTGCTATTATGCATTGCAGAGACTCTTGATGTCCCAACTCCTTTCAAAAAACGTTAAACTGAAAATATATAAAACTATTATTCTACCAGATATATTATATGGGTGCGAAACATGGACTCTTACTTTAAGGGAGGAAAGGAGATTACAAGTATTTGAGAATAAAGTACTTAGGAAAATTTTTGGACCAAAGAGAGATGAACAAACAAGTGAATGGAGAAAACTTCATAACAATGAACTACATGATCTTTATAGGAAGCCAGATATAATAAGAATAGTAAAGTCTCGTAGACTGCGATGGGCAGGACATGTTGCACGTATGGGGAATAAAAGACGTGCATGGAAGCTTCTTGTAGGAAAGCCAGAGGGAAAACGTCCAGTTGATAGACCAAGAATGAGGTGGGAGAATAACATTAACTATGATTTGAGGGAAGTAGATTATACAGGGAATGATTGGAAAGCATTAGCTCAGGATAGGGATGTATGAAGAGCTTATGTCCGCGCGGCCATGAACCTACGGTTTCGATAGTGCCAGTGAGTAAGTAAGTATAATAATAATAATAATAATAATAATAATAATAATAATAATAATAATAATAGCTTTATTTTACCTGACAGAGTTAGGCCTTGTCTGGCACTCAATCAGGTTTTAAAAGTACAAAAATGTAGTTTTATATCTACATTACAATAAACATAAACGATTATATGTTATAGCTGAATTCTGGAAATGCGTGCTACTGTGCATTACAGAGAGTCTTGACGTCCAACTCTTTTTAAAAAAACGTTAAACTGAAAATATATAAAACTATTTTTCTACCAGTTACATTATATGGATGCGAAACATGGACTCTTACTTTAAGGGAGGAAAGGGGATTACGAGTATTTCAGAATAAAGTTCTTAGGAAAAATGTTGGACCAAAGAGGAATGAACAGACAGGTGAATGGAGAATACTTGCATAGCAGTGAACTACATGGTCTTTATAGGAAGCCAGATATAATGAGAACAGTTAAGTCTCTTAGACTGCGATGGGCAAGACATGTGGCACATATGGGGAATGAAGGACGTGCATGGAAGTTTCTTGTAGGAAAACCAGAGGAAAAAGTTCCAGTTGGTAGACCAAGAATGAGGCGGGAGAATAACATTAAATATGATTTGAGGGAAGTAGATTATACAGGGGATGGTTGGAAAACATTAGCTCAGGATAGGGATGTATGGAGAGCTTATGTCCGCGCGGCCATGAACCTCCGGTTTCGATAGTGCCAGTGAGATAGTTAGTTAGATTACATGTTATAAATACAATACAATTATAAATTATAATGTATTTTTTTACTCTAGATTTAACGAATTAAATATAGGGCCGAATATGTACAAGATTCTCACCCCCTAAAGAATTCAAGGGTCAAACGTAAGTTCAATGGCATCAGGACTATCACCAATCGACTCAGCGACCTCGAAAACTGTGGATTTGACACTAATCTCGACCACTTTTTAAATCCTATCTTTTCAGTCCTTCACAAATCCCTTCACCACCATGGGGGTGATAAGATCAAAATGGGTTTAAATAATCTGGATTATCATCAATCTGTTTGGCTCATGAATCCGACACTAATTTCGTTCCTTTTTTTAAGTTTTCACCCTTCAGCACCCCGTCTAACCTCTTAGGGGTGCTACGGGTCAACGTTGGATATAAATTTCACCTGGACTGCCACTAATGGGATTAAAGACTCCAAAAAATTTAAATTCGACACTGATATATTTTTTAAAATTATATTTGGATGTCACCCCATCTCGCCCTTGTCACAGGGGTGCTTGGGGTTTCTAGTTCCCATAGAACCCTTTCCGGAGTGTAAGTTGTAGGCCTGTCCGTGCTGAGTTTGGTTTTAATTATTCCAGATGTTCCATAGTTTTGCTGGAAGAGTATATAGTTTGTTGCCGATCTTTTTTATTTCAGCCCCCATCTCATCATCATATTGGTGCTGGAGGTATTTTACCCCTTACAGCCACAATTCTCAATCGTAAGTTATTTTTGTACCAAATTTGGTTAAAAGTTGTCCAGGCCTTCGAGACTGATGGCACAGGCACACATACATACATTAGTTTCATGTTTCGTATTCTATCAATTATTGACAGTAACAAACAATTGAATTATAAATGTCATTAAAGTTAAATGAGTATATAGTTTGTTGCCGATCTTTTTTATTTCAGCCCCCATCTCATCATCATATTGGTGCTGGAGGTATTTTACCCCTTACAGCCACAATTCTCAATCGTAAGTTATTTTTGTACCAAATTTGGTTAAAAGTTGTCCAGGCCTTCGAGACTGATGGCACAGGCACACATACATACATTAGTTTCATGTTTCGTATTCTATCAATTATTGACAGTAACAAACAATTGAATTATAAATGTCATTAAAGTTAAATGAGGTCTTTAGAAACCAAGAGGCACAAGTGACAAATTTCTAATTTTGGAGTTAAGTGTAGATTTTGGTAGTTAAAGCAGATATTTATCTGAGTGGTCAATGGATACTAGTGAAAATCTGTCTGGTGCTGAAATCTAGTGGCTGAAGAGGAAACTGCTACCACAATCACATGTACAGTGTCTCAACTTTCAACATCATTTTCTCAAACCTAACCTTTTGTTACTTCTACTGCCTTGGCTTTTAATTGTCTCAAATAAATCTGTAGTGTAGCTATATAAGGCGGCTCCGTGGCGCAAGCGGTTAGATTCTCGCCTCTCACCGCTGAGGTCCCGAGTTCGAGTCTCGGCCATTCCATATGGGTTTTGCGGTGTACGAAACGGAGTTTGGGAAGGATTTATTCGGGGTTTCTCCCGTTTTCCCTGCCACAATTTCATTCCACCATTTCTCCATTCTCATCCATTTCGTTCATCTGCCCTTGTGATGGTGCGTCGGAGTTATCGGCCGGCACTCTTGTCATTCACAGACGTCTATATAAGGGACTTCATCTCATCTCATCCCTCGACCTACCCTGAGTTGGACATGAGTTGAGGATATGTAGTTTTATGTATAGGTATATAAACATTATATTATTGTTCATTCATTTAACATGTTGTGTTAATCTACTAGCGTAATATGTCAATACTAATAAAATTCATTGTTAAAACCGTTGAGGTGGAGAGTCATAAAATAAAATAAGTTAAAATACCTTCTTAGGTAAAATCCGTCGTCCTCAACTTTTAAAATATGTAATCTTTATGCCTGTAGGCCTTTCAGGACATCCGTCCCATCTTCAGCAGTTCATTCTTCGCTAGAACATTCTGTATGATGTTTGATGCTGCTGGTCCTAATGTGGCTTTGTGAGCGTAATATGTATTGTATATGAAGATCACCGTATCTTGTTGCATAAACAGTATTATGTTGTGTGGAGTACTATTAATAATTAAATTAATCTCTTGCATTTCATAAAATTTTAGATAGGCCTACATTTTTTTTTTTCGCGGTGGCCTACAGTTTATGTTTTTATGCTTCTAATTCCGAGGGACGCGATTCAAACTCGGCCGTGCTAAATGGATGTTTTTGGAATGGAAAAATGAAAGAAGCAACACCTCCGGGAGGTACTTTAAGCCATGGGTCCCGAGTCTGGAGATTTTCAGCCTCGTAAAAGAACGACAAGCCTGGATAAAGACTCCTCTGTGCAAAATTTACCGAATGAACCCATCCTAGTACTACCTTGATTTCCTAGATGTCACTATGAGGCCAAAAGTTGTCCCCGGGCCACTCAATGACATATATCCGAATACAAGCGTAAATAAAAATTAGCATGGCCCTAAATCGCATTAAGAGACGCAAGGCTTACCCATAGGTTCAAGGCCGCTCGGACTTAAGCTCTCCATACATCTCTATCCTGAGTTAATGTTTTCCAATCATTCCCTGTATAATCCACTTCCCTCAAATCACAGTTAATGCTATTCTCCCACCTCATTCTTGGTTTACCAACTGGGCATTATCCGTCTGGTTTTCCTACAAGAAGTTTCCATATACTTTCGTATCCCATTCGTGCCACATATCCTGCCCATCGCAGTCTACGAGACTTAACTGTTCTTATTATATCTTCCTTCCTATAAAGACCATGTAGTTCGCTGTTATGTAATCATCTCCATTCACCTGTCTGTTCATGGTCCAAAAATTTTCCTAAGAACTTTATTCTCAAATACTCATAATCTTCTTTCCTCCCTCAAAGCAAGAGTCTGTATTTCGGATCCATATAATATAACTGGTAGAATAACAGTTTTATATATTTTCAGTTTAAGGTTTTTTGAAAGGAGTTGGGACGTCAAGAGTCTCTGTAATGCATAATAGCACGCATTTCCAGAATTGAGCCTATGTCTAATTTCTTTGTGCATCAAGACTTGCTAATACTAAAAATAATGAGCTATCAAACAATTGTACAGATTTCATATTACGTACAATTTTGAAGTGTATAGTTACGAACTATAATGTGGGATGTTGAAGCATGAGTTACACTGGTCCAGTATTGAGTTCTTATCGTAAGGAAGATGTGTGTTGATAATGAATGCAATATGTAAACATACCCGTCGCCTTCGCCTCCGTGACCGCCTCCTTCCACGTCCTGAGGGTTGTGAGGATGCAGGAATAGTTCCACCGGTTCTCCTTGCTTAACGACCCGGTAACCCCAGCCATCTGACACATAAAACGTGACGCGAGGCTTGCCGTTCGGGTCTACGTAGCCGTAGCATCCGTACACCACTCCATCAGGTCCTCTGTTCTCGTGGTGAAACTGGCCATCTGGTCCAACCTCATAACCGAACTCGTAAGAACCTGACAAACATATATCAATCTTAATTATGCATCTGAAAAAAAAAAATTGAGAAATCATACAAATAAATATAATGTTTTGAAATGTTAGTGTAAAAAGTGGTTCAATATTAATTGTTCTTCTTCTTCTTTCTTTCATATGATAGACCTAGTTATTTTAGTATATTACGATGCGAGGTTGGAAAGTGTAAAACACTTCAGAAACGTGCGTTGCACATTATTTTTTGCGCGATGGTGTTTTTAAAATAATAAATAATAGTAAAATAATACCTTTGTTGGAAGTATTTGACTTCGTTATAAACAACTGACTAACGTTAACAGTGTGAGCAATGTTTATTAGTTGAAACAACAGGAGGCTTTGCGAACAATTATTGATAAAATGGCCGCAAGTTCGTATTTATTGTTTTATGTTGTTTCAAATAAAGTTCAGTTCATTTAAAATGCAGTGATTTGTTTCGTATAATGTATATTAACACTACCTCTTGGATATTTTCTGTATATACATTGTACGTAGTATACATAGAGGGCAGTGGTTTTACTTCCCGCACGTGGGTGTAAATGTAATATTACAGTATAATTATTTAGGTTGGGAATCCCGTAATGTAGGAAGTTGAACTTTCAATCATGGTCGCCATTGCTGTAAGTAGGTACGAAAAAATGCACTATCGCGCAAAAATTTACTTTACATATAATAGGGGGCACGCTGTAGCGTACTGCGCTACAAGCCGGAAGGTCCAGGGTTGGAGTCCCGGTGGGGTGACGATTTTTAAACTGACCCAAACCTTCTGGCGGCACTATGTCCCTGGGGTCGACTCAGCCTCTAACTGAAATGAGTACCAGACGCTTGTTCTGGGGTAAAGGCGTCCGTCACGCAGGGCTGACAACCCGGCTGACATCAAGTGCTGATTGTCCAGAAATAAGTGGGAGCCCTTATCTCCTACTAGCCCAAGGGCCTCCTGAGGCCTGTAGTGGGATCACTTTACCTTTACCTAATATTTATGCAATACTCTACGATTTAATTTTATAAACTTAACACTTAAATTGGCAAAACGCAAACTTCTAGTGTCAGTTTTTTAAATGTGGCGGACCGCAGTGAAAATGAAATCATGTATAACTGTTATTATTAGGTAGGCCTATATTGTGTAATTCAACACACATATAAGTAATTTATATTCTTGTGTTTCCTTCCGCTTTATAAAAAATATTGAATTAAACCAATTTATGTATCCTAGAGGATACATTTCCAATTTAAGGATTCATGAATAATGGTATTTAAAAAAAAAGTTGTAATACAATTGTAGTAACCGTGCGGTAAAATTACATAACAAAACGTTTACTCATTTCTATATTAACCTGTAAAAAAAGCTGTTAAGTTAAAAGTAGAAAAAATGCAAGTCAAATGCAAATTAAATTGTAAAATTATGCAAGAATTTTCTTGTAAATAGTAACACTTTGCAAGAAATTACTTAATTAGCTATTCATACCATTTCACCCTTGAGATTTGTAAAGTAGCAATACAATGGTATGAATAGCTGCTCACGTCTAAACTAATTGTGACATTGAAAATGTTTTTTAAAGGAGCATTTCCTGGTGCAAGCGTACGATTCTCTTAATCTTCTTCTTCTTCTTTCTTCCAAGTATTAGGCCAAGGCCTGTTACGATCCTATAGAAAATTTTCCCTCCAGCGTTTCATAGGAACGGCCCAGTGATCTTCGTCCTCTTGGTATATAATTATAAACAGCTTTGGGGGATCCGATTTGAACTCATTCTTTCAAGATGGTTTTTCCAATTTAGTTGGTATTGTTTAATATATTCAAAAACTGGCGTAGTCTTCAATTCTTTAAAGATATCGGTGTTCCTTTTCCGATCCCTTCTGTTGTAACCCGCTGTTCTGCGCATGAATCTCATTTCATAAGCCGTTATTCTGCTTTCATGTTGTCTTTCTAGTGTCTATGCTTCACTACCAAAGGTCAACACTGGTCTAGCCAAAGTGTTACATTAACGTAATCTGGTGTTTTTTGTACAAGGGATGGTTTCATAACTTAATCAATAATTCCCAAACTTTTATTATAACTAGTAATTTTTTCAGGGATATCCTTTTCATCCCACATAGAGAGATACTATCCAAGATATTAAATTGATTAGATCTCTCTAAAATTTTATTCTGGAGACAGATTTTACTTTGTATGGGGTCCTTCCCATGAAATGCCACAATTTTAGTTTTGTTAATTGATATTTCCATATTAAATTTGGCAGCTATTTTTTGTAAATTATAAATTGATCGTTGCAGATCATTTTCGGAAAGTGCCAGAAGAGCTAAATCGTCTGCAAAAAGAATAGCATCGAGTTTGAGGTTCCTATTGATGAGTATATAATCTCGTTGTGTTTTCCTCCATTTATTTATTAATTTATTCATATATATATATAATGAAAAGCACCGGTGAAAGTCCACATCCCTGTCTTACTCCAGTGTTGATCTTTTCCCAAGAAGATAATTTGCCATCTTAATCTTCGTAGAATAAATTTTCATTATGTCTTATTTTCAATTAATTTTTAATTATTGACTGTTAAATGTGAAGGTAATTCAGTACTCTTCTAAAATTTACCAAATTATTATTTTTAATGGAATATTCCACAATATAGTGATTTGACGCCAGAGGTTCCTATCCAAAGCATCTTCTTCCCTCAAATCTCTAGCTTCCATACTTCTCACTCCATCTATCCAACGTTCTCTAGGTCAGCCTCTTCCACTTCTTCCATTAGCTTTCCAATCAAGAATCTTCTTTGATATCCTCTCTTCTTCCATTCTTATTAGGTGTCCATAACCTTGTCAAACTTTTTTCTACTATTTTTCTAATATATATTTTTAACTTGCATAATTTCCCTTACCATGCTGTATCTGATTTTATCCCTCCTTAAAACAAATTAATTTTTAACTATTTTTTTTTTCAATTTAAATCAAAATAAAATAATTGTATTTAGAGGCACAAATCCAATACGAATCAAAATTGTAGTGCACATTTCAAGAGCGTTTTATGTAATGAATATAATTTTGGGTTTAAATGTAATGTATGTTTCGTTAATCGTAATAATTGCAAACATTTTTAATATTTGTGATTCTATAATCTTTGCCCTTATATGAACTATAGGACAGCATCTGAGAGATCGGATTTCCGTCTGTGCCATGGAAACTTTTAGTTTGTTTACTATGTTTTTGAAATGGATCATTTCGTCTCAGCTTAGTAGTTATTTGATATCAAAAGTGAGATCCGATTATGGACATTGAAAATTTTAATTGTTTAGGTTGTAATTTTACTATCAACAGAAAAACTGAAAGAAACATAAATATGAAACTGTCGAAATTTCAAATGATATGTGGAACTATACATAAAACATTAAAGAAGAGAAGAGATACTAGATTGAAGTTCTATAAAACATTGGCAGTCCCTGCATTATTTTATGGGAGTGAAACTTGGGCAATGACCAAAAAAATTACAAAGTAGAATACAAAGTGTATAAATGAACTTCCTTAGAAGAACAAAAGGCTGCACAAGATTGGATCGGATAAATAATGAAGATATAAGAACAGAGTTAAATAAATATATATATATATATATATATATATATATATATCCATTGAATGATAAAATCAAAGAATATAGAGAGAAATTGTTTACACAAGTAGAAAGAATGAATGTAACAAGGTTACCAAGAGCAGCATTCAACTACAAGCCAAGAGGTTGAAGGAAAGTAGGAAGGCCAATGAAAAGATGGACAGAATAACTGTGAGGCGGAACAGGCAATTTTTTGCCTAGCCCGTTAAGTGAGGAACAAGAAGAAGAAGAAGAAGAAAATAGAGTTGAAGGTCTGCGTCACGCTTACTACGAGATATTCGTTATTGTCATATGTTAGCCAGTGACATTAAGTGAAATATAACTTAAAGTACTAATTCTGTGTTTGTATACATTATTTTATTTATTTATTTATATTCAGATATTCTGTGTTTACACATCTCTCTGAGTTTAAAGTTTTATTTTCCTTCTCCACTCGTCTCTATCCATCCACTCCATGTCCTCCAGTCCTCTTGTTCTCATTCCAGTTCTAATTTCTTGCATCCATGAGTTTCGAGGTCTTCCTTTCGTTCTTCCAGGTGGATATCATTCCAATGTTTTTCTTGTAACCTTTCTTCTTGTATTAGTCATACATGCTCATATCAATGTCATTGCTTATATCTTATATATATATATATATATATATATATTGAATATTTAATATTAATTATCTCTCGTATTACTTTATTTCTTTTTTTTTTTTTCAATTAAAACATCTTGCTGCTCTCCTCAAGAAACCCATTTCCACCGATATATATGTACTTTATATAACTTTTATTACTTTATTTAGAATATCCTTTATCCCCCGACACACATAGAAAATTTCATAAAATTCGATCCAGTCGTTTAGGAGGAGTTCAGTGACAAACACTCGTACAGAAGAATTATATATGCATAAAGATAACTATTTTTATACTGAATTTGTTATAATTTTGTAATATTAATTTTACTTACTTGAATTGAAGATAACTATGTTTTATACTGAATTTGTTATAATTTTGTAATATTAATTTTACTTACTTGAATTGAAGTTCTGTTCCAAGTACTGAGTCTTTTCGCCGTCCTCTATGCTTACAACTACTTCCTTGTCGCCGTCACCCCTCTTTCGCTGACGCTTGGATCGCAATGCGCTTGCTTCTGATAAACATATTGCTATCAGAACCTATAAGAACAAAAAAAAAAGTTTATTTTAATTTCACCTGCTTGTGTATGTAGTTATAAAGAAAATAAAAATTGTCTGTGAAACTCTCTAAAAAAATTTGAAACAAGGTAGAATAATACATGAACTAGACCGAGTGGGATTTGTACTATGTAAAATAAGCATATCAGAAGTGCCGACTCACAGACACAATAAATACATTATATGAATCTAAAGATATTAATTATAATCCTATAATAGTTAATTAAAAATACGATAGGTGATTAAATATTGATGAAGTCCAACCTAATGTATGTAGGTGTCAATTAATTTCTTGATACCATCAGCTTGATATGCGAACTGGTTTATAACCGGTTAAATAACTTAAAGTCAGTGAACCTAATGTCTCTATCAATGTCACACTCTGGAAATGAATATAATTTAATTTATCAATGCCACGGTTTTATTCATTTAGGATAACTTCATCAGTGAATTACTTATTTATATTTATTTTATTAATAATAGCGTAGCCCATTGTTGATTCATGGCCTCTCCAAGAGGCCAAGTTATTTTTGGTTACTTTATTTGATCATAGATGTCACGGATAGCATGCGGCCAACACACCGACCCAATGAGACATCTAACAGGCAACTAGGACGTTCAGATCGGTAAATTTGCTTAGAGGCCTCTTTATTCAGGCTTCAGGATCATTTACGAGCCTGAAAATCTTCAGACTAGAGATATACGGCTTCAAGTCTCTCCCAGAGGATTTCTCGTTGGATTTTTCTGTACTAAAAATATCCATGGAAGGCAGCTGGGTTTGAAGCCGCGACCCTCGGGACCAGAGGCAAGCAGCATAACCACTAGTCCACCGCGGCCGACTTAAGTGAATTAGTATTAAAAATAATAATTTTAATCATATATATTTTAACGTTGTTCATTAAATTAATTGGCTAATTTATAAGTCCATACTAGAAAGTTTAATGTTATATGGATCGGAAGTTTGGACAATGACACATGTCAACAGAATAACTTCAGTTGAAATGGATTTTTGAAGAAGAGCTGCCAGAAAATCTCGACTGGAAGAAATTAGAAATACAGAAATTAGAAAATGGATGAATGCAGATAGAAATATTGAGATTGAACACAGAAGGCTAAAATGGTATGAACACGTAAGAAGAATGCAGGATGGAAGAATACCAAAGAAAGTCTATGCTTGGAAAATTGAAAGAAGGAGCAGAAAAGGAAGACCAAGAACAACCTGGAAGAATAACATTCAGAATTCAAAGAGGAATATATATATATATATATATATATATTAATTCGGAAGGATAACAAAGATAGTTTTACAGTGGTATGGACATGTACAACGGATGTCTGATGACCAGTGGCCTAAACAGGTGTTAGATTGGATGGTACCAGGCAGAAGGAAGAGGGGGAGAAGTAGAAGAACATGGTATGAGGGAATATATGATGCCATGATGAAGAGGAGTATGGAAGAGGAACAATGGGAAGATAGGAATCTCTGGAAAGCCGGAATCAAGGGCGAACTGCTCTAAAGAGGAAAGCTGTATTTGGTATTAGTTAGGTTTTTTTTTTAAAATTCATGTTATTTACTAAGAGTGGTTAGAGAAAACTCTCAATGATGAGGAAAATTCTCAAAATGATTTTTTTATTTGTAATTATTCATAGAGAAATGACAACTGATGAACTTTCGCTAATTAATTTTAAGGATTTGATACAGGGGTGATGATCATTACGTCATGTACATAACATAAGCTGTTAATGAGTGTTATTAAATAACATACAGGGCACCTGACTCAAGCTGTTCAGTTTATGATTGGGCAACCAGAAGGCGTCGAGATAAATGTGATCAGCGTTGACAGGTTTCGGAGATGGAAACAGGGGTTGGTAAAATGTTCATGTGAAAGTGATGAATTTTTGTCGATGTCTCGTAAGTTTATGTTAAACAGATGTTATATATGTCAATTGTTACATTTCTTACGCTTATGTTGCTAAGATTGTTTCAACAAAAGCTAATTGAACATAAGAATTTCAACAATGAAAGATATTCTTTGTCCATCCCTAGTTATGCGAAAATAAGCTCTACATACATTCCTATTCTGAGCCAACATTTTTCAGTTTCTAGTAGATAAGATAATTGAAGAATGATTTTGTTTTTAATATTTTCATCAAAACAACCTCAGGAGTTTCATTCTTTCGGAATTCGCTGAAAAAGTAGCTATATAAGCAGAAATTATATTCAAGTTTTGATGAACTTATAATACAAGCTTCCAGTTTGGCAACATGATATACTTTTATGTTTCCATAAAATATCGTTTGTTATTCACTCTCTTTTATAAATTTTCTCATATTTTTTTATCAAACTATCTAACAAAAGAACCAAGTTAGTGATTGAAAAAAAAAATGCTTCTCAAAGGTGCCAATAAAACAATAGTATATTACGATGCGAGGTTGGGAAGTGGTTTTTACAGAAGCGAGGAAAATGTTTAAAAAACCTCGCTCTCGCTCGGTTTTTAATTTCCGAGATTCTGTAAAACACTTCACAAACGTGCGTTGTACATTATTTTTCCCATGATGCTGTTTCCAAAATAATAAATAACAGTAAAATAATATCTTTGTTTGAAATATTTCCGTTCATATAAAACAAAAATGACTAACTTTAACAGTGTGGGCAATGTTTATTAGTTGAGACTTCAGCAGGCCGTGACACCAATCAGGGATAAAATGGCGGCAAGAACGTATTTATTGTTTTATATTGTGACACCAATCAGGGATAAAATGGCGGCAAGTACGTATTTATTATTTTATAGTGTTTCAAATAAAGTTCAGTTCGTTTAAAATGCAATGATTTATATCGTATAACGTATATTAACACTATTTTTGGATATATTTATGCATATAGATTGTACGTAGTACACATAAAGAGTAGTGGTTTTACTTCCCAAACGTGGTTTGTAATATGTAATATTACAGTATAGTTATTTAGGATGGAAACCCCGAAATGTAGGAAGTTGGACTTTCAATTATGGTCGCCATTGCTGTAAGTACGACAAAACGCACAATCGCGCAAAAAAAATTTACTTTATTTGAAATTTAAGCTTCAGTTCACTACGAAATATCAGATTATGCTTATCAATTCATTATCAACTCACCTTCCCTTGAAAATTATCCTACAGTTGATTAAAATAATAAAAACACTAGAGAATCGACAGATCATGGACAAAATGTTTATTAGTTTTACCTATGATTGATATAGAAATATAAACTCTATGTATGCATATAACTAATGGATTATTTAACTGTAAAACGTCCTGGAGTGACGCGAAAATTAACTTTATTATTAGATTATCCCCATTTTTCATCATCATCTGCCTTACAAGTATTAGGCCCAGTGGCCCGCCATCTCCGAAAAGGTCGACCCACAGCTCTTCTGCCTCGAGGAATGTAGTGAAGAATTTATTTTGTTATTCTGTGACGATCCATGCGCTGAATATGGGCTAGCCAATTGTTTCTATATTCTTGGAGATATTCATATATAGGTACGATGTTTAACTCTCTGGCTATTGTTGAATTTCTTTGGTGGTCTAGAAGGCTATAACCTGCAGTTCGTCGCAGAAATTTCATCTCCGTGGCTGTAATATGACGGTCATCCTGAGTTCTGATGG
The DNA here is from genome assembly GCA_030220185.1 of Diploptera punctata. NCBI lineage: Eukaryota > Metazoa > Arthropoda > Insecta > Blattodea > Blaberidae > Diploptera > Diploptera punctata. Next base: position 2,211,901 of record JASPKZ010003857.1, read on the forward strand.
TCCAAGCTTCACTGCCAGAACAGATTATGGGTCTAGCGAGAACTTTATAGATTTTCATTCTTGTGTGTGTCTGCACTTTTGATGGTTTAAAAACTTGGTTGATAATTCTTAAAGCTTTATTATAGTTTTGTATTTTAAAGGATATATCACATTCCTCATTATAAGTTAGATTATATCCCTAGTATTTAAATTTTTCACTAGGAATATCTGGTTTTGATGTTGAAAACTTAGAGATAGTTCTGGAGATTATTAAAATATATGTTACTAATATTGTCCCTTGCACAACAGATGGTGCGGAAATACACCTAACAAATCAGAGATATTTCAGAAATCTTGAATAGGTCAGTAGCACAGCATATGTTACACATATATCAAGAAAAAAAGTGGATACATTCATATACCAAGGTCATAACGTGTCGTTTCAAAACATTCAGTATTGAACTTTCAAACTATAAAATATCTTGTGTTCTTACATTATGTTATTTATAGTATATAAGTATGTATAGTAAAAAAAAATAACTCGTAGCGCGACAGGCCTAGAAGGCCCTTGGCCTACCAGACGGCTGCTGGCCTCACATCCACAGTGCTAATCACAGAATTAGACGATCATCTTACCAATGTAGAGGTGACATGTGGTGAGCATGTCGGGTCCGCCAGCCGTTATAGCTGGTCTTCTCAACCTGGAGTCGCTACTTATTGTAGCTACCCAAATGCCTCACGATGCTGGGTGGGCACCGGTCCCATACTGGCCGAAATTCCATGAGAAAATGTCTTCCCCCATGGGGGACTCGAACCAGCGCAAGTCCCGTAGCTAGGAGAGGGAAATTACGCAAGTTTAAAAAATATTAGAAAAAAATTGAAGAAAAACATTTGGAATGGTACGGTATGGACACCTCATAAGAATGGAAGAAGATACAATATCAAATAAGGTCCTTGATTGGAAAGCTAATGGAAGTTGTCGAACAAGCAGACCTAGAGAACGTTGGAAAGATGGGGTGAGAAGTATGGAAGCTAGAGGTTTGAGGGAAGAAGATGCTTCAGACAGGAACCTCTGGCGACAAATCACTTTGGGTTGAAGAAACACTGTATTGTGGAATATTCCTAATATATATATATATATATAAGGGTCCCGCGCCATAGCCGAGTGGTTGAGGCAAGAAGCCTTGGCGCAGAGCTACGGGACTCCCACTGGTTCGAGACCACGTGGGGGAAGAAATTTTCTCATGGTATTTCGGCCAGTATGGGACCGGTGATCACCCAGCATAGTGAGGCATTTAGGTAGCTAAAATAAGTAGCGGTTCCAGCTGTAACGGCTGGTGAACTCGCCATGCTGACCACATATCACCCCTACACTGGCTGATGATCATCCACCTCTGTGATTGACACATGTGGATGTGAGGCCAGCAACCGGCTGGTAGGCTAAGGGCCATCTAGGCCAGTCGCGCCAGGATTCCATTCCACTTGTGTACAAAATGCCGTGTCCATTGCAATCTACGAGATTTAAGTGTTCTTAATTATATTTGAATTGGTTTTTGACTCACTTCATATTTCTTGATTTTATGTAGACCGGTTTCGTCGCTAACTTTGCGACATTATTAATATTATTATTATTATTATTATTATTATTATTATTATTATTATTATTATTATTATTATTTCCGGTACTATGAAGTTACGGCTTTATGGTCTCTTGATGATCTGACTAGAATATCTTGCCCTCTAATCTAGTCCATATTAAAAAAAAACATAACATTAATTTCTAAACTGGACCAAACTAGTAGAAAACATGTGTGAACATTTTCAACAGTTTCCTGTTTCACATTTCTAGGTAATTTTATTTCGCAGTTGGCTGGATTGTCATAATATATTATCTGGAAGTAGTTAAACTTTAGGCTATTCTTTACAACACATGACGCGACTTATTATTATTTCGTAAACTGTGTGAATTAAAGAGAAGTGAGAGAATTGGTCAACCTAAAGCAGAGAGTATAAAATATGAATCCAGCAGAGTGAAGTTCCATCTTCTTCTTCTTCTTCTTCTTCTTGCAAGAATTGAACCTTTTTTGATTCTTTATGGTTCCAAGTATTATAACTGATGTATCCATCTCTTTCGTAGGCGTTTCTGATATATTCTTCTTTCTCTAGGTTGATAGTTCAAACTTTTCCTAGGCAATCTGTTGGTATACATTCTGCAGACATGTTCATACCATTTTCTCCTTGACTCTTCTATTTTATCTGTCAAATTGAATATCTGTAATTCTATACGAATATCTTCACTTCGTTTTTATCCATCAAAGTATATCCTGCACAAATCGTAAATACTTAATTTCTGCTTCTTCTATTATTTTAATTGTCTGTTTACTCAGAGTCAATATTTCTGAGGCATACAATGTTGCAGGTACAGCCAATACTTTATAAAATTTTTAATACGTTTCTTTTCTTACTTTCTTTCCCAGTGTTGTTTTAAGGGTGCCACATTAATATTGAAATATTTGTAATTCATTAATTATGTTTCATCGTATTAAACATACTGGAATTAACACGTATCAGTTAAAATTGCAGCAAATATTTAATGTTTACAAAAATACGTTACCAATTCAATTAGATGGAGCGGTTAATATTCCAGCATTATAGGATTTTTCTTTCTGATTGACCGATTAAACGTTTTAACGCATGCTGACGATTTGGTTATTACTCAAGAAAATGAAAATAATTTGCAGTACTCTTTACATCAATTAAATCAGTTATGCCAAGATTATAATTTTAAAATATCAAAAGAAAAAACAAAAATAATGGCATTTTGGGGAAATGATCATATAAGATCAAAAATCGTAATAGACAACAAACCTCTGGAACAAGTAACAAATTTTAATTATTTGGGTTGTAATTTTACTATAAACACAACAACTGAAAGAAACATAAATATGAAACTGTCGAAATTTCAAATGATATGTGGAACTATGTTTAAACTTTAAAGAATAAAACAAGAAGAGATACTAGATTGAAGTTTCATAAAACATTGGCAGTTCCTATATTACTTTATGGGAACAAAACTTGGGTAATGACCAAAAAATTACAAAGTAGAAAACAAAGCGCAAAAATGAACTTCCTTAGAAGAACAAAAGGCTGCACAAGATTGGATCGGATAAGGAATGAAGATATAAGAACAGAGTTAAATATATATCCATTGGATGAGAAAATCAGAGAATATAGAGAGAAATGGTTTACACATGTGGAAAAAAATGTATGTAACAAGATTACCAAGAGCAGCATTTAACTACAAGCCAAGAGTTTCAAGGAATGTAGGAAGGCCAATGAAAAGATGGACAGAAGAACTGTGGGGCGGTAAAGCCAATTTATGCCTAGCCCGTGAAGTGAAGAAGAAGAAGAAGATTGACCGCTAATTATTGGCATTTAACCTAACAGTGTACAAAGCACATTTCGCTTATAATGTATTAGTGGCCAATTTCTTATTAATGTCATTCATATCAAATAAAATGAATTAAATAATATAATTAAATATCAAAATATAATAAATCATATCAGATCTCACCAGATTGGATGGTTTGGTAATCTGATGAGAATGGATCAACATAAATTAGTCAGAAACTATATAAATGGAAGCCAACAGGAAGTAGAGATGTTGGTAGACCTAAAATGAGATGGCAGGATGATGTATGGGAGGATTTGAAGAAGATGAGGGTGACAAACCTTAACCCTTAAATTCGTAATGTATCCTTTTAGATACATCACTTGGTTTAGTTAATTTAATATTTCAAATAAATCAGAAGAAAACGAACAAAAATAAACCACTTAAATCTGTGTCTAATTATACAATATACCTAATAATAACAGTTATACAAGATTCCGTTTTCACTGCGGTCCGCCACATTCAAATATCTAACAGAATAAATTTGTGTTTTTGCCAACGAATACATTGTCACGTAAGATCAAGCTTTTACTGCATAAAAGCGTGATCCGCAGCATGCTACTGTACGGATGTGAGGCCTGGAGCATCCTCGCAAAACAGCATAAACGAAGAATACAAATTATACAGAATAAGTGTTTGAAAATAATTTTTCAAGCACCGCGTTTCACAAGGATGACAGACCTACACAACGTAGCGCAACTTCCCCATATTGATGCCATGATAACTGAAAATGTAAGCAAGATGCACAAATTTACATCTTTGCATACAAATTTTATGGTACGCAGTATTGGACGCTTGCCCCAGTGGCGTGCTGTACATAGAAACATATTCATCCGATTTACTCCTCATTAAATCCAGCCAGAGATTTGGCGATGTGCTCTCACCTGGAGTAGCGTGGCTCATTCCACAATGCTGGATTTCCGACTCTCGGCTTGAAAGCAATGTGGTTTCTGATGTCCTGCTTCAGGTCATCACATCCCTATCTCTGTCCAAATTTCATCACCATTTGCACACAAACGCTAGCGTCGCCAAATAGGCTCGGGTTAAGTGAACTACAACCCCGTAATGATAGCCACTATTAACTTAGCTGCCAAAGATCCCTAGTGGGTTCTAACATACGCAGCACACTGGGTGAAGCTAGACTTCGCTTTATCCAGTCAGTCAGTCAGTGTTTTGCCAATTTAAGTGTTAAATTGACAGAAGATAGAAGAGTCTGCAGGAAGATTATTGAGAAGGCCAAAACATTCAATTTTAAAGTTGTAGTGCCTTAAGATGATGATGATATTCACGTAAGCGTAATAATAAATATGATGATATTCACAGCAGATACAACTCAAGCAGCTATGTAATTTGAATTTCCTTATAGAGGATAGCTATATCAATATCCCAAATCGTTTCTATTGTAATGTAAATTATTTATTTATTTTTTATTTATTTATTTAGCCTGGTGGAGTTAAGGCCATGTGGCCTTCTCTTCCACTCACCAGGACAAACATATATTACATAAGAATATAACAATCTTAATTAACTCTAATATTAAACACTAAGTAAAAATTTGATCAAAAGATAATATCTAATATACATATTACGATCTATAATACAACCAGTTAATATTAGTTAAAATTAAGACTAAAACTAATAATAAAATGTATACAAGCAAGACATATTAAATTGTCCCTGTCTAGTGTATATAAAAAACAGGAAAATAATGAGATATAGAAAACTAATTTTACGATTATACAATATTTAAAACAAAACAAATAAAAATATTTGTTATTCTTAATATTATTTACATAAATAATTAAATATATTAATATTGCTAAAAGAATACTATCAGTGAGGTGTATAAGTCAGTTTGTTATTAAATAATCCTTTAGTTTGTTTTTGAAGGATGTTATAGTTTGACAGTCTCTGACATAGGGTGGAAGGGAATTCCATGTTTTGGTAAGTGACACCGTAAAAGATAATGAATAATATACAGTGTGATGAGGCGGGATATAAAGGACAATGTGCTGATGGGATCGAGTGTCAAGATTAGTGTGTCGGATAGTCTGATGAAGCGGCGTGATAAATAATTAGGCGATGATGTGTGAAGTATTTTATAGAGAAGGGATAGGGAATGGACAGTTCTACGATCTCTTAGACGAAACCACGATAATTGTTCCAGGGACGGTGTAACATGGTCAAATTTGCGAATACCACAAATAAAACGTGCGCAAGAATTATGAACACGTTGAAGTCTTTGAGTGGAAATAATATTTAAGTCTGTAAAAAGAGTGTCACAATAATCAAAATGGGGCATTGCAAGTGTTTCTACTTCTACTAACATTTTCCTAAGGGCGAATGGCAAACAATTTCGTACACGATTTAATGAATGTATTATTGAGAAGACTGTTTTGCATGTATGGTTTATTTGTGTATTCCAATTTAAGTTTTTGTCAATAAATACTCCTAGAATTTTTACTGTCTCACTATAAGGGATTTGAACTCCGTTTAGTGACACATGCGAAACTGTGTTTAGGTTAATTGTAGATAATAGTCTCTGATGACCCATAATGATTGATTGTGACTTTGTAGGATTTAATTGCAGTCCATATTTAACTGTCCAAGTCATTAGTGAGTCAAGATCCTCGTTAATTTTGGCAACAGCGTCATTTAGTGAATATTTGTCTGTGTGGATGTAGATTTGCATGTCGTCTGCAAATAAATTATGTTTGCAATGCTTTAGGGAGTTAGATATGTCATTTATGTAGATTGAAAAAAGCAAAGGTCCAAGTACCGAACCCTGTGTGGAAATTAGTATTTTGCGTGAAGATGAAGCTAAAGAAATTGAAGTTGTGCCAAGGTTGTGTTTGTCTCAAGGTAATTGATGCTTCATTTATTGTGTGAACCATTCATTCAAACAAATACTATAACACAACTAGCATGTTTACCTATTCATTGTTAACGCATCGAATGTAGAAACCAGTCCAGTCTAGATTCACAGGTCTTTACGCAAATTTAGTTTCTTTTTACACGCTTTATATCAGCTTGACCTGTATGTACGTAACTGAATCTTTCAACGCGATTTTCACCCGCTTAAAATCATTGGATCGACTTGAAACTTTGCGTACTTGTAAAAGACCCATGACTATATAATAATTTCATATTTTATTTCTAAAATCATGGCCAGAATCATCAGAAAATAAAAAAAGTGTCGTATCTATGTAACGGAATTTTTGAACACGATTTTCACCCACTTAGAAACATTGGATCGACTTGAAATTTCGTGTACTTGTAAAGGACCCGTGACAATACAATAATTTCATATTTTGTTTCTAGAATCCTGGCCAGAATCATCAGAAAATCAAAAAAACGAAAACTGGTATAATAGGTTGCAGACTTGTCGACTTTTTAGTCAATCGTTGTAAGAGCTCAGTTGGTAGAGCGGTATACTCTTAGTGGTATATAATTTCTGTAATCTATAGGTCGCTGGTTCAAGTCCGGCTGGGAGGGTTGTTTCTTAGAAGAGTATTACTTTCAGCTCATACTACAATAGAATCGAATTTAAAGATATTTACATTTTTATCTTATTCTGTAAAATATTAAAACTAAAAAATAAAAAATAAATAATAGTTTCAAAAAAACTAAAACAACACGCTTTATTAGAAAACCGAACTAAAAAAATGAAAAATAATTTTAATTTCCAAACATGCTTGGGATAAATAATTTTACCATCAAAAGCATGGGGTGCTTTTTATGATTTTTACATGTTCTTATTAGAGACTTTACTTTTACCAATATCTGTTTATTATCAAATATATTAATTGATAAAGAACACCCCACGCTTTTGATGGTAAAATTATTTATCCCAAGCATGTTGCAAATTAAAATTATTTTTCATTTTTTAGTTCGGTTTTCTAATAAAGCGTGTTGTTTTAGTTTTTAAAAATATTATTTACCTCTATCTATCTTCGGGTTTTTACAGTTGCTGTCGTCTTCCCGTGCCAAACCTCCAAAGCCTACGATCTTGGACATTTTCTATGCTTAGCCCTCTTGCTTGCATTGCTGTCTTCATTTTTTCCTTCCATCTTAACTATCGTCTCCCTCTTTTCTTCTTTTTGTTCGGATGCCATTGATATATTTGCTTCGGCCATCGCTCATCTTCTATTCTTAAAACATGTCCTAACCACTTTAATTCCTTCTCCTCAATTCTTTCAATATGCTTTATTCTGCTTCCATTATGTTTCTAATTTCCTTATTTGTGACATGTTCTAATTTAGACTTTCAAGCACTTCTGCTTAAATAATCCATTTCTAGAGCTATTAGTCTATACCTGTTGTACTTATTGATTGTCCATACCTCACTTCCATACATTGCAACAGATTCCACCAATGTTTTACCAATAATTGTTTTGTGTCTTTCCAAATATGCTTATGTCACCGTATGGAATTTAACGATATTATTTTGCTGCTCAATTCAGTTCTGTGTTTTATGTTCTCTTTGGCTATACATTTAATGTTATCCATAATTATTCCGAAATATTTAGTTTGTTTCGCTTGCTTTATTTGGATTCCTTCTTCCAATATTAAATTATATTTTTCTTCGCCAAATATTCTGTTTTTTTTTTTGTAAATTTACTGTGATTCCCATGGTTCATATGTGTTTTTCAATTTTCTTTTTAAATCTCAAATATATGCTAAAACACTTTAATTTTCCCCTCACTAAAAAAAATAGGGCATATATGTATATAATTCTAATATATTAGTCCACCGCTGTGGTCTCGAGGTAGCGTGGTACCTTGACACGCAGCGGGCCCGGGTTCGATCCTCGGTCTGAAGAGTTTCTTGAGTGAAGTTTTTATCGGGGTTTATCCCCACCTGTAAGACAAACGTCAGGAAATTTTAAGGCCCAAACGGTCCCCGAACATCATATGGCCATTGCAATTCTCATCATTCATATTCATTTTAGATTAAGCTTAGGATTAAGGACTCTTCTGGCGCACCACTATCATCATCACCCATCATATCATCGCGGCAACGTAACCGCGCTTTCCAGGCGCCCCAACCTGAGAAGTGGGTTACAATTACGACAATGCCAGCAGAGAACACCAGAAATGTTCAAAAGGACAACCTGGGACATTAAAAATAATTCTAATTTATTTCTCTTATTTCTATTGTGATTAAATTCTATATATGAGATTGAACACAGAAGGCTAAAATGGTATGGACACATTAGAAGAATGCAGGATGGAAGATTACTAAAGACCATCTATACATGGAAAATTAAAAGAAGGAGCAGAAGAGGAAGACCAAGAACAACGTGGAAGAATAAAATTCAAAATTCAATGAGGAAACAGATGAAGACACAGAGGACAGAGAACGATGCAGGTCTTTAATGAAGAGAAATTTGTGGATGTTTCTTGCAAACTGACGGTCTATAATTCCTAGCCATTTATGATTCTTTAATTCATGTTAATTACTAAGATTGGTTGGAGAAAACCCTTAATTAAATTAAACCCTGAATTAAATTAAATTCTAAACTGATATTAATTTTCACATCTTGTTTTAGTTCTTAATTATTTTGTTTTACTCGAAACTTTTAATCGATTATGGAAAAGTAGATTCCAAGATAGTCGATCTCTTAGTTTACTAACGACTGCATTAAGATGGAGAAGAATTGCTGTATTTCTTTATCTGATTGGTGTCGAATTATACTACAGGGTAAATAAAACTAATTTTAGTAGTAACCAAAATTACGGTAATAAAATTCTGAACGTTTCTTTGAAGAGGTGATACTACCCATAAGCTTTACAATCCATCCATAGTAATTCTGCCCGAAGGCAGGTCCTTCACTGCAATCATAGCATTTTCATGCTATGCTTGCAGCTTTACTAGGGAATTGTAGGTGTGGTAGCTTCCCGTTGCTTTCCACACCGGTGAAGGATGATGATGATGATGAAGTTAAGGATGATGGTGATGATGGCCATATGATTTCGGGGACCGTTTGGGCCTTAAAGTTTTCCTGACATTTGTCTTACAGGTGAGGTAAAACCCCGATAAAAACCTCACCCAGAAAAACTGCCCCGACCGGGGATCGAACCCGGGCCCGCTGCGTGACAAGGCAGCACGCTACCTCGAGACCACAGCGGTGGACAACTTTACAATAAGAATTTTAAATTACTTACGTCGTTAAAATCCGTAATCCACAACCTTAAATGTTATCTATTGTTGATAATCTAAGTAAATGAACTAATTTAGCAGAGAAATTGACATGTCCCTAGGAAATCAAATCCTGTACCTTTAGCCTTGAGCCTAGACGCTTATCATGAGACCGTAAGTCTAGTTATGGTTATTGGAATTTAACAGACAAAATGCTAATTTAATCGCTATATAAAATTAAAATGCACAAAGAAATTAAACATAGGCTCAATTCTGGAAATGCGTGCTATTATGCATTACAGAGACTTTTGATGTCCCAACTCCTTTCAAAAAACGTTAAGCTGAAAATATATAAAACTATTATTCTACCAGTTATATTATATGGGTGGACTCTTACTTTAAGGGAGGAAAGGAGATTGCGAGTATTTGAGAATAAAGTTCTTAGGAAAATTTTTGGACCAAAGAGAGATGAACAGACAGGTGAATGGAGAAGACTGCATAACAATGAACTACATGGTCTTTATAGGAAGCCAGATATAATAAGAACAGTTAAGTCTCGTAGACTGCGATGGACAGGACATGTTGCGCGTATGGGGAATGAAAGACGTGCATGGAAACTTCTTGTAGGAAAGCCAGAAGGAAAACGCCCAGTTGGTAGACCAAGAATGAGGTGGGAGAACAACATTAACTATGATTTGAGGGAAGTAGATTATACAGGGAATGATTGGAAAGCATTAGCTCAGGATAGGGATGTATGGAGAGCTTATGTCCGCGCGGCCATGAACTTACGGGTTCGATAGTGCCAGTGAGTAAGTAAAAGTAAGTATATAAAATTAAAATATAAAATTACAAAATTAAGTATCTGGTAAGTCTCAGCCAACTCAACTGAAATATACAGAGCTGCTCATAAAGAAGGAACAGACTTCTAACATTTATTTCTTCCAAAATACAAAAAATAGAAACACAGTTCAAACGTTCCTGGAAAGAGAAAAGTTTGAAGTTCTGATCACGGCAGCATTGGCGCTGTTGCTTGTCGTGTTGATTGTTTGTATTAAAATGGCGACACAACAGGACGTTGGATTGGAAGAGGAGGAGCAGAAGATCAACTTCATTACCGGTGGCCTCCCAGGTCACCCGACCTAACCCCGTGTGATTTTATCTATGCGGTTACGTAAAATACAGTGCTTTTATCCTCGGTATGCCTGACACTCTTGAAAATCTGCGATATCGAATTTGTTGAAGCTGTGAATTCGATAACTAGAGACCAGCTAATTCGTGTGTGGCAAGAAATGAGCCACCGTTTTGATATTTGTTGTGTAACACATGGTCCTCATATTGAATGTATAAAATGGTGAAATTTGAACGTTTCTCTTTCCAGGAACCCTGGAATTGTGTTTGTATGTTTTGTAGTTCAGTAGAAATAATTGTTTGAAGTCTGTTCCTTCTTTCTAAATAGCCCTGTATTTTAAAAACGCTGTAATATTTTAAAAACCGGTTCCATTCTCAAGATAATGTTGATTTGTTTCAGTTCAACTGATGATAAAACCGGTTCTAAAAGGACTGTAGTGTTTTAAAAGATTTATTAGCAGAGAAGATTGAACTTTACTAATTTTATAATTTTATATTATAATGGGGGGGGCAAAGGCTAATTGGGATTTCAGGATCATTGATCCGATTAAAAACACTGATGGAACTGATATTTAACCTCTGGAGTGAATTTCGGTGAAGTCCGGAGGGTCTAACATAACCTAATCCACTCTCCTCACCTACAAGTTTGGGCCCCACAGGACCTTCTTAACATCTTTTAAGATTTTAAGATGCAAAAGTGAGAGTGGGGTGTGGAAAGAAACGGGAAGTTACCACACCTATATATCCCTAGTAAAGCTGCAAACATGGCATGGTATGAATCTTTGTACGGTTTAAGGAAAGAGTGGAGAATACTTAGTTTGCAGTGAAAGACCTGCTCTTGGGCAGAACACTATGTATCTATGTATATTATAATATTTTATATTGTGACTAATGCCCACCGCTGTGGTTCAGAGGTAGCGTGCTGTATTGCCACGCAGCGGGCCCGGGTTCGGTCCCCGATCGGGACAAGTTTTCTCGGAGTTTTTCCTCACCTGTAAGACAAATATCAGGAAAGCTTTAAAGCCTAAACGGTCCCCGAATATCATTTTTAATATTAACCTCATTAAATTAAGTTCAGGATTATGGCCTCTCCTGGTGCATCATATATTGGGGCAGCGTAACTCCCCCTTTCAGACACCCATACCTAAGAACTGGGTTACAATACGCCAATGTCAGGAGACATTACCAGAAATGTCCTAATGACAAACTGGTGGAATTGAATATAAAAACATATTGTAACTAATTTTTCATGAATTTTATTAGTTTTGGTAATTTTATTAACATATTATATATTGACATTGAATCTTCAAGTACTTTGAAACCAAACCCTATTCCGACACAAAGGCATGTTACGGTTGTAAGCTTACTATAACAATATTGTGTTGTACATTGTAAAACAGGAATATTATCTTATGGTTTTGAGTGAATGTAATGAATTACATAAATCGTCTATAAGCGTCTTAAAAAATACAACATATTGTTATGAATGTTTGTTATGAATTTCATAAAATGCTTATAATAATTTTGGTTCTTAAAAAACACTTCACACGTTGAGACAGAAGCCTCATCATCATTTAAAAGCAAGTTTAACCAGAATCGTTGTCTTTCGAATATAGGACAATCAAATGAAACATGTTTTTGCGCGATATTGCGTTTTGTCGTACTTACTGCAATGGCAACTATGATTGAAACTTCAAATTCCTACATTTTAGGGTTTCCAATTTAAATGACTATCCATCCATCCATAGTAATTCTGCCCGAAGGCAGGTCCTTCACTGCAATCATAACATTTTCATGCTATGCTTGCAGCTTTACTAGGGAAATGAAGGTGTGGTAGCTTCCCGTTGCTTTCCACACCGGTGAAGGATGATGATGATGATGATGATAAGGATGATGATGATAACGATGGCCATATGATTTCGGGGACCGTTAAATGACTATAATGTAATAAAAGTAACTATACTGAAATATTACATGTTACAAACACGCGTGTGGGAAGTAAAACGACTGCCCTCTATGTATACTACATACAATGTATATACCAAAAAATATCCAAAAGGTAGTGTTGATATATACATTATACGAAACAAATCACTGCATTTTAAATGAACTGAATTTTATTTCAAACAATATAAAACAATAGATACATACTTGCCGCTATTTTATCACTAAATTGGTGTCACAGCTTTCTGTTGATTCAAGTAATAAACATTGCCTACACTGTTAACGTTAGTCAATTGCTTATAATGAACGCAAATATTTCCAACAAAGTTGTTATTGTTTTACTATTATTTATTATTTTGAAAACGCCATCGAGCAAAAAATAATGTACAAGGCACGTTTGAAGTGTTTTATGGAATCTCGGAAATTAAAAACCTGGCACTTTCCTGGATTGTGTAAAATCCACATCCCAAAATCGAATCGTAATATACTATTATAGATTGTATTGATTCTTGACATTTCCATTTTATTAACATAGATGATTTTTTAAAATATATTTACACCGAAATACGACTTACGAATAACGGCACAAAGGACCAGTGTTCAATAAATATCGTGCACTCAGTAAACTGGACAAGAAGTCTGTAATCCTGATGTTAAATAACTGGGGCAGGGTCCTTTAATTTTTTATTATATTTTTTGTTTTGTATTTTGCAACAGTGAAATTGACAATACTTTGCGAGTAAGAATCATATGTTGATGGTAACATAACATAAAGAAATACATATACTTTGTGCCACACCTTGATCCGAGAGAACAAAAGCGACAATTTTGCAAGTATGATAATGTACGCGAGGTGTCACAGAGGCCTGGCCTGTCATTCACTAATTTATACCTACATTCCTGACGGTGTTAAAAAGAACACCTTGCACAACTTGTCGACAGCTATAAACACATAATTAAATGTGTAACTTTCTCATTCATGTCTGAATATAAAGAATGGATAGTAATGACACTGGATTTCGTTTTATGACCTTACGGTTTAGGAAGGTGAAGGAAGCGATAAATCTTGACAAAACACTAGTTTTTAATTTGCCTATTTTGCTGTATGGACCTGTTTTATATTATTCCACATAAGCTTACGAATAGTTACACATACGTTAAAATGATAGAAAGCAATTCATGAATGAATGAGTCATTCTTTATATCTTACCTCATAGTTTATGTTTTCTTAAACATGGAAACTGCAGTTTCCAAGAGAATCATCTCTCTCATATTCAACCGACATTATGACTCATGGAAATGAACGAGATGGTTCTCTTCATCTCTCTCATATTCAACCGACATTATGACTCATGGAAATGAACGAGATGGTTCTCTTGAAAACTAGTTCCCATGTTTAAGAAAACATAAACTATGAGGTATCATATAATCATCATAGTACATTCACGAAGTTAGGCCATTTGTTGACCTGTTTCGACCTCAAGAGAAACACCATCCAAAAGTGTTTTGAGTGGATGTCCTGGTCTTTTTCTTCCTGCAGGTTGATATCTTAACATTTATTTGGGTATTCTGTGATCTTCCATTCGATGAACATGTTGCATCCATCTTGACTTATAATCAGAAATTTTGTTTTCTAAAGGTTCCATGTGTAATTCTTCTAAGATGTCTTCATTTTTTTTTGTGATCTAGTAGTGTGTATCCTACAGTCCTCCGAAGGTATCTCATTTCAGCAGATCTAATTCTGTGTATATCCTTCTGTTTCAACGTCCATACTTCGCTACCATACAAAAGAGTTGGAAGAGCCAGTGTTTTATACACTTTTAATCTTGAATGCTTTTGGACTATCTGTGGCTTCAAGATCGAATTTATTAACCCTAAAATTCTTAAAAATGTACATATTTTTGCATTTACATCCTTTTCGTCTTCATATGAGATATTGCATCCTAGATATGTAAAATTATTCTCCTGCTCCAAAATGTTATTGTCAAGTACAATTTTACTTCTGACAGGATCTACACCTTGAAATCCCATAATTCTTGTTTTTTCTGTAGATATCTTCAATCCATATTATTCTGTAATTTTGTTAAGTTCATACAGACCTTTCTGCAGATTATATTCTGAAACTATGAGGTAAGATATAAAAAATGGCTCATTAATTCATGAATTGAAAACCTCATAATGTTATCTCCCATATTTAACTATGAATAGAAAATAAACCTCTATCACAAGTGCTAAATTTTAATTATCTAGGTTGTGAATTGTCTTCTGGATATGGAATAACAAATGATATAGACAATAAATTACCAAAATTTCAAATGATATGTGGCACCATTCATAGATCACTAAAACATAAAACAAGGAAGTATACAAGATTGAAGTTCTACAAAACAATGGTGGTATCGGTACTTTTATACGGTAGTGAGTCCTGGGTAACAAATAAGAGGAGTTCCAATAGAATCAAAGTGCAGAAATGCCCTTTCTAAGAATGAACGAAGGATGCACAAAATTGGACCACATAAAAAATGAAGAAATAAGAAGTGCAATTAGAAATATATTGAATAAATGATAGAATTCAACAACATCGCGTCCGCTCGCAACAGCATGTTCAGAGAATGGAAGAAACAAGATTGCCCAAGATAGCATGTCATTATAAACCAAGAGGATTAAGGGATGTAGGAGGACCTAAGAAGAGATGGTAGGAATTTTTGTGAATTCGGCTGGCAACAGCATGTTCAGAGAATGGAAGAAACAAGATTGCCCAAGATAGCATATCATTATAAACCAAAAGGATTAAGGGATGTAGGAAGACCTAAGAAAGAGATGGTAGGAATCATGAATTCGGAACAAGCGAATCGCCTAAACCTTGAAGTGAAGAAGAAGAAGACGTTAAAAGAATTAACATTCCAAGAAGGAGTCTGACAATCCAGTCGACGCCGGGTCTCCTCCTGAGTATTAAGAACAATTTGCAATACAGGGTGTCTCTAAAGCCACTGTCCATTTCCACTGAAAACACTACTATTCTTTTCTTTTCTTTACACACACTGTTAGCTTAGTGCAACATGTTTAACACGGAAGAACCGGTTGCCATTGTTTGTACACGGGTACGTGGATTATCATATGAAGACGTCATAACTGAATTAACTCATAAATTCCGTAAACCAATCCCCAACAAAGCAATACATTCATCTGCTTGTAAACAAATTTAAGCGTACCGGCAGTGTGTGTGATAAGGCACGTCATGGACGACCACACGTATCAGCACAAACAATGCAGCAGATTCAAAATGTCAATGATAGTCCGAACGCATTAACTCGACGCCTCAATGGGAGTTGAATGCACTGTGGAAAATACAGTGTGGAAAATTCTTAACTTGTCTGCTTGATTTACGGAGTCGTATCACAGAAGCAGCAGACTTTTTAAGGTTTAAATGTTAAGGTATACAGTTTCATTTTACAGCCGAAAGACGGAGTATGTGTTTTAACCTAGATGGCGGTCATGTAGAATGACAGTAGAATTAGTGTAACACTTCACAATAACATTGATTTTTGAATCATTGTCTTCCATTATTGAAATAGACACTGCCTTTAGAGAGACCCTATAGAAACCGAGATTGATATTCATAATACCAATTCGCTATTATCATATTTTTCCATTTCATTGAAAGTCAAACAAGAAGTAGAATTATATTTCGCGTATCACAGCTTGAAATTCCTCGCGGTTTCGTGTTTTTCGATAACGAACTTACATTCTTCTTAAATACATTTTCATGTTTAGAATTTCTGCTTTTAAATGAAGGAAGATATAATAAGGAAATTTACATTTCTACATTTTATTGAAATTCATGTTTTGAAGTTCAAATAAAAGGTCTTATAAGTTCAGACATCAGCTATAACGGCTGGGGGACTCGACATGCTAACCACATGTCACCCCTACACTGGCTGTTGATCATCTACATCTGTGATTGACACATGTGGATGTGAAGGGCCAGCAGCCGGCTGGTAAAAGGGCAACCGCTGAAAAGTGGAAAGACCCTTAATCGGAATCGGATAAGTTCAGACATTTGAAAAATAATTCTTAATTCAAAATAAACATTGCTATTTAAAAGTCTTGTGTCATTTTACTTTCTTTTGTTGAGGGCTTGATATAATTATGATACGAATAAAATTTATTTTACAAAGACCAAAAAAATGTGATTTAATTCCCATGATCTCCAACTTAAAATCCAATAAAAACGTCTCGGGAGATATTAATATATGATGAAAAAAACATCATTCTAACATTTATAAATTACCGAAATACTTGTTTATTTAATTCAATCAATTTTTTCAAACAATATTTAGCCCCTTAGATAGTTTGTAGATTAATCACTCCATCTTCTCCGTTGCTCTTCAATGTTTCTTTGTCCAAATTATTTATAATAAAATCTTTCTGTGGATGCCTACAAGAGATAAACAGTCTATATTCAGGGAATACAAGGAGGTATTATCTTTATCTTGGGAAACTAAAACATTCTTAAAGATTGCGAAGTCCTCAACGCCAGAAAAGGTGGAGAAGAAGTACATAGGAATTACTGAACTAACGGAAGGTACACCTTCACATTTAGGACAATAAATGGGTCCGGTCACAGGATAGGTGGTGTATAGGCATGACTCAAAGTAACGAAGATGGCAACCTACCTGAGGGAAGAAACGGGACATATAATCCATTGAGCAAGGAGTTTGTACCTCCTTCACGGGAACTTCAGATGGCTTATAAGGAAAAAAGCCGAACGGATATACATTATAACCTATTCTTCTTCTTCTTCTTCCTTCCAAGTATTAGGCCAAGGCCTGTTACGATCCTATAGAAAATTTTCCCTCCAGCGTTTCATAGGACGGCCCAGTGATCTTCGTCCTCTTGGTATATAATTATAAACAGCTTTGGGGATCCGATTTGAACTCATTCTTTCAAGATGGTGTTTCCAATTTAGTTGGTACTGTTTAATATATTCCAAAATTGGCGTAGTCTTCAATTCTTTTAAGATATCGGTGTTCCTTTTCCGATCCCATCTGGTGTAACCCGCTGTTCTGCGCATGAATCTCATTTCACAAGCCGTTATTCTGCTTTCATGTTGTTTTCTTAGTGTCTATGCTTCACTACCATAGGTCAACACTGGTCTAGCCAAAGTGTTATATAAACGTAATCTGGTGTTTTTTTGTACAATGGATGGTTTCATAACTTGATTAATAATTCCTAAACTTTTATTATAACTAATAACTTTTTCAGGGATATCCTTTTCATCCCAGATAGAGAGATAATATCCAAGATATTTAAATTGATTAGATCTCTCTAAAATTTTATTCTGGAGACAGATTTTACTTTGTATGGGGTCCTTCCCATGAAATGCCATAATTTTAGTTTTGTTGACATTATAACCTATACGAAACTAAATTAGTGTAAATAATATTTTTATGTATTGACTTAGCCTTTCACGGCCGGAGTTGCTATGATAATCTTGATTAAGATTTTTGAGCTGTAGGCCATGGCCGTGAGACTTGAAGTTCCCCGACGTCTCTGGCGAAATGTCGGAAAACTCCAAGCCACAAGACCACGGCCTACAGCCCGGAAATCTTCTTCAAGATCAATATTTTTATGACGTATCTCAAGATTAAACTGCAGTGAACGCAAAAAAAAAAGTTATGAGTTATGTCTTTATCTTAATATATATTTTTTTCACTCTTTGTCAGTCCATGTGACAGACTTTTAATTTACTTTCAGAATATAGGAACTCGATTCTATATTTGTTTCTTACTCCCACAGAACAAGTGGATATGGCGTTATTAGAGCCTGTTATAAATCTCTGGTTTCGCTCTGACGACTTTGTAAGGGGGTTGGTAAAGGAATATTCAAATTCAAATGGTTGTGACAGTTTACTCCGTTCCGACTGCTGTACTCGAAACACAGATGTAAATTCTTTCGCTGTGGCGACGATAGTTATATAGGGTAAAGGCAGGTTCTTTCGTGATATTTGTAAAATCGCGATACTTAATTTTGAAGGTTCAATATGGTATTATCATTCCAAGAAGAATATTGGAATTAAGAAAATATGTTCTCTAAAGAGAAAATACCTTTACATTAACTATGATTTGAGGGAAGTAGGTTATACAGGGAATGATTGGAAAGCATTAGCTCAGGATAGGGATGTATGGAGAGCATATGTCCGCGCGGCCATGAATCTACAGGTTCGATACTGCCGGTGAGTAAGTAAGTAAGTAAGTAAGTAAGTAAAGAGATTACCTTTATTCTAAATACCTCAATATATTTTATCTCTCATTATAACTACAGAACAAAGTATCAACATTAAATGTCATGGAAATACAGATACCAAGGAAATACCGCCCTTTACCCTATATCAATTTAAAATCTGGCTTTCTATAATGCATTGTTATTCTATTTTTAAAATTATGGAATATAATAATTTTTATGAGATAAAAAAATGATAATAGTTGTATATCAGCAAGTAATTGTTGTATTCGCTACATCCTTTCGAATTAGAGTAATTTATTGTCATAATAAGAATGGGGAACAAACTCCTACTCGTGCAAGCAACACTGTCGCGGTTATTAATATTATTATGAATGGGCTAAGTGACGCCTCTCATTATCACTTTCATGAGAGTGAAACTTGTCAATTGGATCAGACAGTTCGGAGTAAGACAGTTCACTACGAGCCTCGCCCATCAGCACTTACGGAACTTTACAAATAAGTTAAACAAACTTTCTATCTTCCTTTTTTTGTCACTTACTTGTTGCTGTTTTATTTCTGCACACTTATCTTTGCTAGTCAGGAATTGCATCAAGACAATCTTAATGATATGCAATGCTTGTGATTCCATTAATTTAGATAGATCGAATTCGAAATTGAATTAATTTGGCTTTAGTTAGCAGAATTTCAATTGAATGGATATTGTCTTAGCAGCATGTTACTGAAATTACCATAAATTTCCAAACATTGATGTACCGAATGATTAAACGCTGATTAAATTTCATAAACACCTAATTAAATGTATTAAATTTACGGTAACACAATAAGATAATAAAATCGGTATTACATTTGAAATCAAGAGTGGCATTTGTTAGGACTATTTAACGAATAAAATCAAGAGTGGCATTTGTTAGGACTATTTAACGAATAAAATCAAGAGTGGCATTTGTTAGGACTATTTAACGAATAAAATCAAGAGTGGCATTTTTTAGGGACCATTTAACGAATAAAATCAAGAGTGGCATTTGTTAGGACTATTTAACGAATAAAATCAAGAGTGTCATTGGTTGCCTACCTACTCCATTTATAATTTTGCTTTTATAATATAATAATAAGAAGAAGAAAGGTTCGCCCTAATGGACATTGATTGTTCTTTATTCTTTGCTGTAGTTATTAAGCGATTTCATGTTTCTTGGGCATTTCGGTATATGATATCGTTCGCACTGTCCGCCACACAATTCACACACGCATTTATCACTAGTTTCGTGATATTTCTTGATTCTGCACACCTTATGATGAAAGCCATGTATCGCGTATCGTGTTACAACATGCCTTAGCTCTTGGTTGGTTTTCGTCCAGTTTCTGTCCAGCAAAGCTCCTGAGATGTAGAAATCAGCACCTATGGGACTATTCAACGAATAAAATCAAGAGTGGCATTTGTTAGGACTATTTAACGAATAAAATCAAGAGTGGCATTTGTTAGGATTTGAAATCAAGAGTAACATTTGTTAGGACTATTTAACGAATAAGAGTGGCATTTGTTAGGACTATTTAACGAATAAAATCAAGACTGGCATTTGTTAGGACTATTTAACGAATAAAATTAAGCCGTTTACTCACAAATCATTATTTAAATATTGTTATTTTAAAATGTTTGTATATTTAATGTAAACGCCGATGTTTGAAAACAAATGAGAAACGATTAGTTTCGCTTAATATGCTTCTTTTGTTTATCACTGCAACCATATCATTATTTATTGCCAAAGGAACGCGCTATTGTAAGAATGGACCCTAGTGGAGAAAAAAATGAAACGCATCAAACTGTATATTAATGAAATTCTGATCTCCTATGATGTAAATATGACACTTATATTTTTCTGGAATGTTATCATCAGGGAAAAAGTACATTTAAGAAAGTGCAAACAGTGTTTTTTTTTTGGTGGTATAATCAATTGCTACAAAGGTTTTTATATTAACTCCCTCATGCGCTATGTGTTGACATTCATGCACTATATATACAATCTTGGTAGCCGTATTTGTTAGAGAGTCAGTCACTGCAAAATAATGCTATGAACTATTCAGAATGTTAAAAAGGAGGTTCTTTCTTTATTATGATAACCTTTAGTTGGTAAATTCTATGCGAAACACGACTGTGATTGGTTGTAAATAAAAAATCAGTGAAATGTGATTGATCATTGACTCCTATTTGGAGCATGAGTTAAATAGTCCCTATAAATATATATTCAATTAATACTGATATCATAATTATGCTCTGTAAATATAAATATTATAAGAAAATATTTAATATTTGAAAGCATTTTTGTTTACATTTAAAATGGTATTATGGAATTTATTTTAATTTCTGTACCTTCTGATATTTCTTCTCCTATCTTCACTTTTATTCGCTGTTTCATATAAAGATTACTTATGAGCCTCCTCTCCTTCCAGATCAGTTTAATGGAATAACGTTGCAAATAATGTACAGTATGTTTCAAATTTGTTGTTACACCTTAAAGTAATTCTTATTATACAACTAATGTTATTTAGAAACGCTTTTTAACAGTGTAGACACATTTAAAAATATATTTTCCCTTAAAGAGCAGTATAGGCCTATCTACTATTATGTTTATGACTGGGCTCAACGTTAGAATAATTAATTATATGATTTTCCATGCAACATTCTTATGACACTGTTGCTCTAACATTTCGCGCTATTTAAACGTTTAGAAACGATAGTTCATTTCTTTTAGTATTATTAAATATTTATTTAGGTTCGGAAATTGTCGGATCTATCTCTCAATGATTTTTTTTTCTAAGTTAAGAAGCATCCACTGATACACAATATTATTCCACTAAAAACTAAACATATTATGCAACATTATTTTTGGGAGATATCCAACGTATTCATCGTTTACAAGTATACCACGTAGGTAGTACTTTATTCCTCCATTAAATAATAATTCGACACAATATGCCATATTTATTTTTTTTTGGATTACATATAGAAACATTTTTAATCATACACGGAGTTGCATAACCAGTAATAATTGATTTGGTCTCCATTAAAGCAACTATAAATAACCGTGAAAGTTATTACATCACATAGATTTATATTAGAGATTTGATTGTTTCCATTTCTTTATGGCGTCCATGCGCCGCGACGGTGTGAATAATGGCTTGCCAAACACGTTGTAAATCAATTTTGTAATGGCGTACATCACCGTCAAATAATTCTCTCTTTTGACAGCCAAATACAGTTAACCTATTTACATGTAAGGGCCTATGTTGATAGTTTGACATGTAAGAATTTCTGAAGGACATGTCATAACGTAATATTATAATGATATTGTGAAAAGAAAAAATTAATGTCTGAACCATGAATCTAACCGTGGACCTCTCCTTCTCCGTAGGAGTGTGCAGCCCACTACACCATTCTAGACTTGGTACAAACACCAACAATTCGTTCCACATATATTATATTGTATTGTAAGCCTATATTTTCCCTTTACAGAGATTTAGGCGCTCTCCCCCTACAGGGAAGAATTTGAACCCTACTAATTTAGTTACACTTGTTTTCGTATAGATGTCATTTTAGTGGTCCACGGCAAACACCCCACCACAAACTGACATATACATATACAAATCTATAATTCTCGTTTCGTCCGTTGCGAAGTAGGTGTCACTTTTTACAATGTCATTATAATATTATAACATGATCCATTATTGGAACTGTGTTAAAATAACAGTATTGGAAAATGTTAAATAACATCGTTTACTGCTTATAAAAGTGGTGATGTAAAATTCTCAAACATAGATACTACTAAATGAAGGCGGCCGTTGGCGATGGTAGTGACACATACCTGGCAGTGGACGAAATGATAATTATAGATTCGTATATGTGATAAGAATTGTTGATGTTTGTACCATGTCTAGAATGGTGTAGTGGGCTGCACACTCCTACGGAGAAGGAGAGGTCCACGGTTCGATTCCTGGTTCAGACATTAATTCTTCTTTTCACAATATCATTATAATATTATAATATGATTCATTGTTGGAACTGTGTTAAAATAACAGTATTGGAAAATGTTAAGTAACATAACGACCTATATTAATTTAATTATAATTTTACAT
Organism: Diploptera punctata; assembly: GCA_030220185.1. Taxonomy (NCBI): domain Eukaryota; kingdom Metazoa; phylum Arthropoda; class Insecta; order Blattodea; family Blaberidae; genus Diploptera; species Diploptera punctata. The sequence goes on from JASPKZ010003857.1 coordinate 2,234,917, forward strand.
GAGAACTGTACAAGAATCTATTTGTAATGCTTCAACTTGAAATCTATTTTTCTGTCAGGTCCCCTTGCAACTTATTGATAAGAGTGCAGTAAAAGCTCGTTATTCGAGTTTTCATTATTCGCGGGTTAACAAATTGTGACACAGTTCCTGTATTCGTGGATAAAAATTTATTTATTCGCCCATCTAGTCAGTGTATTAGAAGGATTAGTATCCTTTATTAACGCATCGGTTATTTATTTATATTTTTTTACTGCAGGCACGTATCTCACTTACTCTCGGGGGATACTTTCCGCAAATATGCCGCGAATACAGAAACCATGAATATGGAATGGTAATTTGTATGGTATATAGGGGATAAGTTCCAAGGCTACAAAAGAAGTAAAAATTATCATAAGTAATGCCACGAGCGATTTCCAAATCGTAATCGATAAATTCACGACTCACGAAGTGAGGAGAATTTGGAAATCAAGAATAACATTTGTTAGGATTATTTAACGAATAAAATTAAGCTGTTTACTCACAAATCATTATTTAAATATAATAATTTTAAAATATTTATACATTTAATGTAAACGGCGATGTTTGAAAACAAATGAGAAACGTTTGTTATACTTCATTTGTTCATCACTGCATCCAGATCATAATATTTATTACCAAAGGATCACAATATTGTAAGAATTCACCCTAGTGGAGAAAAAATGAAACACATCAAACGGTTTATAACCAACATTGTAGGTTGTTAATTAATTTCTGATGTCCTATGATGTAAATTATATTTTCCTGGAGCATTATTACCTGGGAAATAATACGTTTAAGAAAGTGCAAACAGTGGTTTCTTTTTATTATGATATAATCAATTACTACGAATGTTTTTCTATTATATCCCGCATGCAGTATCTGTTTACATTCGTGCACTATGTATACAATCTGGTAGCCTTATTTTTTAGTGCGTCAGTCATTGCAAAATAATGCTATGACCTATTCAGAATGTTAAAAAAGGAGGTGCTTGATTTTAATATGATAAAATTAATTTGATAAAATCGAGGTGAAAAAGACTGTGATTGGTTGTAAATCAAAATTCATTGAAATGTGATTGGTCATTCACTCGAATTTGGGGCATGAGTTAAATAATCAAATTAAATCAATTAATGAGAGATTTTGAACAATTTTTATTAATTATTACTGCCAGGTAAGGACTTAAAGAACTTAGTAATTTTTCCCCGATTTGCCGCTTTTAAAAGGTATTTCAATTCAGATTGATATTCAGCTGGAATTCAGCGACAGAATTCCTTATTTGTCTTCATATTTCTTGATTAATCATACAGTAGATTCATTAACATTGAAACAGCGTGATATACATGCAAACAACTCGCCAAAGCGTAAACGGTCAAGCATTTCTGTTTTTCGTCTAAGCTGCTACACTCCTTTTTCCCCCTTCGGAAATAATTACCTTTTCTTTTACTCGACATCATAAATTGGCAACAAAGCAGAAAAGACACGTGTTATTCAATCAAAATTATTGCAACGAATGACAAGTTGAAACAACAAAACACCGATCGTGACGAGGGTGGTATTTATCAACGGACATAGCGGCGCGTGAAATACGGCAGCGGTGGCTTTTAACAACGAACTTCAGGTTTAGTGACAATAAAGTTTGATTTACTTTGATATTAAATTGTCCATTTGATTTGAATCACTCTTTGTAAAAGTTAACGATGCGTTAATAAAGAATACTAATCCTTCTAATATACCGACTGGATCCGCGAATAAATATATTTTTAGCCGCTTATACAGGACCTGTGTCACAATTTTTAACCCGAGAATAAAGAGCTTTTACTGTATAGTCAATTATAAAACTATCAATTTGCCAAGAGAAATTGAGATTGATATTGCTTTTAATATCCTGTCTGACCACTAGAGGCAGTGCAAATATTTCATTCACTTATACATTTTACGTTACAGATGGGAAAGACTTATATCTTAGTGTAATTCCAAATCTATCTATCTTCGGGTTTTTACAGCTGCTGCCGTCTTCCCGTGCCAAACCACCAAAGCCTACGGTCTTGGGCATCTTCGATGCTTAGCCCTCAAGCTTGCATTACTGTCTTCTTGTTTTCCTTCCATGTTAACCTTGGTCTTCCTCTTTTCTTCTTTCGGTTCGGATGCCATTCATATAGTTGCTTCGGCCATCGCTCATCTTCCATTATTAAAACATATCCTAACCACTTTAATTCCTTCTCCTCAATTCTTTCAATTATGCTTTCTTCTGCTTCCATTATGTTTCTAATTTCCTTATTTGTGACATGTTATAATTTAGACTTTCTGGCACTTCTTCGTAAATAATCCATTTCTAGAGCTATTAGTCTATTCTTGTAGTACTTATTGATTGTCCATACCTCATTTCCGTACATTGCAACAGATTCCACCAAAGTTTTACCAATAATTGTTTTGTGTCTTTCCAAATATGCTTATCCCACCATATGGAATTTAACAATGATATTATTTTGCTACTCAGTTCAATTCTATGTTTTATGTTCTCTTTGCCTATACCTTAGATGTTATCCATAATCATTCCCAAATATTTAGTTTCTTTCACTTGCTTTATTTGGATTCCTTCTTCCAATATTAAATTTTCTCTTTCATTGCTATTTATTGCCAAATATTCTGTTTTTTGTAAATTTACTGTGAGACCCCATGATTCATATGTGTTTTTCAACCTTTTTATCATGAATTCCATATCAAATTTGTCTTGCGCTAAAACCAGTTGATCGTCGGCAAATTGTAATGTCAGCAAAAATATGTTGCCTGTTGGGATCCCCATACCTTTGCAGCTTTGTTTCCATTTCGTTAATATAAATTCTACATAAATATTAAATAAAATTGGTGATAGACTGCACCCTTGTTTCAATCCAAATACACACACACACATATATATATATATATATATATATATATATATATATATATATATATTAGTTTGGGGATAAAGTTCTCAGGAAATCTTTTTGGACCAAAGAGAGATGAACAGACAGGGGAATGGAGAAGACTTAACATAACGTTAAAATACATGATCTTTATAAGATTATAAGCAGGTATAATAAGAACAATTAAGTCTCGTAGATTGTGATGTGCAGTATTTTTATCACGAATGGGAAATCAAAGAGGGGCATGTAAACTTGTTGTAGGACAACCAGAGGGAAAACGGCCAGTTTCTGGAATAAGAATGAGGGCGGAATTTAACATAATTTTAGGGAGGTAGATTATACAGGGGATGACTGGAAAATATTAGCATAGGATAGGGATGAATGGAAAGCTCATGTCCGCGCGGCAATGAACTTGAGGGTTCGATAGTACCAGTGAGTTAGTTTTTTAGTTAGCTATTAGGTATGGCCAACACGCACACACTACCGAGTAACACTAAAAAAATTGAGACTGGAAGTAAATGTCAATAAAACTAGATATATGGTCACACATAAAAATTCATTATATAATGGAAATGGAGAGCTAATAACAAATGAGGGAAATTTTGAGGAAATGGCTGAATTCAAATACCTAGGAACAATGATCACAAACAGGAATGAGATGCTCAAAGAAATTAAACATAGGCTGAATTCTGGAAATGCGTGCTATTATGCATTACAGAGACTCTTGACTTCCCAACTCCTTTCAAAAACGTTAAACTGAAAATATACAAAACTATTATTCTACCAGTTATATTATTTGGATGCGAAACATGGAGTCTTACTTTAAGGAAGGAAAGGAGATTACGAGCATTTGAGAATAAAGTTCTTAGGAAAATTTTGGACCAACGAGAGATGAACAGACAGGTGAATGGAGAAGACTGCATAACAGTGAATTACATGGTCTTTATAGGAAGCCAGATATAATGAGAACAGTTAAGTCTCGTAGACTGCGATGAGCAGAACATGTGGCACGAATGGGGAATGATAGACAGTAGAGGTGGATTTGCATTCATTTTTTTGACTGAATATGCAAGAATTTTATTTCCCACCATACCTACTATCATGTTCTTATTCTCTTCTCCCATGAGAAGAAAACAAGAGGGAAAACGCCCAATTGGTAGACCAAGAATGCGGTGGAAGAATAACATTAATTATTATTTGAGGGAGGTAGATTATAGAGGGGATGATTGGAAGACATTGGCTCAGGATAGGGATATATGGAGAACTAATGTCCTCGCGGCCATGAACCTACGGGTTCGATAGTGCCAGTGAGTTAGTTTGTTAGTTTATTAGGTATGATATCACTTGAGATTCGTAACAATAATTAGGTTATTCGCCATTTAACCATTAGAAACGCTGGCGGCACCAAAAGCATCTGAAACTACTATTTATTTGTTGGAAGTCGTGACGCATGTTAATGCAATTAAATTAGCACCTACTCTAGAGCTGATTTTCGTAAATTACATAGCATCAGGATTCATTAAAAAGTAACCTGTAAGTAAGCTTTTCAGTTGAGTAATTGTAGAACAATTGCTGATGAATTATCAACTGTAATATTGTGGAAACGTTTGAACAAAACATCTTTAATAGACAACAATAATAATATCTGTCTTTATCTTAGAATAACCTTCTTCTTCATAGGCACTTTTTCAAGCACCACGCAACCCGGTCCTTACAGACACACGTCCTATCGGGAGAGGATTTAAAATTCTGAATGACACACATCATTGTTGATCACACAAGGACATGAAGGGCCTCCGTGGATGAGTGATCAGCTCATTGAGATGGCCACTTCCGAGAGATAACGAATATTTAAGGTAAGACCCACCATTCGGTCAGTCATTCGTACTAAACAATGCGAACAGGATATTAACCTTTAAATTGGCAAACCACTGACTGACTGACTGAATAAGGCGAAGTCTAGCTTCGCCCGGTGAGCTGCGTATGCTAGAACCGACTAGGGCTCTTTGGCAGCTAAGTAGATAGCGGCTATCCATACGGGGTTTTAATTCACTTAATCTGAGCCTACTTGGCGGCGCCAGTATTTGCATGCTGACGGTGATGAAAATTGGACAGAGATTTGTGATGTGATGTCCTGAAGTAGGGCATCAGAATCCACACTGTCTTCAAGCCGAGAGTCGGAAATCCAGCAGTGTGAAATGAGCCACGCCACTCCAGGTGAGAGCATATCGCCAAATCTCTGGCTGGATTTAATGAGGGTTAAATTGGGTAAATGTTTTTTTTTATATACAGCACGCCGCTTAGGCAAGGCGTCCCATACTGCATACCATAGCATTTCATGCAAAGATGTAAATGTATACATCTTGCTTACATTTTAGCCATTATCACTGATACACATATGCATCAATTGTGACAGGAACAACAAACGCTCCATTGGAGATTTAAAGCCAGACAATATAGGCTGGAAGTCTTGGAGTGCCTGTTGTGCTTGTTCGGTCATTAAGGGGTGAAATACAGGCTGCATCTGTGCTCGAGCAGTGCTAAGATCAATGCGTTGTTGAGCTTGATTGCCAGAACTTACGATGTGACTGAACGATAGGATGGGATTTACTTTTACAGAAGTAAAAGTACGGGCAGTGTTGACATTATGTGTTGGATGTTTGGGTTCTCGAGCTTTTATATAAGCTTGCATCATCATCATCACTATGTATTGGAAATTGTGTCACTTCTCAAACTTCCCCTTTGTATCTGTCAAGGAAAACGTCCATTTTCTATGGAAGCGTCCTCGACCAACGGGATTGTACAACATTCTTCTGTTAGTTATTTGAATGTGGCGGACCGCAGTGAAAATGGAATCTTGTAAAACTGTTATTATTAGGTATATTGTAAAATTAGACACACATTTAAGTGGTTTATTTTTGTTCGTTTTCTTCTGATTTATTTAAAATATTAAATTAATTAAACCAATTGATGTATCCAAAAGAATACATTAGGAATTTAAGGGTTAATACGGTGAAAGTTTTCACTTTATTAAAGGAAACATCAAAATAATGTAGTTTAATTTTTATAAACGACGGTTTAAGCTCTAAAGTAATTTGGCATCCATGATTATTCCACGCGAATTGCGCGATAGTGTGTTTTGTCGTACTTACAGCAATGGCAACCATGATTGGGAGTTCAACATCCTACATTTCGGGATTAACAACCTAAATAACTATACTGTAATATTACATAATGCAAACACGCGTTTGGGAAGTATACTACGTACAATGTATATACAAAATATATCCAAAAGGTAGTGTTAATATACATTATACGAAACAAATCACTGTATTTTAAATTAATTTAACTTTATTTGAAACAGTATAAAATAATAAATACGTACTTGCCGCCATTTTACAATTGAATTGGTGTTACGGCCTCCTGTTGTTTCAACTAATAAACATTGCCCACACTGTTAACGTTAGTCAATTGTTTATAATGAACGCAAATATTTCCAACAAACATATTGTTTTATATTATTTATTATTTTGAGAACACCATCGCGCAAAAAAATAATGTACAACGTACGTTTGTGAAGTATTTTACAGAACCTCGGGAATTAAAAACCTTGTCATCACTCGGTTTTTAAACATTTTCCTCAATTCTGTAAAAACCATTTCCCAACCTCGCATCGTAATATACTATTACTACATAAAGATGTTCTTAAAAATGCTTTTAAAAATTATCTTAACTAATTGTCGTCAAATTATAAATATTTCTATTAAACTTTAAAAATAAAATCTGAATAATTTTATAATCTCATAAATAAAAGTAAACTAAATTGTGATTGGAATTAAAAGCACCTATCTTTCTTATATGAGCAATTGGATTTAACCTTCTGTTAAGTAGAATTATTATCCAATATAAATTAAGAATAATGTCATGTGACGTAATAATGAACTTTATATTATAACATGTTTAATATATCATTCTGTTATCAACTTTTATTCTGAGTGGAGGCAAAAAAAAAGCTCTTCAAGTAAAATTTAATAATCTTTCCGATTCTAGGATAGAGAAAAGTGATTTTTTTTATACTCAAACGAAACTAATCAACAATATTTAATAAGAGGATTTCATTTACATACAGCATACGATGAAGAATATTATCATAAGTAATGCCACGAGTGATTTCCAAATTATCGATAAATTCACGACTCACGAAGTGAGGAGTGAATTTATCTACAGAATTTGGAAATCAAGAGTGGCATTTGTTAGGACTATTTAACAAATAAAATTAAGCTGTTTACTCTCAAAGCATTATTTAAATATAGTTATTATAAAATATTTATATATTTAATGTAAACGTCGATGTTTGGAAACAATTGAGAAACGTTATGTTTCACTTGTTTATCACTGCAACCAGATCATATTATTTATTGCCAAAGGATCGCAATATTGTAAGAATGCACCCTAGTGGAGAAAAAATGAAACACATTAAACTGTATATTTATTAATTTCTGATGTCTTATGATGTAAATATGTCAATTATATTTTTCTGGAAAGTTATAACCTAGGAAAAAATACATTTAAGAAATTGCAAACAGTTGTTTTTTTTTTTTCTTTTTTTTTTTTTTGTATAATCAATTGCTACAAATATTTTTATAATATCTCCTGCAAGCACTCTGTGTTAAAATTCGTGCACTATATATACAATCTGGTAACCACATGCAGTTACTGCAAAATATGCTATGACCTATTCAGAATGTTAAAAAGGAGGAGCTTGATTTTACAATAATAAAATTAAACTGATAAAATCGAGGTGAAAAGAACTGTGATTGGTTATACGAATAAAAAAATCATTGAAATGTGATTGGTTATTGACTCCCATTTGGGGGATGAGTTAAATAGCCACATAAAAATCTTAGTCTTCTTGGATATTCAAATTTAAAATATATTTGAATTATTTTCGTCAACCAACAAGATTTTTTATCAAGCGTCTCGTGTATACTAACCTGTGACCCCTGAGAAGAGAATCCACTGCTCTACCGCAATTTTCCTAAACTAATCCTCGATCAAACCTAAACCTAAACCCAACCATAAATCCTGGGGCACAATAAATCCTCCATCACGTTCTAGGTTAGAACGTTTATGATTCTAGAAGTGAGCAAGAAATGAGGCGCTTCATGACTGTCGCAAACATGACACACAAAGAGAATGTTGTAATAAACTGTTTCTAACTAAAGCAGTATCAGGTTACAAAGAAGCAACCTACGCAATTACAGTCAGAAAAAAGTAAAACGAACTTGAAAGAATTTTTAGGTACGTATGTTGAAATGGAAACAGACTTCTCTATATACAATATGTAACCACTAAAGCACCGCTCTTTGCTACAACAATACCTTGAACATTAATAGAACTGGAACTGGATTCTACTGACATTTGTGTACATCCCATTCTGGAATATTTTGTAACTAAACGGCCTTCGGATACGATAATATATTGTTATTTGAAATCGTCTTCATTGTATTCTATCGTTATAAATATTTGTTTGGAACGAACATGTAATGCGCATATGGAAGCATAATTTATTTTTCTATAACTGTTTGCAAATTGAGGCTATAAATAAACTTTCCATAGTGGTAAATAGTGAAGAAATAGCTGTAGAAATTGTGATATGAGAAGTTTCTGTACAGGATTTTCAACTACTGTTGCAATAAAAGTTTATGTACTGTGGGAAGTTCACCTTGGAACTGAAGAAGGTACATACGTGTTAAAATATACACACATATATATCTAATATATAAAAATTAATGCTTGTTTGTTTGTACTTATGCGCGGTCATACCATTGATCCGATTGTGATGGGGCTTTTTGCAAAATGTTCAGGAGATTCACGGGATGAACATAGGCTATAAGAGGATTGTGATACTCAACTCCTACACCCTTAAAAATCGCCCTTTGTATTGGAAAACGTGAAAAAAGTAGCTCTTTGGACGCTTAAATGGCTTACACTGGCTAAACCATAACAAATACACAAAATTAATGCAAACAGAATTAAATATCTCAAAAGTTCTACAAAAAAGTCCGCGACAGCATATGTTTATCGCTTACGGATAACTCACAATAACCATTTTCGTCTTTCATTGATGTCAAGAAGATTGAGGAAAGTACGTAGATTCCTATGCAAGCATAGCAGCACATGGCGGGTATCCTTTTACGGATAACTCACAATAACGAATTTTTCTTTTAGCTCATTTATACCAAGAAGATCGAGATAAGTAGATTCGCGGGCAACACCGGGTAATCAGCACGGAGTATTTAAAAAATATAAATTTATACTTAGTTTTCCCTTTATTTACTCAACTAAATATAAAAGCACATTACCTTTCATTTATTTAGGCGTAGCAGCGCACGCCGGGTATTAGCTAGTATATATATAGGTAGCCTTAAAAATTTAGTTTCAACCGGCTATCAACCGGCAGAATAAAGAAAACAACAACGTCCACTCATAGGACTTTTGGACGGTGTTTCTATTGAGGCAGAAACAGGTCAACAAATGGCCTACATTCGTGAAAGGATTAAGAAGAAGATGGTGATGGTAGATTTAATGACTACCTTGGTGCTCCGTTATAATTTATCATCAACATCTTCTTCAAGGTATGGGCCTGTTGGCCCATCCCGCTCCCCAGTGCATCATATGCTGCAGGTGCAGGTCGTCCTTCCAATGACGTTTTGGTTTTCCTACATTTCTTCCGCCTAGAGGTTTATAATGAAGCAGCTGTTTTTTTTATAAACGATTATTTGGCATTCTTTGTATATGTTCAAACAAATCACATTTATTTCTGTGTATTCTCTCGTTTATATTATATATTTGTAATTCATCTCTGATATCTTGAATTCTCTTTTGATCTCTCAGAGATACACCTGCAACTGATCTGGGAAATCTCATTTCTAAAGCCTCAGTTTTATTTTTGTCAGAGATCGTTAAAGGCCAAGTCTCAGACCCGTATGTTAACATTGGAACGGCTACTGTTTTGTAAAATTTTAATTGAGTTTCCCTTGTGATCATATTTCTCAAATATCTTCTTATTGAACCACATAGGCCTATCTGTTGCAATTTCCCTAATTTCTTCTCCGTGTCCAAATTTTGCAGGTACGATATCATGCATCCCAGATAAATGAAACAAGTTACTTGTTCAATTAAGTTTGCTCCAATTACAATTTTTGTCATTTTATTCTGAGTTCCAATAAATGCCATTGACTTTGTTTTTCTATTGATATCTTTAAATTATAATCGGATATTAGTTTCCACAATTTATAAACTGATTTGTGTAGTTGATTTTCTGAGGAAGCTACAACGATCTTGTCATTGCAAATAAGACAGTTCATTTTCGTACCGTTGATCGTTATAATTTATGACCCATCAATATAGGGATTATGTAACTTCACCTTCTAGGCATTCCAAACCTCAGACTTGGGCTAAAATTCCGCCAAACGGAGTGTAAATGTACTGAAGGAACGGAATTAACTGCAAATCAGAGTAAGACAAAAACAATGACGTTAAATGGAATGATCTATTTCCTAGCTGAAAAGTGAAAATTCCGCGAAAAATCATTGCAGAAGTGAAACATTTTGAATATCGCTCAAAATGATTGGAAAATGGAGCAAACACATTAATGTAGCTTTTTTAAAGGGAGGGGATAACTTAACTACATGCTCAGTATACTGGGCCTAGTGCCTGATATTCAGGTAAGCACGTCAGAAAAAATGCATGGAACGAAGGTGAGGCCAGAAATGCAGCATGACAGTGAAATGTATGGTATTTAAAGAGCTCAAATACTAAATAAAGTACATAACCACTTTCTAAATGCATTTCAATACCCAGTTAGACCGTTCGTAACTGCGAAATTTTAAATGAATTTGGGTCATTTCAGGACAACATAAATAATTACAAAATTCGTGCGCTCATGTACTGGCTGTGGTAAATTCAAGCTGAACAAATAAAGCTTAAAGAATTTGCTATGATCACCAAATAAGGAACATAGAAGCGAGATTGTGAACAGATAAAGTTAGGAAGGGACTCCAATAGATTGTAATGAATTGAGTGAAGGTAAAGGAGAGGAAAATATCACAAGAAAGTATAGAGATAAATCAGGAGGTGATAATTGGATATACACCAACAGGATGGATACTCTCAGATTGTACGGGGAAACTTCCACTGTTATATACAAAGATATCCAAGGCAGGTGTAGGAAAATGAACCACATGTATGCAGTCTAGGAATGAAGGAGATATCACAGCTCGACTGACGATTTGCGTATAGGCCTATATCCGGGAGCCATGAAGAAGAAATTCATATCCTAAGAAATTATATATATTTGAAGTTTTGGAGAAGTCAGTCGTCCGGAAGGCATCTTAAATTCAAATAATTATAGATTGACATGTTACGAGTTAATGGCAATTCTGAAACGTTAGTTAAAGCTGGGTAGATTTTTGGATAACTAACTAAGTCACTGCCACTATCGAACCGGCAGATTCATGACCGCGCGGATATAAGCTCTCCATACATCCCTATCCAGAGCTAATGTTTTCCAATCATTCCCTGTATAATCCACTTCCCTCAAATCGTAGTTAATGTTATTCTCCCACCTCATTCTTGGTCTACCAACTGGGCGTTTTCCCTCTGGTTTTCCTACAAGAAGCTTCCATGAACGTCTTTCATTCCCCATTCGTGCCACATGCCCTGCCCATTGCAGTCTACGAGACTTAACTATTCTTATTATATCTGGCTTCCTATAAAGATCATGTAGTTCACTGTTATTCAGTTTTCTCCATTCACCTGACTGTGCATCTCTCTTTGGTCCAAAAATTGTCCTTAGAACTTTATTCTCAAATACTCGTAACCTCCTTTCCTCCCTTAAAGTAATGTAATATAACTGGTAGAATAATAGTTTTATATATTTTCAGTTTAATGCTTTTTTGAAAGGTGTTGGAACATGAAGAGTCCCTGTAATGCATAATAGCACGCATTTCCAGAATTGAGTCTATGATTAATTTCTTTGAGCATCTCATTCCTATTTGTGATTATTGTTCCTAGGTATTTGAATTCAGCCACTTCCTCAAAATTTCCCTCATTTGTCATTATCTGTCCATTTCCATTGTATAATGTATTTATATGTGTAACTATATATTTAACTATATTGACATTTACTTCCAGTCCCAATTTCTTAGTATTACTCAACAGTGAGTGCGTGTTCGCCTTTAATATCTCCTCGCTATCGCTCAATAGTACTACATCATCAATAGATTTCTGGATAAGAAGAGGTAAATAAAAACAAAACTCATTCGTGAATGAATAAATACATAAGCAATGTGCCATGTTATAACTATTATCTTCTTGTAAGCCCTTGTTTCCCTCAACGAGATTTTGGCGCTCTCCCCCTACAGGGAAGAATTGAACCATACTAATTTAGTTACACCTGTTTTCGTATAGATGTCATTGGAGTAGCCCGTGGTCAGCGTTCCGCCTCATACTGACATCTAAGAAAATAAGGTACTACTGGACGGTAAAATTTGGTAAATTTTGATAACTATAATAAAATTAAAGTAATTTTACTTTAATTTAATCTCAGGTTTCACAAATACTTTGACATCTTCCTGTACCCATTTGAATATTCTAAAGTCAATCTTCTTTTCTTTATGTTTTTCCACCCTCTTCCTCCAAACCTTTATCTTCCTTTTTTCTGACTACTCACTTTTTTGGCTGGTAAGCTGTAGCACTATTGAACCAAGAGATGTAAGGCACATGGACCTAGTCGCTGCAAAATACCTATCCTAAACTAATATTTTCGAATTATCCCCTTTCTCGCCGTAGTTTAGTGGTTAAGGCACTGCGCTACAAGCCAAAAGGTCGAGGGTTCAAGTCCCGGTGAGGTCAGGATTTTTAAATTGACCCGAACCTTCTGGCGGCAATATGGCCCTGGGGTCGACTCAGACTCTAACTGGAATGAGTACCAGACGCTTGTTCTGGCAACCCGGCTGATATGATGTGCCGATTGTCCAGAAAAGCGGGAGACTTAACGTCCTACTACTCCAAGGGCCTCCTGAGGCCTGTAGTGGGATCACTTTACTTTACTTTACAGTTCATAGTTATTGTTGTTCTCACATCTCATTCTTACCCTATCCTCTGGACGCTTTTCCTCTGGTTTTCCTACAGTAAGTTTCCGTTCCCTTCTTTCGTTCCCCATTCGTGCCACTTATCCTGTTCATCGCAGTTTATGTGACCTACTGGAGGAAAAAATGTAACTGTAGAGGCAGTACAAGTGGTGAAAGATTTAAGAAAAGTATTTGAGCCAAGCAAGGACGGGGTTGTTAATTCATATGGGAGGGGAATTCAGACGTTATGTGACACTTTTAACGCAGAAATATTAAATGACAAATTTGGTGTAGATGTGGATGAGAAAGTGACATTCATAAATGCTAATAGAGGAAGTGTCGTGGATTATATGCCTTCCTCACAGAATCTTATTTCCAAGATGCCAGGATTTAAAGTTGAAGACAAAATCAAATCGCATCACTCATCTAACGAAATCCAATTACAATTTAAAGAAGAGGTAAGAAAAGCAAAGGCTCACAGATGTGAAACAGGGCACTCTTTCGGTGGAAAATTTATAAAAAGGTGGCATTGTTTGTATACGAAAATATTATTTATATATGATTTTCTATAAAGATCATGTGGTTTCTATCATTCACCTAACCATTTATCTCTCTTTAGTCTAAACATTTTTCCAATAACTTAATTCTCAAATACTCGTAAAGTTCTCTCCTTAATTAACATAAGATACCGCGTTTTAAACATAAACAATAAATATTTGTTTTACTTAAAATGAGATACGTCTTCCATCCATATTCATTCTGCCCGAGGGCAGGTCCTTCATTGCAATCATAGCATTTTCATGCTATGCTTGCAGCTTTACTAGGGAATTGTAGGTGTGGTAGCTTCCCGTTGCTTTCCACACCGGGATGATGATGATAATAAGGATGATGATGATGATGACGATGATGGTCATATGATTTCGGGGACCGTTTGAACCTTAAATTTTTCCTGACATTTGTCTTACAGATGAGGAAAAACCCCGATAAAAAACCTCACCCAGAAAAACTGCCCAGACCGGGGATCGAACCCGGGCCCGCTGCGTGACAAGGCAGCATGCTACCTCTAGACCACAGCGGTGGACAGATATGTCTTATAGGTGGAAATTATCCAATATATTAATCAAGAAGAAATTAAAGTTTTTTTTTTCTGGTAGGATACGTGAGAAATTTAAGTACGTTCTTAAGACTATTTAACTCATGCCCCAAATGGGAGTCATTGACCAATCACGTGCTAATTATTTGTTATTTACAACCAATCACAGTCGTGTTTCGCCTAGAATTTACCAATTAAAGTTTATCATAATAAAGAAAGCACCTCCTTTTTAACATTCTGAATAGGTCATAGCATTATTTTACAGTGACTGACTCTTGATGAAATACGGCTACCAGATTGTATATATAGTGCATGAATGTCAACACATAGCGCATGCGGGAGTTAATATAAAACATTTGTAGCAATTGATTCTACCACCAAAAAAAGAAACCACTGTTTGCACTTTCTTAAAAGTATTTTTTCCCCAAGTAATAACATTCCAGAAAAATAATTGTTATATTTACATCATAGGGCATCAGAAATGAACTAATATACAGTTTGATGTGTTTCATTTTTTCTCCACTAGAGTGCATTCTTACATTATTGCCTTCCTTTGGCAATAAATAATATGATCTGGTTGCAGTGATGAACAAAAGAAGCAAATGAAGCGTACCAATCGTTTCTCATTTGTTTTCAAACATCGTCGTTTACATTAAATATATAAATATTTTAAATAACTATATTTAAATAATGATTTGTGAGTAAACAGCTTAATTTTATTCGTTAAATAGTCCTAACAAATGCCACTCTTGATCTCCAAATTCTTTAGATGAATTCACTCCTCACGATCGATAATTTGGAAATCACTCGTAGCATTACTTATGATAAATACGATCACAATTTATTGAAACTGTATTTATGCAGGATGTGGTGTTAGGTGATGAAATGAGTTTAGCGATCAACTTGTGAAATTAGATACGCCCAGTTGACTCATCTCCAATAAATTTAGTGAATGCAGTTACGTATCCGTGCAGGATCAATGCTGTATATTATTCTCTCCGTGCATCACGACCCTCACAGAAAGCAGCTGCATTATCATTTCCCTTTCTTTATCCACATGTTGTATGCAGGTGTGAGAAAATTACCTTCTTATATCACTAAATACAATGTTATCTATATATAATATATCAACTGTTTGAATTATAGGTCAACTGAAGACTATTTTTTATTTTAAAACACGTATTAGTTGTGGTTACAATTGAGGAGTTGAATAGAATATGGGCATAACTCATGGATTGGCCCTTTTTCCCTTCATTGCATGCATTTTTGGACTTGCCATTTTTAGTTGGTCAGCCCGAAAAGTTTCGATATCTCGATTACAGCAGGTTCAGCAGCTGATTGTATCAATTAAATGAAACAGCAACGTTATGCATTTAGTTAAATATCTCAATGTCTCGCGCCGTAGCCGAGTGGTTAAGGCAAGAAGTCTTGGCGCAGAGCTATGGGACTTGCGCTGGTTCGAGTTCCCATGGGGGAACAAATTTTCTCATGGTATTTCGGTCAGTATGGGACCGGTACTCATCCAGCATCGAGAGGCATTTGGGTAGCTACAATAAGTAGCGGTTCCTGGTTGAGAAGACCAGCTATAACTGCTGGGAGACTCGACATGCTGACCACATGTCACCCCTACACTAGCTGGATGATCATCTACCTCTGTGATTGACACATGTGGATGTGAGGCCAGCAGCCGGCTGGTAGGCTAAGAGCCTTCTAAGCCTGTCGCGCCAGGAGGAGTTTAATATCTCAAAACGTATATTTTTACTTGTGCCCATATTCCATTCAACTCCTCAATTATTACTGTTAACTAAGGTTAATTCTGCACTAACACTAGCTCTCCATGCATCCATATCCTCATTTAATATTTTACAATCATCTCCTGTATAATCTGCTTCCCTCAAATCATGGATAATGTTATTCTCCCACCTCATTCTTGGTCTACCAACTGGACATTTTCCATCTGGTTTTCCTACAAGAAGCTTCCATGCACTTCTTTCATTCTCCATTCGTGCCACATGTCCTGACCATCACAGTCTATGAGACTTATCTGTTCTTATTATGTCTGGCCTCCTTACATACCACGTAGTTCACTATTATGTAGCTTTTTCCATTCGTCTGTATGTTCATCTACGTTTTTCTTTACTGAACTAAAAACATAATAATAGACTTATAGATGTACCAGATAAAATTTATGATTTCATTTTTTAATGATTTTTTTCTTTGTTGGCAAAATAAAAAGAGAGGAATTAATGTTTTGATTGTGAATTATATATGCATAGTGTTCTGCCCATGAGCAGGTCTTTCACTGCAAACTCAGCATTTTCCACTCTTTCCTTAACTCAGATTTCCTTCTTGTATCCGCATACAAACCATTTATTTTAATAATGTCTATCATATGATCTATTTTTCTGCCTCTAACCTTCTATTCATAAGCTATTAAAGATTTCAAATCAGTCTGACGCATACAAATCAAACTAGCCAAAGTTCCTAATCTTCTTTCCATTGACCATTCCCTCTACGGCATCCGTCAGCAGGCAGTTTCTTCTTAGCCAGTGTCCAAATCAATTTATTTTCCTCTTCTTTATGAGTTCCAGCATTGTTCTTCCTTCTTCCACTCTGCCTAGCACATCTTTATTTTTAATTTTGTCTGTTCATTTTATACGTTCTATCCTTCTCCATATCCATGTCTCAGAAGCTTCCAGTCGCCTTTCCTCATTCCATCGTAATGTTTCGATTGTTAATTAAACATAACTGTATTTTTGTTTTATTAGTCGGAAAAGGTTTGCTTCTAAATTGAGAATGCAAAAAGTAGTTCCGTCATTGAAGCAGTTCGATACATAATATTTTTTTTTTTTTTTTTTTTTTTTTTAGTGGAATTAAACCCAATGGGTACAACTTAGACATTACACACACGTAGTCCCAAGGTTGAGATTTTAAAATCCCTTACCCCGCCGGGAATCGAACCGGGGTCGCCGGAGTGGAAGGTAGGGACTCTACCGACTACGCCACAGCGACGGGCCGATACATAATATTGTATTGTAGAGAGAGAAGATGTTGGTCATGTCTAGCCGTAACAATAGATTCACGTGGGTGATTCAATCTGCAAGGGAACAATTCTCGTAGGAAGCGTAAAGGGGCGTCACCTGAATGGACTCTAAGGATAGCTTCAATCCATTGCACGTCATGGCGCGGGAGGTGTAACCTGTTATTTACAGAGTAACCTTCCCCCAGGCCATTGGCACACATACTGTAAAAATAGCTAGGAACATCCTTTGTAAGAGATAATATCAGGAACATTCCAACAATCACAAAAGGATACAGGAGCTAAATATAAAATAGCATAGTTCGTAATTAAGCAATATTTTTCTTCGGACATAGAATATGAGACACTCAGGACAATAAGAGCAAGAAGGACATACTTTTTTAAGTTTATGTTTTAGTATTACATGTTAATATTTCCAGACCATATGCTATACCGTCCACAAAGACACGTCGAATAAATCGCATTATCTCGAAGAATAGACCTTACACTGTTATATATATATATATATATATATATATATATATATATATATTCCATATGGTGGGATAAGCATATTTGGAAAGACGCAAAAAAAAAATATTGGTAAAACATTGGTGGAATCTGTTGCAATGTATGGAAGTGAGGTATGGACAGTCAATAAGTGCTACAAGAATAGACTAATAGCTCTAGAAATGGATTATTTACGCATAAGTGCCAGAAAGTCAAAATTACAACATATCACAAATAAGGAAATTCGAAATATAATGGAAGCAGAAGAAAGCATAACCGAAAGAACTGAGGAGAAGGAATTAAAGTGGTTAGGATATGTTTTAGGAATAGAAGATGAGCGATGGCCAAAGCAACTATATCAATGGCATCCGACCAGAAGGAGGAAGAGAAGGAGCCCGAAGTTAACATGTAAGGAAAACATGAAGACATTAATGCAAACAAGAGGGCTAAGCATTGAAGATGCCCAAGGTAGTAGGCTTTGGAGGTTTGGCACGGGAAGACGGCAGCAGCTGTAAAACCCCGAAGAATATATATATATATATATATATATATATATATATATATATTATAATTGTACGAAATAAAGAAGCGTTGCTATAAAGTAAAAGTGTCCTCTTTAATTTGCTTACTTCTTATAGAACTGTTCAGGGGAAAACATTATTTCATAAAATACACAACACAGAAATTAGGGACAAATGTCATATTCAAGACATAACCAAATTTATTATAGATAGACGAAGATATTGGAAAGGCCATATAGAAAAACTGGAAGACAACCGACTTGCAAAAAGAGCTGAAGAAGATAGAAAAATGGAGGGAAGAAGAACAAGAGGAATACCAGCCAAGAGATGGATAGACAGTGTGAATGCACATTCAATACGTCTTCCTCTGAGGAGTGATTTTGAAAATAAACAGGACGAAAATCCTACAAATTATGATTAAGAAGAAGAGACTTTGTTATAGGAGCTATTAGAGGGCAGTGGAGACCTAGTTCTCCATACCTCTCGTAATAGGGAATAATATATATATATATATATATAAATTTTGGTACTAGATTTACTTGATAGCATAATTGGTAGCTCACTGGAGTATCAATCCGGGTTCGAATCCCGTCCAGGCATTTATATTTTTATCATGCTATATATATATATATATATATATATATATGGAATGATAAGAAAAATAAATGCCTGGACGGGATTCGAACCCGGATCTCTGAGATCCGGGTTCGAATCCCGTCCAGGCATTTATTTTTCTTATCATTCCATATTAAGCTTGCATTGCTCAATGTTAAACATTTAATTATAACATATATATATATATATATATATATATATATATATATATTCAGTTTGATGTGTTTAATTTTTTCTCCACTAGGGTGCATACTTTCAATATTGCGATCTTTTTTGGCAATAAATAATATGATGAAGTTGCAGTGGATGAACAAACGAAACACAATATTAATGTTGAGGTAAGATAAACAGACTGCAAATAATTCAATTAAAAGAACCTCAAAGGATTACTTCCTAAAATAAAACATTAAACGTAACATAACCTCACATTTCTCATTTGTTTTTAAACATCGCCGTTTACATTAAATAGGCCTATATAAATATTTTAAAATAACTATATTTTAATAGTTCACTGCTCTGGTCTCGAGGTAGCGAGCTGCCTTGTCATGCAGCGGGCCCGGGTTCGATTCGCGGTCGGGATAGGCTCCTGGGTGAGGTTTCTTTTGGAATTTTTCCTCACCTGTAAGACAAATGTCAGGAAACTTAGGGCCGAATGGTCCCCGAAAATCATCCGGCCATCCTCATCATCCTTATCATTATCATCACTATCCTTCATCGGTATGGAAAGCAACGGGAAGGTACCACACTTACAATTCCCTAGTAAAGCTGAAAAGCACAACATGAAAAATGCGATGATTTCAGTAAAAGACCTGCCCTCGGGTAGAATTACTACGGATGGATATTTCAATAATGCTTTTTGAGTAAACAGTTTAATTTTATTCGTTAAATAGTCCTAACAAATGCCACTCTTGATTTCCATATCCTCTAGATAAATTCACTTCGTGACTCGTGAATTTATGGATGATTTGGAAATCACTCGTGTCTTTACTTATGAAAATTAAAATCAAGAAGATTGATTTTATTAATATTGTATGATATTTCTAATAGCTGTAAATGTCCATTGACCTACTTGTTGAGGACCTCTCCCTCGCGTTTCATTACACGCCTCGCTAATGGAATGTGGATTCACTTTCATAATGCATCCTACAATTGGAGACATTAGTGGCAGTAATCCAAGACAATTTCGTATGCTTCCCTTTTGTTTCAAAGTAGAGCATACAGGAAGTAAAGCTTTCAATTAAACTTTGTGCCTGGCTTTAAAGTTCAGGAACTCTGTCAAGCTTCTTAACATTATGTTATTCGATTAAATGCTATTTTATTAAATTAACGAATTCCCTAGAATGCCTTTAATTATTAACTACCACATTTTGCAAGTAAAAATAAATGTTATTTAATTGTTGAAAATATTAATTTATTTCATACAATAAAATAATTTAAAACGATACTTTGTTTATACCTGTAATATATATATATATATAGGCCTATCAGGGACTATTTACCATTTCATAAAATTTGTCTAATGTTAACTTCCTCTAGTTTTGCTATAAGTCAAATCGCGACGCCAGCAGTAACACTTTTATAGTACTGTATGTACAAATATTTAAGGCTTCTAAAAACTATATGAAGAAAATCTGCAATTTTAAATTATCATTTAAAGGAAATGGTACATCGATTTTCCTCACCCTAGAGATTCTTTCGATATTGAAAGTTTTATTGTGCGATTCAATATAGCTTGATTAATTTTTTTTATTTATTTAGCCTGGTGGAATTAAGGCTATGTGGCCTTCTCTTCCACTCACCAGGACAAACATATATTACATAAGAATATAACAATCTCGATTAACTCTAATATTAAATACTAAATAAAAATTTGATCAAAAAGATAATATCTATTATATTACGATCTATAATGCAACCAGTTAATGTTAGTTAAAATTAAGACTAAAACTAATACCGGTAATACAATGTATACAAGCAAGACATATTAAATTGTCCCTGTCTAATGTATATAAAAACCAAGAAAAATAATGAGATATAGAAAACTAATTTTACGTTTGTACAATATTTAAAACAAAACAAAAGTATATATTTGTTAATCTTAATATTATTTTCATAGATAATTAAATTTATTAATTGTTAGTTTGTTATTAAATAATTACTTAATTTGTTTTTGAAGGATGTTATAGTTTGACAGTCTCGGACATAGGTGGGAAGGGAATTCCATGTTTTGGCAAGTGAGAACGTAAAAGATAATGAATAATATACAGTGTGAAGAGGAGGGATATAAAGGACAATGTGCTGATGGGATCGAGTGCCAAGAGTATGTGTGTGCGATAGTCTGATGAAGCGGCGTGATAAATAATTAGGCGATGATGTGTGAAGTATTTTATAGAGAAGGGATAGGAAATGGACAGTTCTACGATCTCTTAGACGAAGCCACGATAATTGTTCCAGGGACGGTGTAACATGGTCAAATTTGCGAATACCACAAATAAAACGTGCGCAAGAATTATGAACACGTTGAAGTCTTTGAGTGAAAATAATATTTAAGTCTGTAAAAAGAGTGTCACAATAATCAAAATGGGCATTGCAAGTGTTGTAAATACTTTGAAAATAAATGGTATTCTAAATAGAATTACTTTTTGTATTTACTATGAATATAATAATATTAATGTAGTTGTTTGACTTCGTTACCACTATATATATATATATATATATATATATATATATATATATATTATAAATTGGCTGGATAATCCAGTTCGGTGATTGACACGTGTCGATGTGAGGCCAGCAGCCGCCTGGGAGACCAAGGTCTTATATACCTGTCGCGCCATGTTTTTTTATTTTATATAAGTAATGAAGTACCTGATAATATACGTTGTTAAAATTGGCTTCGTGAAATTAAATTATATAATAAATAATAATTATACAGGAGATTATCCATATAGCTGTATGTTAATACCACCTGTCAATCAGAAACTCTTGTGACCTTTAAGAAGAACATCCGAATTTTGCTTGAGGGAAGAAAAACTGATTGTGTCACTGGCGTTCGTTCCGCTAAATTAAGAGTTGTGGCACGTTAAAGCCGCACTTTGCGATTAGAGCACCGATATGTTAATTTGTGATGAGATAATAGGTTACATCTCAAGCAAGGTTAATGCGGACCCAAACGGTATTGACCTCAATACCAACGTTAAGACGAGGTGTGAAAAAAATACACAGAAGGGATTGTAGTTCTAAACCTATTACAGCTACACACGAAGGTAAAATTCTACATTAATTAGCTCAGAATTATATTAAATGTGATAACAACTTTCCCATTAATAAAAATATCTAAGTGATAGATTGGGCCAACAACAAACCACAGAGAAAAATACCATCTTCATATAGGAATATATTATTAATAAGTAGCGTAGTGGTTAAGGCACTCAGCTACAAGCCGGAAGGTCGAGGGTTCAAGTCCCGGTGGGGTCAGGATTTTTAAACTGACCCAAACCTTCTGGCGGCACTATGGCCCTGGGGTCGACTCAGCCTCTAACGGAAATGAGTACCAGACGCTTGTTCTGGGGGTAAAGGCGGCCGTCACGCAGGGCTGACAACCCGGCTGACATCAAGTGCCGATTGTCCAGAAATAGTGGGAGCCTTAACCTCCTACTGCCCCAAGGGCCTCCTGAGGCCTGTAGTGGATTACTTTACTTTAACTAGCTAATACCCGGCGTGCGCTGCTACGCCTAAATAAATGAAAATTAATGTGCTTTTATGTTTAGTTTGAATAAGTAAAAAGAAAAATAATTAAAAAACTATATTTTTTAGATACCCCGTTATGATTATTTAGCGTTACCCGGGAATCTACTTATCCCGACCTTCTTGGCATAAATGAGCTGAAATACGAAAATTAATGTGCTTTATGTTTAGTTAAATAAGTAATAGGAAAAATGTATATCATTATTTTTAAATTCCCGTTGTCCGGGAATCTACTCATCCCGATTTTCTTGGCATAAATGAGCTGAAGGGAATCTACTTATCTTGATTTTCAGGGCATGAATGAGCTAAAAACAATATTCGTTATTGTGAGTTATCCGTAAAAGAATACCCGCCATGTGCTGCTATGCTTGCACAAGAATCTACGTACTTGTCTCGATCTTCTTGATATCAGTGAAAGGCAAAAATGGTTATTGTGAGTTATTCGTAAGAGATAAACATATGCTGTCGCGGACTTTTTTGTAGAGCTTTTTGAGATATTCAATTCGGTGTACATTAATTTTGTGTATTTGTTGTGGTTTAGGCGCCGTAAGCCATTTAAGTGTCCAAAGAGGTACTTTTTTTTCACGTTTTCCACTAAAAAGGGCGATTTTTAAGGGTGTAGGAGTTGAGTATCTCAACTCTCTTATAGTCTATGTTCCTCACGGGAATCTCCTGAACATTTTTCAAAAAGCCCCATCACAATCGGATCAGCGGTATGGCCGCGCATAAAGTACGAACAAACAAACAAACAAACAAACAAACATCCATTTTTATATATTAGATAACTAACGAAGTCTATTCACTGGCACTATCGAACCCGTAGGTTCTTGACCGCTCGGACGTAAGCTCTCCATACATCCCTATCCTGAGCTAATGTTTTCGAATGTCTCCTGTATAATCTACTTCCCTCAAATTATTTTAATGTTATTCTCCCACCTCATTCTTGGTCTACCAACTGGGCGTTCTCCTTCTGGTTTTCCTACAAGAAGCTTCCATGCTCATATTTCATTCCCCATTTGATCCACATGTCCTGCCCATCGAAGTTTACGAGACTTAACTTTTCTTATTAGGCCTATATCTGGCTTCATATAAAATCCGTATAGTTGTTACGTAACACTTAGATTGTTGATGCATAACTGTCAAACAAGGAAAATAGCTAGCAATATCCAGTACTGTTAGTTTGGCGCTACAATAAATAGTGAAGATTGACTTAAACTTTAAATATATATTTCTCGAAAATTACATAATGACGCATAGCCGGTTGATGCATAGCGCTGTCCAATTAAGAAGATAACTGGACGGATTGCAAAACACAGATATCTCATTATTAACATCTTGGTCTAGGACGGCTAGTGAACTTGGCTGTAACACTTGTTTTATGTACTTCGTTATGGAACGCTAATTCAATGCCTCGCGGGCTTTGTTATTTGCAGAACACGTTATAACAGTTATTGATGGACTATGACGTAATAAATTACGGCGCCAAACAAAGATATCCATGAATGAAACCTCGTAAACACAATGAATTGGATTCCTAATAAAAACAAGACAAAAGGCTATTAGAAAACCTGACTTTGTACATGAATGAATTTTACAACCAACACGCTCCGGAATAAATTGATCTTTCTCTTTTCAGTTTCTAAGTTTTCAGAATTATAAAATCAATCATAAATACTCATCATCACATATTTACATGGGATCAGTATCCGAAACAAATAGAAAAAAAAACACTTTATTAGCGTTTATAATATTTTTTGTTAATTTCGCTTGATGAAGTCCAGACTGTGTGTATGTTTGTAGTATATTTTTATAATAATAATAATAATAATAATAATAATAATAATAATAATTTATTATTATTATTATTATTATTATTATTATTATTATTATTACTACTATTATAAAAAATAAAAACTGCAAGCGCGACAGGCCTACAAGGCGCTTAGCCTAACAGCCGGTTGCTGGCCTCACGTCCACATGCGTTAATCACAGAGGTAAAGATCATAAGTCAGTGTAGGTGTGACATGTGGTCAGCATGTTGGGTCCTCACCTGTTGATTTCCGCAAATAATACCGTACACACGTTCGCGAGAAATTTGAAATTTAATGTTACGCGTAATTTATTTCAAATAAATTTTGCAACTGTATTCATTTATTTCTTCTTCTTCCTTTCCAGGATTAGGTCAGTGCGATCTATTTCGGTCTCCAAGTCCATCGTTTCCTTGGCCGTCCCAAAGATCTTTTTCCATGTGGTTTGTAGGTGTTGATCTTTTTGGGTGATCTTGTATTGTCCATTCTGTCTAAATGTTCTTTCCATTGGTATTTGTGCTCGTCTACTTTATCGAGTATTGAAAATATCTCCAGTTCATTTCTTATTGATTCATTGTGTAATCTATCCATGCGTGTACATCCTTTTAAGGATCTTAAATATTTCATTTCAGTGGATTGAATGTGTGAGATATATTTTTTTGTAAGTACCCAAGATTCAGATCCATATAAAAGAACAGGAACAGCCATAATTTTATGAAACCTGAGCTGAGTTTCTCTTCGAGTCTTTCGGAGGGTTCTTCTTATGGTGTCACACATCATTTGATATCGGTTTAATTTATTATGTATATCCCAATCATAGCTATATGTTATATCTGAACCAAGATAGTTAAAGTGTGCTATCTGTTCTATTATTTCATTATTCCCTATTTTTGCTCTGACTGGCACTTTGCCCTAAAAAGCCATAATTTTAGTTTTTGAAGTTGAAACTCTGAGATTATAATAGAGTCCTAATTCACTCAACATGTAAATGGCTCTTTGTAAATCATCCTCTGACTTCTGTATAATTACCAGATCGTCTGCATACATTAAAATATTCATATACATTTCCTTATTAATTTGTATTCCTATTAGACTTGATTTTTTTCCATTTTCGTATAACCTCGTCAAAATATATATTAAACAATGTAGGTGATAATATACACTCTTGTCGAACTCCTTGATATATTAAAATTTCTTCTCTGAAATAATTATCTAAATTAAGAATAATTTTCGTGTCATTATAAAGACTTTTTATTCCTTCTATAAGTTGAGCCGGGTACCATCAGAAGTCTCATTTATTTCAAACCAAAATTATGAATATACCAATTATGCCAGTGGTGCTGGGATAGGTGCGGTTGAACGCACGCCACTGATATCAATATATGTTCAGACGTCATATTAGATAGCATAAGTTTCAACTCGGGTAAAACGAATAGATAATTTTCTACTCTCTTTTATGTTCAAATTGACTGTGGATTCCATTCAGTTTTATATGAAATGTAGCAACAATTTTCTTGCAGGCTGGTATCATTGCTAAGACTGTATGGATCCTTCATCAATATCCCCAGAGTCCTTCAAGATTTGTTAACTCGATACTTTCATATCTGATTGCTAACAATTTGTTTCCCGCATTATTTAAGCAAAACCATTATTTGATGATAAAATTAGCATATTCAATGCAACATTAAATAAATTTGTTTACTTCATGTGCGCTTGCTGAAATATTTTATGTAAATTTACAGTTTCTGAAATGACATTACTTGCTTTCTCCTTTCGAAACAGATTTATTTCAGGGATAAATCCAAATACGTCTCCTGGATTGAGTTACTGCTGCCATGGATTCGTGATGTGCTCCAGTTTAAAGTCAACAGAATCCCTTTTCACTCAAGTCGAGTGTAGACTTAGGAGTTAGTCTTCTGTTTACACATTTCAGAGCTTCTGACTGGAAAACTCCAAACTTGTTTTTCTTAAGAGTTTAAAGTTTTTTTTATTGCTCGTACTTTCTTTTATGATACCTAATTAATGTTATACCCCGCATAGCAAAATAAACATTTACAATGTGTTAAACTAATTGTCACAAAGATCTCGAGTTTTTAAGCCATAATTTAGTTTCTACAAGCCACAATGCCTATATCTCCTCCTAGCGCAACAGGCCTACAAGGCCCTTAGCCTACCAGCCGGCTGCTGACCTCACATCCACATGTGTCAATCACAGAGGTAGATGATAATCAGCCAGTGTAGGGGCGACATGTGGTCAGCATGTCGAGTCCCCCAGCCGTTATAGCTGGTTTTCTCAACCTGGAGCCGCTACTTATTGTAGCTACCCAAATGCATCACGATGCTGGGTGGGCACTGGTCCCATACTGGCCGAAATACCATGAGAAAATGTCTTCCCCCATGGAGACTTGAACCAGCGCAAGTCCCGTAGCTCTGCGCCAAGGCTTGCTGCCTTAACCACTCGGCTACGGCGCGGGACCAATGCCTATATAGCACATTAATATTTATATGGTTTATTATAGTTTAATAATGTATAATATAGTTAAATATCTATTTGTAATTTGTGCTGGTTAAGAAGTGGAAGAGGAGGCCTTATGAACTTAACTCTGCCAGAATAAATGAAACATTATTATTATTATTATTATTATTATTATTATTATTATTATTATTATTATTATTATTATTATTATTATTAGTCGGCCGCGGTGGACTAGTGGTTATGCTCCTTGCCTCTGATCCCGAGAGTCGCGGGTTCAAACACGGCCGGGGTCGATTGATTTTTTAGGACGGAATAATCCAAGGAGCAAGTCCTCCGGGAGGGACTTTAAGCCATGGGTCCCGAGTATGAAGATTTTCGGGCTCATAAAAAATCCTTAAGCCTGAATGAAAAGGCGTCTAAACAAAATTTACCGAATTTTCTCGTACTAGTACTACCTTGGTTTCCTAGATGTCAGTATGAGGCGGAACGCTGACCGCGGACCACTCAAAAATGACTTCTATACGAAAACAAGTGTAACTAAATTAGTATGGTTCAAATTCTTCCCTGTAGGGGGAGAGCGCCTAAATCTCTGTTAAGGGAGACATGGGCTTACAATACAATTATTATTATTATCATCATTAATATTGACATAGAATATATGGCTGAAAAAAAAACAAAAGAAGGATATGAAAAATTGGGACTTTATATAAACATTGAGAAAACTAAATATCTGTGTATAGGAGAAAAAAGGAAAATATAAATTTCAACAATGGAGAAGAACTAAATCCTAGTATTGAATGCACTTATTTAGGAACAAAATTAGACCATTCAGGCGATAACACAGTGGAAATTAAAAATAGAATCGCACAAACAAAATAAGCAATAAATGCTTTAAACTCTGTTTGGTGGAGCAAAAATATTACAAAAAATAGAAAATTACAAATATATCAAACCATAATTCAGAGCATTTTAACATATGGCGCTGAAGTCTGGCAAATTCCTACCAGGGAAACGAAAAGAATCTTAAGTACAGAAATGGATGTTTTAAGAAGATCAGCTGGAAAATATAGAATGGATAGAATACGAAATAAAGAAATAAGGAAAATTATGGGTGTACAAGAGGAGCCAGACATCGTAGACATTGTAGAAAAGTAAAGATTACAGTGATATGGCCATGTCAAAAGAATGCCAGAGCAAAGATTACCTAAAATTGTTATGGAATAGATCCCAATAGAGAGGAGGAAGAGAGGAAGACCGAAGAAAACTTGGATAGAAGGGGTACAAGCAGCTATGAATATCAGAGGATTGGAAGAAAATCAATTGGGTGGACAGAGAGAAATGGCATTTGGTTTCCGGAAGACGGCGGCAGCTGCCATGATACCGAATGGTTGTTATTATTATTATTATTATTATTATTATTATTATTATTATTATTATTATTATTATTATTATTATTATTGTAGTAACAGAAACCTTGCTCTAATTTGAGACAAAAGTCTGTAAAAAATTAAATCGAATTAGATGAAATCAATATATAAATAATTGAATATATTTAATGCGTAGTGTAATGCAGTCACTACTAAGAATGTTGTAAAATAATGTATCTTATGGTCATCAATTATGTAAAATATAATACTGGAATTCGATAAAACATATTATTTATACAATTAGATTTTTTTAATTGATAAACTTCATGGTGCGTCAGCCCTAAAAGGACCTTGGCCTAGTATCCAGCTGCTGGCCTCACATCCACATGTGTTAATCACAGAGGTACATGATTATTCAATGAGTATAGGGGTGACATGTGGTCAGCATGTCGGGTCCCAGCTGGAGCCGCTACTTATTGCAGCTACCCAGATTCCTCAGGATGGTGGGAGGGCACCGGTCCCATACTGGCAGATTTTCAGTGAAAAAATGTCTTCCCCCATGGAGACTCGATTCAGCGCAAGTCCTGTAGCTCTGCGCCAAAGCTTCTTGCCGTAACCTCTAGGTTATGGTGCGGGATTGAGAGATTGATAGAAAAAAGTATTGCAATTTTGAGAAGAGCGTACGAAAATTAGTAAATGGGTCATATTTTGCAGGAAACTCCAAAATTATGCGTACTAGTATAATGTTAATTGATAAAATGACACATTGGCATGTGTCGCAGGTATCCAAGTTTCTGAGACAGTAAGCATGCTTAGGAGGTAGGGTAGCTAGTCCTGCGCTCCTACCGACTTTCCCCCAGTATTGTTCGCGGTACTCATTTTGTTAGAGGCTCAACATCAATCAGGACACAGTTGAGTGATGGAAAGTACCCATCACTACTGTGCCCACGATGAAATCTGTAGTTGTACAGTACGCTGGCTTTCCCCTTAGTGCCTGAACTACTGTGCCTGCCCACTCACACTTTATGAGATAATACAATTTTAAAGCAAAGGTTATTTTATCTTTTTTCTTTTGTTATTCACTTTCCATAATGTAATTTCACTCTGGTAATGTAGATATTATCTGCTGTAAAATATAAAACATAAACTTTTAAACAATCTTAGAGTTGTGCAACTAATGATGCAACCAAAGAGATGCACTCAACAAACACAGTCATCAACTGGGTCATGCTAATGAAGCTAACAAATCTACTGCGTGACTTGGAATACGTGTACATACAGTAGGTTTCGCACAGTCAGTTCATAACTTATTTAACGTAGCTCCGGAGATTGAAACCAAATTAGCTAATTAAATGTAAATTTATGCATCAGATTAAGGTAGGGTCTAAGAGGAGTACATACTCTGTGTGTATAATGCATATTTTTATGACTTAATTGAATGCAATGACTGTATAAACATGACAAAACATATTGTTTTATCCAATCTTATATTAAAATTATCTTACATTTTATGATTTAAAATATTATGATTCAAACGGTGAGATCTAAAACTATTTGTAGAGCTAAAAAAAAAATAGAAAAATAGTTCTTCAGGAGAAGCATTTAAATCGATAGAACTTTGCCTCTGATTGTCATAAGTAATGCCACGAGTGATTTCTAAATTATCGATAAATTCACGATTCATTATCTAGAGAATTTGGAAATCAAGAGTGGCGTTTGTTAGGACTATTTAACGAATAAAATTAAGCTCATTATTCGCAAATCGTTAATTAAATATAGTTATTTTAAAATATTTATATGTTTAATGTAAACGACTATTTTTGAAAACAAATGAGATACGTTATGTTTCATTTGTTCATCACTGCAACCAGATCATATTTATTGCCAAATAGAATCGCAGTATTGTAAGAATGTACCTTAGTGCAGAAGAAATTAAACACATAATTACAGGATATTAATTAATTTCTGATGTACTATGATGTAAATATGTCAATTATATTTTTTTTCTGCAACGTTAATTGCTGGGAAATAATACGTTTAACAAAGTGCAAACAGTGGTTTCATTTTTATGTTATAATCAATTGCTACGAATATTTTTATATTATATCTCGCAAGCAGAATCTGGTGACATTCTTGCACTATATATACATTCTGGTAGCCACTTGATAAAATGAATGTGATAAAATTGAGGTGTAAAACAACTGTCATTGGTTGAATCAGAATTCATTGAAATGTGATTGGTCATTGACTGCCATTTGGGACAGACTATTTAAAAAATAGTCTAGATAAAATGATTCGTCACTTCGTGACTCGTGAATTTATCAATTATTTGAAAGTAATTTATTTTCAAGACTAGAAATAATGTAATTAAAACCAATGCTTAGTGGGATGTCCCTTTGAAGTAATCCTTGAAGCATAAAAGACTG
Source organism: Diploptera punctata (assembly GCA_030220185.1). Classification (NCBI taxonomy): domain Eukaryota; kingdom Metazoa; phylum Arthropoda; class Insecta; order Blattodea; family Blaberidae; genus Diploptera; species Diploptera punctata. Next base: position 2,265,559 of record JASPKZ010003857.1, read on the forward strand.
AAATATGATATTTTAATTCAGAATGAATGAAGTGTAAGGAGACCAGAATGCTGGGGCAAGAAGAAAGTCTTACATAAGAGAATTCCAACGTGTTCGTAACAATGATAAACGTTTACATTCCCTTGTATCCCACTACGAGTCATTTCCTTAACAGTACGACTGAAAAGACATTAAATCGAAGGATTCTCTAACCTTGAATCAAAATAGAAAGCTTCATATTACCGAGACTTGTACACTAAATTTTATAGTCGGTCTCATGTCTGATTTTATAATAATTTGAATTTCAAATGAATAGATTACTTAAAAAAACAGCAATGAAATAGCAATTTAATCCTTCTTTAAACTAAATAAATATCAACTTTAAAAAATACTTCCTTTTACAACAATTCAGAAAGGCTGTATACTTTATTTCAAATTAGCTACCATATATTTAATAGTTATTACAATATTTTGTACCTAAAGCTTTGAGTTATAAATTAATCAAATTATATTAGGCCTATATATATATATATATATATATATATATATATATAATGTGAAAAGAAAAATGAATGCTTGAGTCGGGATTTGAACCCGAGTCTCTAAACTCTGTACGTTTAGCGCTCTAACGACCTGAGCTACCCAAGAATTCCAACACATACATTTTTCTTATAGATGTAATATTCTCAATTCACACAAGAGGTAGCGGAAATTTTTCCGACTGACATCTAGTGGCTAACATAACTGTTAAGCAAATTTTTAAAGAGAATATTTACTTTATAGCAGTAACGCTTGTATATTTAGATGGTATAGCTATATTTTTGACATTTGGCAATGAAGGCAAATATGATGTGAAAAGAAAAATGAATGCTTGAGTCCCAACGAAGTGTACCTGTAACGCATGTTTTCATACCGGTACACACGCCACACAAGACATAGTGTGTGCTCAGTAATTATTAGTTCCTGGGAAATAATACGTTTAAGAAACTGCAAACAGTGGCTTATTTTTTTGTCGTATAATCAATTGCTACGAAAGTTTTTCTATTATATCTCGCAAGCAGAATCTGGTTACATTCGTGCACTATATATACAATCTGGAAGCCAGTTGATAAAAACCACACTTGTAATACAACGCCTAGAAGTCTGTAATACTTATTCTGAAACACAAGACACGTCATATCAGCCCATTGTGTTTCGATTTATTTTACATCGAAATGGTACGTTTCCGGACATGGGTTCCTTATCAAACTTTATCTATTAACTCCCCTCTACAACCCCCAGAAGTCTGTAATACTTATTGTGAAAAACCTTGTATAACACCCAAATTCACATATGTACAGAAATGCGAGCAGTTTTTTAAAAGATAAATAAATTCATCCATGGTCAGAAATCGAACCCTGTATCGCCTGATCCTTAATAGCAAAGCTAAACACGACATCCGGGGACTGGCTTCTTGGTATGAGAGTCAGATGAGAAAAATCCGTGATCATGGACTGTCGCAATATTATTTTTCGTGCATTCTCTCTACACGTGACGTTTGGCAGTTGTATCGTCTTATCTCTTCAGTACTAAGACAACATCCTTGTTGCCAAAGTTCTTAATATTTAAGTTGGCAACCGAAGCTGATTTTAGTATGTGATCTGCCGCAGGTAGCACGAAGAATACTGATGCACTTACAAGGCGGTGACAATAAACCAGGACACATATTAAATGGAGGCATGCGAAGTGTTGCACGAGAAAATCACATTCTAAACAGGTGGATGGTATCAGTGAAGCAATGCAATATCATCCTCTCTTTTCCACTACCCACGCTGTATTTCAACACCGCTAATTTTTGCTTTCTTCTACCATATGTAGGTTTTGATTAAAATGTTGATTTACGAAACTGACGACTTCATTTTACTCTATGAATGGACACATTCCTCGCGTCAAGCAGTTTCGTGACAACTTGTAAATGTCATAATGTACCAACCTCCATCGTGATTGCATTAGAATAAAGTAAAATTTATATAACTCTGATATTTGATATTGTCATGACTTACCATGTTATTTTGCAGTTTCACGAAAATGACACTTTACTATATATATATATATATATCCACCGCTGTGGTCTCGAGGTAGCTTGCTGCCTTGTCACGCAGCGGGCCCGGCTTCGATCCCCGGTCGGGACAGCTTTTCTGGGTGAGGTTTTTATCGGGGTTTTTCCTCACCTGTAAGACAAATGTCAGGAAAACTTTAAGGCCCAAACGGTCCCCGAAATCATATGGCCATCATCATCATCCTTATCATTATCATCCTTATCATCATCATCCTTCACCGGTGTGGAAAGCAACGGGAAGCCACCACATCTATAATTCCCTAGTAAAGCTGCAAGCATAGCATGAAAATGCTATGATTGCAGTGAAGGACCTGCCTTCGGGCAGAATTACTATGGATGGATGTATATATATATATATATATATATATATATATATATATGGGGCACGCCGTAGCGTAGTGGTTAAGGCACTGAGCTACAAGCCGGAGGGTCGAGGGTTCAAGTCCCGTTGGGGTCAGGATTTTTAAACTGACCCAAACCCTCTGGTGGCACTATGGCCCTGGGGTCGACTCAGCCTCTAACGGAAATGAGTACCAGACGCTTGTTCTGGGGTAAAGGCGGCCGTCACGCAGGGCTGACAACCCGGCTGACATAAAAGTGCCGATTGTCTAGAAAAAGTGGGAGCCTTAACCTCCTACTACCCCAAGGGCCTCTGGGTCTGTTGTGGGATCACTTTACTTTATATATATATATATATGTCCACCGCTGTGGTCTCGAGGTAGCGTGCTGCCTTGTCACGCAGCGGGCCCGGCTTCGATCCCCGGTCGGGACAGCTTTTCTGGGTGAGGTTTTTATCGGGGTAATGAGGGAAATCGTAGAATACACGTGTCCAGAGGAAGTGCTGCGATTCATCACACCTGTAAGACAAATGTCAGGAAAACTTTAAGGCCCAAACGGTCCCCGAAATCATATGGCCATCATCATCATCCTTATCATTATCACTATCATCATTATCATCATCATCCTTCACCGGTGTGGAAAGCAACGGGAAGCTACCACACCTATAATTCCCTAGTAAAGCTGCAAGCATAGCATGAAAATGCTATGATTGCAGTGAAGGACCTGCCTTCGGGCAGAATTACTATGGATGGATGGATATATATATATGTCCACCGCTGTGGCCTCGAGGTAGCGTGCTGCCTTGTCACGCAGCGGGCCCGGCTTCGATCCCCGGTCGGGACAGCTTTTCTGGGTGAGGTTTTTATCGGGGTTTTTCCTCACCTGTAAGACAAATGTCAGGAAAACTTTAAGGCCCAAACGGTCCCCGAAATCATATGGCCATCATCATCATCCTTATCATTATCACTATCATCCTTATCATCATCATCCTTCACCGGTGTGGAAAGCAACGGGAAGCCACCACATCTATAATTCCCTAGTAAAGCTGCAAGCATAGCATGAAAATGCTATGATTGCAGTGAAGGACCTGCCTTCGGGCAGAATTACTATGGATGTATGTATATATATATATATATATATATATATATATATATATATATGTCCACCGCTGTGGTCTCGAGGTAGCGTGCTGCCTTGTCACGCAGCGGGCCCGGCTTCGATCCCCGGTCGGGACAGCTTTTCTGGGTGAGGTTTTTATCGGGGTAATGAGGGAAATCGTAGAATACACGTGTCCAGAGGAAGTGCTGCGATTCATCACACCTGTAAGACAAATGTCAGGAAAACTTTAAGGCCCAAACGGTCCCCGAAATCATATGGCCATCATCACCATCAACCTCCTTATCATTATCATCATCATCTTCCTGCACCGGTGTGGAAAGCAACGGGAAGCTACCACACCTACAATTCCCTAGTAAAGCTGCAAGCATAGAATGAAAATGCTATGATTGCAGTGAGGGACCTGTCCTCGGGCAGAATTACTATGGATGGATATATTGCTCAGGAACGCACTCTTCTCGAAAATAATTGACGAAATAGTGTTTCCTCTACGACTGATAATGTCACAAATGATTCAACAAACAATATAAATCGAAATTCTGTAATCTCAGAAAAGCGAGACTTATCCCAGCAAGAAAAGCTTGCGTCGTTAAATAGCGTAGATAGTGGATCTAAATTTGATAAACAATCGTGTTCGAATAGTTTTATATTGTATATATATATATATATATACAGTGCGTCCCACTTAATACTGGGCCTGGCAGACAACATGCACGCTCCAGCGTACATATAATCGCGTTGTAGCATTATTAAGAGATCCCGTTATTCTTAATTTATTCACGAGACATCTCACTGTCTCTCTATATACTACTCGAACCCCGGGATAGCTATCGCGAAATCGATTACCGACCTCTCTACAGGACTCTCTTTTGACATATGTGCCGTACAAAAAACTATTTGTTCAAGCGTATTATTATTTTTTTTTTTTTTTGCATTTGCAATAAGCACACAAGCAAACACGTCTTCACTCGACTAGCGAACTTCTCTAACTGACTACGCGTGGCTATGCAGTGAGTGAGTCATAAATACAGCAGCGCACTATTTTCTGCAAGCCCAGTCTTATGTGGGACGCACGGTGTATATATATATATATATATATATATATATGTTGTTTTGTAGATTTTCGCGGATATAAGTATGATTAAGAGAGTTTTCTTGAGTTTTCCGCCGTCAGTGATTCAAGGTCGGCCTCTGGTTACTGATTTCGACGTTTCGGCATGATCCCATATGCTATTATCAGTCATAATAACATCTTTGTTGGAGATATTTGCTTTAATTATAAACAACTGACTAACGTTAACAGTCTGGCCAATATTTATACGGTAAATGCCAAAAATAATTTAATTAAGATTACAGCAGACTGTGATACCAAACAAGGATAAATGGCGGCAAGTACGAATTTATTGTTTTATATTGTTTCAAATAAAGTTCAGTTTATGTAAAATGCAGTGATTTGTTTCGTATAATGTGTATTAACACTACGCTTTGGTTATATTTTGTATATAGAGTGTACGTTGTAGCCTATATCTAGAGGTCGGTGGTTTTACTTCCCGCACTAGGTAGGTAATTTGCAATATTACAGTTTAGTTATTTAGTTATTTATAGGTTGGTAACCCCGAAATTTAGGAAATTGAACTTCTAATCATGTTCGCCATTGCTACAAATACAACAGAACGTACTAACGTGCAAAAACAATCTTGTTATATATATATATATATATATATATATATATATATATATATATATATAAAGTTATTGTTAAAGTGTATTTTACGTTTCGTTGTACCTGTGTTTTATGTTTTGATAGCGTGTTTTGTGTTTTGTTAGAATATAAAGTATATGTTTTTTTGCCAAATAACTACGAACTAAAGCGTCACTGATTGTTATAATAGTAGATAACGTATGCTTATTACATGGATATGAATATAACAAATATGAAAAAACAATGGAGTTACTAATAATGGTTCACTGGGCACTGGTGATAAAATAAATCTATATTCGGTCTAGAAGTCGATAAAATAAAAGAATTAAGTTAAAAAAGAAAGTTTCTTTTCTTTACAATCGGAATTTGAAGAAGACCATCTGCTGGGAAACTGGATAGTTTGTCTTGGTCACGTATTTCAATTTGTAAGGGCTGTGACCGTGACCCAAAGAAAGAATTTCCATGAAGTGCATGAGGAAAATCATAGAATACACGTGTCCAGAGGAAGTGGTGCGATTCATCACACACCCACGTGCCGATTCACCTCCTTGTTTGGAATTAATTGCATTCCTGTTCAACCCCTGCAGGCTACAGACTGAGATGTTGATGGGCGCCCACCTGTATGCCTCTGTATGCCTCCCTGCATAAAAACTCTGTACATTTTTGTATTATTTTGTAACTTCATAAGTAATTAAATAAACGAAAACCAAAAGTTTTAAAATTCATTATCTGAAATTATATCAATAAATTCAGACCTACATAATTTTCGTAAAAGGATATTAATTTCGGAACTGGTCGCATACAAATGTATAGAAAAAGTTGAATTTTATTTTAAAAAATCAGTTTTTAAATAATTATCTGAAATATTTTAAATAAATCCAGACACTACATTATTTCAGTAAAAGGATACTAATTTCGGAACTGGTCGCATATAATGTATTGAAAAAGTTTAATTATATTTTTAAATAATCAGGTTTTAGAGAATTATCTGAAATATTTTAAATAAATTGAAACACTACATAATTTTTGTAAAAGGATATTAATTTCGGAAGTGGTAGCATAAAAATATATTGAAAAAGTTTAATTCTATTTTTTTCTCCTTTTTAGAGAATTATCTGAAATATTTTAAACAGATTCAGACACTATATTATTTTCTTAAAGGAATATTGATTTCGGAACTGGTCGCATATAAATGTATTGAGAAAGTTTAATTTTATTTTTAAAAAAATCAGTTTTTAGATAAAAAAAGTAAAGTGATCCCACAACAGGCCGGAGGCCCTTGGGGTAGTAGGAAGTTAGGGCTCCCACTTTTTCTAGACAATCGGCACTTTAGGTTAGCCGGGTTGTCAGTCCTGCGTGACGGCCACCTTTACCCCCAGAACAAGCGTCTGGTACTCATTTCAGTTAGAGACTGAGTCGACTCCAGCGCCATAGTGCCGCCAGAGGGTTTGGGTCGGTTTAAAATTCCTGACCCCAACGGGACTTGAACTCTCGACCCTCCGGCTTGTAGCTCAGTGCCTTAACCACTACGCTACGGCGTTTTTAGATAATTATCTGAAATATTTAATTAAATAAAACTTACAGTTTTATGTGATTTCCAGATTTGTTAAACATGATAACCACATAAAACTGTAAGTTTTATTTTTATGTAATTAAATAAGTTATGGATTTTCATCAATTCAATTGATTATCTGAAATATTTTAAATAAATTCAGATACATTATTTTCGTAAAAGGATATTGATTTCGGAACTGGTCACATAAAAATGTATTGAAAAGTTTAATTTAATTTATAAAAAAACGTCAGTTTTTAAATAATTTAAAAACAGAAGACACATGTGTCAATTATTTATTGGAAATGTTTGACATCTGCCAAATGAACAATAAACTCACCTTTTCAATAGTATTGAAACTTAAAGTTGTCGTTTTCTTAGTTACATTTAAGTAAGTAGTTTATTTCTAATATATTCAAGCGAAAGTGCATTTTGATTCTGAAAAATGTACTTTCTTTTTTTTTTTTTTTTTTTTTTCAACTGTCGGTACATTGCAATAAGCAACAATTTATGTGTAAATGTACTAAATGCATAAGTAGCTTCTCCGGAACTAAAAAAATGCTGTATAAGTTTATTTCTCTTGAAGTGAACTTTACAACCTCTAATATACCTCTCTGAATATGTGATCACTTTCATGAAATATAAGCACCTGTTTTTTCTAAAAAAATCGTTTTTTTAATACGTTGAAAGTGTAATAGTGTTTTAAAAAAACTCTCATTTTTAATCTGTGATAATGAAGTTTTACTAAATAATAAATATTGTCTTGAGTGTTAGTAGAAATTGTAAACTTCTCCGATATATATGATTAATAGGTGCAACCATTTTGGTTCTTTGTATTCTATATACTATATGAGAGGTTTATTTTTTTCTCTCACTCTGTATACTGCTTAGTATCGCTGTGTTTTCTTTATTCGTTATGTTACATAACTGAGCTATATGCTCATTATTTTTTTTAATTGTTAAGATTTGGTGACAGTACATTTTAATTAATGAAAATTAAATAAATTCTAGTGTATCATATATATATTAAACGCCTCATCCTCATCAAATTTCTCTCTCTCCTTGTTTTGAATAAATGCACATACTTTTGTTTCTTGATAAATCACACTACACAAAAATATATAACTCTCCAATGCAGTTTTGGGCTCATATAAAGACTTCCAAAATGGGAACCCAAGAAATCATCTACTTTCAAAATGAATATTGCTTAACGCTTAAAACCAATTAAATACAAACTTTTTTTTTTATAATTCCACGTCAGGGGCGAAGAAGTTAAAATATACACACCATTTACTGATTAAAATTTACAAATTAAACTATAGAATAAATAAAACGGTATATCTACAGTAAGTTCCTTAGTCGCATGGAACTTACAAATTTAAATTACCTCTGAAACATATAATTTAAAATATTTAAAAAGTCAATACTGCCAGAGCAAAGATTGCCTAAAATTGTTATGGAATGGATCCTAATAAAAAGGAAGAAGAGAGGAAGGCCGAAGAATACTTGGATAGAAGGGATACAAGCAGCTATGAATATCAGAGGATTGGAGGAAGATCAATGGATGGACAGAGAGGAATGGCGTTTGGTTTCCGGTAGACGGCGGCAGCTGCCATGATACCGGATGATGATAATGATAATGATGAAAAAGTCATTACAGTTTATATATTTTCATTTTTACATTTTTCACTTAATTATAGTAACAGGTGGTTTATTAACGAACTTTCTCTTCAACCAAATAAAATAATCATTCGCTTTTCATTCCAATGTGAAATGTATTGTTTCAAATTAATATATATTAGCCTTATTTTTGTTTCAGGTAATTATAACATCTCTCTTCTTCGGACGAAGGGTTGCAGATTTTTATGGACCCTACGTAAGACCAGGTTTAAGAAGAAATAAGGAAATAAGAATTCTTCCGCAAAGTCTGTATCAATTCAACTTATTTTTACAAATAATTTCAATGTTGGAAACATGGTATAAACCAATAAAACGTATTTACTGATTCTTATAGTTAACTATTATTTAAATAATTTATTTTGTAGTATATATGTAGTGGAAATTTGTCCTAGACCAAACACTTAACAATAATATAATTTTCATGTGATTGTCACATCAACAGATACAATATATACACTGTTATTTGCGGATGGCCAGATAATATTTGCTCAAGAATATGAAGACATGGAATTTATGTTCAGAAAATCAATCGACGAATACGATAACTGAGGTTTGAAGATAAATTTAGAAAAACATTTATGTGGGAAGTGTAGCAGAAATCGAAGATTTAATATTAGAACATCAAAGGGGTATATTAGAGGATGTGAAGAATTTGAGTATCTGGGAGTAAAAGTAGAAAAAGAGGATAAACAAGAAATTGATATTAAGAACAGGATAATAAAGGTAGAGCAATAACAGCAATGATGAATGGAGTCTTATGGAACAGACATATATAACCTGAAAAAATAAGTTACAAATATATAATTCAATAGTGAGAAGTACTGTCACATATGGAGCTGAAGTTTGGAAATTCAACAAAAACTTTGAACAAAAACTTATGTCGGTGGAAATGGATTTCTTGAGGATAACAGCAATATGTTTAAAATTACAAAAAATAAGAAATGCTGTCATACGAGAAAAATTAATATTAGATATTCAATAGTTGATGATATAAGATATAAGCAGTTAAAATGGTAAGGGCACGTACAACGAATGTAAGAAGAAAGGTTACCTAGGAAAACATTGGAATGGTGTCCGCCTGGATGAAGAAGGAAAGGAAGACCTTGAAACTCGTGGATGCGAGAAATAACTGGAATGAGAACAAGAGGACTGGAGGAAATGGAGTGGATGGATAGAGACATGTGGAGAATAAAAATAAAACTTTAGGCACAGAAATATGTGTAAACATTAAAATTCCATATATAAATAACAATGTGATTGTCAAAATTTTGAATTGATATAACATCTTAGAATCGTATATTTTAATTCGATGTTTCGAAAATGGAGTGGAGAACATTTGACAAGGAAGTATTCTCCTTTAAGAATTGTTCTTAATTGTATAAAAACGATAATTCTTTGTTACTAATTTAGAAGACTTTACGACACTATAATTAATATTTTAAAATGTTAACAAAAAAATTTACTAGGAAATATCGGAAGAACATATTTTAAAGACTGCATTTTTTTGTCGCGTTGATAACTTCCTCAATCCTTGTGGCAGTTTACTGTACGGTTTCTAATTGCTTATTTAAAGTATGTTTTGTTCGTCTAACTGAACTCATCATTACGATGTGTAATTACTTTATAGTGTTTTAGTAGGCCAGTTGATCATGCATGACAAATTATTTTGAAACTAAACTGGTTACAATAGATCCCTGAGCATTAGGAAAAATCAGGCCTATTTCGATGTCATATCAAAATTTGTTACAGAATTAGATACCTAAGTTACTAATATGACATTTGTATCAGAATATAGAAACTATTCACCCATAACATTGACTCCCGAAACTGACACTTGCTTAAAGGTACCTGTACAGTTAGTACCTGTATTTATAGATGCTATACCGACGGTAAGTGAATTAGACGGAAAACGTATCTGGTTATAAGCAAGTTTCAGACAACTAACTTAAAACATTTGAAGGTATCAGACATTTGAGTTAAAAGTTGTTAAAATTGTTTAATTTGATATCCATAATTCAGTATTAAAATTAATGAGAAATGTATAATGATATGAGGTGCATTTGGACTTAATTAGGCTTTAGAAGAGACCAACCACAGTATTAAGAATTAATGTAAAACAAATTTAGAAAAATATAACAGATTAAATGGTATAATAAGAAGAAATTTTGGAAAACAAATGAGGAAAGAAATCCAATTGAGATTTCATAATGCCATAGCCAAACCTGCTCTACTATACGGAAGTGAATGCTGGACACTTCGAGCAAAAGATAAATCCCGCATTAATAGTTCACAAATGAGATTCCTCCGATCACTAACTTGAGTAACATTAAGGGATAGAATGAAACGTGATGAGATAAGGATGCAGTGGAATAGTAGGGAAATGGTTGAACATATACAAAATTATCAGATTAAATGGTTCCAACACGTCCAGAGAATGTCAAATTCCCGTTTACCAAAGATGATTTACCACCTCAACCCTAAAGGCAAAAGAGACCTCGGAAGACCCTTCAACCGATGGAAAGATCAGTTTTTGTAGTCGCAGAACGGGCATCATCACCCAATACTGCATTCGGAAGAAGAAGAAGATGAAGAAGAATGAGTCTTTTTTTTTAATTTGCTTTGTATAGAATCTTCAAATAAAAATAAGTATTACCAAAATGTTTTTCCTCACCTGTAAGGCAAATGTCAGGAAGCTTTAGGGTCCAACGGTCCCCGAAAAATCACCCGGCCCTCATCACCATCCTTATCATTATCATCATCCTTCACCGGTGTGGAAAGCAACGGGAAGCTACCACACCTATAATTCCCTAGTAAAGCTGCAAAGCATAGCATGAAAATGCTATAATTGCAGTGACAGACCTGTATTCGGGCAGAATTACTATGGATGGATTCCCAAGATATGTTAAATTATTTGTTATTACTGAGACTTACCAAATCCCCATTGAAATTATGAAGGCATCCTATACCTTAATTTATTTTATAAATAATATCCTCAACTCATTTTCAACTCAGGGTCGGGTCCAGGAATAAGATGAAGCCCCCTATATTTGAGAGAACTGTGAACAACAAGGGAGTCGCCCGGCCACGCCTGACGCACTGTCAGCGGGGCGGAAAAACGAAATGGATGAGATGAGTGTGGAGAAATGATGGAATGAAATCTTGACATGGGAAGAACGTGAGAAACTTCAAGGAGAACCTCCCAAAGCTACGTTTCGTCCACCACGAAATCTTTATGGAGTGACCGAGACTAAATCTCGAAATCCCTGCGTTGAATTTGAGCGTCTATCTTGAACCGCCCGAATTTATTTTATAATTTGATTATCGTAACATGTAAATAATTTTATCATCTGAAAATTTAGGTATTTTTCGTCTGATACCTTGGGTTCCCTCCTTATCTCAAATTGCTTGTCTGAAACTGCTTTATAACCAGATAAATTCTTTGCTTTATTTTCTTACACTATTTTCATTTTTATTTTCCAAATGAAACTAGCAAAATGTTTTATATAACTAACTAATTAACTCACTGGCACTCTCAAAGCCGTAGGTTTATGGCCGCGCGGACATAAGCTCTTCATACATCCGTATCATGAGATATTTTGCAATCATTCCCTGTGTAATCTAATTCCATCAAATCATAGTTAATGTTATTCTCCCACCTCATTCTTGGTCTACCAATTGGGCGTTTTCCCTCTGGTTTTCCTACAAGAAGCTTTCATGCATGTCTTTCTTTCCCCATTCGTGCCAAATGGCCTGCCCATCGCAGTCTACGAGACTTAACTGTTCTTATTATATTTGGCTTCCTATAAAGATCACGTAGTTTACTGTTATGTAGTCTTCTCCATTCACCTTTTTGTTCACCTCTTTTTGGTCCAAACATTTTCCTAAGAACTTTATTCTCAAATATACGTAATGTCCTTTCCTCCCTTAAAGTAAGAGTCCACGTTTCGCATCCATATAATATAACTGGTAGAATAATCCATCCACAGTAATTCTGCCCGAAGGCAGGTCCTTCACTGCAATCATAGCATTTTCATGCTATGCTTGCAGCTTTACTAGGGAATTGTAGGTGTGGTAGCTTCCCGTTGCTTTTGGTAGAAAACTAGTTTTATATATTTTCAGTTTAACGTTTTTTGAAAGAAGTTGGGACATCAAAAGTCTCTGTAATGCATAATAGCACGCATTTCCAGAATTGAGCCTATGTTTAATTTCTTTGTGTATCTCATTCCTATTTGTGATTTATTGTTCCTAGGTATTTGAATTCATCCACTTCCTCAAAATTTCCCTTAATTGTCATCAGCTGTCCATTTCCATTATATAATGTATTTCTAAATGTGACCATATATTTAGTTTTATTGATATTTACTTCCAGTCCTAATTTCTTAGTGTTACTCAGTAGTGTGTGCGTGTTGGCCTTTAGTATCGCCTCACTATTGCCCAATAGTACTACATCATCAGCATAAACCAACAGCTTATTAATACCATTGAGATGTAGGCCTTCTTCGTTCTCTAAAGATTTGATGGCAGATTAATAGCGTTTTAATACACTGTATCGTCATCAGACATCCGTCTGATGCACGAATTTTAAATATTTATGAATATCGTATAAAAACTTTAATAGCTTTATTTAATAACAAATCATGAATTTTTATCAAGTAAACATCAAATCAATTGATTGTTTTTATTTTGTTCCCTAAAGTTTTGTTTTATTAAAAAAACTGCAAGAAAAACAATTGACTGTAAAACATTTGCTTACTTTCAAGTTGAAAGAAAGAAAGAAAGAAAGACAAAAGAAATTGCTCAAGAACTTTAAAGATTCGCCTTGATTTTAACATTTTTTAGTTAGACTGAAGAATTCAGAGGAGTGTCCAGTGTTACGGAACAAAATCTGTTTCCTGCTGAATCAGTGAACCGAGTAGACGAGGAGCTGTAACCTTGACACCGACTTTGTAGGTTGCGCAATACTTTCTCCAAAATTCTAGTAACCAGTTCTGGTTTTTTCATGACTTAATTCAGAGATAACGCAAGAGGTACTATGTCTTGTTGGATGTGTGCTGCGACAGGAACAGGTTTAAATTCTCAGATTTAGCGCATAACTAAAGAACAGGATCTGTTATTGGATCTTTTTGTATACACTATTTCGTAAACTTGTATAAATGGTCACTTCATGAACATACAAATGATATAAAACGACAAATCACTTCTAATCTTTTAAACCGACAGTACATCTGTTTAGAAATTATATAAAGCATCGTAATTTCATAATTTTCGTTTAACACGTGTATAGTCACTTGCCTATTAAACTAACTCACTGGCACTATCGAACCCGTAGGTTCATCACCGCGCAGACATAAGCTCTCCATACATCCAAATCCTGAGCTAATGTTTTCCAATCATTCCTTGTATAAACTACTTCCCTCAAATCATAGTTAATGTTATTCTCCCACTTCATTCTTGGTCTACCAATTGGGCGTTCTCTCTGGTTTTCCTACAAGAAGTTTCCATGCACGTCTTTCATTCCCCATTCGTGCCACATATCCTGCCCATCGCAGTCTACGAGACTTAACTGTTTTTATTATATCTGGCTTCATATAAAGACCATCTAATTCAGTGTTATGTAGTCTTCTCCATTCACCTGTCTAATCATCTCTCTTTGGACCAACAATTTTCCTAAGAACATCGTTCTCAAATACTCGTAATCTCCTTTCCTCCCTTAAAGTAAGAGTCCATGTTTCGCATGCATATAATATAACTGGTAGAATAATAGTTTTATATAATTTCAGTTTAACGTTTTTTAAAAGTTGGGATATCAAAAGTCTCTGTAATGCATAATAGCACACATTTCCAGAACTGAGCCTATGTTTAATTTCTTTGTGCATCTCATTCCTATATTAAATTAGCTTGGTTAAAACTCCTACTAGGGAAGGACCCATGTGACGAAGCGGGCATTAATCATCATCATCACTCCAGGGATTAGGCAATTGCCCGTTCCGACTTCATAATGCATCAGCCCAACGTCTTCTAGGTCTTCCAACATCACGCCTTCCTCTTGCTTGATAATTTCTTGCTAACAATGGATATCTCTCCTTACTCATTCCATCCATATGATCAATCCATTTCTGTCTGTAAATTCGTGACCTTATCCAATAAAGGCTGTACTTTCAATTCTTCTCTTATATCCTCGTTTCTTATTGTATCAAGTCTTGTACATCCTTTTACTTGTCTTGGGAACCTCATCTCCGCCGTCTGTATTCTATCCTTCTGTTTTTTCACTGGAGCCCAAGTTTCACATCCATACAATATTGTGGGAACCGCCATAACATTATACATTTTTATCTTTGTTTCTTTTCTAATTTTATTTTTGAATGTTCTCTGTATTGTTCCACACACCTTCTGAAATTTATTTATTTTGGAGTCAATATCTCTTTCCACATTGTAGTCAACATCACAGCCCAAATATTTGAAACTAGACACCTGTTCTATATTTAATACACAAGTGATCTTCTTGGTGATAAAATATTAAAATATATATACAGTCAATATGCCCATTTCACCAATTAATGTTTTAAAATGGTCAACAAGTTTCTACAGCTAAGCTGTCATTCTCAAGACCAGATATTGACTGAAGACAAAATTGATAATAAATAAATAAACAAATTCAGTTAAATGATTTTAACTGAATTTGTTTATTTATTTATTATCAATTTTGTCTTCAGTCAATATCTGGTCTTGAGAATGACAGCTTAGCTGTAGAAACTTGTTGACCATTTTAAAACATTAATTGGTGAAATGGGCATATTGACTGTATATATATTTTAACCTGTTCTATACTTTGATTTTCTAAAATAATTTTGAATCTCACTGGATCTCTTCCTCTAAAAGCCATGGTCTTCGCTTTCCTTACAGAAATCTTTAGATCATATAATTTACATATTTCCTTTAATGCATGCATAGATTTCTGTAAGTCGTCTTCATTTTTCTGTATTATGATAACAACGTCAGCAAATAATCATCATAAACATAAATTTAATACAGTAAATCATTCGACACATAATAAAGTTAACCCTCTAATATAAATGAGAAATGCTTTCCTCTGTCAGAAAACCTATGTACCCCTAGGAAAGTTACATAATAATTTTCTTGTTTGCCTTCCTACACACCTTTCACGTAACCACTTTCTTATAAAGTGCGTGCCTGTGGATGGATATTTAATTTCAAAAGTAGGATTAAAAGAAGTACATGTTATAACCACGCATCTCCAGCGTTACACAAGATGCATTCTTTTATTATATAAAACTTTCGTCATTAGAGGATTGCCTCAAGGGCAAAGTGATACAGACAATTAATTTTCGAAATTGATGAAATACATTTTGTAAACGATTAAAAAAAATTCAAATTTTAGTTGAAATATATTCTATAAAGTAGAAATTTTGTAAAGATGGTTTCTTAAAATTGAAATTGATCATCTAATGGAAGCAATGGCAATTTTAAAAAGATACTCTCTGCCCAAATCTAAGGACTTCCAAAATGCAGCTACGAATCCTTGTATAGTACCTCTTGCCCCGATCATCAATCATGTGACAGTTACACTATCTAATTGTTATTTATCGTAAGTAATGCCAACGAGTGATTCCAAATTATCGATACGTTTGGAAATCAAGAGTGTCATTTGTTAGGACTATTTAACGAATAAAATTAGCCGTTTACTCACAAATCATTATTTAAAAATAGTTATTTTAAAATATTTATATACTCGTATTTAATGTAAACCGCGATGTTTGAAAACAAACAGAAACGTTTGTTATGCTTCATTTGTTAATCACTGCAACCAGATCATATTATTTATTGCCAAAGGATCACAATATTGTAAGAATGCACCCTAGTGGAGAAAAAATAAAACACATCAAAATGTTTATAACCAACATTATACGTTATTAATTAATTTCTGATCTCCTATGGTGTAAATTATATTTTTTCTGGAACGTAATTTCCTGGGAAATAATACGTATATGAAAGTGCAAACTGTGATTTATTTTTTTTCGTGGTATAATCAATTGCTATAAATATTTTTATAGTATATCCCGCAAGCACTATCTGGTTTCATTCATGCGCTACATATACAATCAGGTAGCCACATGCATTCTAACATTCTTACATCTTAATATATAAATTGTTGTATTCAATGTATTTTTTAGAGAGTCAGTCACTGCAAAATAATGCTCTGATCTATTCAAAATGTTAAAAAGTAGGAGCTTGATTTTAAAGTGATAAAATGGAAGTGATAAAATCGAGGTGAAAATGACTGTGATTGGTTGTAAATCAAAATTCACTGAAATATGATTGGTCATTGACTACCATTTGGGGCATGAGTTAAATAGTCTTTGTAATAGACAACTGTTACACTCACTTCAAATGAAAATGTATTTATACTACAACATATTTGACAATAATGTTTCGTGTTCTTATTTTTATATGACATTATAGTTGATAATATAATAGTAGCTCTTGCTTTATTAAGAGGGTCGTTAGAAGATTTTCAACTGACTTCTTTTTTGGAAATAAATTTATTACAAATTTTGCCTCTTACTTATATTGTGTTATAAACTTTATTTCATCTTACAGCAAACAACAGCTAAACGTTTTGGATTTCTATCAGAATTGAGAAATATTGAAACATTATATTTGAAATGTATAGTATGTAACCAAAATTAAATATATTTTTCTTCTTCTTCTTGCAAGGATTAAACTTTTTTGGTTCGTTCCGGCTCCAAATATTATAGCTGCTGTCTCCATCTCTATCGTGGACGTTCCCGATCTCTTTTTCCTCCTCTTGGTCGATAGTTCAGACTTTTCCTTGGCAATCTGTTGGTATCAATTCTGCAGACATGTTTATACCATTTTCTCCTTTACTCTTCTATTTTATCTGTCAAACTGATTATTTGTAGTTATATATATATATATATATATATATATATATATATATATATATATATATATATATAATTAACTATATTGACATTTTAAATTTTTTTATTAATTATATTAAAATACTTTTTTGTGTCTCGTGAAAGTGTCTCCAAAGTTCGGGTCGGATAACATGCATTATTTTAGGTCCTACATAATTTACAAATAAATTTAGTCCATCTTTATATGATCTTAATTTATAATGGATTAGAGCCCATCTTATTTAATATTTAAATTAATAATCAATTGATTTGGCGTTTATTTGATGAAAATCCATATTCATTTAATTAAATATAAATAAACTTCAATTTTTATATTATTTTCATATTTATTATAATACTAGCTATTACTCCTAAATAAATGTTAATGTGTTTTTACCACCAGGCTTGACCTGCTATGCTTGCCCGGGAATCTGCTTATCCCGATCTTCTTGTCATCAACGAAAGAGAAAATGGTTATTGTGAATTATCTGTAGAAGATAAAAATATTATGCTGTCGCGGATTTTTTAAAGAGTTTTTTAGATGTTCAATTCTGTGAACATTAATTTGGTGTATTTGTTATGGTTTAGGCAGCGTAAGCCATTTAAGCGTTCAAAATAGGGACTTTATTTTATGTTTTTCACTCCAAAGGGTGATTTTTAGGGGTGAAGCTGAACGGTTAAGGTAGGAAGCCTTGGCGCAGAGCTATGGGACTTGCACTGGTTCGAGTCTCCATGGAGGAAGAAATTTTCTCATCGTATTTCGGCCAGTATGGGACCGGTGCCCACCCAGCATCGTGAGGCAATTGGGTAGCTATAATAATTAGCGGCTCCAGGTTTGAGGAACCAGCTATAACGGCTGGGGGACTCGACATGCTAACCACATGTCACCCCTACACTGGCTGTTGATCATCTACCTCTGTGATTGACACATGTGGATGTGAAGGGCCAGCAGCCGGCTGGTAAAAGGGCAACCGCTGAAAAGTGGAAATACCCTCAATCGGAGGGGTTGGATATCACAACTATCTTAGCCTATATCCATCCCGGGAATCTCCTGAACATTTTGAAAAAAACCCCATCAAAATCGGATCAACGGTATGGCCGCGCATAGAATACGAACAAACAAACCAACAAACAAACATTGATTTTTATATATTAGATAAATTTATAACAGCTGTTTATATAATAACAAAGTTCATTCATTTGTAATCATGTCTGAAGAAGGTGCAAAGTACCGAAACAGCTGTTACAAATTTATATTGTAATAAATATGAAAATCATATAAAACTTTAAGTTTTATTTTCACTTAATTAAATATTTATATTAATAGTTAATTTAGTGTATAGGTCTAAATTTTCAAATGCATTTACGTTTTAAGTTTGAGATTTATTTTTACAACTTTACTCGTCCTCGTTAAATAAATTCATACTTCAGTGTTGTTAATTTATGTACGGTAGCAAATGATTTAACACATGTAGTTGTGAGGCCAGCAGTCTGTCGCGCCGTGCAGTTTAGTTCAGTTTTAGTCAATAATTTATGACTCCTTGACTCCAATTTAAAAACAACATGCCACAATTTCAAGAAGGGTAATTTTTATGGTAAAAAAACTAAATATATGGTCACACGCAGAAATTCATTATATAATGGAAATGGACAGCTAATGACAAATGAGGGAAATTTTGAGGAAGCAGCTGAATTCAAATGCAATAATCACAAGTAGGAATGAGATGCATAAAGAAATTAAACATAGGCTCAATTCTGCAAATGCGTGCTATTATGCATTGCAGAGACTCTTGATGTCTCAACTCCTTTCAAAAATGTTAAACTGAAAATATATAAAATTATTATGCTACCAGTTATATTATATGGGTGCGAAACATGGACTCTTACTTTAAGGGAGGAAAGGAGATTACAAGTATTTGAGAATAAAGTACTTAGGAAAATTTTTAGACCAAAGAGAGATGAACAGACAGGTGAATGGAGAAGACTCCATAACAATGAACTACATGGTCTTTATAGGAAGCCAGATATAATAAGAACAGTTAAGTCAAGTAGACTGCGATGGGCAGGACATGTTGCACGTATGCGGAATGAAAGACTTGCATGGAAGCTTCTTGTAGGAAATCCAGAGGGAAAACGCCCAGTTGGTAGACAAGAATGAGGTGGGATAATAACATTGACTACGATTTGAGGGAAGTAGATTATACAGGGAATGATTGGAAAGCATTAGCTCAGGATAGGGATGTATGGAGAGCTTATGTCCGCGCGGCAACGAACCTACGGGTTCGATAGTGCCAGTGAGTAAGTAAGTAAGTAAGTAAAACTGTCTTGTAGGGCCTATAATGTCTAGGATAAAAAAAATACTCTGAAATAGAAAGTTAAAACAAAAAGAAAAGGGACAGAGTTTTCCAGAAGAAAATTTCATAAACGTACAATTGAAAATACTCCCTAAAAGTTGTGACATATGAATGGAATGTTTAATAAAGAGAATACAGTCTTGAAACTGTCAAACGCAGCAAGAATGTCGACAACTTCAAACTTGATCCTTTTTCATGTTTTCCCTATCAGTGGCTGCTGCAATCCAATTTTGTATTCAACTAGCACACACGGAACTGCTATTGTAAGGGAAACCTCTATTCATCTGAAGATCTTTGCAAAACTTCTGGCGACGACAAGACATTGAACTTCGGAGTTGAACAACACGGACAAAATTAAGATTATATTACTGAAATGATCCCACGCGATATACAGTTAGTTGCAAAAATTATGTTTGCTTGGATTGTTTTATACAAATTTTCTAAGCACGGAACTAACTCTTCAGAAATACTCGTTAAAGCTATGCACTAGTAATATAATTATTTCTAAGATTTTGAGCTTCAAGTACTTAATGCTGCTTGAACAACCTCTTTGTCAGAAATCTGAATTCTGAAGCTTACGAGATTATCATAAGCAATGCCACGAGTGATTTCCAATTTTTTAGAGGATTTGGAAATCAAGAGTGGCATTTGTTAGGACTATTTAACGAATAAAATGAAGCTGTTTACTCGCAAATTATTATTTAAATATAGTTATTTTTAAAATATATATATATTTAAATGTATACGGCGGCATTTGAGAATAAAGTACTTAGGAAAAATTTTGGGCCAAAGGGAGATAACAGACAGGTGAATGGAGAAGACTACATAACAATGAACTACATGGTCTTTATAGGAAGTCAGATATAATACGAACAGTTAAGTCTCGTAGACTGCGATGGGCAGGACAAGTTGCTCGTATGGGGAATGAAAGACTTGTATGTAAGCTTCTTGTAGGAAATCCAGAGGGAAAACGCCCAGTTTGTAGACTAAGAATCAGGTGGGATAATAACATTAACTATGATTTGAGGGAAGTAGATTATACAGGGAATGATTGGAAAGCATTAGTTTAGGATAGGGATGTATAGAGAGCTTATCTCCGCGCGACCATGAACTTACGGGTTCGATAGTGCCAATGAGTAATTAAGTAAGTAAGTAAGTAAGTAAATGTAAACGGCGATGTTTGAAAACAAATGAGAAATGTTTGCTTATATTTCATTTGTTCATCACTGCAACTTGACCATACTATTTATTCCAAATAGGATCGCAATATTGTTAGAATGCACCCTAGTGGAGAAAAAAATTAAACACATCAAACTCTATATTATAACCAACATTATAGGTTATTAATTTGTATTCGGAAACAACTCAGTAAAATCAGTATTTAAAACACAATTATTGAGTACACATTTATCAAATGTGTAGGTCGAAGGAATCTATTCATTATTTGCTGTATTCAACGTATTTGTTAGAGAGTTAGTTACTGCAAAATAATGCTCTGACCTGTTAAGAATATTAAAAAGGAGGAGATTTCTTTATTTTGGTAATCAAAATTAGATAATTATCGAGGTAAAATACGACTGTGATTAGTTGTAAAACAAAATTCATTGAAACGTGATTGGTCATTGTCTCCCATTTGGGGCGTTAGTTAAATACTCAACGGAATTGGGCATACATTTCATTGTTAGTTCAGCTGGAATATCAAACATACATCGCA
Source organism: Diploptera punctata (assembly GCA_030220185.1). Lineage (NCBI taxonomy): Eukaryota > Metazoa > Arthropoda > Insecta > Blattodea > Blaberidae > Diploptera > Diploptera punctata. The sequence goes on from JASPKZ010003857.1 coordinate 2,287,035, forward strand.
ACAATGTATCTAATGGCTCCGATACATTATTAATGCATCGTTTAATTTATTCCAAACTTTAGCTTCACTTCATTAATGTATTCACAGCTATGAGCCAAAATGGTAACAATATTAAATTTGTTACTGAAATAGATGCTGTATTTTATGCTTTCGTTTTTGAACTTGACATTAACTCACCATTTTTGGAGCATTATTTATTGTCAGCTTCCTCGTTAAAATTATAGCTGTTACTGTAAAATTGCAATGCTTACCCTGAGAATTTCGTAAATTCTCACATCTATGTAATTGATGTTAATTTACATAATAGCACTGCATGTGATGCGAGCACTTTGTGGAGACTATTTCTTGACATTTCAGTAATCTTCTTCTTCTTAAACTTAATTTGTAGCATTTTCAACCTGTTTATTTCCAAAATCACTCCTCGGAGGAAAACGTATTGGATGTGCATTTACTGTCTATCCATCCCTTGGCTGGTCTTCCTCTTGTTCTTCTCTCGTCTATTGGTCATTTCAGTAATCAGAATACGTATTAATTTTTATATTTGTTCATTTTCCTTTCCATTATTTGCATTTTGTATTACTTTTTAGTAAATGTCCACCGCTGTGGTCTCGAGGTAGCGTGCTGCCTTGTCACGCAGCCGGCCCGGGTTCGATCCCCGGTCGGGGCAGTTTTTCTGGGTGAGGTTTTTATCGGGGTTTTTCCTCACCTGTAAGACAAATGTCAGGAAAACTTTAAGGCCCAAACGGTCCCCAAAATCATATGGCCATCATCATCATCATAATCCTTCTCATTATCATCACCATCATTATCATCCTTCATCGGTGTAGAAAGCAACGGGAAGCTACCACACCTGCAATTCCCTAGTAAAGCTGCAAGCATAGCATGAAAATGCTGTGACTGCAGTGAAGGACCTGCCTTCGGGCAGAATTACTATGGATGGATTTTAGTAAATAATTTTGTTTGTTTTTCTGGTAGAGTTTTGGTCTCGAGACCTCTTCTTCTTTCACATTGTACATTGTGGTAAATAATATTAAATAAATATACTGTCTAGTATATTCATAGCAAAATGTGCCAGAAGTAAGGTTCTGTATGTTAATGACTATTATTGTTTTATTAAAATATAATGATACTGCATTTAACTTAAAGCAGTATAGATATATAGTTGAAAGGGAAAGTTTTAGTAAAGAGCGGGTAACATTGTAACACGACCGCAGGGAGGATTCAAATACCTAAGAAGAAATAAAGTTATTCTTTAAGAATTGTAGTCCTATACTGTATATATATTGTTCAAAATTAATGCTAAATAAATTTATAAATACCACTACTTCTATCAAATCTCTAATATCAAACATTTTCATTCATTCAAATTCATTGTTGCTTTGATTATACATTATTACGAGAAATAATGTATAATTAAATATGGCCATTATTTATTTCATGAGTTTTATTGTTGATTTGGTAATTAAATTGTTTTTAGGGGAAACAATTTCATTGAGAATTAAAATTGGCCATCATCTAATTTATGAGTGTGATTGTTGCTTTGGTAATTAAATTGTTTTTAGGGGAAATAATGAGAATTAAATGTGGTCATCATTTAATTTATGAGTTTCATTATTGCTTTGGTAATTAAATTGTTTTTAGGGGAAATAATTAAGAATTAAAAATGGCCGTCAATAATTTAATTTACGAGTTTCATTGTTGCTTTGACACTGTATTGTTTTTAGGAGAAATAAAATAATTTATAGCGGTCCTCATTTTATTTATGGAATAAATTAAAATTATTACTTTTTCTAAACTGAAAATTAATTATACAAACTGTGACTTTCCTTTATAGATATATTATACATGTCGGTCCCTTTGGACTAGTGGTTAATATGGTGCCCTCTGTTTCCAAAGAGGTCGATCAACTTTTAAGACCATAAAAATCTTGAGCCGGAGTAAATTTCAGCTCGTAAAAGACTCTCAAGTTTCCAATAAAATGCTTTTAAACAAATGTTTCGGCTCTTTTACGCCCAGATTTGAATTAAGACGCTAATTAGGGGACATCTTAAAAACTGAAAGTAAAATACTAACAGCTACATTGGATACGAATTTAATTTTGAAAAAAATGGGTGTTATAAATTATTCCATAACATTTTTCTGAGTGAAATTACCTGGTATAGAACGATTACCCCCCACTTTATAAAGAAGTAAATATGAACTTCTGAATTTCAAAAGTATCAACCAATGGCCAACATTTTAATCAAAATAGATACAACTATTTAATTAAATTATGAATTAAAGTTAAAATCACAGTTAATTATTCTGACCTGTAATAGTGTGATTTAATTTACAAAAGTCTATGAATTGTTTTATATTTCATCATCCGGTATCATGGCAACTGCCGCCGTCTTCCGGAAACCAAACGCCATTCCTCTCTGCCCATCCATTGATCTTCCTCCATTCCTCTGATATTCATAGCTGCTTGTGCCCCTTCTATCCAAGTTTTCTTCGGTCTTCCTCCTTTCCATTGGGATCCATTCCATAACAATTTTAGGCAATCTTTGCTCTGGCATTCTTTTGACATGGCCACTACTATAATCGTTTCTTTTCTATAATGTCTATGATGTCCGGCTCCTCTTGTACACCAATAATTTCCCTTATTTCTTTATTTCGTATTCTATCCATTCTAGATTTTCCAGCCGATCTTCTTAAAACATCCATTTCGTACTTAAAATTCTTTTCATTTCCCTGGTAGGAATTTGCCAGACTTCAGCACCATATGTTAAAATGCTCTGAATTATGGTTTGATATATTTGTAACTTTCTATTTTTTTTGTGATATTTTTGCTCCACCAAACAGAGTTACTTCAAGAAAGTGAATATTTTGCATACATTTTAGAGAAGATACATTTAACGTTCAGGAACTAATTAGGATTCTCGTACAAAAAGCCTAGAACTCATAAAACACGTCGTGAGGTTTGACTAGTTCACCTATTCATAACATCCATAAAAATGAAGACACCATCGTATATTTCACCGAAGTTTTATTGGTAATAAAAATGTCTACAATTATACCAAAACCGCTTTAATGTATGTAGTACAAGATAATACGATACCAATTAAACATTTTATGATTATTTAATTATATATTGTTAATTTGAGCTAATTGTATTATAAATAACCAACTATTCCCCATATTTTCCTCCGATTGAGGGGTCTTTCCACTTTTCAGCGGTTGCCCTTTTACCAGCCGGCTGCTGGCCCTTCACATCCACATGTGTCAATCACAGAGGTAGATGATCAACAGCCAGTGTAGGGGTGACATGTGGTTAGAATGTCGAGTCCCCCAGCCGTTATAGCTGGTTCCTCAACCTGGAAATGTGGGGCACGCCGTAGCATAGTGGTTAAGGCACTGCGCTACAAGCCGGAAGGTCGAGGGTTCGAGTCCCGGTGGGGTCAGGATTTTTAAACTGACCCAAACCTTCTGGCGGCACTATGGCCCTGGGGTCGACTCAGCCTCTAACTGAAATGAGTATCAGACGCTTGTTCTGGGGTAAAGGCGGCCGTCACGCAGGGCTGACAACCCGGCTGACATCAAGTGCCGATTGTCAAGAAAAAGTGGGAGCCTTAACCTCCTACTGCCCCAAAGGCCTCCTGAGGCCTGTAGTGGGATCACTTTACCTTAGGGGGCACGCCGTAGCGTAGTGGTTAAGGCACTGCGCTACAAGCCAGAAGGTCGAGGGTTCGAGTCCCGGTGGGGTCAGGATTTTTAAACTGACCCAAACCTTCTGGCGGCACTATGGCCCTGGGGTAGACTCAGCCTCTAACTAAAATGAGTACCAGACGCTTGTTCTGGGGTAAAGGCGGCCGTCACGCAGGGCTGACAACCCGGCTGACATCAAGTCCCGATTGTCAAGAAAAAGTGGGAGCCTTAACCTCCTACTACCCCAAGGGTCTCCTGAGGCCTGTAGTGGGAACACTTTACCTTTACCTTTTACCTTACCAGATTAATGTCATTGTTTTGATTTCATAAGTCAAGATGCAATATATATATACAGTTAAGTCTCGTAGACTGCGATGGGCAGGACATGTTGCACGTATGGGGAATGAAAGACTTGCATGGAAGATTCTTCTAGGGAAGCCAGAGGGAAAACGCCCAGTTGGTAGACCAAGAATGAGATGGGAGAGTAACATTAACTATGATTTGAGGGAAGTAGATTATACAGGGAATGATTGGAAAGCATTAGCTCAGGATAGAGATGTATGGAGAGCTTATGTCCGCGCGGCCATGAACCTACGGGTTCGATAGTGCCAGTGAGTAATATATATAATATATATATATATATATATATATATATATATATATTCAACGTCAGGGAGAATGCAAGCTGTAATTGTGGTATTAGCAGCCAGAATGATAATCATATTATCTTTGATTGCCTTTTATTGTGGAATGCAAGGTACGAAATCAGCTCTCTTCTCATTAAGACCTCCTGCTTAAGTGAACCATCCATTACGGAAGTGCTTTCGACTGAAACGGACCGCAATCATTTGAATATCTTCACAAATAAGATTCTTAAAGAACTTTGCTTTTAGAAATAACTACATAATGTATCACAACCTAAACGCAAACTATATATATCTGTGTGTGCGTGTGTTTTATATGAATGCAAAGCATGGACTCTTATCTTAAGGGAGGAAAGAAGATTATGAGTATCTGAAAATAAAGTTCTTAGAAAAATGTTATGGACAATAAGAGATGAACACTCATGCGAATGGAGAAAACTACTTAATAGTGAGGTACATGATCTTTGTAGGAAGCCAAATGTAATAAGAACAGTTAAGTCTCGTAGACTGCGAACGGCAGGACATGTGGCACGAATGGGGACTGAAACATGTACATGGAAGCTTCTTATTGGAAAACCAGAGGAAAACGCCCAGTTTGTAGACCAAGCATGAGGTGGGAGAATAACATTATTCATGATTCGAGGGATGTAGATTATACAGGGGATGATTGGAAAACATTAGCTCAGGATAGGGTTGTATGGAGAACTTATTTGCGCGCGGTCATGAACCTACGGTTTGGACAAAGCCAGTGAGTTGGTGTGTTATTGAAGATAGAAGAGATATAGAATGACGTGATTAAAATGGAACAATTTTACCTTCTAAACAATTTGCGAATAATGAATAAAAGCATGAAGAGCAGACTGGGTGGGCACAACTAATATTCAACTTACTTTCGCCTCCCACCTGTTGACAAAACTTTTTCGCCACTTCTATGAAGCTGTATTGAATTGTGACTCATTATTTTCAAGGATTACATCAATTTATGTTGTAATCTTTCGCATATTAAATGTTATGTCAAACTTCAGACCATGTTCCAAGCACATGGATTGAATTGCAAACTTTTTTTTTTACTGGGCATATACGTCGATGAGTCACTCTGGGAATCTGTGTGGTCAGCCTAAGGAAAGTACTGATTCGTTTCAAGTCATATTAGTTACTACTTTTTTCTTGTGTGTTTACTTACCATCTACCGCTAGAGTATTACTTCTTTAAATTGTTATAGAGCGATGAAATGTTTTATAGAGCATAATTGAAGGCGTGAGGATGATAAGTGGATAAAGACCAATTCATTACTTTTGAGAAAATCAAGAAAACTATTTTAATCAATTTATTTCACCATTTAGTAATTTTTTTTGTAGTCACTGCAATGTTACCGATATCTTTAAACATTTTTTAGTATTAAAGTGAATATTAAGTCAGCCTAAAGTGAGTTATTAACAGAAAATGTCGATGGATTTATCCAGTTCTCATTCTCAATCAAAGTTGTGAATTTTTTCCAGCACAAAATCAAAGATATGTGAACTGAAACACCACTCATCAGAATTATGTAACTTACATTGTATTATAATATGCATCAGATAATATTATTATGTAGCTTTATGAAAAAATTAACCAATTAATTAGAAAATATAACGTCACATTAATGTATATGATTGTCTTCACATTCATTCTTTTCATTATCACCAAGTTCATACCACTGCTCATACACTGGAGGAATAAACTTTTCAAACTTCATAGTACCATCCAGTTACTTCTGATGTATTGGCAATGGTGAAGTATTTTATTACAATTCTCACACCAATAGATGGAGCATGCATTCTAATTGTATTTTGTGCTAATAACTCAAATTCACAAAAAGTGGTCTTTATAAAAAAAAATTGATTTTATTAAACACAATGTGTACATTTAGAGTTTTCACCAGTCTTTTGTAATTTTGGTGAGAGGCTGAGTTCTGCTTTGGCATTTCATTAGGGGTACCTGGAGCATGGCTCGTCGCAAAGCTTACATCTGCAGTCCTCCTTCGGGTCGTGGTATGACGGATTCTGACATATTTTCCAGTGGAAACCATGCGCGGCGAAGCGTGTGTATAGGTTGCGAAGTTGGAAGTTCGGTCCTTTCCACACATCGGTTTTCATCGTTTCTGTGTCCATTATTTCCATCGGTATTGCATTGGCTTTGTTTTGTCTCTCTTTGATGGCGTCTTTATATGCCTGGGTTTCTGGTAGATTGAAGCGAAGCTTGATGTCCTCAATGAAGTAGGATTCATGTGCTATTCTGTAGGCGTAGCTGTTTCTTGTGTACTTTGAGAGTGACAAGGCCCTCTTGAGATATCTGGCTTTGACATTCTCCAATTTCTTGAGGTTTTTCGCTGTTAGGTGAATCCAAATTATCTGAATACCGTATGTGGCCGCTGGTGCTACCTTGAGTTGGAACAGTGCCATCGCCGTTGGCAGGGACAGTCTCTCAAGCTTGGGGATGTCGAACATCGAATTTATTGCCGCTGTGGTCCTGTCTTGTATATGCATGGTGAACGTGGTTCCAGTGGTCTGCAGCGTCACTCCCAGGTAACTTAAAGTTGGGGACTATTTCTAGGGCTGAGTCGCCGCACATAAAGTGGTCATTTTTTGATAATCTGCCTCTCTTCTGAACTTCATTGCTTTTGTTTTGGAGCTATTTATTTCCATTGAATTTTCTGACGCCCATTTTCTGATATTCTTCATGGCCTCCTGCAGATCTTCAGGACTCTTGGAAAGGATGGCCATGTCATCGGCATACATTAATAGCTTTGTATTTCTTGCGTTTATAGCTTGTCCAATATCGGCCGTCATAATGTTAAAGAGGACTGGGCTCAGTGGGACTCCTTGCAGGACTCCTCGTGTTTGAGCAATTTCTTTTGACATTGATATGCCATCGTAGATTGCTACATAGTTCGTGCTGAGAATCGATTTTATTGTCTCCAGTTCGCGACTTGACCTGCCCAGTGCATTCTCCAGCTTGTGGCAAAGTAACTTTCTGTTAATGCTGTCAAATGCTTTTGAATAATCTATGAATATTGCATACAGGGGGTGTTTGGTTGTGCCTTTATCCACTTATCATTCTCATGCCTTCAATTTAGTAAGCAGTGTAGATCTGTTTATTTTATTTCTACGAGAGAGTTGTAAATAAATATCAAGGGCAATAAGAGCTACCCCAAGATTTTCTTCTTGTCGATAATTCACGGCCGGAGCGTAGAGACAGATGAAAAGAATTTTAAAAGATTATTCAGTGAATTAAATTTTTAATAAAGAAAATTGTGAAATGGAATTCAGTTACTTTTTTATATTACACTAGCTAATACCCGGCATGCGCTGCTACGCCTAAATAAATAAAAATAATGTGATTTTATGTTTCGTTGAATAAGTAAGAGAAAAAATAATTATAAATTTATATTTTTAGATACCCCGTGCTGATTACCCGGCGTTGCAAGGGAATCAATATACTTATCCCGATCTTCTTGATATAAATGAGTTGAAATACGAAAATTAATGCGTTTTATGTTTAGTTAAATAAGTGGAGGGAAACATTTATATCGTAATTATTTTTAGATACCCCGTGATGTCTACCCGGCGTTGTCCGGGAATCTACTCATCCCGATCTTTTTGGCATAAATGATCTAAAAGACAAAAATTAATGTACTTCTTATGATTAGTTGAATAAGTAAAATGAAAAATAATTATTAATATATTATATCGTATTTTTGTAAGATTCCCCGTACTGATTACCCGGTGTTGCCCGCGAATCTGCTTATCTCGATGTTCTTGGCATAAATGAACTAAAAGACAAAATTCGTTATTGTGAGTTTTCCGTAAAAGAATAACTGCTATGCTTGCACAGGAATCTACGTACTTGTCTCGATCTTCTCGACATCAATGAAAGACAAAAATGGTTATCATGAGTTATCTGTAAGAGATAAACATATGCTGTCGCGGACTTTTTTTGTAGAGCTTTTTGAGATATTCAATTCTGTGTACATTAATTTTGTGTATTTGTTATGGTTTAGGCAGCGTAAGCCATTTAAGCGTCCAAAGAGCTACTTTTTTCACGTTTTCCACTACAAAGGGCGATTTTTAAGGGTGTAGGAGTTGAGTATCACAACTCTCTTATAGTCTATGTTCATTCCGGGAATCTCCTGTACATTTTGCAAAAAGCCCCATCACAATCGGATCAACGGTATGGCCGTGCGTAAAGTACGAACAAACAAACATTCATTTTTATATATTAGATTAAATATATTGTGTAAATGTATTTTTGTAGAGCGGGATTCTGTGTTTTTTAGTTTAATATCAGAAAAGTTTTGCGAATCAGGTTCGACAATTTCCGAACAATTGCTCATTAGGTCTGGCAATTTAATTTCGTCAGTATTTCAATCATAGTGAAAAAACGATTAAGTGAAACAGTCTCACATATATATATATATATATATATATATATATATATATATATATATAAATTTAAACTACTTATGTACGTATATGACACGATCATCCTCTCCAGGAATCAAGGAGACGTCCAAACAGCCATGGAGAACATTAGGATATGGGCACTTGAAAACTCGATGGAAATAAACAGCGCCAAAACAAAGGCAATGAAATTCAGGAAAGGAGAAGGCTGGCTAAAAAGGACCATCTTATATGCGGAGGAGAAACCCTAGAATTCGTATCATGCTACAAATACTTGGGGGTCACCTTACAAACACCTGGAACAACTTTCTCACTCAATATACAGGATCGAGCAACAGCTGCAACTAAAGCCATGTACGATATCCCTAAACTCCAAAGACTGTCCCTCTCAACTGCAATGAAACTCTTCAATTGTAAGGTAATGCCGGCCGCAACATAAGGAATCCAGCTTATATGGAATCACTTAACGGTGGAAAACCTTAAGAAACTGGAGAACGTTAAATCAAGGTTTCTCAAAAGGGCACTGTCAATTTCAAAATATACGAGAAATTGTTACGCCTATACAATAGCTCAGGAATCCTTCTTTATCGAGGATATCAGACACTGCTTCGAACTAGCGGAAACGCAAGCTTACAAAATCGTCATCGAGGAGCGACAGAACAAAGCCCCGAGAAACCGACAAATATCATGGAAACAGACGCAATAAAAACAGAAACCTGGAAGGAACCGAACTTCGACACCTCTACACATGTTTCGCAGCCCATGGATTTCATGGGAATATATGCCTCACCAACATATACCATGAACCCAAGGAGGACTGCGTCTGTAAATTATGCAACAATCCATGCCCCAAATATCATCTAGCGAAGTGCGAAACAGGACACTACCACTAAACACTGTTACAAAAGACTGGTAAAAAGCAATATTAAATTGAATGTACACATTGTGTTTAATAAAGTATTGTTAAAATAAATAAATAAAAAATAAATAAATAAATATATATATATATATATATTATAAAGAAGAAACAATTAAATTGGTACGGACAAATTAGAATAATGGAAGAAGGAAGACTACCTAAGATAATCATGGATTGGAAACCACAGGGAAGGAAAAAGAAGGGTAGACCAACTACTACGTGGATTCAGGGAATCAATGAAGCTAAGAGGGAATGGGAAATAGAAGAAGATATATGGATGAACAGACAGGAATGGAAAAATGTGCTGAAACAAATGTGTAGTTAACTGTGAACATGGGTACCGGAAAAATGTATATTCATTGTAAAAGCCGGAATAATATATATATATATATATATATATATATATATATATAAGAATGGAAGATGAGCGATGATCAAAGCAACTATATCAATGGCATCCGATCAGAAGGAGGAAGAGAGGGAGACCGAAGTTAACATGGAAGGAAAAGATGAAGACATTAATGCAAGCAAGAGGGCTAAGCATTGAAGATGCCCAAGAACATAGGCTTTGGAGGTTTGGCATAAAAAGACGGCAGCAGCTGTAAAAACCTGAAGATAGATAGATTAAATATATATATATATATATATACATACGTGTGTGTGTGAGTGAGTGTTACTGTAAAAACCCGTATATTGGGTAATCTTAGGTTTTAACAGTAAATCTTATGATACCTTAGTTTTTTTACTGAAAAATCTTAGGATTTACAGTAGTTCGGACTTTTACAGTAGCCGAGCGGTTAAGGTAGGAAGCCTTGGCGCAGAGCTACGGGACTTGCGCTGGTTCGAGTCTCCATGGGGGAAGAAATTTTCTCATGGTATTTCGGCCAGTATGGGATCGGTGCACACCTAGCATCGTGAGGCAATTGGTTAGCTACAATAAGTAACGGCTCCAGGTTGAGGAACCAGCTATAACGGCTGGGGGACTCGACATGCTAACCACATGTCACCCCTACTCTGGCTGTTGATCATCTATCTCTGTGATTGACACATGTGGATGTGAAGGACCAGCAGCCGGCTGGTAAAAGGGCAACCGCTGAAAAGTGGAAAGACCCTCAATTGGATCGGATGTATATATATATATATATATATATATGTGTGTGTGTGTGTGTGTGTGTGTTTATTAGTTATGTGTAAAGATTAATAGCATGAAAATGGACAAATGAGCTCATGTTTTTGTAATTTACGAGATCCATAAATTACAACTGGGCAGTTTATTATTTATTAGTTCTCCGTATTAATTATTGCATCGACATACTATTACATTATTCATGAACTATTTACAAAAGCAATTTAAGTAAAAAGAGTTTACATCCCAATAGATTTATTTTAACATTATGAGTGATAAATTTGTTCTTGTTCAAATGTTATAGAGTTTGCATGTTATTCTTATTTTTGTGTGCGATTCTTAATGGAAAATCTGGTTTTGGAGTTGCTGGTAGACACGTTGTAAAATAAGCAAGCAGATAGGTGACTCAAAACAAATTGAAATTTCCTAATAATTTTGCAAGTTTTTAGATTAACAAGCTGTGAAATTGATGAGAAATCCATTAGTTAGATTACTCGATCACGAAGTGGTCTATATTACTTCTCATTTATTGATCTGTTCAAGAAATTATCATCCCACCTTGTTTGTTACTGATTCTTTGTATTGACCGCTGAATTCACGAGACTTGAAAACTAATTTAATAAAGCTGAAATTGTTATCTTTAATGAGATATTGTAACTCGAAATCCTCCCCCCATCATACGCCTCATTAGCTGTTACTTTGACGGTTAATCTTCAAGTATAGGGAAGTTCGGGTAATGTGGACTCTTCTGTTTGAGTGGACCCTGTTAACATCTTCTTTAATTGGTGCTGTCCTCAAACAGAAAATATTTTAACTTCTTCCCCTCATCAACTTTGACGGTAACAAGGCCAGTTTCTTTTATTGTTTGTGCGAAGAAGTGTTTATTTGTGATATTTATGAAAATTATCAGTTTAAAAGTTCTTCAAGCTTAGAATCAATTCTTAATTTTTGCTATTGAATATTATAAATGTTGAAAAAAACTCCTAAATATATTTTATTATGTAGATGCTGTTTTAATATAGGCCTACTGACGTGTTTGGTTTGATGTTATGTGACGTGGTGGCTGTATAAAATAATTAAACATAACAAAGGAATTCGGTTAATGTGGACCGTCCACGCTGAACTGAGTCCACTTTACACGAATACGTATATTTTATCAATGAGGATGCTATCTGTAAAAACGATTCACTTAATTAATTTTGTTTAATATCCTTGTAATTTTACTAAACCGAAAGACCGTCGCTTTCTGCAGTTGAATGACGTGTGAATGTTATCAACAATAATTTTTCAAAACATTAAATAAATATTAATACTTTTTAATTATGATCAGTCATAAATATATTCAGATTAATCTGTGCCTATCTGTATAAGTTAATAGAGTAAATAAACTTAAAAAAGGACTAAAAGCTAAGGTGGACTCTAGGGTCCACTTTATCCGAATATGGAGCTTAAAGTGGACCTTTGTTGTAATGTAAAAAAGTTTATAAATTATGAAGATGTTTCCATATTTGAATAAAATAACAATGCTATTCCATAGTTACAACACTAATGATAATCACTGTATTTAAACAAAATTTAAATCGCTCAATTAAAAGAAAAACAACAAATTCAAAACACGGATCGAAATTACTCGAAGTTCCTCTACAATAAATGTCTCTTTGATTACATTTGAAAATTATGGATTCTTGATTATAGATAGCTTGAAATATGTAACAGGTTTACTAAGATCATGATTAATATTCTAAGAGCAGAACAAGAACACCTTGTCAAATCTTAAATTACCAGCCACCAGGCAAGAGATCTTGGGCAGGCCCTTCAAACGTTGGATTGAGGCCGTAACAGACCACTAGGTCTATCACATGAAAGGAAGATTATTATTATTATTATTATTATCATCATCATCATCATCATCAGCACAATAAGGGAAATTATGCAAATTTAAAAAAATATTAGGAAGAATAGAAGAGAAACGTTTGAAATGGTATGGACACCCCATAACATTGGAAGAAGAGAGAATACCAAAGAAGATCCTTAATTGGAAAGCTAATGAAAAAAAGTAGAAGAGGCAGCTCTAGAGAACGATGGATGGATGGAGTAAAGAGAAGTATGGCAGCAAGAGATTTGAAGGAAGAAGATGCTTTAGACAGGAACCTCTGGCGACAAATCACTTTGGGTTGAAAGAGAAACACTGTATTGTGGAATACTCCTAATTAAAAAAATGGTATTATTATTATTATTATTATTATTATTATTATTATTATGATTGCTACTATTATTTTACTAAATCATAAATTATTGTACGTTTGGACGTTTATAAATAGTGTAGGTAGATAAATTACCCGGTTCATAGTGAAGGTTTTTATTTGACTGCGATATACGTTGTGTAGTGTAGCATGAATGTTGTTTCCAGAGAAAAAGACTGCATTAAATGTTGCATCTCTCTCATGTAGTGTGATTGCGTGCGAATGTATCTGACATGTACTAAATCAAACCTTAATCTCTCTAGTTAGCTCCACTCTTTTACTTATATTTCAATACACGAATATATTTCCAAATACTTTGCGAAATCACCTCTTACATTCGAATTGATATCCTTATTTATTAATACTTCAATGTTTCAGTAAATTAAAATAAATAATATTTAAAAAAAAACTAAAACAACACGCTTTATTAGAAAACCAACTAAAAAATGAAAAATAATTTTATTTTCCAATTTACATTGTAACATTTAATATATTTTAACTCTTTATGATTAGTATATATATATATATATATATATGACATAAAAAATAAATGCCTGAAAGGGATTTGAACCAGGACCTCTATGTTAGTACCCCAGCGTGCTATCCATTACACCACCAGGCAAATCCAATTCAAACACTTATGTTTCTTATATACCGTATATAATATTCTCCATTATTACTAGATGTCGCGAGAACTCGGTCTTCACTGCCACCTAGTACCTTACTATAACAAGTAAGCAAATTAAAGCGAATATTTTTACTTTATAGCAGTGAAGCTTTATCGATGTTATAATTACATTTTTACATTGAGAAATGCAAGCTTAATACAATATGATAAGAAAAATAAATGCCTGGACGGGATTTGCACCCAAATGTGAAATCAAATCCCGTTCAGGAATTTATTTATTTTTTCATGTCATATTAAGCTTAGATAGCTCAATGTCAAATATTTAATATATATATATATATATATATATATATACATATATATCCTATACTGTTAAAAATTTATTTGTAATTATTGCTGGTTGAGTGACCTTAACTCTGCCAGAATAAATAAAACAGTATTATTGTTGTTATTATTATTATTATTATTATTATTATTATTATTATTATTATTATTATTATTATTTAAGTGAATATTAGGTATTGAATAGTAGATTATATAAAATACAAGCCATTAAATTGGTATGGGCATCTACAACTAATTCAAGAAGAAAGGTCACCCAGAAAAATATTGGAATTGTGTCCACCTGGAAGAAGAAGAAAAGGAAGACTTCGAAACTTGTGGATGCAAGAAATAAGAACTGAAATGAGAACAAAAGGACTGGGGATATGGAGTGGATGGATAGAGACGAGTGGAGATGGAAAATGAAACTTTAGGCACAGAAAGATGCGTAAATATTAAAAATCTGTATATAAATAAATACATTATTATTAGTATTTTAATATATTTACAAAATATATTTAATCAATTTTGATAATTAATTGTCTGTATCACTTTGTCCTTGAGGTAATTCTCTAATGAGGAAAGTTTCATATAATATTATTGTTTTTTTTTTAATTGCGGATGAGCCCATGTAGGACTATGCAAAGTACTTAGAGGCGTTTCCTTTGAGCCCAAATTTCTTTCATTATTTTGCTATGAGCTTGTTTTCTATCATCTGTCCAAGTTGTTCCAGTTTTTTTCTTCGGTTTGTCCTCTTGGTCAACTTGCCACTTATTCACCTTAATCCTAAATATATCTCTGTTTGGGATATCTTCTTTAGTAATTCCTGCCAGTTTTAAGTCCTTTTTGACTTCATCAATCCACTTCATAGTATCCATTGGAGCTTTACTTCTGTTTTCGTAGAATTCCATTATCTATTTTGTAAGCCTATTTGAGTTCATTCGTTTAATTTGGCCATAAAATTTTAACCTTCGTTTTCTAATATCACTATGAATGTCTGTATATATTTTTATTTCCTTTTTACTTCTGAGTCTAAATGCTTCACCTGTGACTTGTGAACCTAAAACTTTTCTTATAATTTTGCATTCTTTTTTTCACTATATTTTCGATATTTTTTTTCTGTTCAAAATTAATTTTTCTGCTCCATAGAGGCACTCTGGTTCAATTACAGTGTTATAGTGTCGTAATTTTGTATATAAAGATATGCATTTTTTATTGTAAGTGTCGTGAGTAAGCCGAAATGCTGTTCCCATTTTTTGTCATCAACTTTTATTGGCTTTAGTTTCAATTCCATTTTCCTGAATTATTTCACCAATGTATTTAAATTGTGAAAGAATTATTATTTTTATTACTAATATTATTATTATTATTATTATTATTATTATTATTATTATTAAGTGTATGGTACGTTGAGATCGGTTAATTGTTTACTCTGCTAGTAGGCATAATTAATTTGATAGCTTTCTAAGTGCTTAGTCATTTTTAAGCATGGAATCCACAAATAGTTTTAAAGAAGTGGATGACATAAATTATAGTTAATTAGCGATTGAAAGCATAGAGCAAGGAAATGAAACCTGACACGTCCATAACAATCATGCAGGGCACTGTGGCATGTATCTTCCAACGCCTACCATTCAATAAGAAAGCCAACCTACTTCTAGTATAATGAAGGTTACGACATCGCATCTGTAGTTTCCCTTATGAATACGACCCTGCTCTCTCAAGATGATCTGCTCCACTCTCACTTAGTTGTTGAGCAACGTTTCAATTATGTGATAAATGCCCGAGGTGTTAACAGGTCAAGTTTGTCGAGAACAACTACCAGCTTATAAAACACTTGAATCTCTTTCATTCAATTTATGAGATGAAATAATAAATGTATTTACAAAATATATTCTTAATAGTATCATACGGAAAATTTTGAAAGACTTGCATGGAAGCTACTTGTAGGAAAGCCAGAGGGAAAAGGCCTAGTTGGTAGACCAAGAATGAGGTGGGAGAATAAAATTAGCTATGATTTGAGGGAAGTAGATTATACAGGGAATGATTGGAAAGCATTAGCTCAGGATAGGGATGTATGGAGAGCTTATGTCCGTGCGGCCATGAACCTACGGGTTCGATAGTGCCAGTGAATAAGTAAGTAATAGTATCATACGATGTGAAGATGGAAATTATATGGGTAGGAAACTAGTGGATGAATACTCAAGAAGCGATTTAACAATTAATTATAATTAATCAATATATGAACACAGATCTTTCCGAGGAATTAGAAATAAATGGAACAAAGATTAAAACAGTGGAATATCTTAAGTATTTGGGATCAATAATTGAAAAAGATGGATCATGTGAATTATACATTGAAAAAACAATCATCATCATCATCTGCATTGATGGATTATGTCTGTTGACCCGTTCCGACTTGAGCCCATCTCTTTCTAGATCTTCCCACATCTCGGGCGCCTTTAGGTTTGCATTTTGTTATTTGTTTTGGATATCTATCTTCATTCATTCTGTCTATGTGTTGCTTCCATTTTTGTCTATATATATATATCTATTTGATCGGTTATTGCAAATATTTCAAGTTCCTATCTTATTTCTGCGTTCTTGATTCTGTCCTCCTTAGTGCACCCTTTAACAGATCTCAAAAATTTCATTTCTGCCGCCGTTATCCTACTTAGATCTGAAAAACTTCAGCAGAAAAAAACAATAATAGAATAATATTTAAAAATCATCGGAGAACATAGTGTTTAAATAACTCACCTCATAGGATTCATGCTTCCATGATATCGCGATTTCAAACATAATCATGTTCATCGTCAGCCATAACTTCGTCGGAGTTATGGCTGACGATGAACATGATTATGTTTGAAATCGCGATATCATGGAAGCATGAATCCTATGAGGTGAGTTATTTAAACAATATGTTCTCCGATGATTTTTAATGATTATACCTCATAATGTTTACTTCCCAACATTAATTAAATAGAATAATATTTATTTAGCCTGTGAAGCCTAATGAAGATAAAGAAAGTTATTGACATGTTAAATTCTATTTTATGGAGTAGGAATATAATCAAGAGGACTAAATTATTAATATATAACACAATTGTGAAGAGTATTTTTATTACATGGTGCGAAAATATGGACGTTGAAACAAAAACACAGAAATAAGTTTATTGGAGAAATTGACTTTTTAAGAAGATCGACAAGAATATCAAAATTAGACAAAATAAAAATAATTCAATAAGAGAAATAATGAATGTAGAAAAATATATTGTACAAGAGATTGAAGATATCTAACTAAGATGCTATGGACATATAATGAGAAGAAGGGACAAAGAAACAAACAAAGATATATTGAAATGGATATCTCCTGGAAAAGAAAACGTGGTAGACCAAAGCCAACGTGGATAAAGGGAATTCAAGACAGCATGAAGAAGAGAAATATGACAGACGCAGACACGCAAGACCGGGAAATGTGGAAGAAAAAACTGTATATTTTGTTTGAGGATACCTGTGTAAATAACAGAAACAATCCTGAAATAAAAAAAAAATAGCATCATGCTTAAAATTATCATTACTTATGGAGCAGAACTTTGGCCGTTAGCAACAAAGCAAATAAGTTTCTTTTGACAATTGAAATGGATTTTATACGAAGGGCAGCTAGAATTTCAAGAAGAGAAAAAATTACAAACTCAGTTATAAGGGAGAAAATGAAAATTGAAGGCACTATTTTGGATTACACTGGTCGACAAGGTTTTCTTCACAAGAAATCTGATTAGTGAATCTAGTGCATTTTTTGTAACTGAATTCAAATATGTAGTCAGAGTTTTTCCATCAGGCACAGTTTTTTGTGACAACTACTTCTTTAAAATTGATTTTAGCATTCTCTTTGACCTGTCATGGGATGCAATATGCCCTTAAAGATGCACTTTTTGGACTCTCACTTAGACTTCTTTCCGGAAAATCTTGGGGCTGTCTCTGATGAGCAGGTGAGCGTTTTCATCAGCAAATTTCCACAATGGAAAAGAGGTAAGTGGCAAGTGGAGTTCTAATATGTTGACTGACTACTACTGGACCTAGAAGAGAGATGTTCCACATGCAAAATATGCCCGAAAGTCACTATCTACCACTTTCTAGGTAAGTCAGAATAAGTTAGAGTTAGATGGATTGTATTAAAAATTATAAAAAATTTAAATGAATATCACAGAAAACTTTTGTCTGATAGGAAAAAACTGAAATTATATGTATATTCAGGATGAAAAATCTTCTGAAATCTGATATTTTTATTCTTGTGGAAGAACATAAGTTCTTTATTAAGCAATTAAGATGGTATGGACATGTCCAACGAATGGAAGAGGATCGGCTACCAAAATGTGTTTTGGAATGGAAACCTGAGGGAAGACGAGGCAGAGGAAGGTCTAAAAGTTCCTGGAGTCAGGGAATATATTGATACATGAAAGAGAAACATTTAGAACTACATAAACATTATAAACTAGAAACACATTGGACCTATTACACATACACATAAATATCAAAGAGATTTCTTCTCGGTTTTTATCCCTCCTTGTACATAAAGTGTCTTTAGATCACACATAAATCCTCTATATCGTTTCACCCTCTCCAAACCATGTCAATACTCAAAACAACATCTCTTCTCTACACCCGAACATAACAAACTCAATCTTATTTTTCAAAACCCAAATTAAAAAAAAAGCATCATTAGCAACATATTAGTAAACAACCCGAATAGGTAAAAAAGTAAGACCCTAAAGTGGGGAGGTCAGAGTTAGTCTTGCATCTCAATTACACCACTGTATCTACAACCAGGGGATTAGATGGATCGACAAAATTAGCTATTAGGAATCGGATGATGTCAAAGACATTAATCAACCGATGATCTATCTATCTATTCTTAATATTCACGAGTATATCCTAAAGAAGACAAATATAAACCAGAATAAATCTGGCCATGTTGTCAATAAAAAAAAACTACACAAAGTATAAGCCCTCAAAACATATATAAATAAAATGTTATAAGAAAAAATATTTAATCCAACCATTCTCTTCAATAATCTAATTTCCTTCAATTAGAAGGTGGAGCCCGGTATTTAACTGGCGATTTTTTTAAAGTTAATTACTTTTAAAATCGAAGCCATTAATGCATATGAATCACAAACGTGTAGGCTTTAATGTCTATTTTTGTGTCCATTATTAGATTAAAATTGAATGATATTAGTTTTTTTGTTATACATTAAATTATAACCAAAGATAAAATGAATAGTCATAATCATCATCATCATCATCATCCAGGGATTAAGCCTGTTGGCTCGTTCAGGTTTAATGAAAGCTAGAATTGTTTAAATTGTCCAGACCATTTTCTGTGTGGGCGACCAACATTTCTCCTTCCGTGCGGTTTATAATTTATCAATAATTTTGGAAATCTTCATTCTGGCATTCTTTGAATTTATTCTTACCAGTCGTTCCTATATTTAATTATTCTTTATGATTTTTACGTTTTCTTCTTAGAGACTTTACTTTTATCAATATATGTTTATTATCAAATATATTAATTGATATAGAGCACCCCACGCTTTTCATGGTAAAATTATTATTTTTTCTTGTATATAACTCTAGTTTTATTCTAGTTGTGTTGGACATGATTTTTTGTTGACCACTTTAATTTTAATACACAAGTGATCTTCTTGGTGATAAAATATTAAAATATATATGCAGACAATATGCCCATTTCACCAATTAATGTTTTAAAATGGTCAACAAGTTTCTACAGCCAAGCTGTCATTCTCAAGACCAGATATTGACTGAAGACAAAATTGATAATAAATAAATAAACAAATTCAGTCAATATCTGGTCTTGAGAATGACAGCTTGGCTGTAGAAACTTGTTGACCATTTTAAAACATTAATTGGTGAAATGGGCATATTGGCTGCATATATATTTTCATACTTTAATTTTATCCCAAGCGTGTTGGAAATTAAATTTATTTTTCATTTTTTAGTTCGGTTTTCTAATAAAGCGTGTTGTTTTTGTTTTTTAAACTATTATTTATTGAATCTACTCTCCACTTGGGAGGATCACATTACATACGTGATATGTTTTTGTATTGTTTGCAGAGACGAGTGTAGGTGAGAGTATATATATGTGTCCCTATAGTGTAAATGTATGATGTGAGGGATAATGAAGAGAAGGTAGAACTCGATCCTTGGACATAATCACTTGCAACAGTATCGCGTGCCTTTTCAGGTATTTACTGAGGAGGAGTTTGGAAATTAAATCCAGGCAAATAGATTAAAGTTTAGCTATTAAAATTTGTACACCGTTTCACCCAATAGCTCCTAGATCTTATAAATTAAAGTTTCCAACCCAACTGAGAATCGAATTGGGAACCGAGAATCGAATTGTCAGCAGAGAGGTATGCTACCACCTGAGCTAACGCATTGGACAGATTTGAAAGTAGGGCGAATCATTTACATATCCTCTAGGGTAACTTTTTCATGTGAGATTAACGCTTTTAGGAAAGAGATGTGATAAAATTGTATATTTTATTATGAAGCAAACAAATTGTCTGCAGTACTCTTTGAATTATTACCAGATGTGCGTATGTGAGTATTGCCGCTTCCATGTCTAGCAAGAATAAATCTGACGTTTGGGACGTGATCTGGTAAGTTGGTTGCAGTGCATCGTGATCGTGTAGGAAGAATATTCTGTACAACAGACTATTTTAAATTAACAGCACGTACTCGATACCATGGCTACACATAATACCTGTTTACAACGCTATTCAACACGTCTCCTTTATTTCCGCAGGCGAACTTACAACCTCTTTTGAGTTGCGAAAATGCCATTCCAAGATTTTCACATACTTTTAATAATCTCGCGATTATGTTCAATATCCGATAGACAGATAGATTAAAATTTAAAGAAATACAGAACTAACAACTATAACACAATTAAGCAGGGCAATTGATAAACTAACTAACTAACTCACTGGCACTATCGAATCCGTAGGTTCATGGCCGTGCGGATATAAGCTCTCCATATATCCCTATCCTGAGCCAATGTTTTCCAATCATTCCCTATATAATCTAGTTCCCTCAAATAATAGTTAATGTTATTCTCCCACCTCATTCTTGGTCTACCAACTGAGCGTTTTCCTTCTGGTTTTCCTACAAGAAACTTCCATGCACGTCTTTTATTCCTCATTCATGCCACATGTCCTGCCTATCGCAGTCTACGAGACTTAAATGTTCTCACTATATCTGGCTTCCTATAAAGATCATGTAATTCACTGTTACGCAGTCTTCTCCATTCACCTGTCTGTTAATCTCTCTTTGGTCCAAACATGTTCCTAAGAACTGTATTCTCAAATACCCGTAATCTCGTTTCCTCCCTTAAAGTAAGAGTCCATGTTTCGCTTCCATATAATATAACTGGTAGAATAATTGTTTTATATATTTTCAGTTTAACGTTTTTTGAAAGGAGTTGGGAAGTCAAAAGTCTCTGTAATGTATAATAACACGCATTTCCAGAATTGAGTCCATGTTTAATTTCCTTGTGCATCTCATTCCTGTTTGTGATTATTGTTCCTAGGTATTTGAATTCAGCCACTTCCTCAAAATTTCCTTCATTTGTCATTAGCTGTCCATTTCCATTATATAATGTATTTCTATGTGTGATAAAAGTTATAGTAATTGGGTATTATTAAAATATACAGATACAGATACAGAAATACAAAAGCATGATATAAACATAAAAATTGCCTACAGAACAAATAACAAACTAAAATAATATAACTTCAAATAAAATAGAGGAAACGAACATAGGCCTATATAAAATAAAGGAGTTTATAATTTGAAATGCAATAGTTGTGACAAATTTTATAATGGAAGAACTACTAGAAACTTCACGACAAGATTTAATGCACATTTTAGAGATTTCTTAAGAATGAGGGTAAATCAAGTTTTTCAAAACACATAGTAGAAGCAGGACATCAATTTAACATAATAGACAATGTATTATCGATCTTGCACAGAGAAAACGATACATCGAAAATCAACGTTCTGGAAGAGTTAGAAATGATCAAGGAAACCACAAAGAAATACCTGTTAAATGAGAACATACCCGGTAATGTGAACCCTGTGTACTGAAACAGCTGTAACGAATTTGTATTGAAATAAATATCAAAATCGAATAAAACTTCAACAGTTTTATTTTTATTTCATCATCATCATTTTGAGGATTTTCTTCATCATCGAGGGTTTTCTCCAACCAATCTTAATAATTAACATGAGTTAAAAATAGATAAATAAATAAAAATGACTACGGACTTATAGACTATCAGTTTGCAACAAACATACACAAATTTCCCTCAGTCTATTTCTATTTAATTAATAAAATAAATGGATTTTCATGAAATAAACGCCAAATCAGTTGATTACGCAATACGAATAGTTCAATAGCAGGAACTAATCCTTGTGGACTGCTATAAGACCGCGACTAAACTTGTTAATTGAGGAAAATGATAAAGAATGTCAGTTGTGATTGATGGGATAAACAAATGACAAGTTCGATTATTTTATTCTGACAGTAAAGTGTTAATATTTAAAGAAGTAAAGTGTTTGAAAGCGGAAAACAATGATAGCAGCAACGCATAGTTGATAGAAACATTATCTAATTCCCAGTTGACCTCAATTCATTTAACAGTTGAGTAAATCTCCTGGATCCTCCCTCAACCGTAAAACAAATATCAGGAAATTAAGAGCATATTCCCATCCCGTATGATATGACCATGTTACCTTTTAATATCATATAACTCTTCTATAAAGGCGTCTGTTCCTGAGCAGACAAAAATAAAAAAAATCCTCTCAAATAACGTTATTTACTCTTAAAACAACTGCCCAATACGAACTCAGTCACGTAAATATGTTTATTTTTATACATTTTTTGTTTGTTTTCTCCCCTTCTCACTGTTTTTCATTCTCGTTTTACTTTTTTAACCTTTTTTTCCTTATTCATACATATAAACACAACAACACGACACACACCTAGTCCCAAGGTGGAGGTATAAAATCCCTTACCCCGCCGGGAATCGAACCCGGGTCGCCAGAGTGGAACGTAGGCACTCTACCGACTACGCCACGGCGACGGACTAAAACATAACCATTAGTCCACCGCAGCCAACTAAAAATAAACGCCTGAACCGGGATTTGATTCCAGGATTTCTAACTTGATACTTTAGTGCGCTACCAGGTACGCTATCTAGTTAATGAAATGGTACTTACTTACTCACTGGCACTATCGAACCTGTAGGTTCATGGCCGTGCGGACATAAGCTCTCCATATATCCTTATCCTGAGCTAATGTTTTCCAATCATTCCCTGTATAATCTACTTCCTTCAAATCATAGTTAATGTTATTCTCCCACCTCACTCTTGATCTACCAACTGGGCGTTTTCCCTCAGGCTTTCCTACAAGAACCTTCCATGCACAATGAAATGGTACAGATTGTCTAATACAGTATACACTCACTCTTTATCAAAATGTAAGAATTTATAATATTTGAATTTGAACTAATAAAATTCATAGCAAAATTCCAATGATATGTTATTATAATATTACATTTTAAGATTGTACCTGATTTTCAGTCTCCCCAACTGGTAAATGAATAAAACAATGTAGGCATTTCGGGACCTGTTCTATCCTCAGCAGAAAGTAGTTTAATGAATATGAATTTTCTAATTGGTGTAAAATTAAATAAATTACACTAATAAATGGCAGGAATTTCAGTTCAACTACTTCAAAATTGTATATAATTATTGATTTTATTTTTGGGATGATAAAATTTTAGAGCAAGTGAATAGTTTTAAATATCTAGGTTTCAATTTATCACATGTTAAAATTGAAGATATTAATGACAATAAAAATAAATTTAATCTAATGTGTGGCACTATTAAAATAACCCTTAAAAACAAAAGAAAGGAACAAAAATGTAATGTTATAAAGTAATGGCTGTTCTTGTATTGATGTATGGATCAGAATGTTGGACGATCACTAAAAGACAAGAACAAAGATTGGAAGCAGCTGAGATGAGATTTTTAAGAAATATAGCAGGATATACTCTGCTGAATAAGAAAAGAAATGAAGATATAAGAAAGGATTTAAATATTTTCAAACTTACAGACGGAATAATTAAATATAGGAACGTCTAGAAACAACATGTTGATAGAATGCCAGAAGAAAGATTTCCAAAATTACTGCTAAATTATAAACCGAACGGAAGGAGAAATGTTGGACGCCCACACAGAAGATGGTCTGAACAATTTTAACAATTCTAGCTTTCATGAAACCGGAACGAGCCAACAGGCTTAATCCCTGGATGATGATGATGACAATGATTTTTATTTTTGGGCGAATTCACACCAAATTCTAAGGAGATGGCCAAAATTCACCATTGTATTGAATTAAAATTGGTAATCTGTTAATTTTGTCATTGTAATATGATCTAAATTATCTATCACTGTGGTTTCGAGGTAACGTCGTTACCTCGTACGAAGTAGGCCCGGGTTTGATCCGAGGTCAAGGTCAAGTTTCCTGGATCAGATTTTTCGATGTTGTTTCTCACCTAAAGGCACGTGTCGGGAAACTTTAAGGAGCAAATAGTCCCAAAACATAATTTAGCTATCGCAATCATCCCATCACATTCACCTTTTTAGTATAAATTTGAGAGTGATTGGTGTGTCTTTTCTTAAATGTTCGTGCTGTTTCGGAGGTGGCTCCGCTTTGAGCAGATTCCACATTCGGATACACATTTACATGTCCTTGTGTGGTAAAAAGAAAGTATATATGTGATGTGAAATTTAAAAATTCTGTCCCGACATGTGTCACTGTAAAGCCCGGAAGGCATGGGACACGTAAGGGTAAAATAATAATAGTAATAATAATATTTACACGAGATAAAATGAATATTAGATATTCAATAGTAGATTATAGCCTATAAGATATAAGCAATTAAATTGGTATGCGCATGTACGACAAATGCAAGAAGAAAGGTTACCCAGGAAAACATTGGAATGGTGTCCTCCTGGAAGAAAAAGGAAAGGAAGACCTCGAAACTCGTGGATGCAAGAAATAAGAATTGGAATGAGAACAAGAGGACTGGAGGATATGGAGTGGATGGATAGAGACGAGTGGAGAAGAAAACACTTTAGGCACAGAAATGTATGTAAACATTAAAAATCTGTATATAAATAAATAAATAAAATTATAATAATAAAGAGTAGGAATATAATATTGTCTATTTAAAAAGTAATTTCTAAATATTTGTGGATGGTTGAGAAAAATTAATTAATGACATTATAAAATCTGATTAAAATTTGTGAATACAAAATTAATTAGAAAAACATGTGCTAAATTAGTATAGAAAACTGAAATTCAAGTTGAAATTACAGTACAAAATCTTAATATTTAAGATAACAGTTCTCCACTTTTTCCTATTTAAATCTTCACTGATTTTTATTAAACAATTTTATGTTTATTTCATATTTTGTTGCTTTTGTTTTCAATTTCTGTAAAACTAGGATACATTTTGAACATCCATCCATAGTAATTCTGCCCGAAGGCAGGTCCTTCACTGCAATCATAGCATTTTTATGCTATGCTTGCAGCTTTACTACGGAATTGTAGACGTGGTAGCTTCCCGTTGCTTTCCACACCAATGAAGGTTGATGATGATGGCCATATGATTGTGGAACTGTTTGGGCCTTAAAGTTTTCCTGACATTTGTCTTACAGGTGAGGAAAAACCCCGATAAAAACCTCACCCAGAAAAACTGCCCCGACCGGGGATCGAACCCGGGCCCGCTGCGTGACAAGGCAGCACGCTACCTCGAGACCACAGCGGTGGACATTTTGAATATATTTGCTTGAATAACTTGTTAATATTGCTTTTTAACATAAAATAAAATATCTATAATGGTAAGATAGAGTTCGAAATGGTAATGGAATTCTGCATCTTTTACAATTATATTAATTTGCAGAACATTTGAACATTGGCATTAGCAATATCAGTGATGGTATTAATTCGTGCGGTATAGCATGAATAATTCATGGGGCATTAAGACACAGCGCAACAAGTTTGTTTATGCATGATCCCTAAATGTGTGTTTCTCTCGTAGGCCTATGACTAATTTATAATTGAAATGAATGTTCATTTATCAATAACCACAAGAGGGATTATAGAATCAGTTTTGGTATTAGTCCGTAACGAACAGTTTAGAATATAGCTTACAAACTTCAGGAATAATTAGCCTAGATAATTGTTAATGAAAGTTCATCAATATTATAAATGCCCAAAATTACATTGCACATATTTTTCTACTTTTTTTTTGATTGCGGATGAGCCCATGTAGGACTACGCAAAGTACTTAGAGGCGTTTCCTTTGAGCCTAAATTTCTTTCATTCTTTTGCTATGAGCTTCTTTTCTATCATCTGTCCAAGTTGTTCCAGTTTTTTTCTTCGGTTTGTCCTCTTGGTCAACTTGCCACTTATTCACCTTAATTCTAAATATATCTCTGTTTGGGATATCTTCTTTAGTAATTCCTGCCAATTTTAAGTCCTTTTTGACTTCATCAATCCACTTCATAGTATCCATTGGAGCTTTACTTGTGTTTTCGTGGAATTCCATTATCTGTTTTGTAAGCCTATTTGAGTTCATTCGTTTAATATGCCATAAAATTGTAACCTTCGTTTTCTAATATCACTATGAATGTCTGTATATATTTTTATTTCCTTTTTAATTCTGAGTCTAAATGCTTCACCTTGACTTGTGGACCTAAAACTTTTCTTATAATTTTGCATTCTTTTTTTCGATATCTTTTTTTCTGTTCAAAATTAATATTTCTCCTCCATAGAGGCACTCTGGTTTAATTAAAGTGTTATAGTATTGTAATTTTGTATGTAAAGATATGCATTTTGTATTATAAGTGTTGTCAGTAAGCCGAAAAGCTGTTTCCATTTTCTACTTTATCATTTAATTCTAACATTTACTTGATTACTTTCAGTTTTTTCAAGCTTTTAATATACCGTGTTTCAAAATGATGGACGGGGTTTTAAGTAGTTGGTATAGCTTTACAAACGAAATTGGATGCGTGATTATTTGCTATAATGAAAGAAAAACTATGAAAGTTCCATATTCTGTATACAGTAATTTGTTTCTTGTCATTATTACGTCAGCGTTAAATTTGTGAAAATGGCGATTTCTGTACAGAAGTCATTCTGTGTGTTACAATTTGCGAGGTCTGATTCCATTGTTGCAGTGCAGCGAGCTTTCCGACGTCAATTTGGAATTGATCTTCCGACAGATAAAATTATCCGTCAGTGGTATAAACAGAAAAAAATAGATGTATCTGTAAAAGGAAAAGTCCAGGACGTCCACGAACACCAAATGAAGCGTCGGTCCGGATGACATGATTCATTCACATACCCTCCACGGTCTCCCGATCTCACACCTTGTGATTTCTTCCTGTGGGGGTATGTGAAGGACCATGTGTACGTACCACTACTTCCGGTCGAGCTTCCAGACTTGAGAAGAAGGATTGTTGATGCTGTTGAATCCATTACTCCAAATATTCTGACCAAGGTTTGGGAGGAATTCGACTATCGGCTAGATGTGTGACTTGCGATGAAAGGTGCTCACATAGAACACTTACATAGTATGTTATGAAAACTCGAAGAGTTTATATCATGTAAGGGAAATTAAATAACTTTGAAACCCCGTGCATCATTTTGGAACATCCTGTAGTTATTTAGACAACTAGGTACAAAAGCAGGGGTTTAGTATCGAGAACAGCGATTTACTAAACCTAATTTTATAACGTGCACTCATCTCATCCAATGCGTTTCATTTCTTTCATCTGTGATGGTGTATCTGGCGTGGTCAGCCGCCTTCCTTGTCATTCACAGGCCTCTATATAGGGTTTTCAACTCAACTTATTCCTCACACCGACCCTGAGTTGGACACGAGTTGAGATTATTATTATTATTATTATTATTATTATTATTATTATTATTATTATTATTGTACTTTCGCAATCTATGTATGCTTTAAATTTTTCTTTGGCCAAAAAGTTACATTCCAAAGCCTGACCAGAGGCTATAAGATGGCAGCCCCATCACTAGTCTTGCCTTCGTTTGGCCAGCAACCAATCGAAAGGACTATTATTATGTTTCCAGTCTTATACGAGAAGATTACGCTAATTTTGGAATATATTAAACAGTACCAACTAAATTGGAAACACCATCTTGAAAGAATGAGTTCAAATCGGATCCCAAAGCTATTTATAATTATTATATACCAAGAGAACGAAGATCTCTGGGCCGTCCTTATGAAACGCTGGAGGTAAAATTTTCTATTGGATCGTAACACAGGCCTTGGCCTAATACTTGGAAGGAAGGAAGAAGAAAAAAGTTGCATCCCTTTGTGTGGAATCCAATGTATGCATTTCAGAAATGTTAATAAATATATTTTCCAGATTATTGTTATTTAGATAACAAAATTGCGTATGAAGAGGCCCATTGCATATTGTGTGGAGAATCCGGACAGCTATTTTGGGACGTGTGCTCATGTGAGAGGCATTTTTAAAACTAGTGACTAGTATGATGCATATGCAACCTTGGAGCTTTACAAAAGGATTTGAATATTAATTTTTAAAACATATTTTATTTATTTTTAAGCATTTTTCCAACCAATTCACTACTATTAGATTAGATTAGATTAGATTAGATTAGATTAGATTTATTTAGCCTAGTGAAGTTAAGGCCATGTGGCCTTCTCTTCCACTCACCAGGACAAACATATATTACATCAGAATATAACAATCTCAATTAACTCTAATATTAAATACTAAGTAAAAATTTGATCAAAAAGATAATATCTAATATATTACGATCTATAATACAACCAGTTAATGTTAGTTAAAATTAAGACTAAAACTAATAATAAAATGTATACAAGCAAGACATATTATATTGTCCATGTCTAGTGTATATAAAAAACAAAGGAAAATAATGATATATAGAAAACTAATTTTACGATTATACAATATTTAAAACAAAACAAATGAAAATATTTGTTATTCTTAATATTATTTTCATAAATAATTAAATTTATTAATTGTTAAAAGAATATTATCAGTGAAGTGTATAAGTTAGTTTGTTATTAAATAATTCTTTAGTTTGTTTTTGAAGGATGTTATTGTTTGACAGTCTCTGACATAGGGCGGAAGGGAATTCCATGTTTTGGTAAGTGAGACCGTAAAAGATAATGAATAATATACAGTGTAATGAGGCGGGATATAAAGGACAATGTACTGATGGGATCGAGTGTCAAGATTAGTGTGTCGGATAGTCTGATGAAGCGGCGTGATAAATAAGTAGGCGATGATGTGTGAATGTGTTATATGCAAAAGAAAACTTATTTTATTTAAAAACAAATCTGATCACTTTCTTAATTATTTTTTGTCATTAAATGTCTTGGCCTGTCCCCCATCGAAAGCTGTCTTATTATCCTTTGTTAGTTCGTTCAATATCTCTTCCTAGGATGTGTGTGATTAAATATAATCTTGAGTAACCTATACCAGTGTTGTATGTTCCTATCGGGTAATCTTGTAATTACAAAATTATTTTACTTATGGGTAACTTCAACCCGTATGCCTTAATTTTATTTGTAATCATAGACTGTGTAGATTGAAAGAATTAATCTATGTATTTGAGTCATAAAACAGGTTATAATTGGGATTTCTATTTACCTTCTACTAAATAAACCCCGGCATTTTTCCAAGAGCATGGATAATAGAAAGCGGAGTTTAGGGAGGGAAGGCTATGCAAACGCTAAATTACACTGAGCAACAAATCTTTTTTGTTTTTTTTTTTGTCTGACAAAGAAAAGTATGTGTTTCTGATAGTATTTTTTCTCCTGAATTGAAATATGATATCGGTTTTTCTCCATCACGCAAGGTTTCCGAGAGACAGAAATTTATAATTTCAAACGCTTTAATATTTTCTACATTCGTAACTACACAATATTAGAACATTCGGACTCACCTAGAAAGTAAGAAATGACGATTTTCTGCTATATTTCGCCTGTGAAGCATCCTTCTTGATGGTCCAACAATAATCGGCCAGCATATTAGGATTCCATTTGCATTGGTATCTCTTTTCCATAGCTGAAATCTCCTGACGAAAGTATTCTCCGTTTTATTTTACAACGGATAAATGGACGAAAAAAGTTTATTAAAAAATTATTATTTAAATCCATTAATTGAAAGTGAAAAAAAAAATATGGGTGATGGAGAAATTCCGAATACATATTTGAAAACACGATAAAAAAACTGCTTTAAGTACAACTATTGGTACTCATGAGACAAAAATCATGTTGACCAGTGTTATAATTGGGATTTCCATTTACCTTCTAAATAGGCCCAAACCCCGGCATTTTTCCAAGAGCATGGGTAATAGAAAGCGGAGTTCCGGGATGGAAGCTATGCAAACGCTAAATGTCTTTTTGAATTAAAATATCTTGGAACTTCGCACATAAAAAACAAGACTAGGTAAGATATGTCTAACCAACATAAATCAGATATATATATATATATATATATATATGTCCATCGCTGTGGTATCGAGGTAGTGTGCTGCCTTGTCACGCGGGTTCGATCCCCGGTCGGAGCAGTTTTTCTGGGTGAGGTTTTTATCGGGGTTTTTCCTCACCTGTAAGACAAATGTCAGGAAAACTTTAAGGCCCAAAAGGTCCCCGAAATCATATGGCCATCACCATCATCATCCTTATCATTATCATCATCATCCATCACCGGTGTGAAAAGCAAGGAAGCTACCACACCTACAATTTCTAGTAAAGCTTCAAGCATAGCATGAAAATGTTATGATTGCAGTGAAGGACTTGCCCTCGGGAAGAATTACTATGGATGGATATATATAGTTTGCACAATGCCATTAGGTTTTCTTTTATGACATTACTGGCTTCCTCCTCTAGCTTTGCAGAATGTTAATGCATTTCTTATGTTAGAGCACCCAGAAGGCTGATGATATGATGGGTGATAAAAATGATAATGAAGCGCCAGGAGAGTCCATAACCTAAACTTAAGCTAAGTTGCAGACCAAGGGCAACCACAGTAATAATTCCTTGTAAGATCTGACCGGGAATCGACCTCGGGATCTCATAAACTCTAATCAGAACCTTGACTACTAGCCCATAAGTCCGGCCAAAACAGCGATATATAATGAATAAATAAATAAGTTAAAAAGTCAGCAGACCTGAATTATGTTGATAGTCGTTTAAATACCCGATGTTTCTGACTGCACGTGTACATTATAGGCCCTAATATAAGGGCTGCTATATAGGCTAATATTACAACATCTGTCTGGAAAATTGAAAGGGTTTTTAATAAGACATTTTAGGGATTTTATAATAACTAACTAATACCCGGTGTGCGCTGCTACGCCTAAATAAATGAAAATTAATGTGTTTTGTGTTTAGTTAAATAAGAAAAAAGGAAACATTTATATTGTAATTATTTTTTAGTGCTGTTTACCCGGCTTTGTCCGAGAATCTACTCATCTCGATCTTCTTAGCATAAATGAGCTAAAAGACAAAATTCGTTATTGTGAGTTATCCGTAAAATAATACCCGCCATGTGCTAAAAACAATGGGTAACAAAGTAGTGCATGGGTTTCATGATTGAAGTAGTATTTTAAGAAATAAAAAATAAAATGCATGTAATTATTAATTTTTTTTTTTTGTAATTCCACGCATGAGGTACAACCTTTTTTCTCTCCCTTTGTATATTCACATTATTAGAATTCTAATGCATGAAGTTTTTTCTAAATATTTTAGGGGTCTTGAAAAAATCAGACAATTTACTAAAAAACCCCATTTAATTAAAATGTATGCATTTTTTTAAATATCCATCCATAGTAATTCTGCCCGAGGGCAGGTCTTTCACTGCAATCATAGCATTTTCATCAATGCTTTGCAGCTTTACTAGGGAATTCTGGGTGTGGTAGCTTCCCGTTGCTTGCCGACACCGGTGAAGGATGATGATGATGATGGCCATATGATTTCGGGGACCGTTTTTAAAGTTTTCCTAACATTTTTGTTACAGGTGACGAAAAACCCCGATAAAAATCTCACCCAGAAAAACTGCCCCGACCGGGGATCGAACCCGGGCCCGCTGAGTGACAAGGCAGCATTCTACTTCGAGACCACAGTGGTTGACTTTTTTAAATATAATATTTAATAACTCATAAAATAAATGTCTCACAAGAATGAAACTTAAACACATCATTACGTATCATGCAGTGAATATTTGTACAACAAATCAAGTCGCTAGCTCAAAAAATGTAGAAAATATAATTTTCACCCATCACCCCCCTTACTGTGAAATTTGAAATCTGCAGCTATAATTCTGTGTTGAACGAATGCATATATAAAAATAGAGGTACATGCAGTGTTTTTATACACATTTGTCTACTTTGTGTTGAATATACTGTAACAGGATGAAGTGGGATCGTAAAGCCGGCGAGTTAACGGTATCGAGGTTGAGTAATGTTTAAGGTACATGAAGGTCGGCAACAGTTACAGCTGATGCTTAGCCATCTTCAAGTGAAAGTGGTTAAATGTTCAGACGTTCCTAACTTTGTTAAAAAGGTTGACGAGCTGTTGCATCACTACTGACGCATCGTCTCTGCATGCATACATTTTATCGCTCCAGTACAGACATATAAATAGTTATCGAATGGGAATAAATCAATAGTTTTATAGATCATCACTGCTTGTTTCGCCTTATTTAGTAGTGCAAAGTTACATGTGGGTGTTCTTAATGTTATTTCAGTGCATAAAACATACTTTCATGCTCTTACTTTTTATAATAATAATAATAATAATAATAAGCAAATGTAAAATGAAAATCTTAAAGAACTCTTCAGGGGAAAACATTATTTGATAATATACACAACACAGAAATCAGGGACGAAGTCAAATTCAAGACATAACCAAATTCATTATAGAAAGACGAAAAATATAGGAAAGATCATATGGAAAGAATTGAAGATAACAGACATGCAAAAGGAGCAAAAATAAGATAGACCAATGGACAGGAGATGAGCAAAGACGAAGACCAGCAAAGAAATGGATAGACAGTGGCTACACATCCAATACGTCTTCCTCCGAGGAGTGATTTGGGAAATAAACAGAATGAAAATCCTACAAGTAAAGAATAATAATAAGTTAAATAATATTCCTATTTGCAATGTTAAAATTCTAGTTTTTCGCTCATTTTCAAACTGTCAGGTTTTCTAACGGGACAATGCATGTTTTCGTGTCCATCTGTGTGTATTCCTAAAAACTAAAAATAATAATAATAATAAATATAATATATATATATATATATGTATGTAATGGCCTATATGTTTATACATGAAGGAGAGACATCTACAACCAGGAGATTGGATGGACCGACAAAACTGGATATTAGGAATCGGACCATGTCAAAGACATTAATCAACCGATGATCTATCTATCTATTATATAATAATAATAGTAATAATAATAATAATAATAATTATTATTATTATTATTATTATTATTATTATAAACCAATTGTTCAATCATGGAATATGTACAAAAATACATAAACAACTGGAAATCTCACGTAAGAAGAATGTGCAGAACAAGAATACCACGTCATATCTTAAATTACCAGCCATCAGGCAAGAGATCATTGGGCAGAGCCTTAAAACGTTGGATTGAGACCGTAACAGACCGCTAGGTCTACCACATGAAAGGAAGAAGAAGAAGAAGATACACCGGTAACATATTGCAAGCCTTAATTTTGTTCACTCATACAAAGAATATATTTATTAATGCATGATCTCTACCTGCCTGATTTATAATTTTGTTTAATGGGTCTTATTAACTTCTCATGTCATGAGCATCGAATTTCCCGATCAAGAAATGTATTTAAGGTCTGAGTTTCTTTGACATGGGAACCAGGGCATTACTTCCCATCCAAAGGAAGTTATCCTCAGCAATTATATGTGCTTGAAATCCTATCGACCTCGGCCGGATTTGAACCTGTGAACCAGAGGGTATAACAGTAACCAACAGTCCACCAAGACTGGCTAATCACCCTAATTTGTAATTGTCAATTTTGTGTTCAAATATTTTATTTGTCACATATTTGTTCAAAATTATATTTTTTTTATAATTTTATACATCCGGGCTTTTCAATGATTTTAACATAGTACTATCTAACTATAGACTAACGTTTAGTTGTAAATCATAAAATGTGTTTGAAATTGAATTCTATATTAGAACTAGCTAATACCCGGTGTGCGTTGCTGTGCCTAAATAAATGATTAAATGCTAATTAAATTGTATGGTATACGCTGAGACGAACCAAATATGGCGGTTGCTAGTCAGTTTTTAATTTCGGATTTCAGGTAAACCTCCACTTCTAATTGTTGGATTTCGCTCATTTTTGGATTATACCTACTTCGGGTTATTTTACTACGATATACTGAGTTTCGTTGTGAAACATCGAATATTGTGACCGCTAGAGCTATGTTTAAAATTTCACTTTAGATGAACTCCCTCACCTATAGGTTTTAGAGGGTTCAATTTGAATGCAAAACATCAGGCACCTATCCAAACACACACAAAAAATGTAATCAAAATCGGTCCAGTCGTTTAGAAAATATTAAATTTCGGATTTCAGGTAAACCTTCACTTGACGGGTTTCTCTCGTTTTTGTATAATACTTACCTCGGTTTATTTAATAGGATATGCTGAGTTTCGTTGAGGAATACCGAAAACTGTGACCGCTAGAGCGATTTTAAAATGTTCACTTCAGGTGAACTCTTACACCTTATGGTTTTAGAGGATCCAATTGTGAATCCAAACCATCGAGGTAACCAATCAGACACACACAGACATTTTAATCAAAATCGATCCAGTCATGAAGGAGAAGTAGTGTGACAAACACACCTACAGAAGAATTATAAATATAACGCTAATGTAGAATATTTGGAACTTGAATGAGTACATTTAATTAAAAATTCGATTGAATCCAATGTTAATCCAAATATATATTTACTGTTTCCAATTAACTCTAAGTTATTTTCAATCATTTTCTCCATAAATTGTGATCTTATCTTTTGGAATTAATTAAGTAACTGAGTGAATTAAAATATTTATGCAGTGTCTTCCTACATGCTGAAAAATATCATCTTATAATAGTAGAATTTAATTTATTAGTCACTAGCTAATACCGGGCGTGCGCTGCTACGCCTAAATAAATTAAATATTGAGGGTTAATTAATTATAAGCTATACACTGCGACGAACCAAACATGGCGCTTGCTAGAGTAAATTTTTAATTTCAAATTTCAGGTAAACCCCCACTTATAACGGTCTGATTTCGCTAATTTTTGGACACTATATACCTCGGTTTATTTTAATAGGATATTCCGAGTTTTGTTGTGAAATATCGAAAATTGAGATCGCTAGAGCGATTTTTAATTTTTTTTTGTTTCTGGTGAAATCATGCACCAATGATTGTAGAACATAATAGGTAAAGGCTAAAAACTCGCCGCATTTGACACCCTGTATATACAAATTTTCACGAAGATCCGTTGAACGGTTTAGAAGTCTATAAAGGACAGACAGACATATATTCGTTTTTATATTACATGGATTACGACCGTGTTTTGGAAAATTTAAAAAAAAACATGTATTTTTCGCGCAGAATGTAGTAGATTCATTTTTATAAGATAACAGTAGGCCTATTTAAATTCACTTATCTGCTTCTGCATTTCAGCATAATACAATTTTTAACTGAATAATTTACAATAAATAATAAGAATGGTGGTGTTTATGTATAAAATTTAAACAGAGTAACTCATTATGATTCTTAAAAACTACATTTTTTAACTTGTAAATTTGCTACAGATCATTATACTGTTCATTCAAAGGGGACGAGTTCTAGATCAAAGGTTATGTGTAATTGGGATATGTTTATCAGAAGGGCTGATTCAGATTATTTCTCCAATATATTCGTAAGTCCACCGCTGTGGTCTCGAGGTAGCGTGCTGCCTTGTCACGCAGCGGGCCCGGGTTCGATTCCCGGTCGGGGCAGTTTTCTGGGTGAGGTTTTTATCGGGGCTTTTCCTCACCTGTAAGACAAATGTCAGGAAAACTTTAAGGCCCAAACGGTCCCCGAAATCATATGGCCATCATCCTTATCATTATCATCCTTACCATTATCATTATCATCATCCTCCTTCACCGGTGTGGAAAGCAACGGGAAGCTACCACACCTACACAATTCCCTAGTAAAGCTGCAAGCATAGCATGAAAATGCTATGATTGCAGTGAAGGACCTGCCTTCGGGCAGAATTACTATGGATGGATATTCGTATCATCGCATGATTAAATATGATATATGTAATACGAATACATACCATCAAAATATTTATTAAATGCAGAATGTTGATTTTTATTATTTCATTAGGCAAACAGATTTTTTCTTGCCTATGTTTGTTCATTAGGAAATTTCAGGATATACATATAATGATAGTGACTCATAGAATACAACTCTTACTGTTGTAATTTGCTACTATTGAGGATTAAGGGTATAAGAGAGAAAATTGCTACTACATTTTCACAAGAAATCCGAGTCAAACAATTAAATATTATGCCCATATCTTTATATATATATATAATTCTTCTGTATGCATGTTTGTCACAGAACTCCTCCTAAACGTCTGGACCGATTTTGATGGATTTTTTTATATGTCTCTGATTTGGTCCCTCGGTGGATTAGATTTACAATTAGACCCTCAAAAACCATTAGGTGTAAGAGTTCACCTGAAGTGAAAATTTAAAAAATCGCTCTAGCAACCACAACTTTCGATGTTTCACAATCAAACCCAGTATATGCTATTAAAATTTACAGATGTAGGTATTACACACAAATGAGTGAAATCCGAAAATTATAAATGGAGATTTATCTGAAATCCAAAATTAGAAACTGACTGGCAGCCGCCATGTTTGATTCATCTCAGCGTATACCATACAATTTAATTAACCTTTAATATTTAGTTTATTTAGGCGTAGAAACGCACGCCGGGTATTAGCTAGTTGTATATAAAGAGCGAGCTTCAATTAGAAGATATATGTGAATTCCCATGTAGCTAATTATATTATGTATTTGAGTAAAAAATAACAAAATATGACATTTATTTATCAGTGCCTTATCTGTTGTATTATATCGAACACTTTGACAAAACAATCACTGGAAAGAAAGTTCCTCCAAAGTTTCTTGATTATCCATCCTACATAGGCTGCTGTATTATATGTGTTTTATAACACATTTCATTACAGATTTACAAAAAGAATACTTAACTTAATTAGTTTAAGTTTACTCTTTTCAGTAATTTTATTCCGTTTTGATTCAAGATAATTATATTCTGTTAAAAAAGTAATAAAAATTCTAATAGTTAACACTAATTTATTATCGTCATGCATTTATTTTTTATATTTATAATTCCTTACGATTTTCTTAAATTGCCCGTTAATTTCAAATTAAACCGAATTATTATATTAATATTAAAGCATAATTTAATTTCTATACAATTATTTACTTTTATTTCAAATGAATAGCCTCTGAAACAGAGTGTTATTTCAAAGTAATATTTATAAAATAAATAAAAGTAATCATATTAAATGTTTTGTTGTAGATAGAAAATTACTATTAGTTACTTTTCATTAAATTTATATTTTGGTTAGAATGTAATTCATTTAAATATAGGCCAATAATTTACAAGAATAATACTTTATTATTATTACCATTATTTTTATTTCACAATAATAGTAAATACGAAATAATGATAATCGTGGTAGTGGTAATAATAATAGCCATTATTGTTATTATTATTGTTATTATTATTATTATTGTTATTATTATTTACCTTAAATATTGGTAAACATATTTTATCATTGTCATTGGCTTTCTTTAACTTCTCAACTTATTTAGACTATTATACATTTCTAATTTACAATAGAATTATATACAATATGTTCACTTTAATTGTAAATATTTACCTAATTTTCAGTATTTAATACTTCAATTTTGCAATTTTCATTATTGTTAGATTTTTAATCATATATGTAATTTTAGAATGCAAGAGAAGTCATAAAATTCCGAACTAACCGGTAAAAATGTATTTACTCGCATTTAATATTAAACTACTTTTTTATTTTAACCCTTAAATTGGCAAAACAATAATTTTTGGTATCAGTTATTTAAATGTGGCGGACCGCAGTGAAAACAAAATCGTACATAACTTATTATTAGGTGTATTATGTAATTCCACACACATTTCAGTAATTTCTTATCTTTAGCTTTCTTCTGTTTTATTAAAACAATAGTAGATACATTAAAACAATTTATGTATCCTATAGGATCCATTACTAATTTAAGGGTTGAAACTATTTGAAAATAAAAATTATTAAATCCGTCATTAAAATTACGAAAGATAATTCTATTTAATAAATTATAACTTAAACATACAGAAATTAATTTAAGTAGGCTTAAAAAATTGTATCCCTATTGTTTAAATGTATTTATTGGGAAGTATTTGAGGCAAAAGTGAATTGAAATAATAATAATACCGTCACCACAAATAAAAAAAATAGTACTCACGCAGCACAAAGCGACGCGAGGCGTCTTCATCGTAGCTGCCGTCGCCGAACTCGAAGCGCGTGTGTCCCGTTCACTCTTGAAGTAACAAAACAATCACCGCAATAAAGGCATTATTGGATTACCGTGGTAGAGTGAAGGAAGCTTGGGCTGGTGCTTGGTGGAGAAGGGAGGGCAGGGTTCGATACTAAAGACAGTCAACTTGGATACTGAAACATCTTCCATGCAGACTCCGAGTTCTTATAAAAGGAGGCCGAGTGTCTTGATTGGCCACCTCCTCCTACTCTTCTTCTAAATCGACCTCTGGTGACTCTTTCTATCTCTTTCTTTAGTTTCGGTGCTTGTTTGGCAGCGTCTTCACTGTCAGTGCCAACTTACGCTGATTGGCGGGCGGGGAGGAGGGGTAGAGCTGCACCGGTATCGAGAACAGGATTAAGAAGATCACTTGCATCACTTACGTTTGTAACAGATAAGAGACACATCCATTTAGAAAAGAATTTTAATAATTTTATGCGTGAACAGTTTTCTAATTACAGGAACTAAAATTCAGAACTCCACATGTCTACTAATTAAAAAGAAAGTAAACAAAGTTGAATTAAGTCTTTACAAAAAAATAATCAGTAAAACAAAGTTGAATTTACAATGAAAGAAGTCTTTACAAAAATTAATCAGCACATTGTTAACTAAGACAAACTTAATTGATTTTTTTAAATTGAATCTAATTTCAATATAAATTTTATAGCAAATAGCAAATATAGTCCACATTGTTACAACAAATTTTTAAAATCCTACCAGCCTCATGGACTAGGGGTAAGCGTTAGTTAGTGAGGTTCCGGGTTCGATTCCCGGTCAGACCATAAGAATTTTTCCTTAAAGGAAATTATTCTTGTGCTTGTCCAAGGGCTGGAATTTGGCTTAAGTTTATGTTACGAACAGACAGGTGAATGGAGAAAACTACATAACAGTGAACTACATGGTGTTTATAGGAAGCCAGATATAATAAGAACAGTAAAGTATCGTAGACTACGATGGGCAGGACATGTGGCACGAATGAGGAATGAAAGACGTGCACGGAAGCTTTTAGTAGGAAAACCCGAATAAAAACGCCCAGTTGGTAGACCAAGAGTGAGGTGCGAGAATAACATTAACTATGATTTGAGGGAAGTAGATTGTACAGGGAATGATTGGAATATATTAGCTCAGGATAGGGATGTATGGGGAGCTTATGTGCGCGCGGCCATGAACCTACGGGTTTTATAGTGCCAGTTGGTTAGTTAGTTAGTTATGTTAAGAACTCTCCTGGCGCTTCATTATGATTTATCATCCATCATACCATCGCATACTCCGCATTCCAGGTGCCCCAACCTAAGAAATGGATTGCAATTCCGCAAATGTCAGGGGATAAAGCCAGAAATGTCATAAAAGAAACCTGGTATCAATGAACAAAAAAATTAAAAACCTCGTCTATACAATGAAAGCACGTATTCAGAATAAAACCAATGTTCCATTAAAAATAAGTGAAATTTAACATTATGAAACCTATACAAATTCTCAATATGTTCCATACGATTTAAGGCCTGAGAATATTTGATAGTTTAAATATAAATTTTATTACATTAACATCTAAAAAAGCTCATGTGTTTGTCGGTCCTAGTGTACTAGTTGTTATAGCGCTTTCCTTCTGTTCCGAGATACACCTGTTCAAATCCAACTAGAAGCAATGGAAATTAACGGCATAAAATGTTTAGTAGCCTAATAGCATCTGGTCATTACAACAATCCAAATCATTATTGCCTTCTTTGGTATGAGTGTATGAGAGTGAATGGTGTGTCTTGTATTAATTGTTCATGTTGTCTCGGAGGTGGTCCTGGCATTGAACTGATTACTCATCCGGATGCTCTTTATGTCCTTATATAGTCAAAAAGTAAGTTATCCTCTACCGACAGGTCGTACCACTGCTTGATCTGTGTGTCGTGGGGCAAGTAAACGCCCTACAAAGGGAGAGGTTAAACAAAGATAAACAGAGTATTTTATTTTTTAAATTGATAATGGCCTCTCCTGCCGCAACGTAACCTTCATCACCTTTCACATCATCGGGTCAGGTATAACCCCGCCATCCAGATGCCCCAACCTCAGAAATGCGTTACAAGTACGCTATGGTAAGAGAGAATATCTGAAAGTTCATAATGACAACTGGTGACATTGATTTGAAAAATTAACTATGAAGAAATGATCAATGATGAAATGGCGAATGGTACTGACATCTGAAAGCTATTATTTGCATTAATGGCTGAGGAAATCGCCATAAAAATCCCGTATGTCCGAGGATATTGAATTCGGAATCTTCCGAATGTCAGTCTCAAATGTTACAATCTGAAAATGTACTATCTGATTAGGTAAATAAGTAAAGAAAATCTTCAATTTTTCACTAATTGGTACGTTCTCTACCTTGCTTCTTCTTCTTCTTCTTCTTCTTCTTCTTCTTCTTCTTCTTCTACTCATGAATGCTGGCAGCTTGCTGGGTGTTCATTCACTTCAGGTCCGGGGTATGGTGACGTCCTTTCAGCGTACTTGTGGTCTTCCTAATGGCTTTTCCTGCTGAGGTGTCCAGTCACGTACTTTCTTCACTAATTTACTGTTCTCCATTCTATCTATGGGAACGTTCCAATTTAGTCTTCTATCATTTATCCAGAGGTTTATAGGTTCAATTCACATTGATAATATCTCTATGGTATGATATTTTATATCTAATATATTGTTGCACTCCAACAACCCGGGTATTTAATATCTCGTGAATTTTAATACAGAAAAAAGATAGAAAGCCATACTATATTTTCTATTTTACAGGTTTTATATTTCTATTCAATTTAATCATACGAATATATTAAACCTAAATTTATTTGTATTTATTTATTTATTGGATAAACTGAATTCATTTGTGAATCTTATCTTTTATTAAAATAGGATATCTCACTTCTGAATATATTGTGATACAATCAATTTTATTAGGATGGAATTGCAAAGAGAGTTCTTGAAGCCTACTATATAGTAGTACTACATAGAAAATGCTGTTTTAATAATATCTGCTTTGTCTTGTCCAGTAATAAGAGTAACAGTTGTTGGTATGGGAGTGACTTCAATGCACGTATAAGTCAGCGTAACTGCGGTTTCGTATATAAACGATACACAAATGGAAATGTTTCTCAGAACATCGTTAAATTCATAAGATGAAAGTGTTGTTTAAATCATATAACAATACCCAACTGTAATACATTCCTATTGTAAGTAACTACAGGGAATTTAAAATTATAAGCGTTTGTTTAAACCGGTACAACAGAGATACATGAATATTTTATATTTCAGCGAAAGGCCATCATAAAACTCGTGTTTTCTCAATCAGTGGAGATGTTTTAAGTGTCAGACAATATATCTTAGAAGAATTTATGGAAAAGATAAATTAGTATAAACAAAAATAGTCAACTGTCAGCTAACTAACCCATGTTTGAATCGAAGTGGAACGAATTTTATGAAAAATGGGGATTTACTTTCAAATTTAAGTAAACCTCAGGAAATATAGGTTATATTTCTGTCATATAAAATGTCTCCATTTGTCCACCGCTGTGGTC
The DNA here is from genome assembly GCA_030220185.1 of Diploptera punctata. Taxonomy (NCBI): domain Eukaryota; kingdom Metazoa; phylum Arthropoda; class Insecta; order Blattodea; family Blaberidae; genus Diploptera; species Diploptera punctata. Next base: position 2,329,459 of record JASPKZ010003857.1, read on the forward strand.
TCGAGGTAGCGTGCTGCCTTTGTCACCCAGCAGGCCCGGGTTCGATCCCCGGTCTGGACAGTTTTTTCTGGATGTGATTTTTATCGGGATTTTTCCTCACCTGTAATACAAATGCCATGAACACTTTAAGGCCCAAACGGTCCCGAAATCATATGGCCATCGGCAATCATCATCATTCATCTTATATTAAGCTTAGGATTAAGGACTCTCCTGGCGCAACACTATCATTATCACCCATCATATCATCGGGGCAAGTAACCCCGCCTTCTAGGCGCCCCAACCTCAGAAGTGGGTTACAAGTATGCCAAGCCAGGAGAGAACACCTGGAATGTCGAAGGATAACCTGGGGTATTTGCAAACAAATTCTCAATTTTAATCACATAAATAAAGATTGTTAAAAAACTAAATGAAGGAGAAACAGCGATAGTCATATTTCGTTTTTAATGGTATAATTTTATTTTTTTATTTCAGTTTAAATTTCGTTGTCTTATTCAAATTCTAAATAATTATTACTTACTGGCACTATAGAACCTATAGGTTCATGGTTGCGCAGACTCCATACATTCCTATCCTGATGTAAGTTTTCCAATCATGCCTGTATAATCTACTTCCCTCAAATCATGATTAATATTTATCTCGCAGCTCATTCTTGGTCTACCAACTTACCGTTTTCCCCATGGCTTTCCTACACAAAGTTTCCATGCCATTCTTTAACTGCACATCCATACCACATGCCCTGCCCAACGCAGTTACGAGACATAACTGCTATTATTATATATTGTTTCCTATAAAGACCATGTAGCTCACTGTTTTATAGTCTGCTCCATTCGCCTGTCTGTTCATCTCTCTTTGCTCCAAATTTTTTTCTAAAAACTTTTTCTCAAATATTTGTAATATTTTTTTCCTTCTTGAAGAAAGAATCCATGTTTCGCAATAATTAATTATTACAGAATTAATTAAAATTAATATAGCTTTTAAGAAAAAAATATGTTTTTCAATGGAGGATTCAATAATTTGTAAAATATCCATTCATAGTAATTCTGCCAGAAGGCAGGTCCTTCACTGCAATCATAGCATTTCCATGCTATGCTTGCAGCTTTACTAGGGAATTGTAGGTGTGGTAGCTTCCCGTTGCTTTCCACACCGTTGAAGGATGATGATGATAATGATGATAATGATAAGGATGATGATGGTGATGATGGCCATATGATTTCGGGGACCGTTTGGGCCTTAAAGTTTTCCTGACATTTGTCTTACAGGCTAGGAAAAACCCCGATAATAACCTCACCCAGAAAAACTGCCCAGACCGGGGATCGAACCCGGGCCCGCTGCGTGCCAAGGCAGCACGCTACCTCGAGACCACAGCGGCGGACACTTGTAGAATATAGAGATTTGTTTACATTTTCACACAAAATAAACTTAGTAATTATTGTTTTATTGCTTATTATATTTTCTACAATATCATATTTACTTTGTAGAAGACAAAGAGATAAGACGGTCTTACGTGTAAAGGACATACATCTAAATTTAAATATCTCTGAGACGAGATCGACTGATTTTAGAAGTTTAAGGAAACCACGTATAGAAACCTAAAATAGTGCAACTTAAAAAAAATCCCAATTCAAATGAATATTTTAATATTTCTTAACCGTCCACCGCTGTGGTCTCGAGGTAGCGTGCCTCTTTGTCACGCAGCGGGCCCGGGTTCGATCCCCAGTCTAGAGAAGTTACCAGGGTGAGTTTTTTTGGGAGTTTTTCCTCACCTGTAAGATAAATGTCAGGAAACTTTAAGGCTCAACCGGTCTCCGAACATCATCTGGCCATCATTATCATCAATATCATATTCACCTCATTAGATTAAGTTTAGGTTTAAGGCCTCTCCTGGTGCATTTTTACCATCATCATAACATCTGTGCAGCGTAACCCCGCCTTCAGGCGCCCCAACCTCAGAAGTGTGTTACATGTACGCCATGCCAGTAGAGAACACCAGAAATGTCGAAATGACATCATGGGACATTTGGAAAAAAAAAAAATTCTTAGCCCAAAAATCGCATAGATGTTAATTGGAAGGAATCAGCAACCCTCATGCCACGAGACCTACGCTAAACAGTTAGGCACCAGTAAAAACTGAAATCCTACAGCAACTCATTCAAGCTTTCGTGAATATAATAATATATTAAAGTTATATATTATCTTCAAAAATACCTATGTTTATACTATAGTTCATACAAATGTGTGAATCAAGCAAGTAGGTGGAAAGATAAATAGTGTACAACGTACAATAAAGTTTGTACACGTTATCTGTGTGGTTTACCCGACAAGTTATGTATCTTTGAGAAATACATTGACCTCATATTTGGGTGTTTCTCCAATTCACCGTTTGATTTTATTACTTTGCATAGTACACAATTTTAGTTCTTTTCTGTCAACAAAAGAATGTCCGGTATGACTTTACAAATCGTTAATCCTCTGTTTTCACAGCAGTTTGTTTTACTCAACTATCAAGAGAGGGGTTTAGTTTAACTCGATGGTATGGAAATTTCAGTGACTAAAATTAATTTATTTTAACTAACATTTGCTGAAATATATTACAACAGTTAAGCGGATACAAGCCAATAATGAAATTCCAATTAAATTCCTAGCTAAACTTTACAACCTGTGACGCAACTTTTTAAATTCCTTCATCAATTCTTGTCAAATTTCATTCTTATGTTTTTATTTTTCCTACTATTTACAATGATTTTCACATTTTGTAACGATTATTTCAATATATTTTCCTATGATATTTAACTAAATACGTAGCTTGAAGACGTGGCAGCCATATTGATTCTATGCAACAACAAAGACCTCTTCCAGTGCAGCCAACATAGAGCATGTACTAATTAACTGTACACATATACTTCAGAATTTCAGAACTTACTATTTATTTTGGGCGCTGCATTTTTTCACAGGTTAGATTACTTAAATTACGTTAGGTTAGCTTTTGGGTTCGTTAAATATCGTGTATATGTTGGCTGCATCCTGTGATTCCATAGTGTAAACAGCTTCTCGTTTCCTGGCGCATGCGCATGGTGTATGATTGGAATTTAGAAAAAATCGCGTCATATATTGTAAAGTATTTTCAAATTTCCTAAAATGTATAAAAATGGAGAGGTCTATGTCATAACCTTGTCAAATAAATAAATAAATAAATAGTAATAATAATTGTGATGGCAGGACATGTGGCAAGAATGGGGAATGATAGACGTGCATGGAAGCTTCTTGTAGGAAAACCAGAAGGAAAACGCCCAGTTGGTAGATCAAGAATGAAGTGGGAGAATAACATTAACCATGATTTGAAGGAAGTAGATTATACAAGGCATGATTGGAAAACATTAGCTCAGGATATGGATGTATGGAGACCTTATACCCGCGCGGCCATGAACCTACGAGTTCCATAGTGCTAATGAGTTAGTTAGTAAAGCGCTAATTCTACATATAGTTCATAGCTCCTTGTAAGTGTATATATCCTGATATATTATTGTCTGATTTACAGCCCTTATTTTCACAATGTCACGCAATTAAATAAGATAGTTATATTACCTTTTTTACATGTAAGGGAATTTAAAATAACTTCGAAAATGATTTATAGGCATCTGATTGTGATGATTTCATATAAATAGATGTTTTGCGCGATAGTGCGTTTTGACGTACTTACCTACCTTCAAATCTCTTCCTAATCGAATCCATGTATTCCAAACCGCTCTCAACCGTATCTATATTTGGTTCCAGTTATGGAACATAAAGATAAATACGACAAAAACCCAGGCGATCCTTTTCACTAAATCAACCAGACGGTCACCCATCCGACTAATCTTGGGAACTCAAACTCTTCGCCTAGAACCTTCAGTGAAGTATCTTGGGGTCCATCTGGACCCCAAGCTTACGTTCAAAATTCATATTCGACATCTACAACATAAAGCAAATGCAGCAATTGCAATTTTATACCCATTTTTCAGGTCTAATACATTGTCACGTAAGATCAAGCTTTTACTGTACAAAAGCGTGATCCGCAGCATGCTACTGTACGGATGTGAGGCCTGGAGCATCCTTGCAAAACAGCATAAACGAAGAATACAAATTATACAGAATAAGTGTTTGAAAATAATTTTTCAAGCACCGCGTTTCACAAGGATGACAGACCTACACAACGTAGCGCAACTTCCCCATATTGATGCCATGATAACTGAAAATGTAAGCAAGATGCACAAATTTACATCTTTGCATACAAATTTTATGGTACGCAGTATTGGACGCTTGCCCCAGTGGCGTGCTGTACATAGAAACATATTCATCCGATTTACTCCTCATTAAATCCAGCCAGAGATTTGGCGAAGTGCTCTCACCTGGAGTAGCGTGGCTCATTCCACAATGCTGGATTTCCGACTCTCGGCTTGAAAGCAATGTGGTTTCTGATGTCCTGCTTCAGGTCATCACATCCCTATCTCTGTCCAAATTTCATCACCATTTGCACACAAACGCTAGCGCCGCCAAATAGGCTCGGGTTAAGTGAACTATAACCCCGTAATGATAGCCTCTATTAACTTAGCTGCCAAAGAGCCCTAGTGGGTTCTAACATACGCAGCACGCTGGGTGAAGCTAGACTTCGCCTTATCCAGTTCCAGTTCCAGACGTACTTACAGCAATGGCGACCATGATTGAAAATTCAACTTCCTACATTTCGAGGTTGCCAACCTAAATAACTATACTGTAATATTACATATTACAAACCACGTGTAGTAAGTAAAACCACTGCCCTCTATGTATACTATGTACAATGTATATACAAAAAGTAGCGTTAATATACATTATACGAAACAAATCACTGCATTTTAAATGAACTGAACTTTATTTGAAACAATATAAAACAATAAATACGTACTTGCCGCCATTTTATTACAGATTGGTGCCACGGCCTGCTGTAGTTTAAACTACTAGTAGTAGTAGTAGGACTTTATTAGACAAAAAGTAAGATATTTACAATATTATTTACAAATATGGGTCGCACGGGCAGTAAGCCGTACGTGCTGTTGACAGTCCGTTACAATAAAGTAATAATTGGTACTAGTGTAAAGAAAAATAAACAACAAAAAAGCAATAGCATTACAATTACATAAAAGAAACAACTAATAAACATTGCCCACAGTGTTGTATTTAGTCAGTTGTTTATAATGAACGCAAATATTTCCAACAAATATATTACTATTTAATTATTATATATTATTTTGAAAACAACATCGAGCAAAAAAGAATGTAAACGCACGTTTGTGAACTGTTTTACAGAATCTCGGAAATTGAAATCCTCGCTATCGCTCGGTTTTTGAAGAGTTTCCTCGCTTGTGTAAAACCACTTCCAAATATCGCGTCTTAATATACAATAATTGTATTATTATTTGGTTTATATGAACGATTAGTGAGTACTTTTGTTTATTTCTGAGAAACTTGATGGGTGGTAGAACTTATTCTATTTCTGAGAACAAGCTATTTTCACGCTTGTCTGATGTCTGCTACATGTAGCTACTCCTTAACTGACTTTATAAATTACTTCAAAGAAACTGGAACATCATCACACGATGGTTGAAAATCTATGCAATTTAAATGACTGTCAGAAATATAAATTGCAATATTCAGCTTCCATTCCCTTTGTGTATTCATTTCGTCTAATATACGAAGGTTCAAGTTTATCACAAACTGAAGTTAGTGTTACAGTATAACTAAGTATGTACCATCACTATATTTTATTACGGAAAAGATAACACTAAGCAACAAAAAATAAACACTTTTTTTTGTTAGATAGAAAACTATGTGATTCTGATAGTATTTTTTCTCCTGAATTCAAATAATATATCGGTTTTTCTCCATCACGCAAGATTTTCGTGAGACAGGATTTTATAATTTCAAACACTTTAATATTTTCTACATTCGTAACTACAAAATATTCGAACATTCGGACTCACTTAAAAAGTAAGAAATGGCGATTTCTGCTATATTTCGCCTGTGGAGCATCCCTCTTGATGGTCCAACAATAATCGGCTAGCATATTAGGATTCCATTTGCCTTGATATCTCTTTTCCATAGCTGAAACCTCCTGATGAAAGTGTTCCCCGTGCTCATCGCTCACTGCGCCAAGATTTTCCGGGAAGAAATCTAGGTTTATTAAACAAAATAATTATTTAAATCCATTAATTGAAATTGAAATAAAAAACTGTGGGTGATGGAGAAATTCCGAATACATATTTGAAAACACAATACAAAAACTACTTTAAGTACAATTATTGGTACTCATGAGACAAAAATCGTGTTGACCAGTGTAATCTAGGGTATAACGAGATAGGATAAACATTATAAATACAAAATTAATACCTGTAAATTATCGTTTTGTTCAGCTTGATTCCAGTTTTTTAACACTGTTCCGGTAGGCCTTTGGAAATTAGTTCCATCATAATCAATAGCTTAAAAATATTGTGATGATAATGGAATTAATTTCGAAAGGGGTTCGGTTTAAAAAATAAATTATGGTAGACGTTATGTTAAAGTATTAATTCTATATTTTAAATTTTATATTTTGCCTGATACCTTAACAGAATTTGGTCAAATGAAGGGTGAAGGGTAGAAACCAGGTGCCACTTTTTTCCTTGAAACCTACCTGGTACTCGAAATCTTTACAGTTTCTCTTGCTAGAACATGGAATTCTCTCCCACCCCTTGTCAGAGACTGCCAAACTTTGTCATCTTTCAGAAACAAATTGAAAATAAAATTATTAACAGAAACAACTCACTAATATTACTTTTTTAGCAATTAATAATTTGTTTTTCCATTATTTAATAAAATAGTTTTAAGACTTGTCAATATATTTACATAATGCCTTGTACAATAAGCGATAGATTAATTCATTATAGTTTATTACTTTGTTTTTTTTTTCATTTCATTTTATGTATAGTAGATTCGAGCTATTATTCCTTTGTGTATATATACTTCCAATATTTTAGTATGTACGATTATTGTAATTTTTTGTATTTAAATGTAACATATGTTTGTCCTGGCGAGTGGACGAGAAGGCCACATGGCCTTAACTCCATCAGGCTAAATTAATATCTTCTATTCTATTGTCAAAATGTTTAAGAATTTTAGGGTTAATAAATTCTATCTTCAAGCCACAGTTAGTCCAAAAACATTCAAGACTAAAAGTGTATAAACACTGGCTCTTCCAACTCTTTTGTATGGTAGCGAAGTATGGACGTTGAAACAGGATATACAAAGATTTAGATCTTCTGAAGTGAGATACCTTCGGAGGGCTGCAGGATACATACTACTAGATGAAAAAGAAAAGTGAAGACATCTTAGAAGAATTACACATGGAACCTTTAGAAAACAAAATTTATGATTATAAGTCAAGATGGATGCAACATGTTAATCGAATGGAAGATCACAGGATACCCTAACAAATGTTAAGATTTCAACCTGCAGGAAGAAGAAGACCAGGACGTCCACTCAAAAGACTTGTGAATGGTATTTCTCTTGAGGCCGAAACAGGTCAACAAATGGCCTAAATTCGTGAATGTACTATGATGATGATGATGATGATGATATTCTAATGTTGAAAACGCTCGATTAATTGTACAACATCCTTCCTTCCTTAACTCTATGCCAATTTTTGGAGATTAATAAACCCATGGCTAAACCGTGTATTATACTGTTTCACACTTCTAAACGATAGTTGTTTCCATGGAGATTCTAATGAAACCTCAAACTCTTTTTCAAGAAAAATGTGACTTAGCTGTTTCTTTCCCTGTGAAAAAAGGTAAAGTTATGCCATTACAGGCCATAGGAAACTTTGGGTCAGTAGAATGATAAGGCTCTCACTTTTTCTAGACAGTCGGCACTAGATGTCAGCCAGATTGTCAACTCTGTTTAACGGCCGCCTCAACTCCAGAATGAGCGTCTGGTACTCATTTCCGTTGGAAGCTAAATCGACCTCAGGGCTGTGGTATCACCAGAAGGTTTGTCAGTTTAGAAATTCTGACCTCACTGGGAATCAAACCCTCGAACTTACTGTTTGTAGCGTATTGCCTTAATCAACTACACTACGAGAGAGAGAGAGAGAGAGAGAGAGAGAGAGAGAGAGGAGAGAGAGAGAGAGAGAGAGAGAGAGAACGCCGTATATAGTTACTATAAAATAATTTCAACGTATGCGCTAGTGAAGCAGGGTTTGTTAATGTAATGTTTGTTTAATATCAGTTGTTTACTTTTAAAATTGTATTGAGAGTTTGGTAATATGGTTCTCCAAACAATACTAAAGCTGGCGTTCGTTTTGTAAATATTACAGTACATGGTACTATTATGTTCCATTACCCGGCTACTTATAAAACCTTAAAGAACTTAAATATAAAATGAAATATGTTTATAAGTGTTTCTCTCGTTGTTAACAAGATATTAAGATTAACAAATATTTTTATTTTTTCCAATATTGTATAATCTTAAAATTAGTTTTGTCTATCTTATTATTTTCTTTGTTTTCATATAGGCCTATATACTAGCTAATACCCGACGTGCGCTGCTACGCCAAAATAACTGAAAATTAACGTGTGCTTATGTTTAGTTGAATAAGTAAAAGGAAAAATAATTATAGACTTATATTTTTTAGATGCCCCGTGCTGTTTACCCGGTGTTGTCCGGGAATCTACTTATCTCGATCTTCTTGGCATAAATAAGCTAAAAGACAAAATTCGTTATTGTGAGTTATCCGCCACGTGCTTCTATGCTTGCACAGGAATCTACGTACTTGTCTCAATCTTCTTGGCATCAATGAAAGACAAAAATGGTTATTGTGAGTTATCCGTAAGAGATAAACATATGCTGTCGTGGACTTTTTTGTAGATCTTTTAGAGATATTCAATATTGTGTACATTAATTTTGTGCATTTGTTATGGTTTAGGCAGTGTAAGTCATTTAAGCGTCCGAGGAGCTATTTTTTTCACTTTTCCACCACAAAGGGCGATTTTTAAGGGTGTAGGAGTTAAGTATCACAACTCTCTTATAGCCTACGTTCATCCCGGGAATCTCCTGAACATTTTGCAAAAAGCCCCATCACTATCGGATCAACGGTATAGCCGCGCATAAAGTACGAACAAACAAACAAACATTCATTTTTATATATTAGATTAGACATGGACAGTCTAGCAACAATTTAATTTATCTTGCTTGAATACATTTTATTATTAGTTTTAGTCTTAATGTTAACTATCATTAACTGGTTGAATTATAATCGTAATACAATAGATATTATCTTATTGGTCAAATCTTCATTTAATATTAAATATTAGAGTTTATTGTGATTCTTATATTCTGATGTAACATATGTTTGACCTGGTGAGTGGAGGAGAAGGCCATATGGTCGTAACTCCACCAGGCTAAATAAATTAATAAAATAAACAAAATAAGATGAAGTAACCGTGACGTAAAAATGAAAAATAGGTATAAAATTAATTAGTTATTTCCATTGTTCATCGTAGATACAAATATAAGAACATTAGATAATAAAGCAATGTTTCCTTAGGTCTCCCATATAAGGTAAAAGAAATTTGATTAATGAAAATGTCTTCTCTTATAAACGGACAAGGTTATGTGAGTAAATGTCGCTTATATGGCTCTGCTTTACTGACATTTGTGTCAAGTGCAAATATCAACTCTCCTTTAATATAAAATTTCCTTAAGCTACTACCACTAGTTATTTCTTGTGGGGAAAATATTACTGTTACTATTTCCTGACATTGAACGTTACGAAATGTAACCTGAGTTACACCTATGTCATGGTGAAGTCGAAAGAATTACTCACAAATTAGATTTAGATAATAAGTATTAATCTTAGATAGAACACACGTGAAGATCATCTAATATATGAAGATGAATATTTGTTTGTTTGTTTGTGTGTTTGTTCGTACTTTATGCGCGGCCATACCATTGATCCGATTGTGATGGGGTTTTTTGCAAAATGTTCAGGAGATTCCCGGGATGAACATAGACTATAAGAGAGTTGTGATATTCAAACCCTTCACCCCTAAAAATCACCCTTTGTAGTGAAAAACGTGAAATAAAATCCATATTTTGACGCTTAATTGGCTTACGCTGCCTAAACCATAACAAATACACAAAATTATTGTACAAAGAATTCAATTTCTTAAAAGCTCTAGAACAAAGTGTGGGACAGCATATGTTTATCTCTTACAGATAACTCACAATAACCATTTTCGTCTTTCATTGAAGCCAAGAAGATCGACACAAGTATGTATATTCCTGTGCAAGCATAGCAGCACATGCCGGGTATTCTATTACGGATAACTCACAATAACGAATTTTGTCTTTTATCTCATTTATGCCAAGAAGATCGAGTTGAGCAGATTCTCGGGCAACACTGGGTAATCGGCACGGGGAATCTTAAAATAATTACGATATACATTTATATTTTTTTCATTTAATTATTCAGCTAATCATAGGAAGTGCATTAATGTTTGCCTTTCAGCTCTTTTATGCCAAGAAGATCGGGATGAGTACATTCCCAGACAACGCCGGGTAAACAGCACGGGGTATCTAAAAATAATTACGATATAAAATTTTGCTTTTACTTACTTAACTAAACTAAACATAAAATACATTAATTTTCGTATTTCAGCTCATTTATATCAAGAAGATCGGGACGAGTAGATTCCCGGACAACGCCGGGTAATAAACATTTATAATAATTTTTTTATTTTACTTATTCGACTAATCATAAAAGCACATTAATTTTCATTTATTTAGGCGTAGAAGCGCATGCCGGGTATTAGCTAGTGATATATAAATTACTATATTTAAACAAATAGTTTTATAAGGGCTAAAATATGTTTAATTGTTTGAATTTACTATATTTAAACAAATAGTTTTATAAGGGCTAAAATATTTTTAATTAGGAACAAAACTTAAATATGTTAGATGGCTCCGTGGCGCAAGCGGTTAGACGCTCGCCTGTTACATTTGGGGTTCCGAGATCGAGTTTCGGTCACTTCGTATGGGTTTCTTGGTGGACGAAGCGGAGCTTGGACAGGGTTTTCTCGGGGTTTTTCCCGTTTTCCCGTGCCACAAATTTCATTTCACCATTTCTCCATATTCATCACATCCATTTCGTTTCATTTCGTTCGTCTGCCCCTGTGACGGTGTGTCAGGAGTGGTCGCCGACACCCTTGTCGTTCACAGACCTCTTTAAATATAGGAGCTTCATCTCATCCCTTCACCCGACCATGAATTGGACACCAGTTGAGGATATTATTTATACTGAAATGTTTCAATTCACTCAATTTTGCAGACCACCGGGTATTAATAGCACAAGACCACGATGACATAGAATATATGGCAAAAAAACTAAAAGGAGAATATGAAAAATGGGGACTTTATATACATATATGGAGAAAACTAAATATCCGTGTATAGGAGAAGAAATGGAAAATATACATTTCAACAATGAAGAAGAACTAAAACCTAGCATTAAATTCACTTTTTTAGGTACAAAATTAAACCATTCAAGCGATAACACAGTGGAAATTAAAAATAGAATCGCATAAACAAAATAAGCAATAAATGCTTTAAACTCTGTTTGATGGAGCAAAAATGTTACAAAAAATGGAAAATTATAAATATATCAAACCATAATTCAAAGCATTTTAACATATGGTGCTGAAGTCTGGCAAATTCCTACCAGGGAAATGAAAAGAATTTTAAGTACAAAAATGGATGTTTTAAGAAGATCAGCTGGAAAATTTAGAATGGATAGAATACGAAATAAAGAAATATGGGATATTATGGGTGTACAAGAGGAGCCGGACATCATAGACATTATAGAAAAGAAAATATTACACTAGTATGGCCATGTCAAAAGAATGCCAGAGCAAAGATTGCCAAAAATTGTTATGGTATGGATCCCAATGGAAAGGAGGAAGGGAGGAAGACCGAAGAAAACTTGGATAGAAGGGGTACAAGTGACTATGAATATCAGAGGATTTTAGGAAGATTAATGGATGGACAGAGAGGAATGGCGTTTGGTTTCCGGAAGACGGCGCAATGGCAGGTGCCATGATAGCAGGTGATGTACAGTTTTGTGCAGTAGGCAATAGGCTTATAGGCTACATACAGTTTTTCAAAAATTCATTATTTCAAACTGAATTCGAAGCCCACAAGAAACACGATTAAAGCTACTGGAATTATTGTAATATAAAATCACGAATTATTATAATAAAATTAACTGAGAAATAATTGTAATGTAGTAGGCCTTTATTCTAGAACTTCACTTAAAAATAATAAAAATATCTTCTTCTTCTTCGTCACGGTTTAGGCTTTTTGCTAGCCTGTTGCGGCTCCAAATTACTGGTCTTTCCATATTTTCATTGGTCTTCCCAAACTTCTTCTTCCTGTTGGTGAATAGTTATATGCTGATTTTGATATTCTATTTTCAGTCATCCTTGCAAAGTATTCTTTTCATTTTGTTCTATATTTCACTATTGTGTTTAATGCCTCTACTTTTAGTTGCTGTCTTATTTCTGTGTTGTGTTTTTTGTCTGTTCTTTCATATCCTGCTATTGGTCTGAGGAATTTCATTTCAGCAGCTTGTATTCTGGCAGATTGTTGTGTTGCCACTGTCCATGTTTTGGATCCGTGCGTGATAGGAACTGCGATTGTCTTGTAAAATTTAATTATAGTCTTTTCTGGCTTTATTTTTCAAAGTTCTTTTTAGTGTTCCTGTTATATAATTAAACTTATTTGGTTTATTATTTATATCTGTTTCCGTCGTGTATGATATTTCGCAACCTAGGAAGTTATATTATAAATATACTATTATTTTAAACCTGTAAAGGCGGCCTGGTGTAGTACTATTGGGCGATAGCGAAGAGATACTAATGGCCAACACGCACACACTATTGAGTAACACTAAGAAATTGGGACTGAAAGTAAATATCAAAAAAACTAAATATATTGTCACACGTAGAAATACATTATTGAATGGAAATGGACAGCTATTGACAAATGAGGGAAATTTTGTGGAAGTGGCTGAGTTCAAATACCTGGGAACAATAATCACAAATCGGAATGAGGTGCACAAAATTTGACGTCTCAACTCCTTTCAAAAATCGTTAAATTGAAAATGTATAAAACTGTTATTCTACCAGTTATATTATATGGATGTGAATCATGGACTCATACTTTAAGGGAGGAAAGGAGATTACGAGTATTTGAGAATAAAGCTTTAGCAAAATTTTTGGACCTAAGAGATATGAACAGACAGGTGAAAGGAGAAGACTACATAACATTGAACTACATGCTCTTTATAGGAAGCCAGATATAATGAGAACAGTTAAGTCTCGTCGACTGCGATGGGCAGGACATGTGGCACGAATGGGGAATGAAAGACGTGCATGGAAGCTTCTTGTAGGAAAACCAGAGGGAAAACGCCCAGTTGGTAGACCAAGAATGAGGTGGCAGAATAACATTAACTATGATTTGACGGAAGTAGATTATACAGGGAATGTTTGGAAAATATTAGCTCATGATACGGATGTATGGAAAGCTTATGTCCGCATGGTAATGAACTTATGGGTTTGATAGTGCCAGTGAGTTAGAGTTTAATGTGGCCATCACGCAGGTCTGATAATATGACTGACATCTTGTGCCGATTATCTGGAAAGGCGTGAGCCTTAAAGTCCTAAAAACACAGAAAGCCTGTCTTAGGCTTATAATGTGATCACTTTGACTTTGCCTTTAAATTACTTTTATATAAAGTGGGATTTTCCAATTACAGTTTAATAAATCCAATTAAAAATTTTACTGAACATAATTTTTTCACTTCTCAGAATAAATTATTTATGTGCTAACATCTCTACGTTTTATGTTTTTACTGGTATTCCTATTTCGTTAAATTTATCTATTAGACCATAGGAATTTCCAAGTATTAAAAATTAGTGTACGCCCATTTATTCACACCAAGAGAGTCCATAATATTTTTAGTTTATTGGGTAGTTCCAGTGGAATATTGCAACACTCTCTTCTAGCCAAACAACATTACAGAATTCTTCTTACTATTATCATATGTTAGAATATTTAAGTAGCATATAACTACACAAATGTCCTATCTAAACACGCCATTACAAGATATTTTTTTTAGTTTATTGGGTGTTCAAAAAAGTAACTATTATTTTTTTAAGTAACCTACTTCTATAAATGTAAACAAAACAATTTTGACACTATTCTAGTTCTAAGCTCACTTAAATAATTCAACTTAGTACATTTAACATACATGTACAATTATCTTATATCTTAAAGTTAAAATAATATGCTATCTTCTCAGAACTTCTTCAACTTATGACTCTAGTCCTTTAGTCTAATTAATAATTTATCTAGACCTGTTTATATTTTGTTTTTTTCCTGTAGTTTATAAACTATAATATAATTTATCATGATGAAGATTTCAGTAGGATCTGTCACCTGTAGTTCACTCAGGATGATCTTGGTGAATCTATCTACGTCTTGGCCTTCCCAAATCGCTCCTTCCGTTTTTTGATATTGTAGAGATAGTTCGGGTAATAATAATAGCTTTATTTTACCTGGCAGAGTTAAGGCCTTAAGGTCTTGTGTGCCACTCAATCAGGTTTTAAAAAATACAAAAAAAAATCTTACATCTAAATTACAATAAACATAAACGATTAAATGTTATAAATACAATACAATTATTATTTATATTGTATTATGATTTACTCTAGATTTAACGAATTAAATATAATTTGTATATGATATCTTCCCCTTTCCATCCTCAAAAAATGATGGCTCAAATTTTCTTGATATTTTGTTATACCATTAAATATATTTTCGACTTTCAATTTTTTCTGATGTCACTATTTCTTTGATGATTTAATCTTGTGAATCAAGAAATGGTCTCAAAAATCTCATATATAAATAATAATAATAATAATAATAATAATAATAATAATAATAATAATAATAATAATAATGAGATACCTTCGGAGGACTGTAGGATACACTACTAGATCACAAAAAAAATGAAGACATCTTAGAAGAATTACACAAGGAATCTTTAGAAAACAAAATTTCTGATTATAAGTCAAGATGGATGCAACATGTTCATCGAATGGAAGATCACAGGATACCCAAACAAATGTTAAGATATCAACCTGCAGGAAGAAGAAGACCAGGACGTCCACTCAAAAGACTTCTGGATGGTGTTTCTCTTGAGACCGAAACAGGTCAACAAATTACCTAAATTCGTGAATGTACTATGATAATAATAATAATAATAATAATAATAATAATAATAATAATAATAATAATAATAATATCTTCAACTGTGTCCAATTCAGGGTCGAGTCGAGGGATAAGATGAGATGAAATCCTAATATTGATTGAGCTCTGTGAACGACAAGGGTGCCGACTGACCACTGTCACAGGGGCGGATGAACGAAATGAAACGAAATGGATGAGATAAGTATGGAGAAATGGTGGAATGATATTTGTGGCAAGGGAAAACGGGAGATACCCTGAGAAAAAACCTGCACTTTCAGTATGAACGTAAACAAATGAATGATCAATACACATAAATTCCTTACAGACAATTTATTTTATTTTATTTTATCTAATTTATTTGTAACACATATTATACATAAATTTTATTTTTCTGCACTCCTTCTCTATATGAACTTTATTATGCCAAATATCACACTCCTCCGTGCGCGCAATCTGCTTAAAAAAGGGTACAAAGTTTTTCTTGACGTATTAATATATAGATCGTAGACACAATATAACGAAAGATGTTCATGAGTCAAACAATTAAAACATTGGCATGACGTTTCATGACAATGGGTATGGAAGTGCAGGACCATCCTTTTTATGCTTGCCTCTCAGCCAGCCAAGCAAGCGCCCAGCTTCCCGGGAGCCTACTTGGCAGCCGAGGGTTCGCAGGATTGGAACCTTGCACTTCCGGCTGCTATAGGGTCTTACATACCCTCTTCAGCCCTTTGTTTTTTAATCGTCGATGTTCGAGCGATTATCCGCTGCCGATCCCAACTAGCCGTAGATCGGTTGGCAAAGATCCGATGGTCGAGCATCACCAAGCCTCACTCAGCGTTGATCAAGATAAATATTCTAAGTTGTTATATTGAGCCAGAGGAAGACTGCTGACCAGACAAGTCGCACCCTCCACTGCTTTGGATGCTAGTGATTATCGGATTGAATGACGTTTGAATAGCAGTGCCTCCTTTTATGCACCCGAACTCATTGTACCCAGGCCTGTCGATTTTACCAGGTGGAATCAACGAGTTGGGCCCGAGGCCAGTCTCTTCCGGCTGCTTTAGGAACTTAAGTGCCTCCTTTAACCTATAAATATAAATAAATGAATTGCGCACAAATGTGCAAAGGTGATAACTAGAGCGCGGAATTTTATGAAATTTCATGTTTTAAACTATTTGTCCGAGAGCGCTGAGACTAAGAATCTGTACATTTCATGATGTGTAGAATCAAATAAGACCAACAAAAAACTTCATATTTCATAATATTTTAGCAAAATGTTCATATTTTAGTGAAAATTTCATACTCCTTCATATTTTTCAACTTTCAAATTCCCGTTTTTTTTTCAATAAAAGTTCTAGGAATTCATTAAAATATTTCTTGAAATAAATATATTTATGTAATTTTTGACAGTGTAAAGTGGTAGACAAGTGAAAATTCTCAGTATCCCTTCTGAACAATATAGATAGATTTTATAAAAGCAAATAATTAGATGAGGAGTCACAGAGTGACGTATTAGATGGAGGTTTTTGTCTTAAACTTGATCCCCAGACAAGAACATGAGCCTAGATGAATAAGTAGAATAACAATGTTGGAATGGAAATGGACAGCTAAGGACAAATGAGGGAAATTTTGAGGAAGTGGCTGAATTCAAATACCTAGGAACAATAATCACAAATAGGAATGAGATGCACAAAGAAATTAAACATAGGCTCAATTCTGGAAATGCGTGCTATTATGCATTACAGAGACTTTTGATGTCCCAACTCCTTTCAAAAAACGTTAAGCTGAAAATATATAAAACTATTATTCTACCAGTTATATTATATGGGTGCGAAACATGGACTCTTACTTTAAGGGAGGAAAGGAGATTGCGAGTATTTGAGAATAAAGTTCTTAGGAAAATTTTTGGACCAAAGAGAGATGAACAGACAGGTGAATGGAGAAGACTACATAACAATGAACTACATGGTCTTTATAGGAAGCCAGATATAATAAGAACAGTTAAGTCTCGTAGACTGCGATGGGCAGGACATGTTGCGCGTATGGGGAATGAAAGACGTGCATGGAAACTTCTTGTAGGAAAGCCAGAAGGAAAACGCCCAGTTGGTAGACCAAGAATGAGGTGGGAGAACAACATTAACTATGATTTGAGGGAAGTAGATTATACAGGGAATGATTGGAAAGCATTAGCTCAGGATAGGGATGTATGGAGAGCTTATGTCCGCGCGGCCATGAACCTACGGGTTCGATAGTGCCAGTGAGTAAGTAAGTAAGTAAGTAACAATGTTGGAATATTCTATAGTCAGGTATAACAACTGTCAACTCGTTATTGCTACCTGAGAGCAGTCCTTACTTTGTTAACAGCATTTAAATATAGGAGAGACTGCTGGTAAACTTGAAGCAGTAAAGTAAAGTAATCCCACTACAGGCCTCAAGTGGCCCTTGGGGTAGTAGGAGGATAAGGCTACCACTTTTTCTAGACAATCGGCACTTGTCACCCCTGCGTGACGGCCACCGTTACCCTTCAGAACAAGCATCTGGTACTCATTTCCGTTTAAGTGCTTTGTGAAATTAGTAAAGTTCATGTAGGTAAGAGCATCAAACGATTGAATATAGCATGATACAAGTATGCTGCTATAACATTGTGTGATGTTGAGCATAATTTTTCATCGTGTAAAACAATTCTGACCGACCGGCCTTATAGTTTACTATCAGAAAATATAGAAAAAAAACTTCTGTGTATTACAAACAGAACTGATTGGATTGTTCAAAACACAATTAGACCAAGATTATGGACACTATGTTAGACCCATTTCATTAAAAAAACGTTTAAATTATTCTTAACTACATTTCACCAAGTTTGAAGTTCAATTTTAATGTAACTTTAATTGCAAAGAGAGCTCTGAAACAATCCCTGGAATCAATTATGGACGAATAACCTAACATCTTGTTTCTCCAAATATGACATCTGGAATGGTTTACTTGTATTTTAAATCGTCCAATTTAATGTTATTGTTACACTTGCATCTCCACGAATTTAACATTTTTATGCAAAGTAAAAACAGCAATAATTCAAACTATATCTGTTCTAAACTTTGTTAATGCTATATTTCATGGAAACCTGTTTGTTTTGATTACAATGTTTTGTTTCTTGTATATGTTTGGATTTCATAATTAAATGTCATTCAATACATAAATTAATTGTATTATATACAACCTCTCAGTTTTTATTTATGAAGGTAAAGTGATTCCACTGCAGTCTTGGGGGACCTTTGGGGTAGTGGTATGTTGAAGCTTCCAACTTTCTAGACAATAGACACTAGATGTCTGCCGGGTTGTCAGATCTGCCTGATGGCCGCATATGTGCCCAGAACATGCATCTAGTACTCACTTCCATCTGAGACCCCAGGTCCACAATGCCACCATAAGGTCTGGTCCAGCTAAAAATCTTGACAATATCGAGACTCGAACCCACGACTTTCCTGTTTGCACCACGTTTCCTTATACAACTGCACTATGGCATGATTCATTAAAATTGTTTCAGATCATGAATGTGATATTTTATATTGGATCAGAATTAATGAAAGAGCTAATTAAAATTGAAATACAGTGAATATCTTGATTTCTGGAGCTATAAATAAGTTGTGTTTGTCTCATTTATGTGCTGGTATATACACTTATAGGTTATAGTGGGCCTATGTATATAAATATATGTAAAAAGTATAGAAAATAGTACTTCATATTATTTTTGCGTCATAATTTTCATATTTTTCATATTTTGTCTTCACGATTTCATATTTTTGTATAATTTTCTTCATATAATTCCTCGCTCTAGTGATAACACATCACTTTAACAATCACTAACAGTTTAGGTTTGTCTTGCGTAATCACTAATTGTTTTTGTTCTTTGTTTGCACGTTTCGATGTGATATCTTTCGCATTTCTGTTCACACTCTTCACATATGTATGACGTTTTCGGATCATGGAATGTTTTATCTCTACACATTACGTGGTGGAATCCATGCACGCTTAATCTTATGATGACGTGTCGTATCTGGAAATTTTCCTCTGTCCAGTTCCTGTCTATCATCGCTCCGGTGATGAAGAATTCCGGCCATACGTCCTCTCTTTTTCTGCGCAGTCTTTGTAGCGCATGTTCATAGGGTTCCGTGGTTGGTAGTATCCCTTGCCAGTAGGTACACTAGACGGCTTCTTGTTGTTCTTGATACTCCTATTGCTCTTTTTATGTATGTAGCTTTCACTTTTTCCAGCGTGTTTAGATTAGCTTCTGTAAGATGTGGCCATATGATTTCTATCCCGCAAGTTATTATTGGGAGGATCTTTGCATTGAATAGTTTCATCGCTGATTCCAGGCTTAGAGCTTGTATATTGCGTATATCATTTATTGCCATTATTGCTTGCGTTGATCTTTCTGCTAAGTGTTTTGTGAAGCTTCTTCTACTGGGTTGTAAAGTAATGACTAGATATTTAAACTCCTTTACTATTTTGATTTCTCCTTCAACCTATTGATATTGTTATCTGAGTCTGTACTGAGAGCGAAAATCCAGCTGCTGTTCATAACTAGCCGCAAGTTCTGGTCTCTGATTTTGGGTTAGACGTTGATATTGGATGCCAATTAAAAAATTAATTTCATTAACATGACTATTTAACTTATGCCCCAAATGTGAGTCAATGACCAATTACGTTTCAATGATTTTTTATTTACAACCAATCACAGTCTTGTTTCGCCTACAATTTCCAACTATAGTTTATCATAATAAAGAAAGCACATCCTTTGTACCATTCTGAATAGGTCATAGCATTATTTTGCAGTGACTGACTCTCTAAGAAATACGGCTACCAGATTGTATATGTAGTGCATGAATATCAACACATAGCGCATGCGGGAGTTAATATAAAAACATTTGATTATACCACCAAAAAAAAACACTGTTTCCACTTTTTTAAATGTATATTCTGCCAGACAATGACATTCTAGAAAAAAATAAAATTGTCATATTTACATCATAAGACATAACAAATGAATTAATATACAGTTTGATGTATTTCATTTTTTCCCACTAGAGTACATTCTTACAATATTGAGTTCCTTTGGCAATAAATAATATGATCTGGTTGCAGTGATGAACAAAAGAAGCAAATGAAGCGTACCAATCGTTTCTCATTTGTTTTCAAACATCGCCGTTTACATTAAATATGTAAATATTTTAAAATAACTATATTTAAATAATGATTTGTCAGTAAACAGGTTAATTTTATTCGTTACCTCACTTCGTGAGTCGTGAATTTATCGATAATTTGGAAATCACTCATGGCATTACTTATGGTAATCAAAGTTACAAATAGTACCTTTCATGTTTATTGTGAGCTCTAAATTATGCGCTCTAAATTATGTGCTCTAAATTACGCGCTCTAAATTATCGGATATACTAAATAATAAAGGATATCCAATTCATCTAATTAAAGCTATAAAATAAAACGTTTATACGAAAATACAAAAATTCGTATAGATAAAAAAATGGTCCTGGAGAAACTTGCGTAGAAATCAACAATGGACTTCGACAAGGTTGCCCTCTTTCGCCAATACTTTTTAATATATATTTAAATGATATCGTTAGTACATGGCAAACTTTTTAGATGAACATTTTATGATAAACGGTACGAAAATGAACTGTCTTTTATTCGCAGATGACCAGATCATTGTAGCTTCCTCAGAAAATCAACTACAAAGATCAGTTTATAAATTATGGAAACTAATAAACGATTATAATTTAAATATATGAACAGAGAAAACAAAGTCAATGGCATTTATTGGAACTCAGCATGAAAGGCCAAAAATTGTAATTGGAGCAAACATAATCGAACAAGTAACTTGTTTCAATTATCTGGGATGCATGATATCGTACCAGCAAATTTGGACATGGAGAAGAAATTAGGGAAATTTCAACAGATATGTGGTTCAATAAGAAGATATTTGAAAAATAAGACCATAAGAGAAACTCAATTAAAATTTTACAAAACAGTAGCCGTTCCAACATTAGCATACGGGTCTGAGACTTGGCCTTTAACGATCTCTGATAAAAATAAAATTGAGACAATAGAAATGAGATTTCTCAGATCAGTTGCAGGTGTATCTCTAAGAAATCAAAAGAGAAGTCAAGATATCAGAGATGAACTACAAATCTATAATATAAACGAGAGAATACACACAAATAAACGTAATTGGTTTGAACATATACAAAGATTGTCAAATAATCGTTTATCAAAACAGCTGCTTCATTATAGGCCTCTAGGCCGAAGAAATGTAGGAAGACCAAAACGTCGTTGGAAAGACGACCCTGCACCTGCAGCACATAGTGCACCGGGGAGCGGAACGGGTCAACAGGCCCATACCTTGAAGATGATGATGATGGTGATGATGCTTATTGTGCGAAAATTGAGAAAAAAAATCGAAATGTACAGTATTGTGTGATAGCATAGCCAATATAGTTCTTGTAAGCCTGGAAGGTATATAATTTGACTTGATAATATTGCTTGCATTACTTTTGCATATTTATTTTAACCCAATGCCTGTTGATGTTTTATAGCTGTTTTTATGAGTACATTGGAATTTTTGGGATTCAATAAACCATATGGGAAGTCATATAAATTTTGCACAACGGTACATTTACAATACGGACGAGATAAAAATTGAAGTTCATCGACGTTTGAAAACCAACTTAAAATGGAACTACATGCAACAAATTTTATAAATTACAGGAAGAAATATTTTGTTAACATGCAAGTCCAATTATAATAAATTTACAAGTAAAATTACTTGGATCATAAATAGTTATTTTATATTTTACATGGAGGCATTAACATTGGTGTACTCAGATTTTTGTATTCTCTTATAATTTGTGATTTCAAGAAGCGATTAATTCAAATTAGTAAGTAAAAATAAGCCGCTGTGAAAACATTCATAATATACTGTAACCTATGGCATTTTCATACGTATTTCGAAAGTGTGTGACATTAATTTGTAGCTATTTGACATTTTTAAACGAAATTTAAGTCGAATTACGCCTACTTAGTCATTTTTTTATTTCACTATGTATATCATATTTTAAATTACACTTAATTTGTATGAAGATACATTTATTTTCTCATGTATGTTTTATACAGAATTCAATAATCATATTTTTGCGCGATGGTGCGTTTTGTCGTACTTACAGCAATGCCGACCATGATTGATAGTTCAACTTCCTACATTTCGGGGTTGCCAACCTAAATAACAATACTGTAATATTACATATTACAAACACGTGTGGTGTGGATCTGCTATAGATAGTCCTCCCGGCCAAGTCCAAGGGACTCGTGAACCATTAGTGGGGTCGGCAGGAGTTGAGCGCCTTGCCGTACTATTGCTCACCTGTTGGAGCTTGCGAGCTCCGTGCTGGACCACAACTGCAACAGAACACGTCCCTGGGGGCACACCAGGGTACGGCTCGGACCAGTGCAGAGGGGAGCAACTGTTCTGGTTCCCGGCTCAGCCTACGGGCCCGTCGACAAACTGTGGGGTCGCCAGGAGATGAGCACCTGGATGTACTAAAGTCTCATACTGTGGGGCTTGTGGACTCAAACCGTAACCGGTCTCACAACGGCTGCAGGATACGTCCCTGGAGGCAGAACAGGGGAATGGTCGGTGGATCTGCGACAGCAGTCCTCCCGGCTAGGCTCAAGGAGCCCGTGGACCAACTGTGGGATCGTCAGGAATGAGCGACCTGACGACTACGAAGCTCAGCAATTCCAAGAAATTGAAACTCCAACACCTCCCAAAGGTGTTGGTTTCAAGCCGAGAACTTTGAATGTGGATGCGAACTAGATAGGGAGGACAAGTCTGGGACTTGGGAGTATCGTCATGATGACCGAGGTATCCCAAGGGGTGGTGGCATGGTCCTAGATGTGGTAAAACCACTGCCCTTTATGTATACTACGTACAATGTATATATAAAAATATACAACATGTAGTGTTAATACACTTTACACGAAACAAATCACTGCATTTTAAATGAACTGAACTTTATTTGAAACAATATAAAACAATAAATACGTACTTGCCGCCATTTTATGACTGATTGTTGTCACGGCTTGTTGTAGTCTCAAGTAATAAACATTGCCCACACTGTTAACGTTAGTCAGTTGTTTATAATGAACGCAAATATTTTCCACAAATATGTTATTTTAGTATTATTTATTATTTTGAAAACACCATCGTGCAAAAAATAATGTACAAATGTATAACGCACGATTGTGAAGTGTTTTACAGAATCTCGGAAATTAAAAAAAAAACAACAAAAAAACGAGCGATTCCTCGCTTCTGTAAGAACCACTTCCGAACCTCGCATCGTAGTATACTTCTGCTGCTGATAATAATAATAATAATAATAATAATAATAATAATAATAATAATAATAATAATAATAATAATAATAATACCCCTCAGGGGTCCTCATCTAGGGGATATGTGGATGGCGACCACAAGGTGCCCAAGCTGTGCAAAACATTTCTTCCACTTACTTGTGTTTTGCACTCTTTTAACTTTACTATCTAACCTCTCTTGGTTAACTCTTGTTTTTTCGACCCCGACGCTATTAGGGCATCCGAGAGCTAGGGAGTCTTTCCTTTCTTCCATTTATTCTTTCCTTTATTTTATTTTCTCTCCTGAAAAAACTGACCAGAGGCTATAAGATGGCAGCCCCATCACTGGTCTTGCCTTCCTTTGGCCAGCAACCAATCGAAGGGACTATTATTATGACTTCAAGTCTTATACGAGAATTTCCCTCAAACGCTGGAGGGAAAATTTTCTATAGGATCGTAACAGGCCTTGGCCTAATACTTGGAAGGAAGAAGAAGATGAAGAAGAAGAAGATAATAATAATAATAATAATAATGATAACAGTGATGATATTTTACTTACATTGGCACATTTAAGACTGTAAGAGGTTCTTTGCCACTCAACCAGTGAATGAATAATTAAGGTAAATGTAAATAGATTTGTGTTCGCAGAGATAAAAGTGAAATTAAAGTTAATTAAATCAGTGTTCTAAGACAAGGAAAACGTTATAAACCTCAGGCAAATTTGCTGGAAGAGCAATTACAAAAATTATATTAAAATTTATGTTAGAACGAGCTAATAACTGGCATTCCCTAATATCTTCTTGTAGATAGTTATAGAATCGAGGTAGGTAAACTTCGTGTGTATTATTACTGTAGGAATTCATTTTGTTCTCCGTGAAAAATATGAAGTAAGAAGCAAGGATATTCAATACAATATCAAACATAGGTCCAATATTGATAAAAATTCGGAAAGAATAAAATGGTTTTAGGATTCTATGAAACATTCCCAAAATTACACTTATATACAAACCAAAAGGACGCAGGAATGTTGGTAGACCGAAGAAGAGATGGACCCAACTTTTGAATGAGAATCTACGAGACCGGAACAAGCCACATGGGTTTAATCCGTGATTGTTGATGATGATGAAACGAGAAATTATTTAGATGTTTGACAAAAATACGGAATATCGGAGAATTAAAAGAAATAATTAGAAATAAGTATCTAGGTTAATGGGTTGATTTCTAGACTTATTTTATAACTTAACCAGTGGTAATATTTTAAAACTCGGACAGGATTCTTTCCCAAAATTATTAGTTTTACGTGCTAGCCTTATACCACTGAGAAACGTATACACCTTACTTACTCACTTACTTACTTACTCACTGACACTATCGAACCCGTAGGTTCATGGCCGCACGGACATAAGCTCTCCATACATCCCTATCCTGATCTAATGCTTTCCAATAATTCTCTGTATAATGTACTTCCCTGAAATCACAGATAATTTTGATCTGCCACCTCATTCTTGGTCTACCAACTGGGCGTTTTCCCTCTGGCTTTCCTACAAGAAGTTTCCAAGCACGTCTTTCATTCCCCATACGTGCAACATGTCCTGACCATCGCAGTCCACGAGACTTAACTGTTTTTATTATATCTGGCTTCCTATAAAGATCATGTAGTTCATTGTTATACAATCTTCTCCATTCACCTGTCAGTTCATCTCTCTTTGGTCAAAAAATTTTCCTGAGAACTTTATTCTCAAAAACTCGTAATCTCATTTTCTCCCTTAACGTAAGAGTCCATGTTCCGCATCCATATAATGTAACTGGTAGAATAACAGTTTCATATATTTTCAGTTTAACGTTTTTTGAAAGTAGTTGCACACCTTAAAAATAATAATTTAGGAATACCGTTGAAGCTTATGGATGCGCTATAGATTTTATAAACTTATATAATACACCAAGGAAATGTTTTTAAATGCAGGAGTAAGCTAAGTTCTATCTGGTTGAGTGGTAGACAAGGCCTTAAGGCCTTAACTCTGCCAGGTAAAATAAAGCTATTATTATTATTATTATTATTATTATTATTATTATTATTATTATTATTATTATTATCTATCTTTGGGTTTTTTACAGCTGCTGACGTCTTCCCGTGCCTAACCTCCAAAGCCTACGATCTTGGGCATCTTCAATGCTTAGCCCTCTTGTTTGCATTAATGTCTTCATATTTTCCTTCCATGTTAACTTTGATCTCCCTCTTTTCTTCTTTCTGATCGGATGCCATTGACATAGTTGCTTTGGCCATCGCTGATCTTCCATTCTTAAAACATGTCATAAGTTATTTTCTTAATTCCTAAAATTGAATGTGGGTGCTTCAACCACGTGAAGCCATTATTATATTTTGCTGTTCGTCATCATCATCCAATCAAGTATTAGGCCGTGTGGTATATTACGGTCTCAAAGAGGAATTTTTCATCCACCACTTTTTTGAAAGCGATCTTTTGCCTTGGGGGCAGTAACGAAGAATGGCTTTTGGAATTCTGTGAGATGTAATTTCGTTGATGATGGGATTTCCAGATGTTCTGGTAGTTTTGTATATGGTGGAGAATGGGTTTCATCCGAGGCTTGGTTTCAGACTTCAAAGCAAATGTCTTTTTTTTTGGGTATCATCATCATCATCATCATCATCATGCCAGGTATTAGTCATAGAAGAACTGTTACGGCCTGAGAAAGCGGTTTTCGTGCCATCTTTTCATAGGTCGACCAAGTGACCGTTTTCCATTTGGACAGTAGTTCATTATTGCCTTGGGGATCCTGGATCTAGCCATTCTTGAGACATGTTCCTTCCAGTTTAGCTGATATCTGGAGTTGTAGTCCAGTATTGGTGGCACAGTTCTTGAAGGATTTCTACATTTTTCGTTCGATCCCATTGGCGCATAAATTTCATCTAACAAGCTGTTTGTCTGCTTTCATCTCTCGTCCTTATAGTCCACGCTTCACTCCCACAACATAGGACTGGTCGAGCCTTTATTTTAAAAGACAAGTGCGAGTTGATTTTTGCACTAATGAAGGTTTTAAAACTCTATTAATGATTCCCATTGATTTGTTGAGTTTCACAATTTTCTCTGGCGAATCCAAATTTTCAACAACAGAGAGTTTATATCCTAAATAACTAAACTCATTAACTCTCTGTAAAATGTTGTTATTTAAACACATTTTGCTTGGTATTGGGGATTTTCCACAAAAGGCCATTATTTTAGTTTTATTTGTAGATATTTGCATAGAATATTTCTGGGCTATGAAATTTAATTTGCCTATCTGGAGCGTAAATGCGTAAATATGAAAACTCTAGATTCAAATCCTGGCTTATGTGCAATTTTTTCCCTAATTATCTTAACTACAACAAAAAGACAGCTATATTAAAAGCACTTTCTTCATACCGATTTCGTAATTAGCTTAAATAACAGCGAAATCCCATCGTAGCAGCTTCATGCATTTGCAGCAGCACAATTAAATTTATTGAATTTAGTTTTACTATTTTCCCGGGAATTGGTAGTCCAAATATTGACTTCGTGGCTCGAAGACTGAGCACCCGTGTATAAAACTGGATATCTTCGGTTCAAATCCCAGTTCTAGTGCAAATTTTGTATACAGTTATGTTAACTACATCCAATATATGGCTAATCTGAAAGCACCAATTTCCTGATTGAATAATATTTTTCTGCATCATAATACTTCAATTGAGCACCTTTTTTCGATACAAAAAAAAATAAAAGGAAGATATGTATATCCTAAGAGGTCACATGAATAATACAACTATTTAGATAGCAATAATAATAAAATGTAAAAATATATAACATTTTCAAGTTAATAAATTCTCAACAGGACGATAAACTCATCAAGGAAGTGAGCAATTTCCATACATACAGATATTCCTGCGTTCATTCCCACAGTTGAGATTTGGTGCTATATTTTAGTTTCCAAGAATATAAATGATTACACGGAATGCGAACTTAGCAATTTGCAATAATTTGCAAGTTATTATCATATTAACATAAGTGTAGTGGATGTAACCGCAGGATAAATGATGCTCAGTTATTTATTAAATTGAACATGAAAAGCGAGACCAGGATCATGAAGGATTACTCTCTACTTGTATTATATCCCTCGGGCAAATGTTTCACATTCTGTTAGCGTACCAAACAACAAATCTATATTTTCTTTAGTTCATCCTCGTCTGTCATTTATAATTATTATAATCTTTGCATGTTACTTGAGTATCATCACAGATTTATGGTTGACTTACCGGGTTTGCACGGTATGTTCACCCTGCTTGACCGCTGCCGGGAACTCTTCCTAGTGGGTTTTTAACCTCTCGCTAATTGGGAGCAATTTCACATACCTACCATAAAAAGTCAAATTTATATTAATATCTAATAAAATTCCACATACTGCATCTGATAATCTGGATGGATAAGAGACATTCAAGAGTCTCTATTTGAGAAAGAATCACATATTTTTCCATATTAAGCCCATTAAAATATTTCTTGTAGCAGACATGATTAAACATTGGCTCAATTCTGGAAATGCATGCTGTTATGCATTACAGAGACTCGTCGTCCAAACTCGTTTCAAAAAACGTTAAATTGAAAATATATAAAACTGTTATTCTACCAGTTATGTTATATGGATGTGAAACATTCACTCTTGCATTAAGGGAGGTAAAAAGGTTTAACAATTTCCAATACTGTTATTTTAACACAGTTCCAATAATGGATCATATTATAATATTATAATGATATTGTAAAAATATTCTTGGTTCAGACATTAATTTGTCTTTTCACAATATCATCATCATCAACAAGGATTAAGCCCAATGGCCTGTTCCGATCTCATTATAGGTCAAAATGGTCCTTCCATCTCTTCAATGGTCTTCCCAACATTCTTCTCCCTTTTGGTTTATAATTATACATTCTTCTTGGTATGCGCTGTTCATTCATTCGTAATACGTGCTGAAGATAAGCATTTTGGTAATATTTTATTCTTTCGCAGAGATTAAAATATCATTATAATATTATAATATGATCCATTATTGGAAAGTGTTAAATAACATATTTGACTGCTTATAAAAGTGGTGGTGTAAAATTCACAAATATAGACACTTATAAACGAAGCCGGCCGTTGGCGATGGTAATGATACCTACCTGGCAGCGCACGAAACGAGAATTATAGATATGTATATGTGGAAAGAATTGTTAATGTTTTTGCCAAGTCTAGAATGGTGTAGTGGGCTGCACACTAGTCTAGAGAACTAGAGATCCACGGTTCGACTCCTGGTTCAGACATTTTTTCACAATATCATTATAATATTTTAAGAATAGAGTTCTTAGGAAAAACTTTTTGGACCAAAGAGAGAGGAACAGACAGGCAAATGGAGAAGATTACATAACAGTGAACTGTATTATCTTTATACATAACCAGATATAAGAATAGTTGTCTGATAGACAACGGAGGGCACGACATCTGGCACGAATGGGGAATGAAAGAGGGACATGCCAAGTTTCTAATAGGAAAACCAGAGGGAAAACTCCAAGTTGGTAAACCTAGAAAGAGGGGGGAGAATAACATTAAGCATGATTAGAGGGAAGTAGATTATACAGGGGATGATTGGAAACCATTAGTTCAAGATAGAGTTGTGTGGAGAGCTTATATCCCGCGGCCATGAACCTACGGGTTTGATAGTACCAGTGAATTAGTGAGTTAGAGTTAGGTAGATATAATGGACATTGCTGCTACGAATGAAAATTAAACGCATATCTGCACAAAAATACCCAGGTGTAGGAGTTCAATACTTACTGTGCTAATTTGCTTCGTAAGAGAAGTAGGTGACAATACACTCACGAAAGAAGGAACGTTGTTTCGTATTTCCCCTGCAAATATATTTGCAAAAGCTGCCCATTTTTTCTCAACATTTCACAGATAATTTTTAACTAAAGCATACTGTCGTTACAAATTTAGATTCTTGTGTGCCGTTTACCTCAATTATACTTGTATCCTTTGAGGCAAGCTTAGAATATATTAATTATTCTGATATTTCTGTTCCTTATATAATATATTTTAATTTTTGTCTGTCAGCTACGTTCTCAGAGAATTATAGGGTGATTCAGAAGTCTTTAGACATATCCGCCAAACCAACGTTTTATGCCAAACTTATTATTACATATGGAAAGTAATGACTACTGGATGATAAACTCAGTACATTTCAACGTGGTGGCTCTCTTAAGTCACCGCACAGACTCCACCTTTCTTGTGTACAGCGAAACACTTTTGCCAGCATAGCTGGTGTGATTGCACTTCATACACATTGGACTTAACGAAACCCCAAATAAAGAAGTCTAGTGGTGTCAGATCTGGAGTGTGGGCCGCCCAAATTCTAGGTGAACTACGATCGATCTGCCTGACGGGAAAACTTCGTTGAGATGGTAAAAAACAATGATGGCAAAATGGGGTGGTGCACCATCATGCTGGAAAACCACAGTATCTTGTACAGCATCCTGTGCCAGCTGCGGTTCCAGATATTGTTCTAACATGTCAAGATATTTATTTCCAGTTACTGTTATTTCCGCAAACATGAACAGCCCTTGATTTTTTGTTTTTGTTTTTCCCAGCCACTCATTTACCTTTGGTGTGTCTCTCTGAAACTCTTGTATGGCGTTTGGCTATTTGTCTGCCCAAACCCTACAATTTTGCCTATTGACATGTCCACATGTGTGGAATGTTGCCTCATCACTGAACAACACATTTTCCATGAAGTCTTCATTTTCAATGACATTTAACAGATTATCACACATAGCTTGTAAATTATCTGGATGTGATAAGGGCGTTTGTTCAGTTTGAAGTGCAAGGTACGCAATACAGTGCTTTGGGATATACACAACTCTCAACTGAGTCTTCTGGTTGATGCACCGGGACTTCGTAAGATGGCATCCTGTATGGTTTGCACGTCTTCTGGTGTTGTAGCCGGCCTCGCTCTACGTGCCTCATAAGCAACATATCCCGTCCGTTTCATTTTCAGTACGAGATGTCTAATATCTTGCCTGCTAGGACATGGTTTTCTGAATTTTCTAGTGAATTCTTCTTGGACTTGCCTGTATGTTAATCCTCGTATATGAGCGAAAACGACAGCTAATTGTTCCTCTATTGTTAGCATAGTTCCCAATATTACATATAACAAAAATACATAAATTAAAGATGTGAGGAAAATGTTAAGAGACTTCTGAATCGCCCTGTATTCATTCAATTTTATTTTATTTGTGTTTATTTAAGTTGAACAGAGAGTATTTTTAATGTGATTTATATATCATGTCCAGTCAATGTTACCTTTTTTCAGCTATTAAATCATGCTTTGTTTAATGCATTATTATTTATTTATGCATATTACCACACCTTTTTCTTCACCAAATGTTCTCTTCGAAATCCTCTCTATAAATGTTAAATTCATAACAAATTTCCATTATGATTTTATAAGTTAAGAGCTATTATACAATTGATCTTTTGGAATTATTTAAAATGTATTTATTTTCTCTTCCCTTTCAGGATATTTGAGGATTTTTTGTGCAAATCCTAATTCTCTAAAATACAGGTGTCCACAATGTCCTGCTAACAAAACAATGTAACTTAGCTCGTGAAATATTTGAGATAGAGACATGCGGTTTCTTGCAATGTAGTATACATCTTTCAAAGTTTTGTTTTCATTTGCTGCAGTTTGTGTTCTGAACGACAATGGCGATACCAAAGGAAAATACCCAATATTTATATGGTGGTATGGTGAGTCTGGTAAATCACCAGTAACTGTTCAGCGAAATTTCCTCCGGCAATATGGAAGAGATCCTCCATCCAAATAATCCATAATTAGATGGACCGAGAAATTTCTAGCGACTGTCAGTGTAATGGACTTGCCACGGAGTGGACGACCAGGTGTGAGCCAAGAAAGTATCGACAATGTGCAACTTGCATTTCAACTCAGACCTCAAAAATCGGTTCGTCGTGCTTTGCTTCACGGGAACTGCATTTACCAAAATCGGCCATTCGTAAAGTCCTCCATAAGCGGCTGCAAATTACGCAAACGTCGCTGCTCACTGACTTCCATCGGCGTGCGGAATTTGCTGATTCCATGCTAAACGCAATTGACGAAGACAATGAGTGTCTGCAGAGGGTGATGTTCTCTGATGAAGCTAATATCTTTGTGTCTAGACATGGCAACCGCCATTACATCCGGATGTGGGGGTACTGGTGATTTACTAGACTCAGCATACCACCATACACATTGGGTATTTTCCTGTGGTGTCGTCATTGTCGATTAAATCACAATCTTAAACAAATGTAAACAAAACTTCGAGAGATGTAGAATACGTTGCAAGAAACCGCATGTCTCTATTTGAAATAGTTTATGAGCTAAGTTACATTGTTTCGGTAACAGGACTTTATAGACTCACTGTATTCTTATCGGCACAAAAATCAAATATATGTTTACATTAATGTGGAATGAAAGAGGGGTATGAAAGCTTGTATGAAAACCAGAAGGAAAACCTCCAGTTGGTAGATCAAGAATAATGTGTGAAAATAACTTTAACCACGATTTGAGGGAAGTAGATTATACAGGGGATTATCAAGTTTCAATAAATTTTGTTTTAGAACTAATGACAGCCGTGTTTCATCTCATTCTTTATCGATTTCTCTTTATCAGCTTCTCTTTTTTCGATAAAGAAAGCTCCTCCTTTCTAACATTCTGAACAGGTCAGAACATTATTTTGCAGTGACTGACTCTCCAACAAATACATTGAATATAGCAAATAATTAACAGATTATTTTGAACTACACATTTGACAATTGTGTGTTCAATAATGGTGTCTTTAAATAAAGATTTTACTTAGTTGTTTACTAAAAAAATGAATTAATAACCTATAATGTTGGTTATAATATACAGTTTGATGTGTTTCATTTTTTTTTCTCCATTAGAGTGCATTCTTATAATATTGCGATGCAGTGGGTTATTGCTGATTGCGTTCCTATTTGGCAGTAAATAATATGATTAAGTTGCAGTGAAACATAACCACACATTTCTGATTTGTTTTCGAACATCGCCGTTTACATTAAATATATATATTCTATTCTATAGTGTTCTGCCCTAAGGCAGGTCTTTCACTGCAATTATAGCATTTTCATGCCATGCTTGCTGCTTTGCTACGGAATTACATGTGTGGTATCTTCCCGCTTCTGATTAAAAAACATTAGCTCAGGAAAGCGATGTGTGGAGAGCTCATGTCCGCGCGGTCATGACCTAAGGGTTCGATAGAGCTGGTGAATTAGTTGGATATGCAAAATTATCTCATAAATTATAATTCAGTAAACCTAATAAACTTAATGTTTCGGTTTAAATCAGAAGGACATCCTGTAAAGTGAGTTAGGAGATGGTTCATGCTGAGATGCAGTTAATTGTGCTGTCATTACATGTCTGATGTGATTAATTGTGCGGCACCTTATTTCATTAAATGCGTGGGCATATGAGTAATGTACCAAACTGACTGCTTTGGAAATGCAATATTATCGATTTAACTTTTCGGAAAATCTAAAGGTCGTTAAGTAACAGTTATTAAGAATAAAGAGCGAATTCTAATCTTTAAGTACCATAGTCAATTTAACTCATGCCCCAAATGGGAGTCAATGACCAATCACGTTTCAATAAATTTTGTTTTAGAACTAATGACAGCCGTGTTTCATCTCACTCTTTATCGATTTCTCTTTATCAGCTTCTCCTTTTTCGATAAAGAATGCTCCTCCTTTCTAACATTATGAACAGGTCAGAACATTATTTTGCAGTGACTGACTCTCCAACAAATACATTGAATATAGCAAATAATGAACAGATTCTTTTGAACTACACATTTGACAATATTGTGTGTTCAATAATTGTGTCTTTAAATAAAGATTTTACTTAGTTGTTTACTAAAAAATGAATTAATAACCTTTAATGTTGGTTATAATACACAGTTTGATGTGTTTCATTTTTTTTCTCCGCTAGAGTGCATTCTTATAATATTGCGATGCAGTGGGTTATCGCTGATTGCGCCCTTATTTGGCAGTAAATAATATGATCAAGTTGCAGTGAATCATAACCACAAATTTCTGATTTGTTTTCGAACATCGCCGTTTACATTAAATTTATCTATTCTATTCTATAGTGTTCTGCCGTACGGCAGGTCTTTCACTGCAATTATAGCATTTATATGCCATGCTTGCTGTTTTGCTAGGGAATTACATGTGTGGTAGCTTCCCGCTTCTCTCCATATTAAATATATAATATTTTAAAATATTTTAAAATAACATACAGGGAATGATTGGAAAGCATTACCTTAGGATAGGGATGTATGGAGAGCTTATGTCCGCGCGACCATGAACCTAAGGGTTCGTTAGTGCCAGTGAGTGAGTATATTTTAAAATAACGGTAACTATATTTAAATAATGGTTTGTGAGTAAACAGCTTAATATTATTCGTTAAATAGTGCTAACAAATGCCATTCTTGATTTCGAAATTCTCTGGATAAATTCACTCCTCACTTCGTGAGTCGTGAATTCATCGATGATTTGGACATCGCTCGTGACATTACTTACTACTATTTAATTCATGCCCCAAATGGCAGTCAATGACCAATCACATTTCAATGAATTTTAATTTACAACCAATCACAGTCGTTTTTCACCTCGATCCTATCACCCCGATCATATGAAATGACTCACAGATTTTATACTGCACGAATGTAACCAGATTCTGCTTGCGAGATATAATAGAAAAACATTCGTACCAATTGATTGTACCAAAAAAAACACTGTTTGCACTTTCTCAAAGTATTATTTCCCAGGAATTAACGTTGCAGAAAAATATAATTGACGTATTTACACCATAGGACATCAGAAATTAATGAATAACCTGTAATGACGTGTTTCATTTTTTTTCCACTATGGCACATTCTTACAATATTTTTTTTATTTAGAATCCCACCACCAACCCCCCCCCCCCGGGTTACCTCGGACATAATGCCCTTATCCCCGGGTCTGCTCTATGTCCCTAACTACTATCTAATCTTTATTGAATAAATAAACATAGGGCCTAATACATACAGATTTCGGGTATGTGAAGTGTAGATGTTACATAAAGTAAAAAGTATTGTGTATTTGTTTGTGTCTGTGAGTTTGTGTTTAGTGACAGTATTGCGATTCTATTTGGCAATAAATATGATCTGGTTGCAATGATGAACAAATGAAGCTTTACATGTATCATTGGTTTTCAAACATCGCCGTTTACATTAAATATTTAAATATTTTAAAATAACTATATTTAAATAATGATTTGTGAGTAAAAAGCTTACTTTTATTGGTTAAATAGTCCTAACAAATGCCACTCTTGATTTCCAAATCCTCTAGATAAATAATAATAATAATACTAATAATAATAATAATAATAATAATAATAATAATAATAATAATAATAATAATAGATACTAGTAAAATTCATGGCGATTTTCCGTTGAGGTATTAGTTCACAGTAATATAATGTACGGTTAAAAACTATAATATAGTTACCTTGTAGGTCCGTCTCCTCAACTTAAGTTCTTTTAAAACTCTGTAGGCCTTTCGGGACTAGTCCCATCATCAATGAATACACATCTAATCCACACAATCCTCTGTACAAAATTCTCACAACCAAGTCAGTGCTTCAACAAGGGTCAACAAGAACGGACCTAATGCATTCTGCTGATGATGGGACTAGTCCCGAAAGGCCTACAGAGTTTTAAAAGAACTTAAGTTGAGACGGACCTACAAGGTAACTATATTATAGTTTTTAACCGTACATTATATTACTGTATAATAATAATAATAGCTTTATTTTACCTGGCTTCACTCCTCATTTCGTGAGTCAAGAATTTATCGATGATTTGGAAATCACACATGACATTACTTATGATAAAACATAATGTTAGATGACGTGAAATCGGCCTGAGATCCAAACATGCGAATAACGATTCGTCACTTACTGAAAGATGTAACTTACATATTGGAAGTCAACGGCTTCTTGAAGGTCGATATTGCAGGCGTGGGCAACAAGAGAATGACCTGCACTTCATGTAACATAATTCTTAATATAAGAATGTGGATGTTGCCTTTTGTTCTGGTAAAGTCGGCCTGGGTTTGATGACAGGTGTCAGTGCATCATGTGGAGTAAGTTTTGCTACACTATTAGGATAATAAGCTGTCTGCATAAAGTACGTTGTTGAATTTTGAACAGTTTGCAACCTGGAGGTGTACCTCACACGTCATGATTGCTGTAGAAAACAGAATTAGTTGTGCATCAAATAGTATTCATGAAGTAATCCACTCTCTGAAACAAATCCCTTTCAGTTGGTTTCTCTTCATATTGAGTGGATTTAAATGAACTTTTGGAGAGGGAAGCAATCCTGTTCTGAAAAGACAAGATTAAAAAAATGAAGGGAATCTAATATCATAATTTATATATTTATTTATTTATTTATTTTACGTGATGGAGTTAGGACCGTAAGGTCTTCTCTTCCACTTCACCAGGTTAAATTATACATAGCGAAAGTGATCCCACAATAGGCCCACAGACCCTTGGGGTAGTAGGAGGTTAAGGCTCCCACTTTTTCTAGACAATCGGCACTTTATGTCAGCCGGGTTGTCAGCCCTGCGTGACGGCCGCCTTTACCCCCAGAACAAGCGTCTGGTACCCATTTCCGTTAGAGGCTGAGTCGACCCCAGGGCCATAGTACCGCCAGAGTGTTTGGGCCAGTTTAAAAATCCTGACCCCAACGGGACTTGAACCCTCGACCCTCCGGTTTGTAGCTCGGTGCCTTAACCACTACGCTACGAATAAGAATTTTGACTGATACATAATAGATATAAAGTTATCAAGGGTAAGAAAGAAAAATAGTAGTAGTGATAATAATGATAATAATAATAATAATAATATTAACAAAAATAATAACCTATAATTAGATTAAGTAATTGGCTTGGTACAGAAAGTTTAAAATATAAAGAAACAATAAAAAATATACATGGAACACAGTTATATATTATATTGTCTAAGGAAATATGAAGTGAGTTTCTTTTTAAACTTTTTTTGAGTCGGGCAGTCCTTGATATACGAGGGGAGGGAATTCCAGAGTCGGGTGGCTGAAACAAGGAAGGATGAGGAATAGTGAGATGTTCGATGTAGAGGAACAGCTATGCAGG
The DNA here is from genome assembly GCA_030220185.1 of Diploptera punctata. Classification (NCBI taxonomy): domain Eukaryota; kingdom Metazoa; phylum Arthropoda; class Insecta; order Blattodea; family Blaberidae; genus Diploptera; species Diploptera punctata. Next base: position 2,366,524 of record JASPKZ010003857.1, read on the forward strand.
GCTATTTAGAAACAAGGAACAGACTTCAAACCTTTATTCCTTCCAAACTACAAAAAATAGAATTACAATTCCAACGTTCCTGGAATAGAAAAGTTTGAAGTGTCGATCACGGCCGCATTGGCGCTGTTGCATGTCATGTTGATTGTTAGTGTTAACATGACGATACAACAGGACGTTGGTTTGAAAGAGGATGAGCGGAAGATCAACGTCATCGCCGGTGGCCTCCCAGGTCACCAGACCTAACCCCGTGTGATTTATATATGTGGAGATACGTAAAAGACCGTGTTTAATCCCCCCTATGCCTGATCTTGAAAATCTGTGATATAGAATTGTTGAAGCTGTGAAATCGATAACTAGAGACCATCTGATTGGTGTGTGGCAAGATATGAGTCCCCGTTTTGATATTTGTCGTGCAACACATGGTGCTCATATCGAATGCATAAAATAGTGAAATTTGAACTTTTCTCTTTACACAAACGTTGGAATTGTATTTCTATTTTTTTTTGTAGTTTGGAAGAAATAAATGATTGAAATCTGTTTCTCCTTTCTGAATATCCCTAAATTAGAAGTAGCTGAAATGGAATTCTTACGTTTAGTAGCAGGCTATACATTGTTAGGTAAGAATACACGAGTATCTTCAACTCGTGTCCAATTTAGAGTCGGGTCGAGGGATGTGATGAGATGAACCGCTATATACATAGAGGTCTGTGAATGACATGGGTGCCAGTCGACCACGCCCGACGCACAATCACACGTGCAGACGAATGAAATGAAACGAAATGGATGAGATGAGCATGGAGAAAGTGATGGAATGAAATTGTGGCTGGGAAAGCGGGAGAAACCCCCGAGGAAAATCTACCCAAGCTCCGTTTCGTCCACCACGAAACCCACATGGAGTGACCGAGACTCGATCTCGAGACGCCAGCAGTGAGAGGCGAGCGTCTAACCGCTTGCGCCCAGAAGCCGCGTAGATAAGAAATATAATGAAGAAATAATAACCGAATTAAACATCTACAGAGCCATAGATAAAATTCATAATTCAAGTTCTCACTGGCTCCAACATATAGAAAGAATGACAGCCCATAGACTGCCACACATTTTACTTCACTACCAACCCAAAGGAAGAAGAAATGTTGGACGCCCCATAACTACACGGAGGGATACTGCCTCTTGATGTGCAAACAGGTATTTGACCTAATTCCATGACGTAGAATAAGAAGAAAATTCGGAAGAATTAAGGTAATTTCGTATGCAATCAATTCCGTTATTTGGGGCACAGCTTAACGGACCAGAAGGACTTGAGTTCGAGTTCGGATGTGGGTCAGGATTTTTAAACTGGTCTAAACTGCCTGGCGACACCATGGCTCAGGGTCTAAGTCAGCTTATAACTGAAATGAGTACCAATGTTATATTATTAAGGTAAAGGCGGCCGTCATGCAGGGTAGACATCTCGGCTGACATTTTGTGCAGATTATCTAGAAATGTGAGAGCCTTAGTTCTAACTGTGGGATCATTCTACTTTGTACATGCAATTATTATGTTAAAGAACATAATATTAATAGTGTCATAAGAATTGTTTACTTAAACAGTTCACATATTCGTAAATTAATCATCATCATCAATTGCAGGCATGGATTAGACCATTGGCCTGTTCCGCTTCATCATAGAAATTGATCCCTTAGGTCTTCCTGGGTCTCTTCGTCCTGTGGATCTGTAGTTGAATAGCTGCAGAGGTGTCTTTTGTTCGGCATTCTAAGGAGGTGTTCATGAATGGTTTCAGTTATTGCTGGTGTGTAAATTCTCTGGATAAATTTAAAAATATATTTTTTTTCTGCAATAACGTTGTTTTTCAGTGGGAAACAAGTTGCGAATATGTTCTTTTTTTACACGCTTTATATTAGCTTGACAAGTATATATGTATGTAACGGAATCTTTCAAAACAATTTTTGACCCACTTAAAAACATTGGATCGACTTGAAAGTTTGTATACTTGTAAAGGATCAATGACAATACAATAATTTCATAAATAATATATAATATATAACATATAACATATAATAGGTTGCGGACTTAACGACTAGTTTAGTCCATCGTTGTAAGAAATTAATATTATATCCTCTGGTAGCTCAGTTGGTAGAGTAGTGGACTGTAGTGGTGTATAATTTCACTAATAATATATTTTTTTTATTGCAGCCAAATAGCCAGGATGAAAATAGTATACATTTTAAATTTACATATTTGCATATTCACACAATGTTTTTGTTCTTTTTGTGCATAGCTCAATGTGATATCGGTCACACGATTTTTCGCATAGCGTACATTGACAGTCTTTATTTGCTTCATGAAATTTTGTGTTGTTGCATATCAGGTGGTGGAATCCATGGAAATATAATTTCACTAATCCTTAGGTTGTTGGTTCAAATCCGGCCCGGAGGATTTTTTTAGAAGAGTATTGCTTTTAGCTCATTTAAAAACTAAAACAACACGCTTTATTAGAAACCAAACTAAAAAATAAAAAATAGATAATAGTTAAAAATACTAAAACTACACGCTTTATTAGAAAACCAAACTAAGAGTAAAATAAGTTTAATTTCCGACACGTTTGTGATAAAATTAAAGTGGTAAACAAAAAAATCGTCTCCGACACATATAGAATAAAACTAGAGTTATCAACAAAAGAAAATAATTTTACCATCTAAAGCGTGGGGTGGTTTTTATGGTTTTTACGATTTCTTCTTAGAGACTTTACTTTTACCAATATTTGTTTATTGTCAAATGTATTAATTGATATAGAACACCCCACGCTTTTGATGGTCATTAATATCATCAGTTTTAACATATGATAAATTGAAACCTAGATATGTAAAACTATTCGCTTGCTCTAAAATTTTATTATCAATTACTATTTTTGCACTTAAGATATCATGTCTTTTAAATGCTAACATTTCAGTTTTATTCTTTGAAATTTTTAAATTGTAATCGACACTTATTTTTTCCAAATTAAATCAATTTATTTATTTCCAATGAAATAATTTCACTTGAATATTGGTTCTAAAAAGTTCGTTTTTATAAGAACATTCAATATTAATTTTATTTCATTCATTTTAAAATCACAGCTAAATATCCATTTGATAATGTCTCATCTTTTAATTTTTTCTGGATTTACGATAAAAAATATTCCAGATTCACGGTCTATTGTGACGTATTTAATAAGCTTCGGATATGCCACTCCGTGAGTCATGAATTTATCGATAATTTAGAAATTAAGAGTGGCATTTGTTAGGACTATTTAACGAATAAAATTAAGCTGTTTACTCACAAATCATTGTTTAACTATAGTTATTTTAAAATATTTATATATTTAATTTAAACGGCGATGTTTGAAAACAAATCAGAAATGCGAGGTTATGTTCATTCACTGCTGCTTGATCATATTATTTATTGCCAAATAAGATCGCAATGTTGTAAGAGTGCATCCAAGTGGAGAAATAATGAAACACATCAAACTATATATCATAATCAACATTACGGGTTATTCATTTATTTTTTAGTAAACAACTCAGTAAAATCAAGGAATATTTTCATTATTTGCTATATTCAATGCATTTGTTGGAGAAAAATAATGCTTTGACCTTTTCAGAACATTAAAAAGGAGGAGCTTTCTTTATCACAAAAGCAGGAGCTGATAAAGAGAAATCGATAAAGAACGAGGTGAGACACGACTGTCATTGGTTGTAAAACAACATTCATTGAAACGTGATTGGTGATTGATTAGCATTTGTGGCATGAGTTAAATAGTCCTAGTTAATTCTTAAGTCATTTGTGTGCTTAGAAAAATATATTAATTACCAGCTAATACCCGGTGTGCGTTGCTACGCCTAAATGAATGAAAATTAATGTGCTTTTATGTTTAATTGAATAGGTAAAAGGAAAAATAATTATAAATTTATATTTTTAGATACCCTGTGTTGATTACCCGGCGTTGCCCGGAAATCTACTTATCCCGATCTTCTTGACATAAATGAGCTGAAATGCGAAAATTAGTTCGTTTTATGTTTGGTTAAATAAGTTAAAGGACAAATTTATATCGTAATTATTTTTGATACCCCGTGCTGTTTACCCGGCGTTGTACGAAAATCTACTCTTCCCGATCTTCTAGGCATAAATGAACTAAAAGCAAAAATTAATGTAGGACCTACTTCTTATGATTGGTTAAATAAGTAAAATGAAAAATAAATGTGAATCGTAATTATTTTAGGATTTCCCGTGTTGATTACCCGTGTTGCTCGAAAATCTACTAATCTCGATCTTCTTGGCATAAATGAGCTAAAAGAAAAAAATTATTATTGTGAATTATCCATAAAAGAATACCCGCCATGTGCAGCTATGCTTGCACAGGAATATACGTAGTTGCTCGCTCTTCTTGGCATCAATGAAAGACAAAAATGGCTATTGTGAGTTATCCGTAAGAGATAAAGATATGCTTTCGCGAATTTTTTGTAGAGCTTTTTGAGATATTGAATTCTGTGTACATTAATTTTGTGTACTTGTTATGGTTTAGGCAGCGTAAGCCATTTAAGCGTCCAAAGAGCTACTTTTGTTTCACGTTTTGCACTACAAAGTGCGACTTTTAAGGGTGTAGGAATTGAGTTTCACAACTCTTTTATAGTCTATGTTCATCCCGGGAATCTCCTGAACATTTTGCAAAAAGCCCCATCACAATCGGATAAACGGTATGGCCGCACATAAAGTACGAACGAACAAACAAACAAACATTAATTTTTATATAGTAGATAATTAAATTGTCTGGTATACTCTGAGATTAACCAAACATGGCGGTTACTAGTCAATTTTTAATTTCGGATTGCAAGTAAACTTTCACTTCTAATTGTCGGGTTTTGTTCGATTTAGGTTAATATCTACCTCGGTTTATTTCAATAGGATATATAAAAAATTGTGACCCATATAGCGATTTTTAAATTTTCACTTCAGGTGAACAACTACAACTATTGGTTTTATAGGGTCCAATTTTGAATCTAAACCACCTAGGAAGCCACTCATACACACACAAAAATTTTCATCAAAATCTGTCTAATAGTTTAGGCACATTTTAATTTAGTATTTCAAGTAAACGTCCACTTCTAATTGTGTCTGATTTCGCTTATTTTTGGACAAGAGCTACCTCATTTCATTTTAGTAGGATATACTGAGTTTCGTTGTGAAGCATCGAAAATTGTGACCACTACAGCGATTTTTAAATTTTTACTTCATGTGAACTCCTACGCCTAAATTGTTTTAGGGGGTCCAATTGTGTATATAAACCAATCAGAGCATTTTAACATATGGTGCTGAAGTCTGGCAAATTCCTGCCAGGGAAATGAAAAGAATTTTAAGTACAGAAATGGATGTTTAAGAAGATCAGCTGGAAAATCTAGAATGGATAGAATACGAAATAAAGAAATAAGGGAAATTATGGGTGTACAAGAGGAGCCGGACATCATAGACATCATAGAAAAGAAAGGATTGCAGTGGTATGGTCATGTCAAACGAATGCCAGAGCAAAGATTGCCAAAAATTGTTATGGAATGGATCCCAATGGAAAGGAGGAAGAGAGGAAGACCGAAGAAAACTTGGCTAGAAGGGGTACAAGCAGCTATGAATATCAGAGGAATGGCGGAAGATCAATGGATGGATAGAGAGGAGTGGCGTTTGGTTTCCGGAAGACGGCGGTAGCTGCCATGATACCGGATGATGATGATGATGAGGGACCTGCTTAAACACACACAACAAATGTCATCAAAATCGATCCAGTCGTTCAGGCATTTCGGCTTCCCGGCCAAAATCCACTTCTAATTCTCGCATTTCGCTCATTTTTTGATAATACCTACCACGGTGTATTTTAATAGAATATACTAAGTTTTGTTGTGAAATACTGAAAAATGTGACCGCTAGAGCGATTTTTAAATTTTAACTCCAGGTGAACTTCTACACCTATTCGTTTTAGAGGGTTCAATTGCAAATCTAAACCATCGAGAGACCCAACCAGACACACACAAAAATTAATCAAAATCGATCCAGTCGTTGAGGAGTTCAGTGACCAACACACGTACAGAAGAATTATATGTATAAAGATATGCATGTAACTTCACCTTAGTGACTGAAGAGGATATAGAAACATCGATTTGCTTTGCAAAGCAGCTTTCCTGTTTATAAGAGAAAATATTTGTTATTCCTTCCTAATTATGCTAATGATTACAAATTTTGTTATTTTTAAGTAACTTTCTTACGAAATGTTTCGGTTTGAAAACAAAATATTTTTGTCGTAAGGAACAATTTTTTATGATTAAAACATTTGTAAGTACTCACTTATGAGTAAAGATTTTGTATTCGGTTTGAGAGAAAATCCTTATTTACATGTTTAATGCATATATATCTAGCATTTAACATATACATTGAATGAAAATAAAAATAATAGAGGTGGACGCACAAGTGTGAGCTCTTGCACCTTGTAGAAATGAATTTATTGCATATGTCTTTCAGATCTCATGATACGGTATTTGAAAACTAATTGGAATCTTATTTTCTGCTTACGACAAGGTACTAAAGCCGTACCAGTTATCATACTATGACAATCTCACAACGAAACGGGCTTAAAAATTTATTGATTTAATGTTTCATAAAATACAGTGCTAATTGAAAACGAAATGTTTGTTTATTTATGTATTTATTTTACCTGATGGAGTTAAGACCGTAAGATCTTGTATTCCACTTCACCAGGTTAAATTATACATATAATAACAGTTATGAATTAGCTACATGATTAAACGATACCAGTTCGGTACCAGATCGACTACATACTGATACAGAAAAGATTCCAAAATTGCTTGAAAAATGCAAAGACCCTACCCGGAGTAGATATCATTTCAGACCATGTCTTACTAATAGGTGAAGTAGATATTTGCCTGAAGCAGATAAGAGGAAGACAGGCAACAAAGAAGTTTAACTTGGAGAAATTTAAAATTGAAGAGGAAAGGACAAAATTCCAACAACGTTTTCAAGAGAAAGCTTCTAACCTGGAAATCTCATCTGGCAATAAAAACGAACACTGGAGTCATTTGAAAAGCTCTATACAGACAGCAATATGATACAAAGAGAGCTAGAATATTAAGAAACCTTGAGTCACAGAAAACATGTTGGCGAAGATGGAAGAAAGAAGAAAATGGAAAAATAGCAATACATAAGTAGCTAAAACAAACTGCAGAGAACTAAACAACGAACTTAGAAGAGAAACTGACAAAGCAAAGGAAGAGTGGATGAATCAGAAATGTGAAGAACTAGAGAATCTGGAGAAAGGAAAGAAAAAATACGATTTAATGTACCAGGAAGTTAAATGCTTGAACTATGAAAGAAAAGCAGGAAAACTATGTGGCTGATTGAGGACGAAAATAATGAATAAATAAAAGACAAACAGGGAATTATGAATACGTGGGAGAAATATGTAGAATAGTTATATGAGACAATAAATAATCCGGCTAACTTGGATATAGAAAAAAAAAGAAGTATCAGAAGATGAAAAAGGATTTTCAATTCTGAAGGAAGAAGTTCAACTAGCAATTAAGGAAATGAAAAATGGGAAAGCAACAAGGGTAGATGGAATCCCCATTGAATTGGTTAAATGCTTGGGTGAAGGAAAGGAGGAAATCCTGCGTTTATGCAACAATATATATAAAGAAGGCGAATGACCCGAAGAATTGACTGAGACAGTGTTAATACCAATACCAAAGAAAAACAATGCTAAGAAATGTAAGGAGTTCAGGACTATCAGCTTGATATCACACTTTTCAAAGATTCTCCTGCGAATACTGAATCGACGTTTACATTCTATGATGGAAAGCAAATTTTAAGAAGAACAGTTTGGTTTCGGGAAGGGAAAGAGTACGAGAGATGCAATTGGATTAATTCGAACAATAGGAGAAAGATATATAGAAGAATATAAATTAGTTTATGCGGTATTTGTTGACCTGGAAAAGGCCTTCGACAGAGTGAATTTGAATAATCTCATGAGGATCTTGAAGAAAATTGGAGTGAACTGGAAGGAGAGGAGGCTCATAAGTAATCTCTATATGAAACAGCGAATAAAAGTGAAGATAGGAGAAAAAAGTCAGAGAGAAAAGAAATTGGAAGGGGGGTACGGTAAAGATGCCCTCTATCACCTACTCTTTTCAACATCTACCTGGAAGACCTAATGAAGAACTGCTTCAGCAATACGGGAGGCGTAAATATGGGAGGAAGAAGAATTAAATGCGTAAGATTTACTGAGGATATGGCTTTGCTAGCAGAAGATGTAATAACATTGACGAACGTGCTGATGGAGATAAATGACAGATGCAAGGATTATGGGATGAAGATAAATATAAATAAGACGAAGGCCATGATTATAGGAAGGAAACCAAGGAAGATAGAGATGAGGATTATACATGAGGCCATTGAGCAAGTGGAGAGCTTCAAATATTTGGGTTGTACTATCAGTAGTAACATGAACTGCTGTCAAGAAGTAAAGCAGAGGATAGCAATGGCAAAATAAGCTTTTACCAAGAAGGGAAGAATTTTCTGCGGACCTTTGGCAAACTAATTACGGAAGAGTCTTGTGAAGTGCTTTGTGTGGAGTGTAGCATTGTATGGTGCAGAGACTTGGACAATACGACGGAATGAGGAAAAGCGACTGGAAGTTTTTGAGATGTGGATATGGAGAAGGATGGAACGTATAAAATGGACAGACAAAATTAAAAATAAAGATGTGCTAGACAGAGTGGGTGAAGGAAGAACAATGCTGGAACTCATAATGAAGAGGAAAAGAAATTGGATTGGCCACTGGCTAAGAAGAAACTGCCTGCTGACGGATGCCCTAGAAGGAATGGTCAATGGAAAAAAGTTAAGAGGCAGAAAAATACATCAGATGATAGACAATATTAAAATAAATGGTTTGTATGCGGATACAAAAAGGAAGGCTGAGTTAAGGAAAGAGTGGAGAATGTTGAGTTAGCAGTAAAAGACCTGCTCTTGGGAAGAACACAATTAATGAATGATACATAATTTATATAGACTACACCATATGAAGTTGACAAGTGAAAGAAAGAATAATAATAATAATAATAATAATAATAATAATAATAATAACAATAATATATAATTAATTTAAGTAATTGGCCTGTTAAAAAAAGTTAAAAATATAAAGGAACAACAAAAGAATACATGGAACACGGCTACATATTAGGGCCTCAGCATCTTCTTGCGCAAATAATGCGTCCAGGAATAAACAAAAACTCATTAGAATAACGAGCAGTGGCGTGAAGACATGTGGACGGAAGTAACAATTAGATTCATTTTCTAGTTTATGTAACGAGATCTGACTGTTTGTTAGTCCTAATGTGAGCATACACTTAACATGTCATTAGACTACTGCTTACGTCAGCTCCTCCAAACAAATTAACTACAGTTACGTTCATCCTCAAATTGTTAGCCGCTGCAAAAGCACGTGATTTGAAATAATCGTACCTCCAGTAACCAAACAGTTGCCGTTTTCTTACATGCATCCCTTTCACAAATAATCGATGAACATTTCTAATAATAATTTGTGAAATTCTTGTCGTAAGTAATGCCACGAGTGATTTCCAAATAATCGATAAATTCACGAGGCATGAAGTGAGGAGTGGATTTATCTAGAGAATTTGGAAATAAAGAGTGGAATTTGTTAGGACTATTTAACGAATAAAATTAACCTGTTTACTCTCAAATCATTATTTAAATATAGTTATTTTAAAATATTTATATATTTAATGTAAACGGCTATGTTTGAAAACAAATGAGAAAGGTTTATTGTGTTTCATTTGTTCATCTCTACAACCAGATCATATTATTTATTGCCATAGGATCGCAAATTGTAAGAATGTTCCCTAGTGAAAAAAATAAAAATAAATAAAATACATCAAACTGTTTGTAACTGATATTATGGGTTATTAATTAATTTCTGGTGTCCTATGATCTAAATATGTCAATTATATTTTTCTGGAAGGTAAATATCTGGAAAATAATAGTTTAAGAAAGTGCAAACATTGGTTTTTTTTGTGGTATAACCAATTGCTACAAATGTTTTTCTACTATATCCCGCAAACAGTATCTGATTACATTCGCGCACTATACACACAATCTGGTAGCCGTATTTCTTAGAGAGTCAGTCACTGCAAAACAATGCTCTGGCCTATTCAGAGTGTTAAAAAGGAGGAGCTTTCTTTAACATGATAAACTTATTTGATAAATTCCAGGTGAAACACGACTGCGATTGGTTTTAAATGAAAATTCATTGCAACGCGATTGGTTATTGACTCCCATTTAGGGCATGAGTTAAATAGTCATGTAAAACCTCAGTACGTAGCAAAATTTGTATAGATTCAAAATACTGGAAAGAATAAATTAATTTAGGCATCTCTATCTTGGATATACCTACAATAACGTATTTGGATGAAATAGATATATGAAATAAAATTATCAGTTTTAATAGAACCATGGGAATAATAAAATCAGTAATGAAACCTTCACTAATGCAGACAGATACCAGAGACGGTTATACAAAACCTTAGCAAGACCTGCACTTTGCTATGGCAGTGAAGCCTGGACTTTGATGTAAGGAGGGGAGAGCAGAATAACTTCTAGTGAAATGAGATTCATGAGATAAACGACAGGGAACACCAAGTGGGATCACAAACTAAATGATGATGCCTAGAAGGAACTATGTTTAGAACCATATGGATACCAGAACAACTGGATGAATCATTTGCAACGAAAGAGTTCAGATAGAGTTCCCAAAGCCATGCTTCGTTGTTGTCTAATAGGGAAGAGATCTGTGTGTCGTCCAAGGAAGCGCTGGATACAAAATGAATCAATGAGATAGTCTTCTTCTTCTTCACGGTTTAGCCTTATATACTAGCCTGTTCCGGCTCCAAATTGCTGCTCTTTCCATCTTTTCCTTGGTCTTCCTAAGCGTCTTCTTCCTCGTGGTGAATATCAATGAGATAGTTATAGGCTTGTAGGTCTAAGACTGTTCCGGATGAAGAAGAAGAACACAATTAAGTGAAGAATATTTTATGTAATTAAATTGTCACAATTGATTACATTCTAGATGTTGCTACATATAGGCCCTAAATTGCCTTTAAAAGTGACATTATGTTTAATAAATTATTTGAAGTTGGAAATGACATATTACAGGATCTTAGCAAAATATCATAAATATGTTGTGCGCAATAAAAGTGTAAGTAAAGTTAACATTTTAATGTTAATGTTTTTGCAAGAATAAGAACCACATGTTGAATAATATAATAAATGTAAGTGAATCATTAGCTTGGATTTAGATTGTGTCATACAATATGTGTTGAACAGCTGACTGTTGCACAGGATTGGGCGATTGCTTGTTCAAATTTACACAGTGGTTTACAAACATGACATTCACCTGCACTTGTAAATCTTGCACATGTTTGCACAGGTACATGTGTACTATCACCTGTTTCACATATTTTAATTTAAAATCATTTATTTTTATTTAGGAATATTCCACAATACAGTGTTTCTCTTTCAACCCAAAGTGATTTGTCGCCAGAGGTTCCTACTGTGCGTTTAAAGTCAATCAATTAAAAATAGTGTTCGTGGCAGTGAACGTTACTAAATTATAATTAAAAAACGTTAATTTTTTACATTCATCATCATCATCATCATCACTCCAGGGATTAGGCAATTGCCCGTTCCGACTTCATATTGCATCAGCCCAACGTCTTCTAGGTCTTCCAACATCACGCCTTCCTCTGGCTGGATAATTTCTGGCTAACAATGGATATCTCTCCTTACTCATTCCATCCATGTGATCAATCCATTTCTGTCTGTAATTCGTGACTTTATCCAATAAAGGCTGTACTTTCAATTCTTCTCTTATATCCTCATTTCTTATTCTATCAAGTCTTGTACATCCTTTTATTTGTCTTAGGAACCGCATCTCTGCCGTCTGTATTCTATCCTTCTGTTTTTTCACTGGAGCCCAAGTTTCACATCCATACAATATTGTGGGAACCGCCATAACATTATACATTTTACACTCATTTATGACAATTAAAACTGTCATGAAAGAATTGAATAAAGTAAATAAACTTTTGATAATAATATGGCAAAATATGCAAGTTTATCATGCATTTGTGATGTTTAAACAAATGTATGAACAATCCATATTTTCTTAAAGGCCCAAAAACGAATTGGAGGTAGGCCGTAGCATAATTGGTTAAGACGATACGCAACAAACCAAAAGGACGAAGGTTCGAGTCCCGGTAGGGTCACGATTTTTAAACTGACCCAAAACTTCTGGCGGCATCATGGTCCTAGGGTCGACTCAGCCTCTAACGGAAATGAGTATCGGACGCTTGTACTGGAGATAAAGGCGGCCGACACGCAGGGCTGACAACCGTGCCAACATCGAGTGCTGATTGTCTAGAAAAAGTGGGAGCATTAACCTCCTACTGCCCAAGGATCTCCTGAGGCCTGTAGTGGGATCACTTTACCTTTTACCCAAATACGAATTGTTTGAGATATAAGGTTTGTAGGCTGTTTTCAGAAGGTCCCGAGTTCAAATTCTGACACAACCAACCTGAATGAGTGGTTTTGCTCAGTTATGAAAACAACTGACGGTTTAGGTCTACTAGTTCAGTTGTTCATTGATCATCTTATTATAAAATAAATAAAGCAGTGGCAGTCCCCTTACTATTGTATGGTAGTGAAGAGAAGAGAAGATCATGGAAGCAGCTGAAATGAGATTTCTTAGAAGTGTGGCTGGCTGCAAACTTCTATATAAAAGAAGAAGTGAAGATATTAGAAATGAGCTAAATATTATGATGATCTTGATGAAGATTTTCGGGCTGTAGGCATCCTCAAGAGATGCCAGACGCAGTCTCTGACGAAACGTCGGGGAACTACAAGCCTCACGACCACGTCCTACAGCCCGAAAATCTTCATCAAGGTCATCATAGCAGCTCCGGCCGTGAAAGTCTACTTGAATACATGAGCTAAATATTTTTGAAATTTTAGATAAAATAAAAGAATCTAGAAAAAAACTGGAAAGAACATGTTCAAAGAATGAAAGATGATCGGATTCCAAAAATTATACGTAATTACAAACGAAGAGGAGACCGGAATGTTGGTAGACCAAAAAAGAGATAGACTTAACTTTTTGAGAATCCATGAGAACGGAACAAGCCACATGGGCTTAATCCGTCATTGTTGATGATACTGATGATGATGTTCTGAACTCGTGTCCAACTCAGGCGCGGGTCGAGTAATGAGATGAAATGAAGCCTCTATATTTATAGAAGTCTGTGAACGACAAGTGTGCCGGGCGACAACGCCTGACGTACCTTATGGGTTGGATGAACGAAATGAAAAGAAGTGGAAGAGGTGAGTATGTACGAGGGTTAGGGCATAAGTCTTGGCAAGTATTTTTATGCGAATTTGAGCGTGGGTGAAAATCTAAAACATACATAATAGAACAAGGGATAAACGAAATTTAAGGAATTTAACAAACGATTGTCACATTAGTACAATTTTCATGTTCCAGAATCATTACATCATACCTTTTTATTTTTTTCACCCTCTTTTTCTTTACTATCTTCCTCACTCACTAACTCACACACTCTCTCTCTCTCTCTCTCTCTCTCTCTCTCTCTCTCCTCCTCTCTCTCTCTCTCCTCTCTCTCTCTCTCTCTCTCTCTCCCTCTCTCTCATTCTACAGACCCTCAAAGTAGTCTCAACGTTCACTACACGCTGACAACGATGTGGCAGTCACCGAATACCATCTGCTTCATCATTTTCTTCACCATGTGTGAATTTGGTCATGTGTTGTTGAACAGCACTTGTAATATCCATTCGTCTTCCAAACCGTAAAAAAAGGGTGTCAAAAAATAAAAAAGATGTGATGTAATGATTCTGGAACATGAAACCTGTATTGATATGAGAATTACCTTAATAAGCATGAGGAGCAAAATGTTGTCTTACCACAATATTCAAACAGACAACGAGTTCACTCTTATACATCTAATATTTATCTTAAAAACGGTAAGACAAAACTTATTAATTCATCGTTAAATAAAATTAATATAACTAACTAACTCTTTGGCATTATCGAAACCGTAGGTTCATGGCCGCGCTGACATAAGCTCTCTATACATCCCTATCCTGAGCTAATGTTTTCCAATCATCCCCTGTATAATCTACTTCCCTGAAATCATAGTTAATGTTATTCTCCCACCTCAATCTTGATCTACCAAATGGGCGTTATCCCTCTGGTTTTCCTACAAGAAACTTCCATGCATGTCTTTCATTCCCCATACGTGCCACATGTCCTGCCCATCGCAGTCTACGAAACTTAACTGTTCTCATTATATCTAGCTTCCTATAAATACCATGTAATTCACTGTCATGTAGTCTTCTCCATTCACCTGTCTGTCCATCTCTCTTTGGTCCAAAATGTTATCTCCTTAAAGTAAGAGTCCATGTTTCGCATCCATATAATACGAGTATAACTGGTAGCATAACAGTTTTATATATTTTCAGTTTAACGTTTTTTGAAAGGAGTTGGGACATCAACAGTCTCTGTAATGCATAATAGCACGCATTTCCAGAATTGACCCTATGTTTAATTTCCTTTTGCACCTCATTCCTGTTTGTCATTAATGTTCCTAGGTATTTGAATTCAGCCACTTCCTCAAAATTTCCCTCGTTTGTCATTAGCTTTCCATTTCCATTACATAATGTATTTCTATGTGTGACCATATATTTAGTTTTATTTATATTTACTTCGAGTCCCAATTTCTTAGTGTTAGTAGTGTGTGCCTTTTGGCCTTTAGTATCTCCTCGCTATCGCCCAATAGTACTACATCGTCAGCATAAACTAACAGCTTATTAATACCATTGAGTTGTAATCCTTCTTCATCCTCCAAAGATTTGATGGCATGCTCTAGTACGAAATAATAGTAGAGGAAATAGTGCATCCCCTTGCTTCAAATAAAATTAATATATATATATATATATATATTAGT
This sequence comes from Diploptera punctata, assembly GCA_030220185.1. NCBI lineage: Eukaryota > Metazoa > Arthropoda > Insecta > Blattodea > Blaberidae > Diploptera > Diploptera punctata. The sequence goes on from JASPKZ010003857.1 coordinate 2,381,649, forward strand.
TTATACATTTGTCGCACAACAAGGGTAGTTAAATGCTTCCACGAAATATATTATACTCCTATGTATAAAGCACATATTTATAATATACTAGCTAATACCCTGCGTGCGTTGCTACGCCTAAATAAATTAAATATTGAGGGTTAATTAATTATATGGCATACGTGCGACGAAACAAACATGGTGGTAATTATTTTAATTTAAATTGTCAGGTAAAACACCACTTATAAACGTCGGATTTCGCTGATTTTTGGATAATACATGCTTCGGTTTATTTTAATGAGATATTCCTAATTTTGTTGTCTAACATCAAAAATTGCGATCGATAGAACGATTTTTAAATTTTCGTTTCTGGTGAACTCCTACACCCAATGACTTTAAAACATAATAGGTAACAGCTAAACACTCACCGCATCTGAAAACCTGTATATACAAATTTTCATGATGATCGGTGAACGGTTTAGAAGTCTATAAAGGACAAACAGACATACATTTTTATATACATCTACTTCCTATAGTGTCCTTGCAAAAACAAATTCCTAACAATAATACTGACGGAGAGGTGGCCAAAGTTCCGTGAAAAACATTGGAAGAATTAATTACGTCACCAATTTTTATAAAGATGCATCCGTGTCCAGACATCACGTAGAGCTCGTAATTGCGTCAGATGTTGTGTCCGTAAAATTTAAGAAATAAAGTAGATAATTATGGAAGACTTATAGTGTTCTCTTCTGTGCTGTGACATTTTCAAACTTCAGAGCTTTCAGGTTTTAATATCATCAAATATAAATAACAATTAAAATTGTCATCGACTATTTCTTATCTCCCAAAGAACAATTTTAAACTATCATTCATCAATTTATAATTTGTAATTATTGAAATACCTTTATTCCATTTTTATTGAAATGTTCTTGGATATATTATGTAAATCCATCTACAATATTTTTCTTGGTGACTAAATATGAGCATCGAAAGGGGGGGGGGTATATGGAGTAAATGTCCTCCAGAATACTTGTCAATTATCAGATACCCTCATACTTATTCGGGGTGGAACAGAACTTCTAGAATAATTTTTTACAAGTTGATGAGGGGTCCTTACTGGGTATCTTGATATAAGAAACCCATCGTTTCCGTTGCCTTATTACAGATTAATGTCAATATTTTAGGCAGGATTATGACATATAGCTTTCATATTAGGAAAATATTTGTTACTATAATGTATACTTAACAAAAAAAAAGAAAAGAATGAGGGGCTTCAAAACGTGAAGTCCCTGTTATGACGCAATGCGCATGCTCGTAGAGCTAAAGCTGTGTTTCACGAGGTAACCCATTGTTAAATATTTTAAATACGCTGTATTTGTTTCTAATCCTCTTAAACAGTTAAAGAACAGTGAAGGTGACATGTTTCTAGATATTTACGAGTGTTCGACGTATACAATATTACTCAAATTGCGACATTTCAAATAAAGTTTAACTCTTGTGCATAGTGTAAAAATAAACAAGACAACCAATATTTTAACAACTAGTATCCGATTGTCGAGAAGCGTAGATCGTCAAACCAATTACGTAAAAATGAAATATGTATGAGAGCCAGGCTGCAATTCCCTCGACAACGATTTTTTTGTTATTCATTTATATTTCCGCAAAATATATCCTATAATATTTAATTCCAACCAGATAATCTACATTCACTTTACACTATTTTAAGTAATATTCCTGCCTCGTAAACTCTATAACACTATTTAGCTACCGGAATAAATTTAATTGCGTATGGAGTACAACGGTTTAATAACAATGCTACAAAATTTATGTATTAAAATATAGTATAGCGTCATATATTTATGTATTTATTTATCTATTACGTATTACGAGGAAAATTTTTCACTTTTGGATTGACATATGTTGTTTATATTGGTCAAGTCCAGCCTAATAATAGCCCATAGATAATGGGCAATAATAATAATGATGATAATAATAATAATAATTATTATTATTATAATAATAATAATAATAGTAATACTTCCAAATAGTTAATTCGTTTTTCTTTAAGAGTGGACAGACAGAATAACATAGAAACCATTGTAACAATAAAAAATAACCTCATCGGGGATCGAACCTGTCACCTCTTGCATACGAAGCAAGCCATAAGGCACTGAGCTCAGCGTTCGCTGGTTAGCTGAGCATAAAATAATGATCTTCATTGTAGGAAGGGGAACTTATTGTAGCTCTACTCTGCAATTAGTTTAGTCGTGTGAATCGCGCGTTACTTGGAAATGTTCGAGATCAAGAGCCCGCTGATTCTTTTTTTTTTTACATGTAAAACCAAATTGAAGCTCTCTTATGGTCTGGGTCACAATATGAGAAAAATTGAGCTATGCAACTAGGAGACATTCGCTCTACTGGAATAATTCGGGCTCATATCACCATCATCATCACTACGAAGTGTAATTAAAGTTCCGAAAAATATAAAAAAAGTTAAAAGGCCACGGTAAAAATTAATTTATTTTGAAATGTGGATACTACACTCGTATATATTTAGTATTATTCTTATGTAATGCAAACAAAATATCGGGATGTTTAAACAATACTGTTTGGAAAAATAAAAAATTAAGGATAGATACAAAAGTACGAATTTACAAATCTGTCATAAGACCAGTTCTAACATATGGTTGTGAATGCCGAACAGAAACTCAAAAAACAAAACAAATCAATGAAACAACCGAAATGAAAGTTTTAAGGAAAATCGTAGGAAAATCGCTGAGAGAGAAAATTCGCAGCTCTGTTATTAGAGAAGAATGTGAAATTGAACCTATAAACCTTTGGATAACTGATAGAAAATTAAATTGGAACGATCACATAGATAGAATGGACAACAGTAGATTAGTGAAGAAAGTACGTGACTGGACATCTCAACAGAAAAGGCCATTAGGAAGACCACAACTACGATGGAAGGAAGTCACCATACCCCGGACCTGTACTGAATGAACATCCAACAAGCTGCCAGCTTTCATGCGTACAGGAAAAAGAAGAAGAAGTATATATTTAGCGAATTTACTTGCACATTATCAAATATACACCGTGTCCCATTCAAACCTCCCACATTTTAATTAATCATAACTCTCAAAGTATGCGGGATTATGAAATATGGTTGGTATTAAAAGAAAGAGAAACTCAAAGAACATTTGTTTTCATTATTGCAGTTAATTCATCTGTCGCATATTGGACAATAATGACATGAAACAAAATGGCGACTCCTTAGCAGCGAGCACAAACTGTTTTTTTTTTTTTTTTTTGGTATGCAGAGCAGAAGTCAATAATTACAGTGCAAAGAAATTTCCTGAGAGAATATGGAGGAAATGCACCTAATGGGACGACCATTAAGGCATGGCTTGAGAAGTTTTTGGTGACTGGAAGCGTTAAAAAAATCAGGAGGTTATTGAACACGTGTTTCAGAAGAAACGATTGAAGAAATTAGAGCAGGATTTCAGAGAAGTCCACAAAAATCAATTCGCCAAGCTTCGCGGCAGTTCAATGTGCCGAGATCAACTGTGGATCGAGTTCTTCATAAGCGGCTTCGTTTATACCCCTACAAGGTACAAATTGTACAACAAATAATGCCAGAAGACAGGCCACGACGACAAGTATTCGCATTGAAATGCTGGATCGCATTGACAAGGACCCTCAATTTCTTGGAAATGTCTAGTTTTCTGACAAGGCAACGTTCCATGTATGAGGATCTGTTGATCGGCACAATGTAAGGATCTGGGGTACGCAAAATCCACACGTCTACCGTGAACACGTCCGGGACAGCCAAAAAGTAAATGTTTGGAGCGGCCTGATGAAGATCAGGATTATATGTCCTTTTTATTCCATAGCCCGGTATACCAAGACATGTTAGAACAGTTCTTGTACCCCCAAGTAGCTGATCTGCAACCACAAGTAATATTTCGGCAAGATGGAGCCCCACCACTCTGGAGCCTGTATGTTCGGAGAATTCACTCAAAGAATCCTTCCCAGATAGGTGGATTGGTTGCGGCGGACCAATTTGCTCACCACCATGTTCGCCACACATCACTCCACTGGACTTCTTCCGCTGGGGGTATGTAAAAGACCGTGTGTTTGCGACTCCAGTACAAGATCTTCATGATTTACGAACTCGTATCCTTGATACAATTGCAACAATACCAATGGACATGTTGGACAGAACGTGGCATGAAATCGAATACAGACTTGATATTTTTGTACTACTAATGGTGCACATGTAGAGGTGTTTTAGTGTGTGGCAATGAAAATCCTTTGAGTTTCTGTTTCGTTTAATACCGACCTCATTTCATAATTCCGCATTCTATGTTAGTTAGATTAATTAAAATGTGGGAGGTTTAAATGGGACATCCTGTATTTAAAAGAATCTAATAAATCTAACATCTCGCCTAAAAAAGAGACGAATAATTATGTAATTTAAAGTGATGAGTGGAATTCGGTCGCGTGTGTGAATCTGTTTCGTAAGACCTGAATGTGATCATGATTTGCCATTTACAAAAACATGCGTGATTTAATTCACTGTGAATCGTGGTCAGAAGTTACCAAGAAACCATTACACGCTGTAATTATTACCTGCTTCATTGGCAGATGTTATAATTGAATTCATATTATTTAGCCTCATATCGCATGTTTAGTAGAGATTTCAAGGTCATTTATGGACTACTGCACACAGACACTTTATATTATATTACAAAATATCATCGTTAAAATACAGTAAAAGTTCCTTATTCGCGGGGGTATGTTCCCTAAATAAGCCGCGAATACAGAAACCGCGAATATGGAATGGTAACACTGAGCAATAAAAAATATTTTTCTTTGTCTCAGAAAGAAAAATATGTGATTCTGATAGTATTTTTCTCCTGAATTCAAATATGATATCGGTCCCCTTCACGCAAGGTTTCAAACACTTTAATATTTTCTACATTCATAACTACACAATATTCGAACATTCGGACTTACCTAGAAAGTAAGAAATGACGACTTTCTGCTATATTTTGCCTGTGGAGCATCCATCTTGATGGTCCAACAATAATCGGCCAGCATATTAGATTTCCGTTGGCCTTGATATATCTTTTTCATAGCTGAAATCATTTGAGTTAGCTCATTTGGTTTTATTTTACAATGACAAATGGACGAAAAAAGTTTATTAAAAAATAATTATTTAAATCCATTAATTGAAATTCAAATAAAAAACTGTTCCAAGAATATAGAAACAATTGGCTAGCCCATATTCAGCGAATGGATCGTCACAGAATACCAAAACAAACTCTTCACTACATTCATCGAGGCAGAAGATCTGTGTGTCGACCTTTTCGGAGATGGCGGGAGACCGTAACGGGCCACTGGGCCTAATACTTGAATGGCAGATGATGATGATAAAAAACTGTGGGTGTTGGAGAAATTCCGAATACATATTTGAAAACACGACAAAAAAACTGCATTAAGTACAACTATTGGTACTGATGAGACAAAATTCATGTTGACCAGTATAATTTGCATGGATATATAGGGGTTACGTTCCAAGGTTCCAAAATAAAATAAACTTAATGAGAGATTTTGAACAATTTATATTAATTATTACTGTCAGGCTTAGGCAGGACTAAAAGAAGTTAGTAATTTTTTCTTGTTTTGCTGTTTTTAAAATGTATTTCAATTAATGTTGATATCCAGCGGTGAATTCAGCGATAGAATTCCTTGTTTGATGAATCGTACATTTGATTTAATAACATTGATACAGCGTGATATAGACGGAAATGACTCGCCAACGCGTAAACGGTCAAGCATTTCTGTTATTACTTTAAACGGCAACACTACTTTTTTCCCGCATCAGAACTGAATTTCTTTAATTTTACTCGACATTATAAATTGTCAATAAATCAGAAGAGACACGTGTTATTTAATCAAAATTATTGCAACGAATGACAAGTTGAAACAATATAACACGGATTGTGGCGAGGGTGGCGTTTATCAACGGATATAGCGGCGCGTGAAATACGACGGCGGTGGCTTTTAACAACGAACTTCAGGCTTAGGTGACAATAAGGTTTGTTTTACTTTGGTTTGAATCGCTCTTTGGCACGTGCCTGCAGTAAAAGAAATTTCTGGATGCAGAAAGATAAAAACATTTATTTTGAAATATTGATAGTAATACTGCAATTTGTATTAATTTCGGTATTAATTCATCACATCCAGCTTCCCACGCCTCTTCTATTTCATCATCACTGCACACATCGTCTGAAACTTTCTCCATAATCAGAAATAATCCCAAATCTCATTGGTTTTACAGTTTAACAAATATAAGATGGCGACATGACCAACAAAACTTATTATCTCTCCGTAGCAACACATATAGCCGATTCACCTTCTGAAATCCAACATTTATCTTCAATTATATTTATTAATATTTTAGCTAATATCTTAATTACTAAAGTAAATAATAGTATGCGATACTCATGTGGTAAACACATAACGGAATCTCGGAAATTAAAAAAAAAAGAAAAAACTCGGCGCAAGCGCCTCGTTTTTTTCTAACTTTTCCTCCATCGGTAATCAAGTGTTTACCACACTCGTATCGCAATATACCATTTCATCCAACAACTCCGTTTACGTTAACTCTTACTGTTGCGTTTGGCATTAAAACTGATTTCTATACGTACATAACATAAAATATTAAATATCAGATTCAACTTTTACGTAGATGCAAATGAATATGCAAGTCGTTATTTGCTCTCTGGGTTCGTAGCTGAAATTGAAAAATCACCGGAAATTGATCCCAAAAATTCCAGAATGAGAGGTTCATGTGTCAGCTCTTTTATTTTGGCTCTATTTTTTACAGTATTATCGCAAACTTAATTACTTGTTTCCAGTAAAAAAATGAAATAGTTTCTTGTTTTGCATTGTATTATTTTAAAAGTTAATTCCGCTTGAATATTTGTTTTGTTCATGCCATCTGTTTGTCATTCGACATTTCAGGTATTCTCTCCTGACATTGGAGTATTGTAACCCACTTCTGAGGTTGGGACGCCTGGAAGGCGGGGCTACGCTGCCCCAATGATATTATGGGTCACAATGATGCGCCAGGAAAGGCCTTAAACCTAAACTTAATCTAATGAGGTGAATATGATAATGATGGTTAGATTGTGTATGGGGACCGTTTGGGCCTTGACGTTTCTTGACATTTGTCTTACAGGTGAGGAAAAACCCCGAAAAAAACTCACCCAGGAAACTTGTCTCGAACGGGGATCGAACCCGGGCCCGCTGCGTGACAAGGCAGCACGCTACCTCGAGACCTCAGCGGTGGACTTCCGCTTGTATATTACTTTTAGTATAATGGCCTTTTTTTGAATGATTGTGAAGAAATCTAAAATTTTATAATATGCTTATGACAATTGGAAAGTTCTCTGAAATCGTTATAGCTCATTTAATGTAATAATTATATATATATATATATATATATATATATATATATATATATATATATATATATATGTATCCTCAACCCGTGTCCAATTCAGAGTCGGGTCAATGAATGAGTTTAGATGAAGCCCCTATATTTATAGAGGTCTATGATCTACATTGCGCACCGTCACATGGGCGGCTGAACGAAATGGATGAGAATGGAGAAGTGGTGGAATGAAATTTGTTGCAGGGGAAAACGGGAGAAAACCCGAGAAAAAACTGCCCAAGCCCCGTTTCGTCCACCACAAAACCAACATGGAGTGACCGAGACTCGATATCGGGACCTCAGCCGTTAGAGGCGAGCGTGTAACCACTTGCGCCATGGAGCCGTAATTTAATAATATGTAATTCAGCTAAAGATTCCCTGTATTAAAAGGCATTGCTCTGGCCTTTTATAAAAATACTGTATAAATTCACATCTAGAGAAAGGTATATTACCTTTGAAATTAACAATAATGTTAGTAACTAAGGTAACATTAACGATGGGCATTTAATAAGACAGTGCAATTAATGAAAATAAAAATTTCCTTCATATATAATATTACACATGTTCCGATAAAATAAGCATTTCAACTTGAAAACTGTCGGATTTATTTGTCACGATTTTATTTTCTTACCGCCTTATCCTACAAGCATTAAGTCCTGCACCATGTGTTTTTATGTTTGCAGATATGTGATAAATCTACATATGATTGCAAACGATATTTTGTAATAAGAGCTCATATTTCCTCTCCAAGGTTCAAGGCCAGATTGCTTAGAGTTGGAATTAAATGTAAAGAAGACATAACATTAAATTATGTTTTATCTAATTTGCAAGTCGTCAATTATCAATATTTATCAAAATGAACGACGGTTGACAGATGAAGAAACGATATTTCTACGTCTATTTAACTCATGTCGGAAATGGTAGTCAATGACCAATCACGTTTCAATGAATTCTGTTTTACACCAATGACAATCGTGTTTCACCTCGCTCTTTATCGATTTCTCTTTATCAGCAACTGCTTTTGTGATAAAGAAAGCTCCTCCTTTTTAATATTCTGAACAGTTTAGACCATTATTTTTCTCCAACAAGTACATTGAATGTAGCAAATAATGAATATATTCAGTGTTTTTACTGAGTTGTTTATTCAAAATATAAATGATTAACCTATAATGTTGATTACAATAGTTTGATGTGTTTCATTATTTCTCCACTAGGGTCATTCTTACAATATTGCGATCCTATTTGGCAATAAATAATATGATCGAGTTGCAGTGAATATACATAACCTCACATTTCTAATTTGTTTTCAAACATCGCCGTTTACATTAACTATATAAATATTTTAAAACACCGGTAACTATATTCAAATAATTATTATTTTGTAAAGAGCTTAATTTTTTTCGTTAAATAGTCTTAACAAATGCCACTCTTGATTTCCAAATTCTCTAGATAAATTCACTCCTCACTTCGTGAGTCGTGAATGTATCGATAATTTGGAAACCCCGATAAAAACCTCATCCAGAAAAACTGCTCCGACCGGGAATCGAACCCTGGCCCGCTGCGTGAAAAGGCAGTACGCTACCTCGAGACCAAATCGGTGGACCTATTTTCATATAATTTAATTAAAATAAAATTTAAAGTTTTATATAATTTTCATATTTATCACAATATAAATTCGTAACAAATGCCTGAAGAAGTTAAAAGTACCGAAACAACTGTTACGAATTTATATTGTAATAAACATGAAAATCATATAAAATTTTAACAGTTTTATTTTCATTTAATTAAATTAATACGGATTTTCATCAAGTAAACGCCAAATCAAATGATTATTTAATCTATTTTTACATTTTTTTCTCTATTGTATCTTCATTTTGATTTTTACAATTTAGTAAAGCGAATTTAATGAATAAATCAAAGGATAAAATAAAGTACATTATAATTTATAGTATTAATTGTTAATAAATGTGAATTTGGATTGTTCCACAGTTAGATATTTATTCACTAGTTATATGTGGTCTCGAGGTAGCGTGCTGCCTTGTCACGTAGCGGGCCCGGGTTCGATTCCAGGTCGGGACAGTTTTTCTGGGTGAGGTTTTTATTGGGGTTTTTCCTCACCTGTAAGACAAAGTTCAGAAAACCTTTAAGATCCAAACGGTCCCCGAAATCATATGGTCATCATCATCCTTATCATTATCATCATCAACAACATCCTTCACCGATGTGGAAAGCAACGGGAAGCCAGCGATACTTCTAGGTGAAAATTTGTGATTGATCTACTTTAGCATTTATTCACTTTTAACTCTTGCAATCATTCTAATTATAAATTCTCTACAAATTTCTTTTATTAACCAAACCTTTTTAATTAATAATGAAAAAAAAAATAATAAAAATCTTACTATTTCTATCCCTTTTACACCTACAATTCCCCAGTAAAGCTGCAAAGCATAGCATGAAAATGCTATGATTGCAGTGAAAGACCTGCGCTCGGGCAGAATCACTATGGATGGATGGATATCAATTTTAATATCTCTACTGTACATCTCAGTCTCCAAAACACATATTTCAGGTCTTTTACTAAACCTAGCTTTTTTGAATGCCCTAGATATGCTAAGTATACTTTGAATCTAGAAATATAAGATTTAGAATGTACTATTTTGTTTAGGAACAGTAAATTGGATGCAGATGAGTCCTGTTTGATTAGGATAAAGAAAGGATTATCTTCTTTATCATAAGTAATGCCACGAGTGATTTCCAAATTATCGATAAATTCACGACTCACGAAGTGAGGAGTGAATTTATCTAGAGAATTTGGAAATCAAGAGTGGCATTTGTTAGGACTATTTAACGAATAAAATTAAGCTGTTTACTCACAAAATCATTATTTAACTATAGTTATTTCAAAATATTTATATATTTAATGCAAACGGCGATGTTTGAAAACAAATCAGAAACGATAGGTACGCTTCTACTGCTTCTTTTGTTTATCACTGCAACCAGATCATACGATTTATTGCCAAAGGAACGCAATATTGTAAGAATGCTCTCTAGTGGAGAAAAAATGAAACATCAATCTGTATATTAATTCATTTCTGATGTCGTATGATGTAAATATTACAATTATATTTTTCTGGATTATTACCTGGGAAAAATACATTTAAGAAAGTCAAACAGTGGTTTCTTTTTTTGGTGGTATAATAAATTGCTACAAATGTTGACATGTATGCACTATATATACAATCTGGTAGCCGTATTTCTTATAGGCTCAGTCACTGCAAAATAACGGTCAGACCTGTTCAGAATATTAAAAAGGAGGAGCTTTGTTTAATATATGGTAATTATAACACTGATAAATATTTCGTGAAACACGACTCTGATTGGTTGTAAAACAGAAATCATTGAAACGTGATTGGTCATTGACTCCCATTTGGGGCATGAGTTAAATAGTCTAATACATATATGCCTATGGCTGTTAATAACATTAAATGTTTATTTCATTATTACTCATGGAACCTTTAAAAAAACAAAATTTCTGATTATAAGTCAAGATGGATGCAACATGTTCATCGAATGGAAGATCACTTACTTACTTACTTACTTACTTACTTACTCACTGGCACTATCGAACCCGTAGGTTCATGACCGCGCGGACATAATCTCTCCATACATCCCTATCCTGAGCTAATTCTTTCCAATCATTTCCTGTGTAATCTACTTCTCTCAAATTATAGTTAATGTTATTCTCCCAGCTCTCAGGATCATTTAAGCACGCAAGCCACTCCACCACGACAAGGTAAAGATACCATGGAGGGAATGGAAGATCACAGGATACCCAAACAAATGTTAAGATATCAACCTGCAGGAAGAAGAAGACCAGGACGTCCACTTAAAAGACTTCTGGATGGTGTTTCTCTTGAGGCCGAAACAGGTCAACAAATGGCCTAAATTCGTGAATGTACTATGATGATGTTTATTTCATTTATGTTTGAATTAACATAATTATATAGTCACGTAATAGAGTATTTACAGAAACAAAATTATAATTTGATAGTTTCTTCTGTCTTGTTAATTATATGAATTGTTATTGTGAAATATAAGCAGTTAGTCCAGTAATCACCTTCAAAAGATATCTTAATCGGAATGTATTAACTCTATTGTCTTCTAAAGGTAGTTTACTAAATAACTGTAATGACATTCATTTAACAAAGGTCAAGGTAATTAAACCTTGTATCATTATTGTGCTTATCCTGACCTACACCATATTAAAATATGTAGGTGAAATCTCAGTCGAACGATTTCAGTGTTATCACACTTAGGTTAAAATACTTAATTGGCCTTTTAGAACATGTCTCATCTGAAGAAGTAATTCTTTTCCCATGTTGTGGCGATGTTTTGAAGCAGCTAACTCTCTTCATGCCCGATGTTGTAGTAACACTTTGAAGGATCGGTGTCCCAAAAAAGAATTACTGGTTCAGGTTGGGTTTAATTTTCGGTAGAGCTGGAATCTCTGCTCAAGGTCGGAAGTTGGTACACTGGATAGGAAAACACTTCACAGTCATAAAAAAAAATGTTTCTTGTAGAAATAATTACAAATTTATTCACTTTGTAAGTTCCCAGCAGATTAAGTAAATGTAGGTGGTATTATTCTTCACCGTCAATTAAAATTAAATTATTTTATTTTCTTGAATCAATTATTATTCTTGTATTAAATATTACATTTTATCAGGAGAACTCTTATTGCTTCTATGTTTGTTGAAAGTTGTATGCAGAATGACTAGGTAATTCTTTTATAATTTTAAAGATCATTATTACATCACATGATGTTATATTTAAATTCTATTGGTTAATATAATATATAAATTTGATTTGTTAAATCAAAAAGTTAATTGTTTCCACATCCAATGAGAGTTTAGTATACTTTTATTTAAAAATATGAAGTTAAGCAGGTGTTCTTATTACAGTTATAACAGAAAGCTTTACAATTCTGACAACAATGACTTAAAACAATTTTAAAAGCATTATTTAGAAAGACTGTTTTGTAATACAATTTCTTTAATTGTTACTGAGACATTTTTATTCAACAATGAATTATTTAGATGTTTTTCTTTATTTAAGTTATATTTAAATATTAATAGAATTTTAAAGTATAAAATTATTAACTTTAACTTCCATACTTATTATGATATTAAAATCCTGCTATACGTCATCAGCTTTAAAAAGTACAATTTTAAAAGGTGATAATGGAACATGTTCCGAGAGTCCTACTAACTAATTTAACCTAAATGTTTTAACTGAAATTTGAATTATTTGGGGACGACTGAGTTATCGTAGGCCCTAGGTATTTTAATATTTCTTAGCCTTTAACATAAATAAATTCAATGACATTTTACAATGAATTTTAAATGTACTGTATAATTTAACATTGGAATATAAAATACCAGTCAATTACATTTCATATTTTTTGTTGAAGTAGTGATAAACAGTGACGATTGACAGAAGTACCTGTGGCAGTACGTACAACATTTTTTTTTACATTGATAAGTCATTTGTGGATACATCATAGCTATTATTCCAAATTTTAGTTTCCTACAAGTAAATAAAAGAAAAAAACAAAATGTGATACCTGAGTATAAAGTTTTGACGCCAAATTTTTAAAATATCTTAATAGAAGAACTTTGGATAATTTTGTACAAAGGTATTTAGCCCTTAACCGGAGTTGTGGGGCCTTTTATAATACCAATGATACTAGACACCTCTGACATTCCTTTAAAATCATTTTTTTTCGAAATCCTTTTGTGTAGCTTTCCCTTTGTTTAATATTAACCCTTAGCCAAGGTCTGTAACCTGTAAGTACTGTTACTTTCTCTGTGTATAAGTAAAATAAAGAGTGGTATCCTTTACGATCGCACAACTCCAGTAGTGTTCCAGTATTTTTGTTGAACGTTAGTTTATGTAACAATGGTATAGTTGGTGTTAATATGGCCTATCATGCTCGTAAATGTATATCGGTGCTTGATACTGATTTCCTGGTCTTTGAAGATACCTTGACTATAATTATACTGAACATGAAACCGATTCAGATCTAAAATGTGACTCTAAAATTTTTTAGCACATCCTTCCAAACAAACAGGACACCTCTAATAGATATCACAGAGTACGGGTTTAGAGATGATCAAACAATTATTTTGCATGTACCTAAAAAAGAAAAGCTGCCATTATGCTGTCTAACATGCCCCATTCGGAATGTACTGATCCTGAGACATGCAAACCACAAATTATATTCGTATTTTTATAATAGTACGAAAGGCGGAGTAGATAACTTTGAACAAAACATTTTTACATCTAGCACAAGCAGGCGAAGACGGAGATGGCCCCTTGGCTGTCTGCTATGCTATTCTGAACAAAAAAACTGATGTCAATTGTTAGGTATTGCAATCATCTTTCAAGGATTACAAGCCTATTTCTCACTTTGAATTCCTGAAAACTTTAGGCCGACAATTTACAGAGCCATTCCTGAACGAAAGACCTGTAAATAATCGACTACCAAAAGAACTCAGAATGATTGTTTCCAGAATTTTGAAGAAACCATTTCCGGAGAATGGAAGACCAATCAAGGATGTAAAAGAAAACAGTGTGCATTGTGTTTTCCTTTAAACGAAAAGAAAACGAACCAATATTGTGTTAGATGTGATAGACCAATGTGCCAGAACATGCTGATCAGTTATGTGGAAAATTAGAAACATTCTATTATGAAAGAAAGTTTTTGTAAATTACGTGGGGTTTTTATTCAGTGTATTTTGAAATTTCAGTAAAAATATGTGTATGAACACAAAATCTGATAAATTCATTGTACAGATGTTCGTGGTAATTATTGTTCTATTTATCACTACACTTGTGTTTTATCCTGTACGTTAGTGAATTTTCCTCCCCCATATGATCCATGTTATTCCACAATCAATTAGTTAAATAAACAAATTATTTTATAATTCCATTTTTCACAATAAATACAAACACATCTGCACGTACCATCACATTTTCTCTCGGTATCGTTTTCGACCCCACAACTCCACTAACGGCATACAAAACGCACAACTCCGGTTAAGGGTTAATGAAACTCCCAAGATAATTTATAATCAAGTATAAAGCCAAGAACTTTTAAATGTGTTTGTAATTGAGAAACGGATGAATCTTTTTTTTTTTCAAAAAAAACTGTATATCATGCACAGATAATACACTTTGCAAAACGCAAATGATATAAAACCGGAGCTACTAACAGAGATATACATTTACGTTTTTGTCGATTTAACTAAAGCATATGATAATATTCCTCAAAAAAAGTTATGGGAAACTTTTGACGATTCTAACATTACCAAAAGTTTAATAGATGCTATAAAATCATTACACAACGGATAAATTCCGAAAATAAAAGTTGGAAATCATATAACAGAGGGATTTTCTATTACAAAAGGTTTCAGGTAGGGTTGCAGTTTATCTCCAACTCTATTCAAAATTTATCTTGAAAGAGTACTAAGAGACTGGAGGAAAAACGTCAAAAAATGAGCATACCAATACAAGATACGTACACATGTATATTCACTCAATTTTGCAGATGACCACGTATTAATAGCACAAGACCACGATGACATAGAATATATGGGGGGAAAAACTAAAAGAAGAATGTGAAAATGCGGACTTTACATAAATATTGAGAAAACTAAATATCTATAGACGAAATGCAAAATATAAGTTTCAACAATGCAGAAGAACTAAAATCTAGTATTGAATGCACTTATTTAGGAACAAAATTAGATCATTCAGGCGATAACACAGTGGAAATTAAAAATAGAATCATACAAACAAAACAAGCAATAAATGCTTTAAACTCTGTTTTATAGAGCAAGAATATTACAAAAAAATAGAAAATTACAAATATATCAAACCATAATTCAGATTATTTTAACAAATGGTGCTGAAGTTTGGAAAATTCCTACCAGGGAAATGAAAAGACTTTTAAGTACAGAATTGGATATTTTAAGAAGATCAGCTGGAAAATCTAGAATGGATAGAATACGAAATAAAGAAATAAGGGAAATTATGGGTATACAAGAAGAGCCGGACATCATAGACATTATAGAAAAGAAAATATTACAGTTGTATGGCCATGTCAAAATAAGGCCAGAGCAAAGATTGCCTAAAATTGTTATGGAATGTATCACAATGTAAAGGAGGAAGAGGGGAAGACCGAATAAAACTTAGATAGAAGGGGTACAAGCGTCTATGAATATCACAGGATTGGAGGAAGATCTATGGATGGACATAGAGGAATGCCGTTTGTTTTCCGGAAGACGGCGGCAGCTGCCACGATACCAGATGATATCTACATTTTAATAAAGTCTAGAATAAAATAAAGAATAGTTTAAAAAAAAACTAAAACACACGCTTTATTAGAAAACCGAACTAAAAAATCGAAAATAATTTTAATTTCCAACACGCTTGGGATAAAATTAAAGTGATCAACAAAAAAATCATCTCCAACACATTTAGAATAGTTGTCTATAAAAAAATTACCATCAAAAGCGTGGGGTGCTTTTTGTGGTTTTTACATTTTGTTCTTTAGAGACTTTACATTTACCAATATATGTTTATTATCAAATATATTAATTGATATAGAGCACCCCACGCTTTTGATGGTAAAGTTATTTTTTTTGTAGATAACTCTAGTTTTATTCTAAATGTGTTGGAGATGATTTTTTTGTTGACCACTTTAATTTTATCCCAAGCGTGTTGGAAATTAAAATTATTTTTCATTTTTTAGTTCGGTTTTCTAATAAAGCGCGTTGTTTATTTTTTAACTATTATTTTTTTTTTATTTTTTTAGTTTTAATATTTTACAGAATAAGATAAAAATGTAGATATGTTTAAATTCGATACTATTGTAGTATGATCTAAAAGTAATACTCTTCTAAAAAATCATCCGGGCCGGATTTGAACCAACGGCCTATGGATTACTAAAAAATATATATCACTACAGTTTACCGCTGTACCAACTGGGCTCTTATAACGATTGACTAAAAGGTTGACAAGTCTGCAACCTATTATACCGGTTTTTATTTTTTTATTTTCTGATGATTCTGGCTAGAATTTTAGAAAACATTTATGAAATTATTGTATTGTCATTGGTCCTTTACAAGTATACAAAGTTTCAAGTCGATCCAATGATTTTAAGTCGATGAAAATCGTGTTGAAAGATTCCGTTACATAATTACACATACACTTTTTTTTTTGATTTTCTGATGATTAAGGCCATGATTTTAGAAAACAATTGTGAAATTATTGTATTGTCATTGATCCTTTACAAGTATGCAAAGTTTCAAGTCCATCCAATGATTTTGAGTGGGTGAAAATCGCGTTGAAAGATTCCGTTACATAGATACAAGTCAAGCTAATATAAAGCGTGTAAAAATACCTGGATTCATAGAGCAACGCTATTTAAGAATTTCATCATATATTTTACAAGTTGTTGCTAAAGATGCAATCATAATACAATAATAATAATAATACAATTAATGTTGATTGGCAAATCATTTATATCTATAAGATAATTTTTTGGAGCAGTAATTAATTCAATAAACAATTCCAAGGAAATAAAAATTGTTACTACTAACAATATATCTAGTCTATTTAATGATAAGAAAGAAAAAAGACAAGGAATGAAGAATTTGAGCACAGTAGTATATGTAGTTATTTTGGGAGATAATTATGGATTCTTAACAGAAGGAGAGAAATGGCTTTACATTGAGTTTGGTTGATGTGTAAGACATGAACACTTTCTCTCATTTGATTATTTCGTATCGCACTGAGTAATTGTTCTCGGTAGTAATTTGCAACGTTGTGCGAAATAAGTCTTTTCCTCTTTGCATCATTCTAGACTCGGAGGAGAAGGCGTTCATCAATTTAATTAGTATTGTGATGTAGATGATCGCATTTCCCACTTGTTTTACTGTCTCACAGCTGATATGTTCCTCTCTTAGATAGTGGAGGACATTACTTGTTCCGTTCTTTTGATTCGATGTTACAGTAAAACTTGTTTAATCGGGAACGTGAATAATAGCGGAAAACTGTCCAATATGAACAAATTTATTGGTCCCGGAGAAATAATAGTAATTTTGTATATAACGGAAACTGTCCAACGCGGAAACGGAAGGATATTTCTACACAATTCATGAAAAAGTTTATAAGGCGGAAAGATAGAGAAATGAATTAGCTTGAACTTCATTCAATTCCCGTTAGGCGAATTAACAATAAGTGATGGTTCCTGCCGCCGAGAGAAGTAGAGTTTCTACCTGTATCTGGAATTATCTTTCGGCCTCACTGCACACCGGTTTTGCGAAATACAGTTTCGTTTAATAAATATTTGGAGTGTGACATTTGTCTTACAAATAACCAGTGCATTGTAAAATCTTAAATCAGATTAAGATCTGAGACCGATTGTGTACGTATCTTACACAGGTAGGGTTCTGAATTTACAGAATAAAGATAGCTAAATCGTATGTATCATTGTTATTAAACGAAAAAGTGAGAGTGATTGAAGATAAAGAAAAAACAAACTCTCAGTACGCGAAAAATGACTAAATTTAAATGTGTAAAAACCAAAATGTATGAGATTTTAAAACACAAAGAAAAAATAATGAATTAATGGATGCAAGGAAATGGTCAAATGAAGAGAAAAAAAAATTAAGAATTCAACTAGGTGTGGGAGTGTTTTACAAGTCCACTATTAAAGAATCTCCAAATTTTCGGACCGATGCTCCAAAGTCAAGCTCTAGCTGTAGCTATATCCCAAGGGAATAACGATTTCAGGTTGGTTGTGGACAGTTTTAAAAGACAACACAATGTAGTGTGAAATTCAATTTTCGGGAATCAAAGGATGTGGATGAGAATATAGTTAGTGAGTGCAAATCGAAATTGAATACTTTACTTACAGGATAGCGACTAAGAGATATTTTAACGCTGACGAAATGGGACTGTTTTTTCACGCGTTGCCGTCAAAATAACTCGTACATACGTTAAATTAACTTTCCAACGGCAGCGGAACTACAATTAATCCAAGGTACATAAAAAGACATATCCATCCCCTAGTAATTCTGCCCGAAGGCAGGTCTTTCACTGCAATCATAGCATTTTCATGATATGCTTGCAGCTTTACTAGAGAATTGTAGGTGTGGTAGCTTCCTGTTGCTTTCCACACCCGGTGAAGGATGATGATGATGATGATGATGATGATAATGATAAGGATGATGATGATGGTCATATGATTTCGGGAACCGTTAGGGCCTTAAAGGTTTCCTGACATTTGTCTTACAGGTGAGGAAAAACCCCGATAAAAACCTCACTCAGTAAAACTGCCCCGACCGGAGATCGAACCCGCGCCCGCTGCTTGACAAGGCAACACGCTACCTCGAGACCACAGCGGTGGACTAAAAAGACATATGGTGCTCTATAATCTAAGATTGGTTATTTTTTTGTTTCTTTATAATGCGGAATGTTGTCTAATGTAGCAACAATTTGCCCATGCGATTCCGGTTTGAACAATTTTCACTATATAAAACAAAAGGATGCGTGCGGTCCGCTATTTAGTATATTGTCCTGAAAAATAGAGATTGTGGCTCACTCAACCAACTTGTCTCGTTTTCAAATATAGAACCTAGTCCGTCGCTGTGACGCAGTCGGTAGAGTCCCTACCTTCCACTCTGTTGACCCGGGTTCGATTCCCGGCTGGGTAAGGGATTTTTAAAACAATCTCTACCTTGGGATTGCGTGTGTGTAGTGTCAAAGATGTACCCATTGGGTTTAATTCCTCAAAAAATATATATATGGAGTCTATCTTAAGTCTAATCTTGCAAGTTGTACTATTTCCATAAAAAAAACTCTATGGCGCGACTGGCCTAGAATGCACTTAGCGTACCAGCCGCTGCTGACCTCACATCCACATGCATCAATCACAGAGGTAGGTGATCATCCGACCAGGTAGGGCGTAGTATTTGAGTATCACAATTTCTTATAGCCTATGTTCATCCCGGGAATCTTCTGAACATTTTGCAAAAAGACGCATCACAATAGGATCAACTGTATGGCCACGCATAAAGTACGAACAAACTAACATTAATGTTTATGTATTAGATTAATGATATTACAGTTTGCTTATTTATTGTAAACAGCAAATGTTGCCGATGAACAAACTGTCAGTTTCTGTTTTTACTTTCAAGATGTTTTAGTCTCTGTGTGTACAGTTGTATCCCATTTGATATTCAATGTGATTTGAGTTTGAAATGCAATAGTTCAACATACATTTTTCATAATCATGGGCATTTATGGAAAGTAAAAAAAATTCTCGCTATTAGGTACTTAATTTGTAATTATTGCGAAGAAATGAACTTTTTTAATAATGAGGTTGTTCTCTTGACGAGACTTATTGATATTCATGTGAGGTTTCTACTGGGAATTCAAAACACGGAGTAATACACAATTCCATGTTTCATACCAGGCGTCTGGGGAAAAATATATATGTTTTTTGTTTAGAAGTATAAATAACAATATCAGATAAACGTATTATAAATTATCTGAACTCACAAAAGTTGTATATTGCTTGTACACACGATTTATTACTACTTTCGTAAAACTGGTATTGAAAGAGAAGAATTTTGTTGAAATACAAAGACAATTTTTTAAAATTTCCTGTTGTAAATCACCCCTCTTTTGGTCTTGTCGTTTCTTTTGCACGTTTGTTTTTTTAGAAATAAAATAAAACTTAGGTTAATTAATTGATTCAAGCAGGGAAATAATGCTTATTTATCCAATATTTTTGTTTTTAACAAAAAATATATTCATTGTGGTTTCCTGCAATATTGATTTTAACAAATGTTTTCCTTGACAAATCCTGTTTTAAATTACTTAAAATTATCTATTGATCTTGTGAGTAGAAGCAAAGAAAAATTGAGTCCTGTGAATACATTCCTGTTTTCTTACAAAGATTTAAAACCATTGTACGTAAATATAAATACAGTGTCATCTGATAAAAATCTTGATTGTTTTACCTTTTAAGGTATACATTGAAAAAAGAAAAACGAACGCACTCATTTGTTGAGTTTTTCACATTTTGTATGATCGATAGCCCAATAGCTATATCATTTCTACGGAATTAACAAGTTTTATATTATTATTTATATTTTTAATGTCTATACCTTCTTTTAAAGAACATAACATATTTTATTATTTTTAATTTAAAATGGTATTATTTAATACATTCACAGATTTATATATATATATATATATATATATATATATATATATACACATGGTGTAACAGGACTTCACCGACAAAATTATAGGGATGATAGTTCATGCAGAGAGGATCATTTTTTGTGAAGGAACATATAGTCGCAAATACGTCATTTATGAGTTACGTGCAGATGAAGGTGTTCACCCGTAAGGGTCGAAATTGAGTACAAACAATTGTACACGTATCATTTTATTGAAAAATACATGTTTTTACAATAAGTGATTTGGCGACGTCAAAAAGAATCCTGCCATGCTCGGCCGTGCTGGCTGTTCGTTACTGCGACGATATCAAACATGCACAGGGTCGACTGTTTGAAACCATATTGTACAAAAATGTATTTTTTCAATCAAATTATACGTGTACAAGTGTTTATATTCAATTCAGATCCTTACGGGTGAACATCTTCATCTGCACATAACTCATAAACGACGTGTTTGCGACTATATGTTCTTTCACAAAAAAATTATCATCTCTGCATGGCCTTATCATCCCTATCATTTTTTCGGTGAGGCCCTATTACACCCTGTATGTATATAGTACTAATTACATATATATAAAATTGCCTACTATTCCCATTCTTTTATAAATCTAGCACATGCACCCTTCCAGGGGACTTACTAATTAAATGCTTCCTTTAACCTAGAGAGAGAGAGAGAGAGAGAGAGATGGAGAGAGAGAGAGACGGAGAGAGACGAGAGATGAGAGAGATAGATAGAGAGAGAGAGAGAGGAGGAGAGATAGATAGAGAGAGAGGAGAGGAAGAGAGAGAGGGAGGAGAGAGAGATAGAAGAGAGGATAGAGAGAGAGAGAGAGAGAGGGAGAGGGAGGGAGAGGGGAGGGAGAGATGGGAACAGAGGAGAGAGATAGAGAGAGGATAGAGATAGAGAGAGAGGCTAGAGGGAGAGAGGGAAGGAGAGGGAGGGAGGAGAGAGAGGGAGGGGAGAGAGAGAGAGAGAGAGAGAGAGAGAGAGGAGAGAGATAGATAGAGAGAGAGAGGGGGAGGGAGGGAGAGGGAGGAAGAGGGAGAGAGAGAGAGATAGAGAGAGATAGAGATAGAGAGGTAGAGAGAGGGAAGGAGAGGGAGGGAGAGAGAGAGGGGGAGAGAGAGAGGGGGAGAGAGAGAGGGAGGGAGAGAGAGAGAGGGAGATAGAGAGAGAGGGGGAGGGGAGGGGGAGGGGTGGGATAGGGGGAGGGTGAGGGGAGGGAGGAGGGGGGGAGGGGGGAGAGAGAGAGAGAGAGATAAAAAATGAAGTTTTAATTACACACACACACACACACATATACACACAAACATATGCATAGTGGTGGACGACCGAGATTATTGTTTAGCAAGCTACCGGGATCACTACAATAAACAACACAGAGCATCATAAGACAGAAACACGAACACATATCGAAAAGGGAGATATTTAAAATCAAAAGGAAATTAACCTAGGCAGCCTACAGTATAACGTTATAATATGGAACTCTTACGTAATATTAACTACTCTTAAGGTACTTATTTATATAAATCACCTTTGCAATAAATCCATATAATATTGTGCTTAAAACAATCAATTTTCTTATTTTTTTGCTGTCATATGTTTTATGGTTAAATTGTATAATGCACTAGCTAATACACGATGTGCGCTGCTACACCTAAATAAATGATGAGTTTTTGCATTTAGTTGAATATGCAAAAGGAAAAATAAATATAAATTTATATCGTTATTATTTTTATATACCCCGTGCTGATTACCCGGCGTTGCCCGGGAATGTACTCATCCCGATGTACTTGGCGTAAATGAGCCCAAAGACAAAATTCGTTATTTTGAGTTATCCATAAAAGAATACCCGCTGCGCGCTGCTATGCTTGCCCGGGAATTTACTTATCCCTACCTCCTTGGCATCAATGAAAGACAAAAATGACTATTTGTGTGTTATCTGTAAAATATAAAAATTTGCTGTCGATAACTATTCTATAGAGTTTCTTTAGATATTCAATTCTGTGTACAATAATGTTGTGTATTTGTTATGGTTTAGGCAGCGTAAGCCATTTAAACTTATAAAAAACGGCATTTGTTTCACTTTTTTTCACTAAAGAAGGTGATTTGAAGGGTGAAGGGCTTGAGCATTAAAAATCTCTTATAATCTATAATCTTCCCGGGAAAATGTTGAACATTTTGCAAAAAGCCTCATGAGAATCGGACGAATGATATGACAGCACATGCTTGCCCATATAACATATGCTGTCGGGGACTTTTTTGTAGAGTTTTTCGACATACTGAATTCTGCGTACATTAATGTTTGTGTATTTGTTATCGTTCAGGCAGCGTAAGCCATTCAAGGGTAAAAAAGGAACTCTTACCGTTTTTCATTACAAAGGATGTTTTAAAGGGTGTAGGAGTTGAGTATCTCAACTCTCTTATAGCCTATGTTCATCCCGGGAATCTCCTGAACATTTTGTAAAAAAGCCCATCACAATTGTATCATAAAGTACGAACAAACAAACATTAATTTTTATATATTAGGCTATATGTCCGATAGCGAGGAGATACTAAAGGACAACATGCACACGCTATTGAGCAACACTAAGAAATTAGGACTGGAAGTAAATATCAATAAAACTAAATGCATGGTCACACGTAGAAATTCATTATGTAATGGAAATGGACAGCTCATGACAAATGAGGGAAATTTTGAGGAAGTGGCTGAATTCAAATACCTAGGAACAATAATCACAAATATGAATGAGATGCACAAAGAAATTAACATAGGCTCAATTCTGGAAATGCGTGCTATTATGCATTGCAGAGACTCTTGATGTCCCAACTCCTTTCAAAAAACGATAAACTGAAAATATATAAAATTATTATTCTGCCAGTTATATTATATGGGTGCGAAACATGGACTCTTACTTTAAGGGAGGAAAGGAGATTACGACTATTTGAGAATAAAGTACTTAAGAACATTTTTGGACCAAAGAGAGATGAACAGACAGGTGAATGGAGAAGACTACACAACAATGAACTGTATGGCCTTTATAGGAAGTCAGATATAATAAGAACAGTTAAGTCTCGTAGACTGCGATGGGCAGGACATGTTGCACATATGGGAAATGAAACACTTGCATGGAAGCTTCTTGTAGGAAAGCCAGAGGGAAAAGGCGCAGTTGGTGGCCAAGAATGAGGTGGGAGAATAACATTAACTATGATTTGAGGGAGGTAGATTATACAGGGAATGATTGGAAAGGATTGGCTCAGGATACGGATGTATGGAGAGCTTATGTCAGCGCGGCCATGAACCTACGGGTTCGATAGTGCCAGTGAGTAAGTAAGTATATGTAAATGGTATAAAACGCGTATTTTTAACTCTACTGAGTGAGGGAGGAAAACTTGAATACCCCATCTACAACTGTGTAATGTATCATTTGCCGTGTAGTGAATGACTACATTAATTACTAGACCGCTGTATGTTAATGTTGGGTTGTAGAAAGAACTTCAAATTGATATGATAGTTTTCGCACATCTATTCTCTGTTAAACGTTAAAAGCTTCAAAATGATGACATGTTAATTAATGACATGGTGACAATTAACGTGATGACTTCAAAACAGTTTTCGCGCCTTCTAAGTCATGCTTTATTCTTCGGATGCATTCGGAAATGTTCCATCTGCTTGTCTCCATTTTGTTCCACATATTCTAACGATAGACTATATTACAAAAGTGAGGTTATGAAAGCCATCGTTGTTTCGTGTGTGTAATCTAGTAATATTTCACTAAACTTTCATCTGTTCATATTTATTCATAATTATGTAGAAATCCTTCAAGAATTTAATGTGTCACCAATACTGGACTACATCTCCAGATATCAGCTAAACTGTAAGGAACATTTCTCAAGAATGGCTAGATCCAGGTTCCCCAAGGCAATAATGAACTACTGTCCAAATGGGAAACGGTCACTTGGTCGACCTATGCAAAGATGGCACGAAAGCCGCTTTCTCAGGCCGAAACAGTTCTTCCAGGACTAATACCTGGCAGTATGATGTTGATGATGTTTTATAAACAGGTTTACAATGTAGTAAAACATCTTCCTGTGCCCAAAGTTTTTTTTTTTCAGTTTTTATCTTCTTTCTCCATTCTTCTCTATCTTCCCATTCCAATTCTTCCAGACCTAGCTCCCTCATACCTCTTCTTACAGCATCCATCCATTTAAATCTAGGTCGAGCTCTCTTTCCTTTCCCAAGTAGAATCCATTCCAAAGCTTCACTATTATTTATTTAATATTTAATTAAATTTAATATCAATTTCATTTTCAGAGACACATGTACCTATATAGGGAACATTAAATACCTCAAAATTAATCTTTGAAAGTGCAAAAGTGGAAAGTCTGTTCCTAATTTTTTATTACCCTATGTACATATTGAATAAACTTAATAACACTGTTGCAACATCTAGGCATTTAAACGGAAATCAAATTGGCTCCATTCAAGTGAGAGTCTCTTGTTAAACAATGACGATCGAAAAGTATAATTACTGCCAACAGCTTGCTATTATTGAAGGGTGTATTGCAAATTAGCAAGTGTTTATAACATTTGAATAAGGATATGGATCAGAGAGGAGAAACTGAAAGTGTGATTTGCAGACGTAATAACTAATGATTGCGAGTTCCGGTATTCGTTCGGATCGGGGTCGTCCCCCCGTTCATCTCCTTGTCACAATGTAGCGTGGGGAGAAATTTGCACGAAGTGTTGCAACTTGGTTCGCTTCATTACTTGTTATAATTTATAGTTACTGGTGTTAAGAAAATAACATTACTCTGAAATACAACAAGGAGATGATTACATGAGCGAGGAATTGCGTTCCGCATTTTTATTGTACTCGTAAAATAATCCAGTTTAAGAACTTCAGACAACGACCCACATAATACTTGTCATAAGTAAAGCTACGAGTGATTTCCAAATGATCGATAAATTCACCATGTCACGAAGTAACGAGTGAATTTATCTAGAGAATTTGGAAATCAAGAGTTGCATTTGTTAGGACTACTTAACGAATAAAATTAAGCTGTTTACTCACAAATCATTATTTAAATATCCATCCATAATAATTCTGCCCGAAGGCAGGTCTTTCACTGCAATCATAGCATTTTTATGCTATGCGTGCAGCTTTACTAGGAAATTGTAGGTGTGGTAGCTTCCCGTTGCTTTCTACACCAGTGAAGGATGATGATAATGATGATGATGCCATATGATTTCAGGGACCGTTTGGGCCTTAAATTTTTTCTGACATTTGTCTTATAGGTGAGGAAAAACCCCAATAAAAACCTCACCCAGAAAAACTGCCCCGATCGGGGATCGAACCCGGGCCCGCTGCGTGACAAGGCAGCATGCTACCTCGAGACCACAGCGGTGGACATTAAAATATAGTTATTTTAAAATATTTATATATTTAATGTTAACGGCAATGTTTGAAAATGAATGAGAAACGTTTGTTATGTTTCATTTGTTTATCACTGCAACCAGATCTTACTATTTATTGGCAAATAGCATCGCAATATTGAAAGAATGCACCCTAGTGGAGAAAAAATAAAACACATCAAATTGTTTATAACCAACATTATAAGTTACAAATTAATTTCTGATGTACTATGATGTAAATATGTCACTTATATTTTTCTGGAACGTAAATACCTCGGAAATAATACGTTTAAGAAAGTGCAAAAAGTGGTTTCGTTTTATTGTGGTATAATAAATTACTACAGTTCTTTTTTCTATTATATCTCGCAAGCGTTATCTAGTTACATTCGTGCACTATATAAACAATCTGGGTGCTACATGAATTCCATAATTCTTACATCGTAATGTATAAATTGATAACGTATTTCTTAGAGAGTCAGTCACTGCAAAATAATGCTATGGCCTGTTTAGAATATTAGAAAGAAAGAGCTTTGTTTAATACCATAAACTTAACTGATAAATATCTGGGTGAAACACGACTGTGATTGGCTGTAAAACAAAATTTATTGAAACGTGATTGGTCATTGACTTCCATTTGGGACATGAGTTAAATAAATGTGTTATTTGTTTATACTGTTCGGTGTTAAATAAATTCATACATAAATTCCCAAACGTTTTCCTTCTTAAGGGCACCGACTGGTGAAAATGTTGGAAAAAAAAAAAACGGCTGAAAATGCATTTTCTGTTTATTTGTTTTTTAATAACTGCGATTCTTTAGGAAAATTTTCATGTAAAAATGTTTATTGTAGGAGCAAAATTGAGTAAGAGTTTAAATACCCTTGCACGTGTGGTCAGCATCACTACTTACTTAAACTTTAAAATGCGTTTTTTTTCTCCAGTTTCCATTTCTTTGACATTTTCCAAAACAGAAAATGCTCCTTACGATGCAATTATCTTCTTCTTCTTCTTTTCAAGTATTAGGCCAAGGCCTGTTACGATCCTATAGAAAATTTTCCCTCCAGCGTTTCATAAGACGGCCCAGTGATCTTCGTCCTCTTGGTATATAATTATAAACAGCTTTGGGGATCCGATTTGAACTCATTCTTTGTAGATGGTGTTTGCGATAGAGTTGGTACTGTTTAATATATTCCAAAATTGGCGTAGTCTTCAATTCTTTTAAGATATCGGTGTTCCTTTTCCGATACCATCTGGTGTAACCCGGTGTTCTGCGCATGAATCTCATTTCACAAGCCGTTATTCTGCTTTCATGTTGTCTTTTTAGTGTCCATGCTTCACTACCATAGGTCAACACTAGTCTAGCCAAATCTGGTGTTTTTTGTACAAGGGATGGTTTCATAACTTGATTAATAATTCCCAAACTTTTATTATAACTATTAATTTTTTCAGGGATATCCTTTTCATCCCACATAGAGAGATAATATCCAAGATATTTAAATTGATTAGATCTCTTTAAAATTGTATTCTGGAGACAGATTTTACTTTGTATGGGGTCCTTCCCATGAAATGCCATAATTTTAGTTTTGTTAATTGATATCTCCTTATTAAATGTGACACCTATTTTTTTGTAAATTATAAATTGATCGTTGCAAATCATTTTCGGAAAGTGCCAGAAGAGCTAAATCGTCTGCAAAAAGAATAGCATCGAGTTTGAGGTTCCTATTGATGGGTATATATCCTCGTTGTGTTTTCCTCCATTCGTTTATTAATTTATTCATATATATAATGAAAGGCACCGGTGAAAGTCCACATCCCTGTCTTACTCCAGTGTTGATATTTTCCCAAGAAGATAATTTGCCATCTTGTTTAACAGAGATTTCATTATCTTTATAGATGTTGAAGATATTAGAATTATATTGTTGTGGAATTGTGTGTGCAATTGCTATGCTATCAAAGTGAAATTTTGTGGTTACACTTCCCAATAAATGCCACTTCAAATTCGCTATACAGTTACTAGTCTAAGACACATGTGTTCTTTTAAATTGAGATGGGAAAATGTTGAGAGTAAATACAATTTTTTTTAAAATAAAAAATGGGCAGTATCCTTCCTTTACGAATATTTTTTTGCATAGGAAATGTGTTTAATGGAATAATAAAGACTCTGAATCTCAAATGTCAACAGAGAATATTTAAAAATACATCGTAAGGAGCATTTTTTTAGAAAAATCTTAAAAAAATAGTTTTAAAAACCATAATTCTGAAACTATTCCACTTATAAACACCAAACGTCACAGAAACGCTTCTCTAAGCACATAATTTTTAATGCCCCAGTTTGTCCTTTTGGACATTTGTGGTGTTCTCTCCTGGCAATGGCGTAATAGTAACCCACATCTGAGATTGGTGCGCTTGGAAGGCGGGGTTACGTTGCCCCGATGGTATGGTGGGTGATGATGATGATAGTGGTGCGCCAGGAGAGTCCTTAATCCTAAGATTAATCAAAGATGAATATGGACGATGATGATTGCGATGACCACACGATGTTCGGGGATCGTTTGGGCCTTAAAGTTTCCTGACATGTGTCTTACAGATGAGGAAAAACCCCGATAAAACCTCACACAGGAAACTGTCCCGACAGGGATCGAACCCAGGCCCGCTGCGTGACAAGGCAGCACGCTACCTAGGGACCACAGCGGTGGAATAAACACATGACGTATCTGATAAAAACATTTGAAAATAATCGGATGAAAACTAAAAAAAAAAATTGAAATTCACCAGTCAATTCTCTTAAAATTCACTAGTAAAGCTGCAAAGCATAGCATGAAAATGCTATGATTGCAGTGAAAGACCTGCCCTCGAGCAGAATTACTATGGATCGGTCCCCTTAAAGACCTCTGAAATCAAAATGTTTCTCGTGAATTCCAATCGACCACGGTGATCTGTTGTTAATCGTGTTCGCTTCTAAATTCGGAGTTCGCGAATTGATATCTGGTAGGGCTCAATTAAATTTTTAGAGTGCAATAAATACTCATTATTGCTTCCTTCGCAAAATATGTAAATGCTTGGGTCGCACACCATGTAATTACTGTAATAATAACTACTTAAGAAAAAATTGTATCTGCTTTCACATCTGACCCCGTACCGAATTAGGGACCCCTGATAAGAATCAGAGCCTCCGTACCGAATTAGGGACGCATGGGCCGAATAGGAACAGGGTACCGAATTTGGGACCCCTGAGCATAATTAGAAACCCCGTAGCGATTTAGGGACCTATGATCAGAATTAGGTCCCCGTGCCCAATTAGGAACCCCTGTTAAGAATTAGAGTTCCCGTGCCGAATTAACGACCCCTTATCAGAAATAAGGTCCCCGTACCGGATTAGGAACCCCGATCAAAATTAGTGTTTCCGTACCGAATTAGATAATCCTGGCCAGAAATAGGATCCCCGTACCGAATTAGGGACCCTCATCAGCATTAGAGTCCCCATGCCGATTTAGTGACTCTTGATCAGAATTAGGCTCCCCGTACCGAATTAGGGACCCCCGATCAGAATTAAGAGTCCCCATATCGAGTTTGTGACCCCTGATCAGAGTTAGGTTCCCGTACCCAATTAGGAATCGCTGATCAGATCTAGGGTCCCTGTACCGAATTAGGGACTCATAATCAGAATTAGGGTCCCCGTACCGAATTAGGGACTCCACATCACAGTTATGGTCCCTGTCCCGAATTATGAACCCCTGATTAGAATTAGTGTTCCCGTACCGAATTTGGGACCCGTGATCAGAAATAGGTTCCCGTACCGAATTAGGGACCCCTAATCAGAATTAGAGTCCCATTACCGAATTAGGGACATAGTGTGAAGATATTGACACCAGAAAAAAGTACATTTTAAAGTAAACATTTTAAAATAAATAATAAATTGTTTGAGTACAATAAGTATTATTTGTCGATGATCAAGTTCGGAAAGAAATAAGTGTCAATTATAATTTTAAAATTCCAAAGAATAAAACTAAAATTTTAGCATTTAAAGGACATGATACCTTAAGAGCAAAAATAGTAATTGATAATACAATTTTAGAGCAAGTGAATAGTTTTAAATATCTAGATATCAATTTATCATATGTTAAAACTGAAGATATTAATGACATAAAAATAAATTTAATCTAATGTGTGGCACTATTAAAAGAACCCTTACAAACACAATAAAAGAAACAAAAATGAAATTTTATAAAGTAATGGCTGTTCGTGTATTGATGTATGGATCAGAATATTGGACGATCACTAAAAGACAAGAAAAAAGATTGGAAACAGCTGAGATGAGATATTTAAGAAATACAGCAGGATATACTCTGCTGGATAAGAAAAGAAATGAAGATATAAGAAAGGAACTAAATAGTTTAAAACTTACAGATCGAATAATTAAATTTAGGAACGCCTGGAATGAACATTTTGATAGAATGCCAGAATAAAGATTTCCAAAATTATTGCTAAATTATAAACCGCACGGAAGGAGAAATGTTGAACGCCCACACAGAAGATGGTCTGAACAATTTTAGCAATTCTAGCTTTCATGAAACCAGAACGAGTCAACAGACTTAATTACTGGGTGAAGAAGAAGAAGAAGAAGATAGTATAGCTAGTTGTCAAGGTCGCTGCTAGGTCTTCTATTCTGGAGTAAAGGATTTTGGCATGAAACTAAAAATGGAATGCTCAACTGTGGCTCTATATGAAGGCTGGAGGAAGATCCTTTAAGCACTGTATATGTATTCATTTGTAAGGACTTTGAATCTGTAGTTAACTCGTTTCCACAAAATTTGGAGAAAGGGCCTTTTAACAATGACCATTTCAATTATAAAAATTAATTTTTTAACAGTGTCTACTATATATTTTGCATTTTCGGTTTTTTGTTTGTTGTAAATCTCAAATTCACTGGGAAGTCAACACTGCATCACGTCACTAAGATACTTTCACCCACGATCTTCCAATTTTATCTCATCCCAAACAACAGGATTATAAAATTTCTATTTTGTTTACAATGGATATTTTGAAGGGAATGTTGCGTGTAGATCGAATATATAATTTAGATATTCACGGAACGAGAATATCCACGCAATGACTGATGTAATGGTCCATCATGTCGGTAATTAAAGGCAAGAAGATACTGTGTGTCTATGACAATTATTGTTTTATGTAACATTGACCTTCAACCTATTACCCAATTTCCGCAGGCGACATCCATTCATTTTCCTAACAACAATTCTCTGTTTTCAGGCATGTGGTGGATTGGAATTTAATTACTGCGATCTGCTATACCATTAACCATAGCAATACTAAGTCCTTATATAACAAGTGGATTTCTAAGGGAGGGGGGACAAACACTGGCCGTACTTTTTTTTTAACTCGGCTAGGAATTATTATATCAGAAACATTGTAAAATACCCAAACATAGGAGTTTATGAAAATTACATATATTATAGGACATAATTGTTATTTAGAAAACTGGTTACAAAGGCAGGGGTATAGTAACGAGATACTCAAATTAGAACACTTCGTGAGTCGTGAATTTATCGAACATTTGGAAATCAAGTTTAGCATTTGTTAGGACTATTTAACAAATAAAATTAAGCTGTTTACTCACAAAATCATTATTTAA
The DNA here is from genome assembly GCA_030220185.1 of Diploptera punctata. NCBI lineage: Eukaryota > Metazoa > Arthropoda > Insecta > Blattodea > Blaberidae > Diploptera > Diploptera punctata. The sequence goes on from JASPKZ010003857.1 coordinate 2,413,515, forward strand.
ATATAGTTATTTTAAAATATTTATATATTTAATGTAAACGGCGATGTTTGAAAACATATGAGAAACGATTGGTACGCTTCATTTGCTTCTTTTGTTATCACTGCAATCAGATATTATTATTTATTGCCAAAAGAAAGCAATATTGTAAGAATGTACTCTAGTGGAGAAAAAATGAAACACATCAAACTGTTTATTAATTCATTTCTGATGTCCTATGACAATTATATTTTTCTGGAATGTTATTACCTGGGAAAAAATACGTTTAAGAAAGTGCAAACAGTGGTTTCTTTTTTTGGTGATGTTATCGATTGCTACAAATGGTTTTATATTAACTCCCACATGCGCTACGTGTTGACATTCATGGACTATATATAAAATCTGGTAGCCGTACCTCTTACTAAGTCAGTCACTGCAAAATAATGCTATGACCTATTCAGAATGTTAAAAATGAGGTGCTTTCTTTATTATGACAAACTTTAGTTGGTAAATTCTAGGCGAAACACTACTGTGTTTGGCTGTAAATAAAAATCATTGAAATGTGATTGGTCATTGACTCCCTTTTGGGGGATGAGTTAAATAGTCTACAATATTTTATTCAGAGTATTGTAGTATATGTTGTATATTCAGTATACCAGTATTTAATTAAATGTATTTATTGGGGAAATTATATATTTAGAAAAAAGAGTAATATGGGCTTTAGAAAAATATAAATAAATAAAGAAGACACGATAAATCAACAAACGTGGTAATGTAAGCTTTGGAAAACATACAAAAAAACAAAGACAAGAAAAATCAACAACATTATATATATAGATAATCGCTTGATTACTGTCTTTGACATCGTCCGATTCCTAATAGCCAATTATGTCGGTCCATCCAATCTCCTGGTTGTAGATTTTTCTCCTTCATGTATAAACATATTCCCTGACTCCAGGAGGTTTTAGATCTTCCTCTGTCTCGTCTTCCCTCAGGTTTCCATTCCAAAACAGATTTTATCCTTTCTGTCAAATTCTTCCTAAAGGGCAGATCAGGCTCTTAGCTGTAGTGACAGCAACTGATCTAAGGATGATCACCTGAAAAAAAAAATCCTTGGTCCCCCAGGTTGGGGTTGATGCGGTAGGCCAACTCCCTCCCATCAGAAAAAAATTGCAATGCTAAAAAACCTAATAGAGATAAGCCGGTCAGGTTATATATATATATATATATATATATATATATAAAATGGGAGGAGTTCCTTGTGGAACCAAATGGGCAAACATATGTTGTGTATTATTGATTCATCCTAATTATTATTAACCCTAGGAACACCAAGATATTTAAGGTTACGTGGAGCATCAACTCAGGGTACATTTTTGCCCATTTTATATTTAGATATAAATCCATATTTATAGTATGTAATGAAGTTCATTTTTATATCAGTTTATTAAAGTGTATTTTACGTTTTGTTGAACCTGTATTTTTTGTTTCGTTAGAATATTTTTTTAATGCCACAGGTTGTCCTTTTGGACATTTTTGGTGTTCTCTCCTGGGATTGGCGTAATTGTAACTCATCTGAGGTAGAACTTATATTCTTATCCCATAAAACACCATTTAAGTTTGATATTGCAGAATTGCCCTTATTTATGCTCTTATTAATTACAACATTATGACTTCCATCTGCACTATTTTTGTCCTCAAATATACATATTCGTCACATGTTTTTATTTCTCCCTGATTAAAAATTCCCGGTCCTCCAGGTTAGGGGTTGACGCATCAGGCCAACTCCCTGTTCGTCTGAAAAAAACGTAAAATGCTAAAAAGACCAAGAGTGAAATGCCGGATGGATCATTAATATTAAATAAATTAAAAATAACAAATGAGAAATATCAATTAATTTTCTTTTAAGGCATCTATAAATAAGAATGCATTAAAATATTTACTTATTTCTTATAGGCGTTTGCTGAATAAAATCTTATAGCAATATTATCTTGCGCCAACAAATATTATGAAAGTATATTTTAAAATGTAACTACTGAAGGGCGTAACTCAAAAATAAATATATTTACTGGCGGGGATTGTTATTAACAGGATCTGTCTCAGGTTGGCACCACGTTCCATCTGAAGATGTCGACCTTTGCGGTAGTTAATAAAACTTTCGTCTGACGAACTTGGATGTACATCATCAGCTGTAGATTTAGTTCAAGCAAAGGTCAGTAAGGCGTTAAGGAATGCGCCTGAGTAAACTACAAATTCGTGAAAATAAACTGTGGGAGGAAAGTCACGAAACATATCACCAGGGGAATGACATCACAAATGCGAAGTGATTACACCAAGAATTACAATGTTAATTAACTAAATAATCCATAAATTATGTCAGAACAAAGAGTACAAATCCTTGAATTTGCGTGCACTAACTGCTTGTATCTGTGAAGTAACAACTATTAACCCCATGAGTTCACTCACACGGTAGCATTTGAGATTTATATTCGGGAGGCAGCGTTTCAAAGCCTTGTGTTAATAAATTAACTAAGTTTTTTTTTTCTTGATTATTCTCAGTTTTCTAGACAAATTCTGAATTGTAATTTCAATACCAGTACCTATTTTATCATATTCATCTCATAAGTAAACAATTAATTAAATTAATATTCAGTTTTATTTACTATAAAACGCGGACATCGATTATACTGGATTAATCCTGTGTACAAGCACTTAAAAAACAGGCCTACAATAGAAATTCAAAGCTTACTGGATTTAACATTTTCCAATACTGTTATTTTAACACAGTTCCAATAATGGATAGAGATGTATGGAGAGCTTATATCCGCGTGGCCATGAACCTACGGGTTCGATAGTGCCAGTGAGTTAGTTATTAGTGTAATTACTATTATTATTATTATTATTGTGGATTTTTCCGTTTATGTACAAGATATGATGTGAAGAAGTATTTTAGTATAGATCTTCATTATGCCCCTCGTTGTGGCGACAATTTTGTGAAGAAGTAATTCTTTTCCCATATTGTGGCGATATTTTGAAGCAGCTAACTCTCTTCATATGCGATGATGTAGTAACATTTTAAAGGATTAGTGTCCCAAAAAGAATTACTGGTTCAGGTTGGGTTTGATTTTCGATAGAGCTGGATTCTCTTATCAAGGTCGAAGTTGGTACACAAGATAGGAAAACACTTTAAAAATAACTATTAACCGATTCTTGTAGAAATAGTTGTTAATTTATTTACTATTTAATTTCCCAGCAGATCAAGTAAATATAGGTGGTATTATTCTTCACCATCAATTAAAATTTAATTATTTTCTTTTCTTGAATGAACTCTTCTTCTTGTATTAAATATCACATTTTATCAGGAGAATTGTTATTGCTTCTATCCTTGATGAAAGTTATATGCTGACTAGAGTAATTCTGTTATAATTTTAAAGAACACTATTACATCACATGATTTTATATTTAAATTATATTGGTTAATGGTCCATTAAATACCAGGTTTAAATTTGATTTGTTAAATCAAAAAGTTAATTGTTTTAACACCCAATCAGAATTTAGTATACTTTTATTTAAAAATATTAAGTTAAGCAGGTGATCCTATTACAGTTATAACAGAAAGCTTTATATTTCAGACAACAATGACTTAAAACACAATTTTAAAAGCATTATTTAGAAAGACTGTTATATAATACAATTTCTTGAATTGTTACTGAGACATTTTTATTCAACAATGAACAACAATTAATTATTTAGATGTTTTTCTTTATTTAAGTTATATTTAAATATTAAAAGAATTTTTAAAATATATAATTATTAACTTAAACTTTCATATTTATTATGATATTAAAATCCTGCTATAGATGCTAATTTTGTGAGATATTTTAGTTCATTAGCCTCAAGCACTCTGTACTCACTTCACTTATGCATGAAGGTTCACACGATGATTTGTAGGGTAAGTTGAAATTGCTGTGAACTCCCAAGGTTGGCTGTGACGGGGCCCTATCCGCCCACATCGTGTACTGCACATGTCCAGACAATGTAGTGGCCCCTCGTGGCGCTCACTTATTCCACGTCCGTGAAACGCAATAATAATATTATCCGTAGAAAATTCTGAGCAGCAGTTTTCTTTATTCTCTAACGCATCTCAGCCTCTGGTTACGAAATTCATCCGGAGGGACGAAATTACACACACACACACACACACACACACACACAGACACACACACACACACACACACATATATATATATATATGGCATGGTAAGAAAAATAAATGCCTGGACGGGATTCGAACCCGGAACTCTGAGTCTGTACCTCAGCGAGTTATCCGTTACACCACCAGGCGAATCCTATTCAATCACTTATTTTTCTTACAGTCCCGCGCCGTAGCCGAGCGGTTAAGGTAGGAAGCCTTGGCGCAGAGCTACGGGACTTGCGCTGGTCGAGTCTCCATGGGGGGAAGAAATTTTCTCATGGTATTTCGGCCAGTATGGGACCGGTGCCCACCCAGCATCGTGAGGCAATTGGGTAGCTACAATAAGTAGCGGCTCCACGTTGAGGAACCAGCTATAACGGCTGGGGGACTCGACATGCTAACCACATGTCACCCCTACACTGGCTGTTGATCATCTACCTCTGTGATTGACACATGTGGATGTGAAGGGCCAGCAGCCGGCTGGTAAAAGGGCAACCGCTGAAAAGTGGAAAGACCCTCAATCGGATTTTTCTTACATATGTATTATATTCTCGATTATTACTAGATGTCGCGAGAATTCGGTCTTCACTGCCATCTAGTAGCTGACTATAACAAGTAAGCAAATTACAGAGAATATTTTTACTTTTTAGCAGTGACGCTTTATCGATGTTAATATATATATATATATATATCATCATCATAGTACATTCACGAATTTAGGCCATTTGTTGACCTGTTTCGGCCTCAAGAGAAACACCATCCAGAAGTCTTTTGAGTGGACGTCCTGGTCTTCTTCTTCCTGCGGGTTGATATCTTAACATTAGTTTGGGTATTCTGTGATCTTCCATTCGATGAACATGTTGTATCCATCTTGACTTATAATCAGAAATTTTGTTATCTAAAGATTCCATGTGTAATTCTTCTAAGATGTCTTCATTTTTTTTGTGATCTAGTAGTGTGTATCCTGCAGTCCTCCGAAGATATCTCATTTCAGCAGATCTAAGTCTCTGTATATCCTTCTGTTTCAACGTCCATACTTCGCTACCATACAAAAGAGTTGGAAGAGCCAGTGTTTTATACACTTTCAGTCTTGAATGCTTTTGGACTAACTGTGGCTTGAAGATAGAATTTATTAACCCTAAAATTCTTAAAAATTTAGATATTTTTGCATTTACATCCTTTCCTTCTTCATATGAGATATTGCATCCTAGATATGTAAAATTATTCACCTGCTCCAAAATTTTATTGTCCAGTACAATTTTACTTCTGACAGGATCTACACCTTGAAATGCCATAATTTTTGTTTTTTCTGTAGATATCTTTAATCCATATTCTTCTGTAATTTTGTTAAGTTCATACAGACCTTTCTGTAGATTATCTTCGGAATTTGCTATTATTATTTGGTCATCTGCAAACAATATATATATATATATATATATATATATATATATATATACTAGAAGTCCCGGCCACGCGTTGTTGTGGCTAAGGTATATGTTAAAAATTTAAATTAAATTGTTGTCTTTCAGCCAGATTACTTAAAACTTATACTTACACACGAAATTAATAATATTGAAAATAAAATAAACACTGAACACACTTAAATTATGAAATAATCAATATTTGTAATTCAATTGAAATTCGCGGTTGCAATAAAAAGCACAGCCATCGGGATCTCTCTTCGTTAATTAATAAACCAATATATTTCCAACTTACCTTACACCGCCATCTGTTATAATCGCATGGAACTCACAGATAATTATAACTCTTTGTTAAATAATAAACAAATAATTTTCAATAAAAATAATGCGACTATAAATTTAGTTATAAACTACCCTAAGTCTCAAGTTGGATCAAACTGCACACAGTGTGCAAAATTTTATTAAAATCGGTTCAGTAGTTTAGGATTTCATCGCGGACAAACAACGTGACACGAAATTTTTATATATTAAGATATCATCCGGTATCATGAAAGTTGCGCTTTGTCTTTCGGAAACCAATCGCCATTGATCTTCCTTCAAACCTCTGACAATCATTTTCGCTTGCATATCCTCTATCCAGGTTTCGTTTGGTTTTTCTTCCTTCCTCCTTCCTCTCCTTTGGGATCCATTCTATAATGAGATTAGAGGTAATCTTTGTCTTTACTCTGGCATTCTTTTCTATATATAGCACTATTCAGAAATAAGGTACAGATTTCAAACATTTATTTCTTCCAAACTATAAAAAATAGAAACACAATTCCAATGCTTGGAAAGAGAAAAGTTTGCTGCTCTGATCACGGCTGCATTGGCGCTGTTGCTTGTCATGTTGATTGTTTGTATTAAAAAGGCGACACATTAGGACGTTGATTGGAAGAGGAGGATCAAAAGATCAACTTCATTACCGGTGGCCTCCCAGGTCACCAGACCTACCCCCTATGATTTTTATATGTGGGGTTACGTAAAAGATCGTGTTTTTATCACATCTATGCCCGACACTCTCGAAAATCTGCGACATCGAATTGTTGAAGCTGTAAATTCGATAACTAGAGACCAGCTGATTAGTGTGTGGAAATAAATGAGCCACCGTTTGATATTTGTCGTTTAACACATGGTGCTCATATTAAATGCATAAAATAGTGAAATTTGAACTTTCTCTTTCCAGGAACGCTGGAATTGCATTTATATTTATTGTGGTTTGGAAGAAATAAATGTTTGAAGTATGTTCCTTCCTTCTGAATACCCTGTATATCAATACTTTTAAAATTCATATTAGAGCACAGTTGAAGATATGTGATAAGGTGTTACATATAAAATTAGTACCTGGTGAGTTAGTTGTCCTCAACTAAATTATTAAATATTTCTAATAATGAGGCCTTTCAAAAGCAATGTTTCATCTTCTCCATTTTGATTGGTACTGAAGTTGTTGTACAGATTGTAGAAGGGTTTATGTCTGCGGGTATGTTTTCATTGAGTAGGTCTATATTCTTTGCTTCTTCTTGAATCTCTATATATTCAAGGATGCTGATTCTGTTGTTGTTATACTTTTTGTGTAGTACTGACATAGAATTATCGATTTTATCGAACTGATGACCTGTTTCTAGTATGTGTTTGGCAAACCTTGATTTTTCTTCGTTATTAATATTTTTTTTTAATGTTCAGAATACCTTGTGTTCAAATTTCTTGTTGTTTTGCCTATATAGAACTTTTCGCAATCATTGCACTTTAGTTCATAAACGCCTTTATTTCCGTACTTATTTGTTACTTCTGTTTTGTTGGATATTACTTTTTAAAGTTTGTTATTAGTTTTGAAGGCGATTTTAATGTCTTTAACTTTTTCCTAATTGAATTGGATACTTTGGTTGTTTCATTTGCTGTATAGGTTAGAGTGTCCGTCGCCGTGGCGTGGTCGGTGGAGTTCGTACCTTCCACTCCGGCGACCCTGGTTCGATTCCCGGCGGGGTAGGGGATTTTAAATCTCCACCTTGGGTCTGGATGTGTGTCCTGTCCTTGTGTTTATGCGTGGGAATAAAATAAAAGTTAACAAAAAAAAAGGTAAAACGAAAAGGTAAAACAAAATGTAAAACGAAAAGATAAAACGAAAAAAGGTAAAAACAAGAAGGAAAAACAGTAATACTTACTTACTTACTTACTTACTCACTGGCACTATCGAACCCGTAGGTTCATGGCCGCGCGGACATAAGCTCTCCATACATCCCTATCCTGAGCTAATGATTTCCAATCATTCCCTATATAATCTACTTCCCTCAAATCATAGTTAATGTTGTTCTCCCACCTCATTCTTGGTCTACCAACTGGGCGTTTTCCTTCTGGCTTTCCTACAAGAAGTTTCCATGCACGTCTTTCATTCCCCATACGCGCAACATGTCCTGCCCATCGCAGTCTACGAGACTTAACTGTTCTTATTATATCTGGCTTCCTATAAAGACCATGTAGTTCATTGTTATGTAGTCTTCTCCATTCACCTGTCTGTTCATCTCTCTTTGGTCCAAAAATTTTCCTAAGAACTTTATTCTCAAATACTCGCAATCTCCTTTCCTCCCTTAAAGTAAGAGTCCATGTTTCGCACCCATATAATATAACTGGTAGAATAATAGTTTTATATATTTTCAGCTTAACGTTTTTTGAAAGGAGTTGGGACATCAAAAGTCTCTGTAATGCATAATAGCACGCATTTCCAGAATTGAGCCTATGTTTAATTTCTTTGTGCATCTCATTCCTATTTGTGATTATTGTTCCTAGGTATTGAATTCAGCCACTTCCTCAAAATTTCCCTCATTTGTCCTTAGCTGTCCATTTCCATTATATACTGAATTTCTACGTGTGACCATATATTTAGTTTTATTGATATTTACTTCCAGTCCCAATTTCTTAGTGTTACTCAATAGTGTGCGCGTGTTGGCCTTTATTATCTCCTCGCTATCGGCCAGTAGTACTACATCATCAGCATAAACTAACAGCTTATTAATACTATTCAGTTGTAAGCCTTCCTCATTCTCTAAAGATTTAATGGCATGCTCTAGTACAAAATTAAATAGTAGAGGAGATAGTGCATCTCCTTGCTTCAACCCATTCTGGATTTCAAAAGTGTCTGAAAACTGTTTGCCTACACGCACCCTACTCTTTGAGCCATTTAGACACATTCGTATAAGTTTAACTAACTTTTTAGGAATTCCGAACTCCAGCAGGATACTATATAACTTCTCCCTCTTAATTGAATCATATGCTTTTTTGAAGTCTACATATAGTTGATGTACAGTACCATTATATTCCCATTTCTTTTCTAAAATCTGTCTTATGCTAAAAATCTGATCTGTTGTAGACCTGTTTCTTCTAAATGCACATTGATGATCTCCTAGAATGTCATCAATATAGGGAGTAAGTCTGCTTACTAATATATTTGTTAGAATTTTGTACGAAGTTGAAAGTAATGAGATGCCCCTGTAGTTGTTGCAATCAGTTTTATCTCCTTTCTTATAAATTGGTAAGATAATTGATTCCTTCCATTCATCTGGAAGAGCTTCTTTTTCCCAAATCATACTAAGCAACCAACGTATCTTGTCCATCAATTTTTCTCCCCCTGATTTTATCAGTTCTGCTGGGATCTCATCTGAACCTGATGCTTTATACATCTTCAATTTTTCAATCGCCATTTCAACCTCTAATGCACTTGGCTCTGCGACTAGCATTTCTGCTGTCTGTAACTTATCCTCCTCAATGTCTTGTTCTGTATGTACATTTAATAGCTGATTAAAGTAACTTTTCCATCTATTTAATATACTCTTAGAATCTGCAATCATATCCCCATTTTCATTCCGAATTATGTTTGTTCTAGCCTGAAACCCTTTCTTCTCTATACTAATTCCCTGATATAATTCTCTAATGTTCCTATTTTTTGCGTTCATTTCAAGATCATTAATCTTCTCTCTCAAATATTCCCTCTTTTTACTCTTTAGTAACTTGGTGGTTTCCCGTCTAACACTACCCAATTGCTCTAAATTTACCTCATTTGGCTCGTGTAACCATTTTATTTTTGCTAGCTTTCTTTTCTTTACCATGTCGGTACATTCCTCATCAAACCATTTCTTGTTTTGCCTCTTTTTTAAACAACCAATGCTTTCTGATGCTGACAATTTAATAGTATCTCTTATAGCCTCCCATTCTTTATTTATATCAGTTTCTTCTTCGTTTGCCACATTGTCATCTGAAGATTCCAGTACTTCAAATCTATTAGCAATTTTGATTTGGTATTCTTGCCGCATTTCATCATTTTTCAAGTTTTTTAATTCATATTTTACAGAATCATCTGTAGCGTTTGTTCCTCTCATAAGCGATAGCCGTTGTCTGATTTTCACTCTGACCAGATGATGATCCGAATTGCAGTCTGTCCCTCTAACTGATCTAACATCAATGATGCTACTGTGCCAACGTTTATCCACTAATACATGATCTATCTGGTTCCGAGTTTCTCCATCTGGAGACGTCCAGGTGTATTTATGAATATCCTTATGCTGAAATGTTGTGCTCTTAACAATGAGATTCTTTGATGTGGCAAATGTGACTAATCTAACCCCGTTGTCGTTACTATCTTCATGAAGACTGAATTTGCCTATTGTTGGTTTGAATATATCTTCCTGCCCCACTTTTGCATTAAAATCTCCTAAGACAATTTTCATATGATATCGTGAAAGGCTATCAAATAAGCATTCTAATTCTTCATAGAACTCATCCTTGATCTTGTCATCTTTATCTTCTGTGGGGGCATGTACATTTACAATTATAAAATCATGTCGTTTACCCTTTAGAATTATATATGATATCCTATCACTAACAAACTTAATATCTCGGATAGCGGATAGTATCCTCCTTCTGACTAAAAAACCCGTTCCAAATGCAGGTCTTTCTGCACCCCCATAGTATAATGCAAAGCTTCCTGATTCCTGACTACCTACTCCTGGCCACCTAACTTCCTGTAAAGCGACTATATCCAAGGGTGATTTATCTAGTTCCTGCGTTAATATCTGTAGTGCCCCGCTATTGTATAAAGTCCTAACATTCCATGTTCCTAGGAACATGTCCCTATGTTTGAGCCTTTGGCATGGGTTCCCTGAAGTAGTCCCCGCCCGGAGAACCGAATGGGGGACTATTTGACCTCCGGAAAATTTTACCCCAGATGAACCCATGTCCGCATTTCTTGACAGTTGTATTTTACGGTGAAAGATCGTCACTCTTTCGCCCAAGGTACTTTTTTCGTCTGGCTTATCACCTTCGACCAGTCCGGCATGGGTAACCCTATCGGCAGCAATGCTACCGCCGGCATAGCTCTCAGGATCATTTAAGCACGCAAGCCACTCCACCACGACAAGGTAAAGATACCATTCCAAATAAAAAAAAAAGAGTAATACAATTGTTTTTATTTATGCTACATTATTTTTATACTTTTGTTGTGTTTATTAAATTGATTCTTCTTCTTTGTTTTCTGACCAATATTTTGATCAACATAGAAGACAGACTAACAAGTTATACACTACTGAGACACATGCGAATAATTATAACTAGCTTTGTAGGAATTCCGAAGTGCAGCAAGCTACTACACAACTTGTCCTCTCTTAATTGTATCATATGCATTTTTTTAAATATCCACATAGTTTATGTATAGTGACCTTATATTCCAATTTATTTTTTAGAATATATATTATATTAAAGATATGTTTAAGACGTATTTCTTCTAAATATACTTTGATTGTCATCTATTAAGGCGTGCACATAGGGTCAAGGCACAACGGTAGTGATGGCAACGAAATTGCTGATAGATTGGCTAAACAAGCAGCAGGGAATGGAGAACTTCAAGTGTGTTAGGACCGTAAACCAGCCAGTGTAGTTTTAAGTGAATTGCAATCAATAAGTGTAAATAAGTGGGAAAATGAATGGAAAAACAGCACAAAGGGTGCAGTGACAAAATCCTTTTTACCTAGTGTGAAGGAAAGATTGAAATTAAAAATACCTTTAACGGGAAAAATAACAGCTTTCTTAACAGGGCACGGGAAAATAAACAGTTATTACTATAGTTTTAAAATAAAAGATAGCAATTTATGTACATGCGGAATTTCAGAACAAACAATGGATCATATATTGTTTGAATGTACAAAACTAGAAACAGAAAGACGGTTATTTAAGAACAACATGATTAAGAAAAATGGTAATTGGACATTCGATAAAGTAAGACTAGTACAGGAGTACACCGTTGAATTAATCTCATTCATTAATTCCATTAATTTAGACAGACTTTAGAACAAAACAAAGCCAATTTAACGAGTAGAACAAATAGAAAAAAATTACAAGTGGCCATAGAAAATTAATTAAAAGAGAAGATTTTTTTTGCAAATAATTTTATGTAAATAATATTGTAACTTAAAGCATGTAGAATTACTTTCTTTGTTATGGAACATGCTGAAAAATAAATTTAAAAAATAGGTAATCAATTGAGTTGGTGTTTACTTGATGAAAATCCATATTTATTAATTAAATAAAAATAAAACGTAGTTTGAATTATATAATAAATATGAAAATCAAATAAAACTACGTTTTATTTTTATTTAATTAATAAAAAAAATAGGGACTAAGCCTGTATACAAATACTACAGTTTGTTAGGATTCTGTACTAGGTTGAAAGAAATGAGATGTCCCTGAAGTTGTCACAATCAGTTTTATCTCTTTTATTATTAGTTAGTACGGTATTTAATTGGTTCATAAGATATAATTATCAAGAGAGAGGTTTATTCCGTAAGCGAGCAAAATCGGACCACACATTTTATTTGTTGAGAAATTCGCTTAGTGTGCGCAATCCATGAGCGACTGATTTTTTATATCATTAACAGCGATATACACATAAGAGTGTCTACAAAAACCAGATGAACTAGAAAGAAACGTATTATAATTTGTGTTTTCATTTCATTTTTGTTTATAGACGCTTTAACGTTTAGAGCCATATCGCATATATAATCTTTAGATGTATCGAATTTATTATTGTGTTTTTCTGAAAAAAATAAATAATTTTAATTTTAATGATACTATGGAATGGTGATTATTTTGAAATGGTTCTGGTAATGAAATGCCAACCAAGCATTAACTCTAATCATTGATGGACATCGGGATTATATCCAGTCAGGATTATACGCGATAGCGAGGAATACTAAAGGTTAACACGAACAATTATTGAGTAACACTAAGAAATTGAGACTGGAAGTAAAATATCAATAAAACTAAATATATGGTCACACATAGAAGTACATTATATAATAGAAATGGACAGCTAATGACAAATGAGGGAAATTTTGAGGAAGTGGTTGAATTCAAATAGGCCTACCTAGGAACAATAATCACAAACAGAAATGAAATCCACAAGGAAATTAAACATAGGCTCAATTCTGTAAATGCGTGCTATTATGCATTACAACTCCTTTAAAAAAAAACGTTAAACTGAAAATATATAAAACTATTATTCTACCAGTTATATTATATGGATGCGAAACATGGATTCTTACTTTAAGGGAGGAAAGGAGATTACAAGTATTTAAGAATAAAGTACTTAGGAAAATTTTTGGACCAAAGGGAGATGAACAGACAGGTGATTGGAGAAGACTGCATAACAATGAATTACAGGGTATTTATAGGAAGCCAGATATAATGAGAACAGTTAAGTCTCGTAGACTGCGATGGCAGGACATGTGGCACAAATGAGGAATGAAAGGCGTGCATGGAAGCTTCTTGTAGGAAAACCAGAGGGAAAACGCCCAGTTGGTAGACCAAGAATGAGGTGGGAGAATAACATTAACTATGATTTAAGGGAAGTAGATTATTCAGGGAGTGATTGGAAAACATTAGCTCAGAATAGGAATCTATGGAGAGCTTATGTCTGCGCGCCCATGAACATAAGGGTTCATTAGTGCCAGTGAGTTAGGTAGTTAGTTAGTTAGTTAGGATTATCGTATTTGTAGTTTGAGACTAGAATTCTGTAATTCTGAAATATTTTTCATTGCCTCATACCACCCGGATCTTTACAAAGACATGACCTGTCTGGGGAGATTTTTAACTTTTCTTCACATATGTGATTTTTTTGATGATGCAAGAAAATGAAGAGCATACCGGGATGAGTAATTTCAGCTCAGTATCAGGGCCACGTCCGAGACAACACGAACATTTAAGACAAGACGCACATTCACTCACACATTAATACTCATCATCATCATCATCCATGCAAGTATTAGGCCGTGTGGCCTGTTACGGTCTCAAAGAGGAATTTTCCATCTAACGCTTATTTGGACGTCACAGCGATGTTTTGCCTTGGGGGCAGTAACGAAACATGGTCTTTGGAATTCTATGAGATGGCATTAGTTGAAGATGGACTTTCCAGTTGTTCTGGTAGTTTTGTATATGATGGAGAATGGGTTCTATATCCAACTCCTCCATAATTTTCTCATTTCTTTTATGGTCCCACTTTGTATAGCCTGCTTTACGGTGCATAAATCGCATCTCTTTTGCTGTTATTCGGCTTTCATCTCTTCTTCGTATTGTCCATACTTCACTACTATATCTTAATACTGGTCTTGCGAGAACCTTATAAAGTCGTAATCTTGTGTTCTTCTGCACTAAAAATGGTTTCATTATACTGTTAATTATCCCTGTTGTTTTTGTGAAATTTGTGATTTTCTTTGATTTGGACAGCTTCATCGTGAAATGTTAAATTATAACCCAAATAAATAAATAAATTTACTCGTTCTAAAATGTCTTCGTCCAAATACTAAATAATGCATTAATCCATTCGCTTCAGGTTAAAATGTTCAATTAATTTCCCTGTTCTCCGCATTTAAGTTACCGTAAATTATATTGACTATTTTCAGATATTCAAAACAAGCAAAAGATAATGGTATATGAGAACACAATAACAATGAAGGCCAAAACACATTCCTCTACTATTCATAAATGTTAACAAAAGATTACCTTGCCAAGGGATGTACAAAAATTGCAAAATATATAACAGCAGAGTTAAGCGAGGTACCTCGTCTTCTGAGTTGAAGCTCATTTAACTGCCGGCGAATCTACCTCGTCTTCTGAAGAAAATGGGTTAATACTAAACAAATAATAAGCATGATGTTGATGGCCAGATGGTATTCTTGGACTTATTTGGACCTTATAGTTTCCTGACATTTGTCTTTACAGGTGAGGAAAGACCTCATAAAAACCTCACCCAGAAAACTTTTCCCAGCCAGGTATCGAATCCTGGCTCAAATAAAAAATAAACGCTTAGAATAGATTATACAGCTTTAAATCACTTTCCATCCTAATGAACAAAGATGTTGGTAAACAAAAGTGGTGGGGAATAATATATGTTTCCAATACTTTTGGAAATTGCCTCATAATCACATAATATAGAAGGCATCATTAGTAATGAAATATGTTTTTGTTTTACCTTGTTAAACAGTTCTCAAAACAAAACCCATGCAGTTGGAAGAGATTTACCATGTACTGTAGTTTATATATTCCGTGCTGGTCGTTAGCTGAGTTTCCATCTTACTTTTAAGTGTCCCATCATTTAGATTAAGACCTGCAGATGCTTTTTTTACAACATTAAGTTTGTCAATCCATTCCTCTACATTCCATCAACGTGTGCTCTTTTATAATGTACATTCCTAAAAATCATTTCTTAAAACACAATGCTAGCTTAGGTCTGTTACATTTAAATCCGTCCGGCTGACATATTTTACTGAATCACGTAGCGGTATAGTTTTTTTTTTTTTTTTTTTTTTTCCAGGGCCTGGTTGCCAGCCTGACGCCTAACCCCCAGACATGGATGACCTGGGTTTTTTTTTTTATAGGGCTCGCTCCCTTAGCCGTCAGGTCTCAGTTTTAAGATGCTTAGAACTCACCTTTCGTCCCATCCTGTTAGTTACAGTCTGTTACGACTGCAGTCAGGGAGCACGACGAGAACGTAGGATTAGGAATTGCTGGCAGAGCTGCTAAAAGAGTCGCAGTGGCATTACTTGAGATGTATTAAGATATACATAGTCGGAATCTGTATTCTTCTCGAGGCTGTACCAAACATTTGCTTCCAAGAAATGAATTCCTTTGGAGAGAAATGAATGTCACCACATCTGTTGTTAAGAGGATGAAAATCAAACGCTTAAATGGGATGGCCATGTACACTCTAAGTGGGTGTCGTGGTGGACGAAACGGAGCTTGGAGTTTCTACCGTTTTCCCTACCACAAATTTCATTCCACCATTTCTCCATACTTATCTCATCAATTTCATTTCATTTCATTCATCCGCCCCTGTGACGGTGCGTCAGCAGTCTTGTCGTACACAGACCTCTATAAATATAGGGGATTCATCTCATCTCATTCCTCGATCCGACTCTGAGTTCGACACGAGTTGAGGATATTTATTTATTTCACTAAATGGGATTCGAACAAGAGACCAATGTAGTTCAATCCTTACTATGGTTATCGCTGGAGACAGGATGTTAAGGAAAATGTCTATCGTATTTATTATAGATACTGTAAAATTACTTCATATAAGTTCATACCAACGACTCTAGAGTTGTTATCCATGAAGTTCATTTTGCCTATAAATGTCTATTTCAGCTTATGATGCCTATAAATGCCATTTTTGCATTTTTTCTCGAAATTGACTCAGTATTTCAAAGAAATCAATTGAAATGGGCAAACGTCATGGCACAAATCATTTCATAGAAGTTTTAAAGTGTTATTTTTATAAATTCCCTTAGAATATTTTAGGATAAGGGTGACAATAACCCAATAACCTAGCAGGTAGATGGTTTCTCCCTCAATACACTCCCGTTAAGTAAATATTGTATTTTTCAACCTCATGCATTCCCTTTAAGCGAAAAAGCCCTATGCTATGTCCCAGCTCTAAGGCTTGGATAAGTTCTTTGCTTCTTTTCAATACAAACATTGCTGAGTGACAAAGAGGGTAGGTGGCTCAAGCTTTCTTTCTCTGTCTCACGCCTGGTGCTGAAACCTTTTGGTGACTGGCAATATTTTTTTATGTTGGTAACACTGCATTCACAGACAGGTGCTTCAAAGACAAAGTGGTGCAAGTGTATGTGGCTTTTTTTTTTTTACCTTTAGAATATTTTTTTTAAGATACCTAAAGAGCGGACAACAGTAAAAGACAAACTGACCAATTTCGTGAAAGAATTTCGTGCAGAAATATTCTCAAGTGACGAATCTGCTCTTTGCAAAAAGGCAAAACAAATTTCAAAAACAGCTCTGATATCTTGGCATGCTATTGATAGCATATGTTTATATTCTTAACGTAAGACTGTAAAAAGTTATGTTGTAGTCCATCTTTGTAAGAGCCTATTTTGAATTTTTAGTGCATTTATTAATGATTTTAGTGTATTTTTGCCTGTCTATTTTGAATTTTTTATTTGCCTAACATCGGGACTCTAGTTACCGCTATCAAAACGTTCATAATTCGTTGTCTATTACTTAATCATGTATAAATTACGCGCAAGTTTTCAAACTGACTTGAGATATCTCTGTTCATATTACATTCTGCATAGACTCAGCACACTGCCTCTCCGGTATTGCAGGAATGAAAGAACAAATCCCCAGCTATGCGTACAACACAATCTCAATGAATTGAGGAGATTAATATTTCCTGATGGAAGTAAGTTAAATATAGGCCTATTTCAAAATGATAGGCGTATTTTGATCTGGAGGGAAACGTATGGAATAAGATTTTTTTGGGAAATATCCCATTTTCAGAACATAGAGGAACTTCGGGTAATTTGGATCCCTATTTTGAATTTATTTTCTTTGTTTTAATTGAGGGATTTTAATTTTGTTTAATTACAGTGATTATCATTAGTGTTGTAACTATGAAATAGAATTGTTATTTTATTCAAATATGGAAACATCTTCATAATTTATAAGCTATTTTACATTAGAAGAAAGGTCCAATTTAACCTCCATATTCGGGTTAATTGGACCCCAGATACATCCTAGCTTTTAAACTGTTTTTAAATTTATCTACTATATTAATTTATACAGACAAGCACAGAGTAATCTGAAAGTATTTATGGCTGATCGTAATTAAAAAGCGTTCATATTTATTTAATGTTTTGAAAAAAGTGCAGTTGATTATAGCATTCACACGTCATTCATCTGCAGACAGCGACGGACTTGGTCGTTAGTAAAATTACAAGGATTTTAAATAAAATGAATAGTTTTTACATATAGCTTTCTGATTGATAAAATAAACGTATTCGTGTAAAGTGGACCCAGGTCCACATTAACCGAATTCCTTTGTTATGTTTACCATGTTCCATAATATCAAACCAAACCCGTCAGTATATTAAAACAGGATCTACATAATATAATATAGGAGATTTTTCAACATTTGTAATATTCAATAGCAGAAATTAAGAATTAAATATTAACTTGAAAAACTTTTAAAATGGTCGTTTTCATAAATATCACAAATAAACCCGTCTTCGCACAAATAATGAAAGAAACTGGCCTTTAACACGTCAAAATTGATGAGGAGAAGAAGTTAAAATAAAATATGTTCGCGGTCAGCACCAATTAAAGAAGATATTAATTGGATCCACTCAAACCGAAGGGTCCATATTACCCGAAAATCCTCTATTATGTGGATGAATCATGATATGGGATTTATAGTAACGACTGGATTAGACGAACTTATGTTTATTTTGGGAAAATTGATAAGTTTGGAATAAAGGTATTATGTCATAAAATTTCAAATCAAATAGAGAAACGCTATGCCAAGTACAATATTTCTACAGAATCTGAATCCGTCTATAGATGATGTGAAATATATTTATCGCCTAAATGCTGTATCCCAACACAAACATAAGATAACAACCTTTTCGAATATTCATGGAGTGAAACGGTTGCACAACACATAAACAACGGATAAGATTCGAAAAATAAATTCTTCTCAAGAGTGGCGTGAAATAAAGTAGCTAAGTATCTACTTGGTCGCTACAATAAGAGAGGCAACAAAATACTAAAATTATATATTGCCTGTGTGTGAGAGAGATAGATAGAGAGAGAGAGAGAGAGAGAGAGAGAGAGAGAGAGAGGAGAGAGAGAGAGAGAGAGAGAGAAAGGAGAGAGATGGAGAGAAAGGAATACTTTACAGTGCCTATATAAATAAGAATAGTTAATCTGATTAGTTAAAAAATGGAAACGCTTAAAGTTATATCGACACTTTAATTCGATCTTTAGGCCTATATAATTTTTCTGCGCGATAGTGCGTTTTGTCGTACTTACAGCAATGGCGACCATGATTGAAAGTTCAACTTCCTACATTTCGGGGTTGCCAACCTAAATAACTACACTGTAATAAAATAACTATACTGTAATATTACATATTACAAACCGCGTGTGGGAAACAAAACCACTGCCCTCTATGTGTACTACGTACAATGTATAAACAAAAATACGTGTATATCCAAATGGTAGTGTTAATATACATTATACGAAACAAATCACTGCATTTTAAATGAACTGAACTTTTTTTGAAACAATGTAAAACAATAAATACGTACTTGACGCCATTTCACCACCAATTGGTCTCACGGCCTCCTGTAATTTGAACTAATAAACATTGCCCCACACTGTTAACATTAGTCAATTGTTTATAATGAATGCAAATATTTCCAACAAAGATGTTATTATTTTACTATTATTTATTATTTTGAAAACACCATCGCGCAAAAAATAATGTACAACGCACGTTTGTGAAGCGTTTTACAGAATCTCGTAAATTAAAAACCTAGTGCTGATTCTGTAAAAACCACTTCCCAACCTCGTATCGTAATATACAGGGTGTCTCATTCAAACTTCCCACATTTTAATTAATCATAATTAACAAAGTATGCGGAATTATGAAAGGGGGCCGATTTTTAACGAAACAGAAACTCAAAAAAAATCATTTTCACACATTGCCACACACTAAAACACCTCTATATGTGCACCATTAGTAGCTCGAACAATATCAAGTCTGTATTCGATTTCGTGCCACGTTCTGTCCAACATGTCCATTGAACTGCCGGGAACCTTGGCGAATTGAGTTTTGCGGACTTCTCTGAAATCCTGCTCTAATTTCTTCAATATTTTTTTCTGAAACAAGTGTACAAGCACCTCCGTATTCTTTTTTAACGCTTTCAGTCGCCAGAAACTTATCAAGCCATTCCTTAATGGTCTTCCCATCAGGCGCATTTCCTCCATATTCTCTCCGGTAATTTCTTTACACTGTAATTATTGACTTCGTCTCAGCATAACAGAAGACAGTTTGTGCTCGTTGCTGAGGAGTCGCCATTTGTTTATGTCATTATTGTCCAACATACGACAGATTAATTAACTGCAACAATAGATAGATAGATCATCGGGTGATTAATGTCTTTGACATCGTCCGATTCCTAATGGCCAATTTTGTCGGTCCATCCAATGTAGATGTTTCTCCTTCATGTATAAACATATTCCCTGACTCCAGGAGGTTTTAGGTCTTCCTCTGCCTCGTCTTCCCTCAGGTTTCCATTCCAAAACAGATTTTAGTAGTCGATCCTCTTCCATTCACTGGACATATCCGTACCATCTTAATTGCTGAATTTTAATATAATCTAAAAATAGTGTTTCCAATCTTCATTTTCTTCTGTAACTGCAACAATGAAAACAAAAATTATTTGAGTTTATCTTTCTTTTAATACCAACCTCATTTCATAATTCCGCATACTTTGAGAGTTATGATTAATTAAAATGTGGGAGATTTGAATGGTACACTCTGTATTATTACACATAAACATGTCAATACTAAGTTATATTGCTTTATTCTTTTATGTATGTAAGAGTTCTTTAAATGGTAGAGTACTTCAAAAACTGAAATATGATATTCTTACACTTATTTCCACGACTTGTATGAACAAGAAACAGAAGATATAGTTTTTAATGTACCGGTGCATTTCTCGTTTCTTTTTATGTGTAATAGCCATTAGTAATTTGATGCATTTTTTTTAATTCATAAAAAACAAACACTTGAGGTTTTTTTCAACAATATCGTTTTATTTTACATAGAGTGCGTGTGTTATAGAAGCATTGTAATGTTTCTACAGTTCATTTAATCCTTTATGAAGGTAATTATTCTGTGCAAGAATTTCTTGGAAATTGTTTACTGTAATTACATACTGTAACTACAGCGATTCAGAAACTCATTAAAACCCCCCTAATTGTTGCGCGTAAACTGAATACAAGAGTGTTTTCTTTTATGGTAGGTAGTAATAATAATATCACATGATTTTCATATCCCTGATAAAACAATCTCTGAACTTCTACGAACATCGCTATAAGCGACATTCATAAAAATTAGCATATATATATATATAAAGTTATTTACGCATTACAATGCTACATTTAATAAACATATAATTAAAATTGAATGGATTCAACCTGGGAAAGGAAAGAGAGGTCGCCCTAGATTTAAATGGATGGATGATATAAGAGGTATGAGGGAGGTAGGCCTGGAAGAATTTGGAATGGGAAGATACAGAAGAATGGAAAAAGAAGATACAAAATTTAAAATCTTTGGGTACAGGAAGATGTTTTATTACATTGTAAACCTATTTATAAATAACTTTTAAATTGATATAACTCAATTTTTGTTCTTAAAATTTTAATATAAATTAATCTGCTTATTATTAATATTATTATTTATGTATTATTACTACTACTACTACTACTACTACTACTACTACTACTACTACTACTACTACTACTACTACTACGTATTTGTTCTGAGAACACCATATGATAATATGAAAAAACAAGAGCAGTAAAATATTTTCATTTTCATTGGTTTTAAAATGAAATTCAACACCATGGACCGTAGTGTACTGTGGGAAAAGTTTGAATGACTATTTAACTCATAGACCGATAATTGTGCTTCTTCCTGTTGATAAAATTGCATATTCTCGTTCTTAATGAGAGATATATCCGCAGATTAACTTCTTTGACAAGGAGATCGATTCAACAATATACGATCGATATGGTGTAGCAAGAAATGACAAAAGAAAAATTAAAAAATTACCACACAAAAGGATAGTTCTATTGCTCTATTTTTTTTTCAAATGACCCAGGTTGTCTTTCGACATTCCTGGTGTTCTCTCCTGGCATAGCGTACTTGTAACCCATTTCTGAGGTTGGGGCGCCTGGAAGGCGGGGTTATGTTGCCCCGATGATGTGATGGGTGATGATGGTGATAGTGGTGCGCCAGGAAAGTCCTCAATCCTAAACTTAATCAAAGATGAATGCGAATGATGATTATTGCGATGGCCATATGATTTCGGGGGCCGTTTGGGTCTTAATGTTTTCCTACATTTGTCTTACAGATGAGAAAAACCCCGATAAAGAACCTCGCCCAGAAAAACTGTCCCGACCGGGGATCGAACCCGGGCCCGCTACGTGACAAGACAGCACGCTACCACGAAACCACAGTGGTGGGCCTAACAAATTTATTAAATGTTGTCAACCTGGGTACTAAAAGAAGCAGATAAATTAAGACTATTAACGTTTGAGAGGAAAATATTTAGAAGAGTGCTCGGTCCAGTAAAGGAAAATGGAAATTGGAGGTTGAGAAGGAATGACGAATTATACCTCAAGAATAATAAAGAAAATATAGTTAGTTTCATCAAATCCAAAAGATTACAATGGTTTGGACATACACTAAGAATGCCAAAGGGAAGATTGCCGAATGATATTTTGAATTGGAAGCCACAGGGAACAAGACCAAGGGGAAGACCCAAGGATCGATGGGAAGATACGTATTTGAAGATTTGAGAGAGATGGGGATTTTTGATTTGAAATCTACTGCACAAGATAGGAAGAAGTGGCGTAAACTGTTGAGAAGGCTGAGACATTCCACTGGAAGTCGTAGAGCCTGACGAAGAAGAAGAAGAAGAAGTAATGAAACTGCATTATTGTTAATTGTAATTTCTCATACAATCATTTGTTACTGATTTTTCCCAAGCCCAAAGAGATTTAATAGTAATGATATGCTATTTATAACTACACAGACGGCTTAGAAATAAGATCAGAATACATAACCTCACATTTGGTAAATATTAAACATAATTATTTTTTGCTTCTGATGTTGTATTATTCGCTAAATAGTCTCTTCAAATCCAACGCGAGGTTGAGTTTTTCATTAGACAAAATCACTCACGACTTTGTCGCTGGTGATTTTTTGAGAAAAACACAGCCTCTTGTTAGATTACTGTTGATGAACGCTTACTTTCCTATAATTGATACCATAATTAAAGTCACTCGTTCATATCTGGTCAATATTACTGGTGCTCAAATTAATTTCGCAATTCCTCAATATGTTAACAAAGTTTTACGTGTGGTACTTTTTATTTTATTTTTACATTGTAGAGAAATATCGACGTCAGTGGAATATTAATTTTAATGCCCGCCCCTGGTTCCATTCTTCACTAGTTCAAACTAGCCGAGATCCATGGATTTTTGAGTGTGAAATACTCAATGTAAATAGCTTTGGAAGGAACGAAAACTCAAGGCTACCATGTCATATATTTACAAAAAGAAAAAGAACCAGAAGCCTCATAAAAAAAGTTATGAATGAGTTGGAGAAAATGTTTGAATAGCTCACCTCATAAAGTTGTCTGTTTTCACGATACCGGTTGCAAAAGTAAATTTTACTTCCATCTTCAGCCAAACTCCAACTGTCGAAATTGCTTCCTTTAACAAAGAGAAACAAAACTTTTAAAACATTTAGAGAAGCCTTTGGATATACATTCAGAAGAAAAAAGAACTTTGAAATTCCCGACGAGAATAATTTGATCTGCAACTTCATAAAATCGACACCCGATGGCAGTTCAGAAGAAATTTCGGCAGTATCGTGAAAACACCCAACTTTATGAGGTGTGATATTAAAAACATGTTCACCAACTAACTAACTAACTAACTCACTGGCACTATCTAAACCGTAGGTCCATGGCCGCGCAAACAGAAGCTCTCCATAAAGCCCTATCCTCAGCTAATATTTTCCATTCATCCCCTGAATAATCTACTTCCCTCAAACCATAGTTAATCTTATTCCCTCACCTCATTCTTGGTCTACCGTCTGGGCGATTTCCCACCTGTTTTCCAACAAGAAACTTCCATGCACGTGTTTCAATTCCCATTCATGCCACATGTCCTGTCCATCGCAGTCTACGAGACTTAACTGTTCTTATTATATCTGGCTTCCTATAAATACCATGTCTTTCATTGTTATGTAGTCTTCTCCATTCACCTGTCTGTTCATCTATCTGTGGTCAAAATTTTTTCCTAAGAACTTTATTCTCAAATACTCGTAATCTCCTTTCCTCTCTTAAGGAGAGAGGATGGTATTTTTTAAAACTTTTTTCTTATTTCGTGTAAATTATTTATTTTTTGTATGTTAAGAGCTCATGACTATAGCAACTTAACCAAAATTTAAAATTTTGAAAAAAAAAATTGGGCAGCCCAAATTTTAAAAAAATGTACCCAGTGCAGGGGTTTACTAAAACCGATATATCTAAGCCAATTTTGAAGATAACTTCACAGAATGTGTTACATTTAATTAGCAAACGCATGCTCTACAAATTCTCTGCAACGTAATTTTGATATTTGTCCCTAAAGTTGTAAAATTAACAATTAAAATTTAACAACACTTTTTATTTCCTTTTTTGAAAACAATCGGACATATTTTTTTAAATAAAATCAAATACCTAATTCATATTACAGAGACACGTTTTCTCATTTTCTCAAGATTGTGTGTTCAAAATTTCACGCATGTATCTATAATATTTCAGAAGATATATCAATTTGTGTCTAGCAATGTAGCAAAAAAATGAAGTTACAGGAAACAACAATCAAAAGGGGGCGTGTGATTTAAAATCCAGAGTGGATACACTTTATAAATGGCTTCTCAATGTCTGATAAGGGTACAAATATACATAAAATATTATGCAATGTATTCCACACATAACACAGAATATTTAAGAGCAATTTGTTAAAAAATGTATCATTTTTTACCACAAATATCATCCTCTTCCCTTAAAGTAAGGGTCCATGTTTCGCATCCATATAATATAACTGGTAGAATAATAGTTTTATATATTTTCAGTTTAACGTTTTTTGAAAGGAGTTGGGACGATAAGAGTCTCTGTAATGCAAAATAGCACGCATTTCCAGAATTGAGCCTATGTTTGATTTCTTTATGCGTCTCATTTTCACCAACTCATTCCTGAATTGTAAAATCTCATAGTGTTACCTCCCAGTACGATTCTGATTAAAGAAAAGGTATTTGAGCAAAATTAGTCTGTTCTTTTACGGCCAGATTTGAATTGCAACGCTATTAACCTGGGTAAAGAACCTTGTTAAATGAAATACTACTACTATTTGAAAGGAAACTTAAATAGCAAGGTATATTTTTAGATGAAGGAAATAAACAACACAAAGTAAACCAGAAACAAAAATTACCGTAGCGTAAACGGGATGAGGTGATTTATTAAACGCAACAACCTTTTAAGTCTAGGGTTTAATTATAAGTAATAAATTGAGAGGCGATTTTTACGTGGATGTTCACGTAGCGTAGGGTTCCTACAAGTAACGGATACAAGTAATTAGTATGCAAACACTTGTTACTGTTGTGAGCAGGCATTTTTCCCGCCTTAACAGAATTTAACTAAGGTTATTCAATTTTTATTTCTCTACATAACATCAGCACTTTCTAACCTTGGATTCTAATGAACATTCGCCACATATTTTGTTAGTAAAAAGTAAAGTGATCCCACAACAGGCCCGGAGGCCCTTGGGGTAGTAGGAGGTTAAGGATCCCACTTTTTATAGACAATCGGCACTTGATGTCAGCCAGGTTGTCAGCCCTGCGTGACGGCAGCCTTTACCCACAGAACAAGCGTCTGGTACTCATTTCCGTTAGAGGCTGAGTCGACCCCAGGGCCATAGTGCCGCCAGATGATTTGTGTCGTTTTAAAAGTCCTGACCCCAACGGGACTTGAACCCTCGACCCTCCGGCTTGTAGCTCAGTGCCTTAACCACGCTACCATGTAGAAAAAAAAAACATTGCGATTGAAAATTTAATAATAGTATATTACGATGCGAGGTTGGGAAGTGGTTTTTACAGAATCGAGGAAAAATGTTTAAAACCGAGCGATACCGAGGTTTTTAATTTCCGAGATTCTGTAAAACACTGCGTTGTACATTATTTTTTGCACGATGGTGTTTTCAAAACAATAAATAATAGTAAAATAATAACATCTTTGTTGGAAATATTTGCGTTCATTATAAACAATTGACTAACGTTAGCAGTGTGGGCAATGTTTATTAGTTGAAACAACAGAAGGCCTTGAGAACAATTATTGATAACATGGCTGCAAGTACGTATTTTGTTTTATATTGATTCAAATAAAGTTCAGTTCATTTAAAATGCAGTTATTTGTTTCGTATAATGCATATTAACACTAGCTTTTGGATATTTTCTGTATATGCATTGTACGTAGTATACATAGAGGGCAGTGGTTTTACTTCCCGCACGTGGGTGTAAGTGTAATATTACAATATAGTTATTTAGGTTGGCATCGCCGAAATGTAGGAAGTTCAACTTTCAAAAATGGTCGCCATTGCTGGTAAGTACGACAAAACTCATTATCGCGAAAAAATACATTTTAACTAGCGGACCCGGCAGACGTTGTCCTGCCCGAACGTCCTTTTCTCGTCTCATGGCAGCACGATAAAAATACTAATTAATCAGTTCGCAAGAAAGCTCTTCACTGCCTTATATTGTGGTTCAAGAAGCGTGCATTATGACATCACTTTATTGTCGCGCGGAATGTGTCGGGATTTTAGATCAGTATAAAAAATTCATATAACCCGATCACAGCGCCACCTGCCGGCTCCAATTGTGAATCTAAACTGTCCAGGGACGCACTCAAACACACAACAATTTCATCAAAATCGGTGAAATCGTCGATGGAGTTTATAATTTCGGATTCCATGTAAACCTCCACTTCGAATTATCATATTTCGCTCATTTTTACACGCTTTATATTAGGTTGACGTGTATCTATGTAACTGAATCATTTAAGACGATTTTTACCCACTTAAAATCATTGGATCGACTTGAACTTTGCATACTTGTAAAAGACCCGTGACAATATAATAATTTCATATTTTGTTTCCAAAAGCATGGACAGAATCATCAGAAAATCAAAAAGAAAGTGTCTTTGTATCTATGTAACGGAATTTTTGAACACGATTTTCACCCACTTGGAAACATTGGATCGACTTGAAACTTTGTATACTTGTAAAGGACCCGTGAAAATACACAAATTTCATATTTCTTTCTAAACGCCTGGCCGAAATCGTCACAAAATAAAAAAGTGTCTTTGTACCTGTGTAACGGAATCTTTGAACACGATTTTCACTCACTTAGGAACATTGGATCGACTTGAAACATTGTGTACTTGTAAAGGACCCGTGACAATACAATAATTCCATATTTTGTTTCAAGAATCCT
This sequence comes from Diploptera punctata, assembly GCA_030220185.1. NCBI lineage: Eukaryota > Metazoa > Arthropoda > Insecta > Blattodea > Blaberidae > Diploptera > Diploptera punctata. The sequence goes on from JASPKZ010003857.1 coordinate 2,440,807, forward strand.
GGCCAGAATCATCAGAAGATCAAAAAAATGAAAACTGGTATAATAGGTTGCGGACTTGTCGACTTTTTAGTCAATTGTTGTAAGAGCTCAGTTGGTAGAGTGGTACACTCTAGTGGTATATCATTTCTGTAATCCATAGGTCGCTGGTTCAAATCCGGCTGGGAGGTTTTTTAGAAGAGTATTACTTTCAGCTCATACTACAATAGAATAGAATTTAAAGATATTTGCATTTTTATCTTATTCTGTAAAATATTAAAACTAAAAAATAAAAAATAAATAATAGTTTTAAAAAACTAAAACAACACGCTTTATTAGAAAACCGAACTAAAAAAATGAAAAATAATTTTAATTTCCAACATGCTTGGGATAAATAATTTTACCATCAAAAGCGTGGGGTGCTTTTTATGATTTTTACATTTTCTTCTTAGAGACTTTACTTTTACCAATATCTGTTTATTATCAAATATATTAATTGATAAATAGCATCCCACGCTTTTGATGGTAAAATGATTTATCCCAAGCATGCTGGAAATTAAAATTATTTTTCATTTTTTTAGTTCGGTTTTCTAATAAAGCGTGTTGTTTTAGTTTTTTTAAACTATTATTTATTTGATAATACCTACCTCGATTGATTTTAATAGGATATACCAAGTTTCGTTTTGAAACATTGAAAAATGTGACCGGTAGAGCGATTTTTAAATTTTAACTTGAGGTGAACTCCAGCACCTAATGGTTTTAGAGAGTCCAATTGTGAATCTAAACCATCGAGGGACCCAATAGACACACACCAAACATTTTATCAAAATCGGTCCAGTCGTTTAGCAGGAGTAGAGTGACAAATATACGTACAGAAGAATTATATATAGGATAAAGATTAAAGAAGCTTGTTGAGTTTAAAATGAAGGCACGAATAAAATTAATTATATGTTACGAAGTCAGAAAAAAGGAGATAGGCTATTATTTGTTAGCGAGAAACTAAGAAATTCTTATAGGATACGATCCTGAGTGTCAGGACTATTATGCCTAGCAGATTGGCATACTGTAATTAAATCATATAACTTAGAAAGGTGACAGCAGAAATGCTTTCAAACATTTAATTGGGAAACCATTACACATACTGACCACATGTCACACCTACACTGGCTGGATGATCGTCTACCTTTGTAATTAACACATGTGGATGTGAGGCCGGCAGCCGGCTGGTAGGCCAAGGCACTTCTAGGCCTGTCACGCCATGGACTTAATTAGTTAGCGTCGAAAGGTTAGTGGAAAATTGGAAACAAAATAGTAAATTTCAATCGAATTCTAATTAATCGGAATTTACTGATTTATTTGATTGATTTAATGAATAGTGAGATGCCAACCCTTTAATTAGCAGAACACTAATTTCTCGTGCCAGTTATTTAAATGTTGCGGACCGCACTGAAAACAAAATCACGCTTGACTGTTGTTATTATTAGGTTTGTTGTGTAATTCTACACACGTTTATTTATTACTACTAGTTCGTTTTCTTCTTCTTCTTCTATTTCTACTTCAAGGTTAGGTTGTAAGCCTATGCCAACTCGAAACATATCCCTCCATCTGGTCATGGGGCGTACAGCGGAACGTTTACCTTTTGGAATGTATTGTAAAGCCTGTTTTGATAGACGAGATGTCTCCATTCTGTTTATATGTTAAAACCATTTTAATTTGTTGTCTGTCAGTTTATTTGTTAATCCATACATTTGTACTTGTTCTAATGTTGGTATTGCGGATATGATCTCTTAAAGTGTGTCCTACTATCCTTCTTAGGAAACGCATTTCTGCCGTTTCTATCTTCCTTTTTCCAAATGTATTTATTGTCCAGTTTTCACTTCCCTATGTTAGGAGCGGGGCTGCCGAGACCTTATAAAATCGCATCATTGCCTCTTTCCTGGTCCTGTTAAGCAAGGTTCTTCTGTTTTCTTGTGTTTCATTAATCCATAATAAGGCAGGTCTTTCACTGCAATCATAGCATTTTCATTCTATGCTTTGCAGCTTTACTAGAGAATTATAGGCGCGGTAGCTTTCCTGTTACTTTCCACACCGGTCAAGAATGATGACGATGACCGGATGATTTTCGGGAACCATTCTGCCATACGCTTCCTTCTTGCAGGTGAGGAAAAACCACAACATAAACTTCATCCAGGAGCCTGTCCCGACTGGGAATCGAACCCGGACCCGCTGCGTGACACAGTAGAACGCTACCTCGAGGTCTCAGCGGTGGACTGTTTGATTAATAATACTAAATAAATCGAACAAAATAAATTTTAAATTTTATCCTCTTTTAAAAAAGATATGTATCCTATAGGAAACATTGCCAATTAAAGAGTTAATTTGAAGAACCTGCTCTATTTATAAAGCATATTTTTACATTTATTATTATGTTTTACGTTAATTCTGTATTTATTTTATGACAGGGTGTTGTAGAGATTCTAGGAACTTGAAGAGAGAGTTGATAGTTTTACGTTATTATTATACAAATAAGGTAACGAGAAGCTGCAAGCTTAGCGTCTTGTGATACTGGAATTAGTTATTTACGGTGTTTTGTTTGTGCTCAAGTGTCAAGGGCTGAGTCTGCATCGCTTCCTCTCTTGTAGAGCGTAACACAAAATTTACTACAAAAAAGGAGATGGCAAAGTAAATGAGGATTGAGCTCACTTGTTCCAGTGAGTGCATATGTTAGCAACTTCTTAATGTTCTCACTTATACGACCTTCAAACTTGTACAATCATTATGTTAAGTTCTGTTTGAAATAACTTACATGTCTGTTTATTTTTATTTTATTTGTATTTCCATTTAATGCCATATTTTTTTTATTTTTCAAATATGTACCATCCATAACATCATCAGCAGCAGCAGCATCAAGGATTAGACCTTAGGGTCTGTTCCGATCTCATGTCCATCTTTTACTGGGCCTTCCAATATTTCTCCGTCCTAGTGGTTTGTAATGAAGAATCAGTTTCGGAATTATGTCTTCTTCTTCTTCTTCCTCACGGTTTAGGCTTATTTACTAGCCTGTTCCGGCTCCAAATTGCTGTTCTTTCCATCTTTTCCTTGGTCTTCCCAGCTGCTTCTCCCTCGTGGTGAATAGTTGTATGCCGCTTTTGGTATTCTATTCTCAGTCATCCTTGCCAAGTGTTCTTTCCAGTTTGTTCTGTATTTCTTTATTGTTTAGTTTAATTCTTCTATTTTTAGTTGTCTTATTTCTGTGTTATGTTTTTTGTCTGTTCTTTGATATCCTGCTATTGGTCTATTGGTCATTTGAGCAGCTTGTATCCTGGCAGATTGTTGTGTTGTCACTGTCCATGTTTCGGATCCATAAGTAATAATAGGCACTGCCATTGTCTTGTATAATTTCATTATAGAGTCTTTCCTGGCTTTATTTTTCAAGTTTTTTTAGTGTACCTGTTGTATAATTAAACTTATTTATTTTATTATTTATATCTGTTTCTGCTGTGTATGATATTTCGCAACCTAGGAAGTTATATCTTACTACTTGTTGTATCGGTTTATTTTCGAAAATTATCTTTGTCCGAACTGGATGAGCACCCTTGAAGGCCATTGTTCTTTATTTTTGTGAGGATATTTCCATGTTGTATTTTTTTGATATTTCATTTAGTTTATGTAGCATTCTTTGTAGTTCGGAATTATGTATGTATGCATTCTATTGATGTGGTCCATCCATTCATCTCTGTATTGTGTAATTCTATCTAATAGTTTGAATATATTCAGTTCTCTTCGTATATCCTCACTTCGCCTTTGATCCATTATTGTGTAGCCAGCCACACTCCTCAGAAACCTCATTGCTGACGTTTATATTCTTCAACGGTTGAATCTGCCGGCATTTGCTACCATGAGACTTGAAAATATAAAGTTTGATGTCCCCTGGGGACGCTATTGGCATCTCGCAGGGTAAGATATCTGATGGAGCTGCCATCTACGACTCCATATCAAGCCGTCCGTGTATTAACCCTAACAGAACAGGTACCTCTTCCGTTCTGATGGCCGTTGAGGATTTTCTCCATGTTTCCTCGGAGATCGGTCTTCATATTTGTCCCTTGAAGAATAGGTACCATCCATATAATGTTCTAATATTCATGAGAAAAAAGTAAGTAATCATTTGAACAAGTAGTGGGCAAGTATTCATCTTCATAATTTATAAATATCTTGGAGACTCTGTAAATGTAACATCCGAAAACAAAAATGAGTGAAAATGCATTATGCATTAGTGTAAACATCAGTATAAAAGAATATATACCGGTATATATGTTTATGTGTGGGAAACACTTATGAACAATTAAAATACAATGAGATGGAAAAATTATAGAACATATTTCTGAATTTAATTACTTCGTGCTTATAATATCTGATATAAGAAATAACACAGAGATAAAGTTACAAAAATACAATGCACTAAATGGAGTCCTAAATGAAGAAACCCCTAATCTACTAATTGTAATACAATGGGAATGCAGTACTAAAAATTATACATATGGGTGCAGATTTTCATTTGTGTTAGACTTATTTTTCTTCTTCTTCCTCTCCGCATGAAAGCTGACAGCTTGTTGCGTGTTCATTCACTACAGGTCCGGGGTATGGTGACATCCTTCCATCGTAGTTGTGGTCTTCCTAATGGTCTTTTCTGCTGAGGTGTCCAGTCACGTACTTTCTTCACTAATCTACTGTTCTCCATTCTATCTATGTGATCGTTCCAATTTAATCTTCTATCATTTATCCAAAGATTTATAGGTTCAATTTCACATTCTTTATCAGTCAGACTTACTTCGTGAATGTTTCTTTCAGTAATTGATAATTTTACATCTTGGAAGTGAGTTACTAACCCTTTTCTTCGATGGGTATCTCTTTTAGTCTGGACCTTCTTCCATGACCTGCCAGGCCTGGGAGGCCCTGTTGGTAGTTAAACTACCGCCTGAGTGGCTCATGGAGTCATTAGGACTCACAAACCCCACCACCACGTCAAGGTAGAGATACCGACGGTGGGGTTGTATTAGACGTTCGGAAGAAAGTTTTGCATAATTTGAATCCCCATAACTCCCATTACGAAGCAGTCCGAAATTCTACATTAAATAGTTATTTGTTCCCACACACAAGTAATGCATTCTAATACTTAAATTGTGATCCCATTTATCCCTTTTAGTATTACCAATTGTTCTTAAAAATGTGTAGGGTGTTTGCATAATATATTATATACTGTATATACATATGCGATATAAACATTCTATCCAATACTGAGAAAATGCAGTATTCCGCCGGTCCTATCGGCAGAGGTGGCTGCCCCACCACTGAACTACCTTGCGTTAAGCTGGTTACCTATACAAGGGAAACTTGTTTTATTCAAATTTATCTCAAAAAAAAAAAGATTATTGAAACACTTTTGTATGCAGACTATTTAATTCTGTACGCAAACTCAGAGGATGAATTATATATAGGAGCACATCAATTGAATAATAGAAAGCGAACCAAACAGTTCCATTTGAAAATTTCGTCAAAAAAAAAAAAAAAGAATATAATTATACCGGTATATATGTTTATGTGTGGGAAACACTTATGAACAGTTAAAATATAATTAGATGGAAAAATTATAGAACATGTTTCTGAATTTAATTACTTCGCTCTTAAAATATCTGATATAAGAAATAACACAGAGATAAAGTTACAAAAATGCAATGCAATAAATGGAGTCATAAAGAGAAATTTTAGTGAACAAAGTCAACATAACCAAATTGATATTACACAATGTAACTGCAAAATAAGGACTGAAACATAGTACGGATAGAGGACTGCAGGATACACACTATTACACTCTAATTCAACCTAGGAAGTTACTACAGACCTCATGGGCTACGCCAGGTCCCCCTACCTACAGAGGGTAAATTTTGCCAAACTAATAATAACGGTATTTATTTGTTTAGGGAGGGTTGGAGGGACATGGTTAGCAGTACTTTTTTCCAAATATATGTACTATACATATAAAAAACATACTTTTTCTTTTGCGGCATGCAAACTAGTTTTATAGTAAATATGAGAGTCGAAACTTTCACACAGGATAGTACAGATCTGCAAGAGCTCAGTGACAAGTGGTAACTTTTTTTTTAAGAGGGAGTGGATTGGACGGCTGCAACTTATAACTATGTACCTGCTGTGTTGAAATCTTCAGTTTTATATAAGGACTTCTCTCAAGAAAATACTGTTAAAATGTCAACGTAGTTCCGTATTCCAAACACACAGTACCTTCCTGGGTTGAATCTGAGTGTAGATCACAAAAAAATGAAGATATCGTAGACGAATTACACATGGAACCTTTAGAACACAACATTTCTAATTATAAGTCAAGATGGACGCAATATGTTCATCGAATGGAATATCACAGGATACCCAAACAAATGTTAAGATATGAATCTACAGGAAGAATACCAGGACGCCCATTCAAAATACTTTTGGATGGTGTTTCTCTTGAGGCCGAAACAGGTCAACAAATTGCCTAAGATCGTGAATCTACTATGGTGGTAAAAATTGAATCCTAAATTCTAAAATCAAATGAAAATTGCATGCGGCACGGATGAGATTGTCACGTCCACTCATAAGTTCGACAAAAAAATGGACAAGTAAAGAAACACAGGTGTACGCGATAAACTAAAAGTTCAGAATATAGTTGAAGAAATTCAGAATTTTCAAAGCAATTGGTTTCAACATGTCCGACGAATGGAGCCATCTCTTAAAATAGCATTAGAGTATCAACCTATGCCGGTCGTGTCAATGGTGTTTGGTTCCGATCTTTTTGGGGTCTTGGCCCTTTCTTTTTTTGCTTGTATGTATGCTTTGTTTGTAGTTCAGTGTTGCTAAAGAAAGTAGTCCTCTCTTAGCTTTTCTTTTTGATTTGTGAACGGGAGTGACGGGGATGAATCTTAAGCTTTTCGGCCTTAAAATCCTTGTGTGTGTGTGTGTGTGTGTGTGTGTAGTATTTAGTGTATGGTGTTCATTGGTGTTCTATATTGTAGTGTAGTATGTACTTGTGTAGTGCCTATGGCTTGTGTAAGTCTATTGTTGTGTAATTCATATGTCTCGTACTGCTTACGTGTTAAATATCTGATGTGGTCTTGTATGTAAGAAATTTCAGTTATGTCATGTAATAGGACTATCATCATCATAATAGTACATTCACGAATTTAGGTCATTTGTTGACCTGTTTCTGCCTCAAGAGAAACACCATCCAAACGTCTTTTGAGTGGACGTCCTGGTCTTCTTCTTCTTCTTCCTGCAGGTTGATATCTTAACATTTGTTTGGGTATTCTGTGATCTTCCATTCGATGAACATGTTGCATCCATCTTGACTTATAATCAGAAATTTTGTTTTCTAAAGTTTCCATGTGTAATTCTTCTAAGATGTCTTCATTTTTTGTGATCTAGTAGTGTGTATCCTGCAATCCTTCGAAGGTATCTCATTTCAGCAGATCTAAGTCTCTGTATATCCTTCTGTTTCAAAGTCCATACTTCGCTACCATACAAAAGAGTTGGAAGAGCTAGTATTTTATACACTTTTAATCTTGAATGCCTTTGGACTATGTAATAGGATTATTTTAACCTAAAGATCTTTGCGATGAAGGAAGACCAAAATTATGATGAACTGACCAATCAGATCTTGAGATTTCATAGGAGCAGATTCAAACTACCTAAAACTAAATAAGTTCATTATGATGATGGTAATGATGATGATGATATAGGCCTGTATATATTCCAAATTTTGAATGAGATGTTCATAGAGACTCCAAAACTGCACTAAATACAAATAATATTTTTTATCCAAAACTATATTTAAATATAAATACTCTGTTCTTATTATTAAAATGAAATATATAATAAAAAAGATGTAGAAGCAAAACAAGTTAAGCATATCTTGATCTAAATAAATGAAAGTGACACTTTAAATGATATACCGCGTGGCTAATGTTGAATGACAGATCTTTATGCACCGAATTCTCAGAATTGTCTTATCACATCACGACTTTTTTCATGAAAATCCTTTTACGTAACAGATTACGAATGAAGATATGACCAGGATCATATTTACAAAATATTATGAGCTTTGGGCAATTTTTCAACCCGGATACTGCGAATATAATAATATTCCCAACTCACTGCCTCTTCTTGAAACAATTTAATATGAGACTTGTGGATTTAATCAAAGAGAGATATAGAAAACTAATTTTACGTTTGTATAATATTTAAAACAAAACAAAAAAAAATTTGTTAATCTTAATATTATGTTCATAAATAATTAAATGTATTAGTTGTTAAAAGAATACTATCAACGAGGTGTACCTCCCGGGAGAGGATAAACTACGAATAAGATAGAAAGGAAAAGTTAATCGTATAAATTTAGGATCTGTATAGAAAATGATACGGATTTAGTAAGACTCAAATATAAATTTCTGATCGAGGTTGATTTAATGTAGGTACCGGAAGGATGATACTGTTATTGGCGACGTGGAGATTCATTTTAGTGTTGTATTAACCCTTCTTTTCGAGTTTCGCTGCTCTCATCATTGGTTTGAACGTGATTGGTTTTTTACACGCTAGATGTGTATACAGGGTGTTTCACAGTAAGTATTACAGACTTCTAGGAGTTTTAGACGGGACTTAGTAGATAAATTTAACATTTTCCAATACTGTTATTTTAACACAGTTCCAATAATGGATCATATTATAATGATATTTTGAAAAGAAAGGCAGCGGACGAAACGAGAGTTATAGATTTGTATTGTTAATGTTTGTGCCAAGTCTAGAATGGTGTAGTGGGCTGCACACTAGTACGGATAACTAGAGGTGCACGGTTGGATTCCTGGTTCAGACAGTAATTTTTCTTTTCACAATATCATTGTAATAGTAGTACATATAGTTTTGATAAGGAACCCATGTTCTGAAACGTACCATTTTGATGTATAATAAGTTTGAAGATCCAAACACAATGGGCTGATATCGTGTGTGTTGTGTTTCAGAATAAGTATTACAGACTTCTAGGGGTTGTACTACACCTGTCGAGTCGGAGGAAGATCTTCTTGCACAAATGCAGGCGGCAGCAGAAATTATTAAGCACCATGTCTTGTGTGGCGTGTGTATTAAAACATGCGTCGTAGGTACACTTTGTGCGATCAACAACAGGGTCCGCACATGGAACCACACTTGTAGCACAGCCTCTAGAAGTCTGTAATACTTATCCTGAAACACAAGAACGCGTTACAGTTTCAGTTCATTGTGTTCCGATCTTCAAACCTATTTTACTTCGAAATGGTACGTTTACGGATATGGGTTCCTTATCAAAACTTCATCTACTAAGTCCCCTCTACAACCACTAGAAGTCTGTAATAATTACTGTGATCATCCTGTATAATACAGAGCAATTAATATAGAGTGCATTAATTCATTATAACTTCGGATTTTAAAATATTGATTACTGGCGCAACGAATCATAGATTAAGCATCACAATTAATGTACTTGAGTACGTTTAATTAAAACAGAATCCATAGAATATTTTGACGCATAATAACATATTTCCATAGATTATGCTTTCTACATATATAATAGAGATCTACATGGCCCCAACACTTGGAGGGATTAACATAAAAGACAACACATGCAGTGGAACATGTTTAGGCGACATAGAGAAGTAGCTAGTACCGGCAATACAACATTCCCTTCCTTTTTTCCCCAGCTATTTTCCACGGTAACCCTGACAGTCAATCCATCCATCCATCCATCCATCCTTGGATCTTTACAGACCAAGTCGGACCTTGGCATTCTCCTTTGGGAATTCTTATCCTATTTTATTTTGGTTACACTTATTTCCCAACATATGTCAGTGAGAGACATGTATCTTCAATACTAAGCTCTTTCCTTTAAGCTACTTAAATTAATACAGTAATATAATTACAATTACAATAAATCATGTAACGAAAAACAGGAAAAACGTCTTTAAATTATTATATTGTCACCATTGATTTATTTTCCCTAAGAATGTCTAAAGAAACATCTAGTAGTTAACTACCGTATTATGTTAAAAAGTCGGAAAATTTTGCCAGAGGCCTCTTCTTCAGGATTAGTGGTTTTAACGAGCTTGATAATTTATAGATTCTCTTGGATTTTCAATCTTAGAAATGTATCTACCCCGCCCGGGTTTAAACTCGCGACCCTTCGGACTAGAGGCAAGGAATTTGATCACAAGACCACCGCGGAAGGAAATTGTCGAAGCACGCCCATTTAAGTGACTAGCCATGGTGAGAAAGGTAGCAATAGTCGTACAATAGTCTTCGTTTCTTTGGAGAGTGCGGCAAATAACATTAATAATATAGTACAACTGTTATGAGCTTTCAGATTATAATAACTTTTTTTAATGAGCACAATTTTATTTCGTCACTAAGCTCCGGAAGCCCTAACTCACCTGGCGCCACTGATAACACTGGTCAACATAATTTTTGTCTCATGAGTACCAATAGTTGTACTTAATGCAGTTCTTTATCGTGTTTTCAAATATGTATTCGGAATTTCTCCATCGCCCACTGTTTTTTATTTCAATTTCAATTAATGGATTTAAATAATTATTGTTTAATAAACGTTTTTCGTCCATTTGTCCATTGTAAAATAAAACCAAATGAACTAACTCAGAAGATTTCAGCTATGGAAAAGAGATATCAAGGCAAATGGAATCCTAATATGCTGGCCGATTATTGTTGGACCATCAAGAGGGATGCTTCATAGGCGAAATATAGCAGACAATCGTCATTTTTTACTTTCTAGGTGAGTCCGAATGTTCGAATATTGTGTAGTTACGAATGTAGAAAATATTAAAGTGTTTGAAATGATGAATGCCTGTCTCTCGGAAACCTTGCGTGATGGAGAAAAACCGATATCATAATATTTGAATTCAGGAGAAAAAGTACTATCAGAATCACATATTTTTCTTTCTGAGACAAAAAAAAAGTTTATTTGTTGTTGCTCAGTGTTATATGTGTTAATCCACAATAAATGACAGTATTGAATACAACAATATCAGTGACTATTTTAACTCATGCCCCAATGCAGGTCAATGGCCAATCACATTTCAATGAATTTTGATTTACAACCAATCACAATCGTTTTTCACCTCGATTTTATCAATTTAATTTTATCACATTAAAATCAAGCTCCGCCTTTTTAACATTCCGAATAGGTCAGACCATTATTTTGCAGTGATTGACTCTCTAAGAAATATGTTGAATGTAACAATTTATGTATTGAGATGTATGAATTCTAGAATGCATGTGGCTACCCGATTGAATTTATAGTGCACGAATATAACCAGACAGTACTTGCGGGATATGATATAGAAAACATTTGTAGCAATTGATTATACCACAAAAAAAATAAACCACTTTTTCAATTTTGTTAAACGTGTTATTTCCCAGGCATTAACGTTCCACAAAAATATAATTGATATCAGAAATTAATTAATTACCTATAATATTGGTTATAAACAGTTTGATGTGTTTCATTTTTCTATCCACTAGGGTGCATTCTTACAATATTGCGATCCTTTGGTAATAAATAATATGATCTGGTTGCAGTGATGAACAAATGAAGCATAACAAACGTTTCTCATTTGTTTTCAAACATCGCCTTTTGCATTAAATATATAAATATTTTAAAAAGCTATATTTAAATAATGATTTGCGAGTAAACAACTTAATTTTATTCGTTAAATAGTCCTAACAAATGCCACTCTTGATTTCCAAATTCTCTAGATAAATTGGATATCACTCGTGGCATTACAGTATTAGTTAATTAATAAAAATAATTGTTGATGTATCAGATGAAATTGACTTCCATTACGTGTTTACTGTAAATCATTTGTTTAAAAATATTCAGTAAATTAAATACTTGTTTAAAAGCAAACCAAATGTTACAGCTAACTATAATATTCACACGTGCAATTTGTCCCATATATTCAGATATGACAGTAGTATTAAAGATAGAGCGAAAATAGTCTGTTCTGCAATATATCATACATAGAGCCCGGATTATCATGAAAATATGTGTTTCATATGAATAGGTTATACTCATATTTATCAAATATTAATATTCTTTTTGTTTTACAACTTGTCGATTCAAAATAAACATACTTTCCTGTGCAAATTTCTATGTTTTCTACTTTTTGAAGGTGAATTCACGCATGAAAATATATTTTAAAAAATTACGTTTAATATGGTATTACTTGGACTTTTATACTGCATATTGTTATGACATTATTTTAATGCATAATTAGCTATGAACTCAAAACATCGGTGGAAAGGTCAAGACCATCTTCGCTAGGTTTACCGTACAGACCACATGGCTTGAAACTAATTTGTTCATGATGATGATGATGACTATTTAACTCATGCCCCAAATGGGAGTCAATGACCAATCACATTTCAATGATTTTTTTATTTACAACCAATCACAGTCGTGTTTCGCCTTGAATTTACCAACCGAAGTTTATCATAATAAAGAAAGCACCTCCTTTTTAACATTCTGAATAGATCGTAGCATTATTTTGCAGAAATACGGCCACCAGATTGTATATATATATATATATATATATAGTGCATAAATGTCGACAGAAAGCCCATGTGAGGGATAACATTAAACCATTTGTAACAATTGATTATACCATAAAAAAACACTCTTTGCACTTTCTTAAACGTATTATTTTCCAGGAAATGACGTTGCAGAAAAATATAATTCACATATTTACATCAGAAATTAATTAATATCTATAACGTTGGTTATAAATTTCTTCACTAGGGTGTATTTTTACAATATTGCGATCCTTTGGCAATAAATAATATGGTCTGGCTGTAGTGACGAACAAAAGAAGCAAATGAATCGTACCAATCGTTTCTCATTTTTTTCAAACATCGCCGTTTACATTAAATATATAAATATTTTAAAATAACTTTAGTTAAATAATGATTTGTGAGTAAACAGCTTAATTGTATTCGTTAAATAGTCCTAACAAATGCCACTCTTGATTCCCAAATTCTCTAGATATATTCACTCCTCACTTCGTGAGTCGTCAATTTATCGATAATTTGGAAATCACTCGTGGCATTACTTATGATAATGTGGATTAAGAAAAAGCTGTTTTATAGAATATAATATTTCCATTTTACGTATCCATTGAGTAAAGTATAATTTCTTACTTACTCACTCACTGGCATTATCGAACCCATAAGGTCATGGCCGCGCTGACACAAGTTCTCCATACATCCCTATCCTGAGCTAATACTTTCCAATCATTCCGTGAAATATACTCCCTTCAAATCAAAGTTAATGTTTTTCTGCCACCTCATTCTTGGTCTACCAACTGGACGTTTTTCCTGTGGTTTTCCTACAAGAAGTTTCCATGCACGTCTTTCATTCCCCGTTCGTGCCACATCCCTGCCCATCGCAGTCTACCGGACTTAACTGTTATTATATCTGGCTTCCTATAAAGACCATGTAATTCACTGTTGTGCAGTCTTCTCCATTCACCTGTCTGTTCATCTCTCTTTGGTCCAAAATTTTTCCTAAGTACTTTATTCTCAAATACTCGCAATCTCCCTTCCTCCCTTAAATAAGAGTCCATGTTTCATATCCATATAATATAACTTATAGAATAATAGTTTTATATATTTACATTTTAACGTTTTTTGAAAGGAGTTGGGACGAAAAAGTCGCTGTAATGCATAATAGCACGCATTTCCAGAGTTGAGCGTATGTCTAATTTATTTGTGTATCTCATTCCTATTTGTGATTATTGTTCCTAGGTATTTGAGTACAGCCACTTCCTCCAAATTTTCCTCATTTATTTTCAGCTGCCCATTTCCATTATATAATATATTTGTATGTGTGAACGTATATTTAGTTTTATTAATACCTTCTTCCAGTCCCAATTTCTAGTGTTACTTAATAGTGTATGCGTGTTGACCTTTAGTGTCTGTTCGCATCGCTAGCTAACAATATTTTCTGGCAACTAACCTGCAGCAACTTCAGTCTTTCCACACAAAGCTCCCTATTTTTTTTTGTAACTACAGGTATTTCAAATCGTCCATATTGAACTCAGATGAGTATAAAACATACCTTATATTTCAACTTATGGAGGCTCTTCTTTCCTTTAAAATTATGCTATAATTCATAAGGCCATGAACCGAGTGTCAAAGATTGAAAGAAAATTAAAGCAGTTTGTTTGTTTAGTTCAATTCAGTATACAGGGTGTTTCAGAATAAGTATTACAGATTTCTAGGTGTTGTAGAGGGGACTTAGTACATCAAGTTTTGATAAGGGACCCATGTCCGGGAACGTGCCATTTCTGTGTAAAATAAGTTTGAAAATCGAAACACAATGGGCTGATATCGTGTGTCTTGTGTTTCAGAAATAAGTATTATAGACTTCTAGGGGTTGTACTACACCTGTCGAGTCGGAGGCAGATCTTCTTGCACGAATTCTGGCGACGGCAGAAATTATTGAGCACACCCCAGGTCTTGTGGGGCGTATGTATGAAAACATGCGTCGCAGGTACACATTGTGCAACGAACAACAGGGTCCCCACGTGGAACCACACTTGTTGTACAACCCCTAGAAGTCTGCAAAACTTATTCTGAAACACATGACACGCGTTATCAGCCCATTGTGTTCCGATTTTCAAACCTATTTTACATCAAAATGGTAAGTTTCTGGAAATCGGTTCCTTATCAAACGTTTATCTACTAAGTCTCCTCTACAACCCCGATAAGTCTGTATTAGTTATTGTGAATCACCCTGTATAAAAATGGCAGTCGGAATAGAGAATTTTCGATCCTAACTTTGAAACTATTTACCATCAAATCTAGAGATAAAATTGTAAAAAATATAAATTTTTTTAACAAAAAATAATTTTCCTGTAGACTTGTTGTATTGTACCATACAGAGTAGTGAAGGTTTTTAAACACCCTTTCTATTTCTTCTTCTTCTTCTTCTTCTTAATCATAATTTGTAGGATTTTCATCCTGTTTATTTTTAAAATCACTCCTCGGAGGAAGACGTATTGGATGTGCATTCACTGTCTATCCATCTCTTGGCTGGTCTTCCTCTTGTTCTTCTCCCGTCCATTGGTCTACCTTCTTTAGCTCTTTTTGCAAGTCGGTTTTCTTCCATTCATACATTGCTCGCAGTCCGAAGGATCAAGCCTCGGATCAAAGACGGAAACAAAATAAGACAAACGCTAGGAAAAAGTCTACGATTTGGAAAAAGAAAAAACTCTTGTTAACAAGGCAGAAAATCTCAAGTTGATTGTTACAACTTCAGTGTTCCTGCAGCTAACGACGAACTATTAATCCTTTTCCATGGTTTATTTCAGTGATAGAGTACATAGAAATGACGTAAACAAATTGCGCAATTCTTTTCCATAATTTAAATATTGTCCTCAAAATAAGTAACGGTATGTAACCGCTTTATATTATTGAAACACTTTTGCGCATGCTAAAACAACCAAAATATCATGACATTGGCATATTTGCATATTCCATCGTGGAGCATGGCGAATTGCGCAACTTAATTGTTTATGCAAGTACAAGCGTGAAATCACAATCACTTATTATATTGAAGGGTGTGTGTTGAGGTTGAATAACCCAGGGCACAGTAATTAAAACCACAGCCTGTTATATTGAAAGTGTGAGGCATATAACGCCTCTGACAAACATATCCGAAAAATAGTATGGAAGTACGTGTTCGCTATGAGATGGGTTCGTGTTTTTAATAAACCAGTTGTGCTCAACATGGTGCTTATGATTTACGTGCTACTTCGTCTTAAACGTGCATTCGTGATAGCACACTTTGTGTGGAACTAGACTATTCGTCTTCATTTCATGAGGTATATTATTAAGATCACAATCTGCCGTCCTCTCCTAGTATCTGTTTTAATAAACAAGTGTTCTTCGACAGGGATCAACTCAGTACCTTATCGTAACTTCATTACATATCTAAATTCCATTCGTTATATATATATATATATATATATATATATATAGAGAGAGAGAGAGAGAGAGAGAGAGAGAGAGAGAGAGAGAGAGAGAGAGAGAGAGAGGGAACTTCGGGCAATTTGGACCCCTGTTTTGAATTTGTTGTTTTCCTTCTTTTAATTAAGGGATTTGAATTTTGTTTAATTACAGTGACTATTTAATTCATGCCCCAAATGGGAGTCAATGACCAATCACGTTTAAATGATTTTTGATTTACAACCAATCACAGTCGTGTTTCGTCTAGAATTTACCAACTAAAGTTTATCATAATAAAGAAACACTTACTTTTTAATATTCTGTATAGGTCATAGCATTATTTTGCAGTGACTGACTCTCTAAGAAACACAGCTACCAGATTGTATATTTAGTGAATGAATGTCAACACATAGCACATGCGGGAGTTAATATAAAAGCATTTGTAGCAATTGATTATACCACCAAAAAAAGAAACCACTGTTTGCACTTTCTTAAAGGTATTTTTTCCCAGGTAATAACATTCCAGAAAATATAATTGTCATAGGACATTAGAAATGAATTAATAAAGAGTTTGATGTGTCTCTTTTTTTTTCCACTAGAGTGCATTCTTACAATATTGCATTCCTTTGGCAATAAATAACATGATCTGGTTGCAGTGATGAACAAAAGATGCAGATGAAGCGTACCGATCGTTTCTCATTTGTTTTCAAACATCGCCGTTTATATATAAATATTTTAAAATAACTATATTTAAATAATGATTTGTGAGTAAACAGCTTAATTTTATTCGTTAAATAGTCCTAACAAATGCCACTCTTGATTTCCAAATTCTCTAGATGAATTCACTCCTCACTTCGTGAGTCGTGAATTTATCGATAATTTGGAAATCACTCGTGGCATTACTTATGATTATCATTAGTTTTGTAACTATGAAATAGCATTGTTATTTTATTCAAATATGGAAACATCTTCATAATTTATAAACTTTTTTACACTAACAATAAAGGTCCATTTTAACATCCATATTCGGATAAATTGACACCCAGAGTGTACTTTAGCTTGTAGTCTATTTTTAAGTTTATTTACTCTATTAAGTATACAGACAGGCACAGATTAATCTGAAAATATGTATAACAGATCATAATTTAAAAGCGTTGATATTTATTTAATGTTTTGAAAAATTATTGTTGATTGTAACATTCACACGTCATTCAAAGGCAGAAAACGACGGTCTTTGGGTTTAGTAAAATTACAAGGATATTAAATAAAATTAATTAAGCGAATGATTTTTACAGATAGCATCCTCATTGATAACATACACGTATTCGTGTAAAGTGAACCCAGGTCTTCTTGGAGGGTCTACATTAACCGAATTCCTTTGTTATGTTTCATTATTTTATACAGCCACCATGTCACATAATATCAAACCATAATATATTTAGAAGTTTTTTTTTTCAATATTTGTAATATTCAATCGCAGAAATTAGGAACTGATTCTTAGCTTGAAAAACTTTTAAAATGGCAATTTTGTTAAATATCACAAATAAACTCTTCTTCCCACAAAGAATAATATAAACTGGCCTTGAACCCGTTAAAATTGATGAAGGGAAGACGTTTAAATATTTTCTGTTCCAGGGCAGCACCAATTAAAGAAGATATTAACAGGGTCCACTCAAACAGAAGTGTCCATATTACCCGAACTTCTCAATATATATATATATATATATATATATATATATATATCTTATTATTCTAGAAAGAGCAATGTGATTAGTTTTTAATAAATATATTAATGAGATTGAAAATGTTCATTCTTAAAAGGAAAAGTAACTATGGATATGCTTGTTGGTTAACGCTCTTTCCAACTCACTAACTTCTAACTTGTTGAATATATTTATTAAAATAATGTTCTCGTATTATTTAACAAAGAACACTTTGAATCACTTCCTAAATAAAAAAGTACATAAGATAAAGATAATGTAGCGTTACATTTAGTGGTGATATAACATGGCGGGTCACAAGTGAAGGCGTAGTTGTGGGCAGTTGTTGAACAATTCAAAAGGCGTCCCTGCTATTAAGCGCCGAATAACAGGATTTACTAAACAAATTATTTACGGTAAATCGGTCATCCACCAAAGGATATGAGGATTACTTAGCTCCAGCTGTTGTCATATTTGTGATGTTACTTCCTGCTTAAGGTGATAGGTGTATTACATCACATATTAGGATAGTCAGGCTTCTAACATGTTACCAGTTTTAATTCTAACTTCAAATATACTCACAGTTTTATTGATGCCAAGTCGCTCCCCACCTATTAATCAATTGAACAAAAACGATGAAACTGAAAAAAAAAAAAAAAATATATATATATATATATATATCCATCCATAGTAATTCTGTCCGAAGGCAGGTTTTTCACTGCAATCATAGCATTTTCATGCTATGCTTTGCAGCTTTACTAGGCAATTGTAGGTGTGGTAGCTTCCCGTTGCTTTCCATAACGGTGAAGGATGATGATGATGATAAAGATAATCATGACCATATGATTTCGAGGACCGTTTGGGCCTTAAAGTTTTCTTGACATTTGTCTTACAGGTGAGGAAAAACCCCGAGAAAAACCTCACCCAGAAAAACTGTCCGGACCGGGGATCGAACGCTGGCCCGCTGCATGACAAGGCAGCACGCTACCTCGAGACCACAGCGTTGGACTATATATATATAAATATTACTATTCTAGTTACATCTATATATTTTCGGTCTTGGTGAACTAGTGGCTACAATTTTCGCCTCTCTTACAGAAGATCGAAACTATATAAAACTATTATTCTACCAGTTATGTTATATGGATGCGAAACATGGACTCTTACTTTAAGGGAGAAAAGGAGAATATGAGTATTTGAGAATAATGTTATTAGGAAAATTTTTGGACCAAAGAGAGATGAACAGACAGGTGAATGGAGAAGACTGCTTATCAGTGAGTTACATGGTCTTTATAGGAAGCCAGATATAATGAGAACAGTTATGTCTCGTAGACTACGATGGGCAGGACATGTGGCACGAATGGGGAATGAAAGACGTGCATGAAAGCTTCTTTTAGGAAAAGCAGAGGGAAAACGTCCAGTTGGTAGATCAAGAATGAGGTGGGAGAATAATATTAACAATGATTTGAGGGAAGTAAATTAGGGGTTGATTGGGAAACATCTCAGGATAGGTATGTATGAAGAGCTTATGTCCGCGCGGCCATGAACCTACGGGTTCGGTAGTGCCATTGAGTTAGTTAGTTAGTTAGTTATTGCTCTAGTTAAATATTTATATATAAGGTGAAAAAGAAGGAGCAGATTTCAAACATTTATTTCTTCCAAACTAGAAAAAATAGAAACACAATTCCAACGTTCTTGGAAAGAGATAAGTTTGAATTTCTGATCACAGCCGCTTTGGCGCTGTTGCTTGTCCTTTTGATTGTATTAAAATGGCAAAACAACAGGACGTTGGATTGGAAGAGGAGGAGCAGAAGATCAACTTCATCGCCGGTGGCCTCCCAGGTCACCAGACCTAACCCCGAGTGATTTGTATCTATGGGGATACGTAAAAGACCGTGTTGTTATCCCCCCTATGCCTGACACTCTTGAAAGTCTGCAACATCAAATTGTTGAAGCTGTGAATTCGATAACTAGAGACGAGCTGATTCGTGTGTGGACAGAAATGAGCCACCGCTTTGATATTTGTAGTATAACACATGGTGTTCTTATTGAATGCGTAAAATAGTGGAATTTGACCTTTTCTATTCCAGGAAAGTTGGAATTGTGTTTCTATTTTTTATAGTTTGGAAGAAATAAATGTTTGAAGTCTGATTTCTTTCTGAATAGCCCTGTATTACGAATTGAATGTGGGTCTGTCTGACCTTTATGGACTCAAAACTTCTTGACCTATTTGAATGGGGTTTTCACCACCATTTAGAGAATTGTTCGGACAATTAACGTATTTAACATATTACTCTACGTACTATAGTGTCGGAGTTAAAAAGAAAGTGCATCGTGACACCAAAAAGTAGCTTAAATGGCTTACGCTCCTAAACCATGACAATACACCAAATTCATGTATACGAAATTACATATCTCAAAAAAATTTACAAAAAGTGCACGACACAATATGTCTATCACAATAACAAATTTTGTCTTTAAACACATTGATACCCAGAAGATCGGGATAAGTGAACAATGCCGGGGTATCTAAACACAGTTATGACATAAATTTATAATTATATTTATTTTCACTTATTCAACTAAACATATAAATTACAATTCATTAATTTAGGAATAATAGCGCACACCGGGTATTACTCACTTATGTATAAGTTTGGTGTTTGTGCACTAGCGTTTACAATGTTCTCCGTTACAGAAGATCGCGGAATTAAATCCATCCGGGATCGTTGGATTTATATCTTCTTGTCTTGTAAGCCCATGTTTCCCTTAACAGAGATTTTGACTCTCTCCCCCCTACAGGGAAGAATTTCAACCATACTAATTTAGTTACATTTGTTTTCGTATAGATGTCATTTGAGTGGCCCGTAGTCAGCGTTCCGCCTCATACTGACATCTAGGAAAACAAGGTAGTACTAAGACGGGAAAATTCGGTAAATTTTGCTTAGAGGTATTTCATCCAGGCTTAAGGATCTATTACGAGCCTGAAAATGTTCAGACTCGGGACCCACGGTTTAAAGTCCCTCGCGGAGGACTTACTCCTGGGATTTTTCCATCCTAAAAAAATCCATCGACCCCGGCCGGGTTTGAAACCGCGACCCTCCGGACGAGACTAGTCCACCGCGGGTTTATAAAGTTGTTAAATCATGGGCATGACTTCCTTCGAAAGGGGAAGTAAATCTGTGGATCCCGTATTGTTGATTTACGTGACACGAAGAAACGGAAACCTGAAATAAGACCACTCGGAGGAGAATGTTTGGAACCTTTCACTCCCAGATTTGAATGACGACGTTGATGATTTGTCATGTTGAAGAACGTCCTTAAAAGCAACACTTGCGAATCAAGTGTACTATAGGTGACTAATGCTTATTATAAACCCAACTGGATTTCTTAGGCTTAAAGGACCTTCGGGACTTGGAAAATCTGGTAGCGTTTATCTAGCCGAGCGTTAGTATGAGGATGTACAGTATACATGTTTTGAAATAAACAAATGGAGTCTTATTTTAAACTATTTTATTACTAAAGTATAAATAATTAGAAACCCTAAGTAGTCTAGCCCTAAATCTAATCTAAGCCAATATTAAAAACTACAGTACTTTCTTGGGGGGTTGAGAAGAGGGAGTTGTGGAATTTATAAATCTAACCTAATCTACATGATTTAAAAAAAATTGTTATATCCCTTTATGAAAATTTAATATCAAACAGTTAAGGTAATTGATTCGTTTTACAAAAAGGTATGGACTACATATTAAGAAAAATGGTCGGTGACTTACCCTTCAGCCGTTTACACATACAGACAGACACGAGACCCTCACTTCTCAAGTGTTATATACTCAAAATGACCTCAAGTCACCCTAACTGTACTCACTAACATTCCAATGAACTAAATGTAGGGATGTTTACAGTTAGCTTAAGCAAAACTTTGCTCTGAACTATATCATGTCTAAACTCTATTTCAAAAGACTTTGCTTGAATAATTAAAATAATCTATAAAACAATAAAAAAATCTATATAAAGGACTATGTATTCATAACAATGCTATTGCTTCCATTTCGTCATATGCCTTTTCATATTTTGTAACCTGGTAATTTAATACGATTTAAGATTGTCATACAAATTAAGCAAGAATGAAAATCTCAGTGCTGTATATCTTAGTAAACTTAATCAACTGTTTTACATATAATTGGAAACGCCAAATCCATTTTTTCTATCCATCCATAGTAATTCTGCCCGAGGACAGGTCTTTCACTGCAATCATTGCATTTTCATGCTATGCTTTGCAGCTTTACTAGAGAATTATAGGTGTGGTAGATTCCCGTTGCTTTCCACACCGGTGAAGGATGATGTTGATAACGATAATGATGGACATTAACAAAGGCAGATAGTAAACAAATAGAGGCTGCTAAAATGAAGAATTTGAGTGCAATAGCAGGATACCAAAGAACCGATAAAAAGAAAAACGAAGATATAAGTACAGAACTTAATATATTTAATCTCTGTGAAAAAATAAAATATTATCAAAATGCTTATCTTCAGCACGTATTACGAATGAATGAACAGCGCATACCAAGAAGAATGTATAATTATAAACCAAAAGGGAGAAGAATGTTGGGAAGACCATTGAAGAGATGGAAGGAGCAATTCGACCTATAATGAGATCGGAACAGGCCATTGGGCTTAATCCTCGTTGTTGTTGATGATGATGATAGTGATGGCCGGATGATTTTCGGGGACCTTTGGACCCTAACCTTCCTGACGTTTGTCTTACAGGTGAGGTAAAACCCCGAAGAAACCTCACCCTGGAGCCTGTTCCGACCGAGAATCGAACCGCTGCTTGACAAGGCAGCACGCTACCTCGAGACCATAATGGTGGACGTTTTTATTAAAATTAATATCAATAAATTGGGTTTCGTTAATGTATGGTTTATCAGACCATATACCATATTGTCATCATCATAAGCTATATAAAAAATGCGTCAGATGTTGAATTATATTGGTCTTAAATAAACAGGTTCCAAGAGTCGTGTTGTCTTCATACAGTGGAATTATTTTAGAAATATATAAATGTGTTGGATTCTGGTCCTATAGATCCTGTATATATATATATATATATATATATATATACAGAGAGAGAGAGAGAGAGAGAGAGAGACAGAGAAAGAGAGCGCTAAACGTACGGAGTTTAGAGACTCGGGTTCAAATCCCGACTCAACCATTCATGTCTTCTTTTCATATTGTATATATATATATATATATATATATTCTGAAATTTGCAGATATATATAG
This sequence comes from Diploptera punctata, assembly GCA_030220185.1. Lineage (NCBI taxonomy): Eukaryota > Metazoa > Arthropoda > Insecta > Blattodea > Blaberidae > Diploptera > Diploptera punctata. Next base: position 2,463,861 of record JASPKZ010003857.1, read on the forward strand.
ATTTACAAATATATAGATTTATTTAGCCCGGTGGAGTTAAGGCCATGTGGCCTTCTCTTCCACTCACCAGAACAAACATATGGTACATATGAATATAAAAAAAATACAATAATAGTCATATTAAACAGGACAAACATATGTTACATATGAATACAAAAAAATACAATAATAGTCATATTAAACAGGACAAACATATGTTACATATGAATACAAAAAAAATTACAATAATAGACATTGAACAATTAATTATCTGTCATATTGAATAATAATAAAAATAATGTCTAATAATACAATAAAATTAAATACAATTAAAATTAAATTAATGATACAATGAATAATAAAAAGGAATAACAGCTCGAATCTACTATACGTAAAAAGAAAAGAAAAAAATACACAGAAAGTAATAGATATAGTAACTATCTATGCAACAACAACAAGAATTCAATGCTTACCAAAGAGTAAGTGTAAGATTTTTTTAAGGAGGAAGTTTTCGCAGCTTTAATTTCGAATACATGTGTATATCCCCAGGAGTTCCATTAAAAATCGTGTTAGCCTTACGTTATAACAGCTATTATCATGAGCGAGGAATACAATTCGGATCGTAATTTTACAATGGGAAGAGGGTAAGAATGCACGCGGAAGAGGAATTGAGGGGAAGTGTTGACGTCATATTTACCTTCTCTCCCTTGACAGTACAGTGGTGGTTCATGTTTACAATTATGTATTATCTACAACTTGATTAATAATACATAAACATAATAGACATAGGTTACAAGGAAAGAAAAAAAAAATATTATGGAATTATTCCAAAATGATAGCAATGGTGACGTAGTTATTTGAAAAAATTCGTACGGAAATCTGTAAATAAATAAAATTACTTTAATATTTTCTCTATGCACGAACAACTGCATTTTTCTACAGAAATGTAACTAACTAACTGGCATTATCAAACCCTGTAGGTTCATAGCCGCGCGGAGATAAGATCCTCATACATACCTATCCTGACCTAATGTTTTCCAATCATCCCCTGTATAATATACTTCCCTCAAATCATGGTTAATGTTATTCTCCCACCTCATTCTTGGTCTACCAACTGGCGTTTTACTCTGGTTTTCCTACAAGATACTTCCATGCACGTCTTTCATTCCCCATTAGTGCAGATGTCCTGCCCATCGCAGTCTATGAGACTTAACTCTTCTTATTATATCTGGCTTCCTATAAAGACCATGTAATTCAATGTTATTTAGTCTTCTCCATTCACCTGTCTGTTCATCTCTCTTTGGTACAAACATTTTGCTAAGAACTTTATTATCAAATGCTCGTAATCTGCTTTCCTCCCTTAAAGTAAGAGTCCATGTTTCACATCCATACAATATAACTGGTAGAATAATAGTTTTATATATTTTCAGTTTAGCGTTTTTTGAAACGAGTTGGGACGTCAAGAGTCTCTGTAATGCGTAATAGCACGCATTTCCAGAATTGAGCCTATGGTTAATTTCTTTGTGCATCTCATTCCTACTTGTGATTATTGTTCCTAGGTATTTGAATTCAGCCACTTCCTCAAAAATTCCCCTCACACTAGTTGTGAACAAATAAGACAGATATTTAAAATCAAATCACTCATGTGTGGTACCGTATGAAGTTCCAAGGATGCGCACTTTTAACTGTAAAAGAGGGTTTAACATTCTACGCACCACAAACTGCTTCCTTGTTTCCCACAATACCTGATAACAAATGTTCACGATGTTTGGTCAGTTCGCCACTTGACAGTAGTTGTCAGGCGGTGAGAAACCATCGCAAATTCTGCCTTGACAAGACATCTGACTGCACTCATCTAAAATTTATGAAATTTCCTTTATTGTGCGAGACATTCCAGGATCTTCATGTTATGTATGGACTAACCCAGCCTATCTCTATGTGAAGCTTAAATATTCCGCTCACACACTCGACCCTTTTTGTTCAACTGTCTCCGTCAAATCTCTGCGCCAAACGTTGCAAATAATATACTATCCACAACCGTCACGCTTTTTCGCTCTTTTTATTTTATTCTTACTTTTAGGTGCTTTAACATCTGACGTCGAATCATGTCTAAGGAATTTAGTTCTATCCAGAAATGTGTTAATAAGATATAAGAACAGAGTTAAATATACAGGGTGAGAATCATTTAAACCGACAAACTCTGGGAGGTTGTAGGGGACACCCAAACAAATATTTTTCCCTAATGTCATTTTTTCCTATGAGGATTATTTAAACCGGTAGAGGAAGATTTCTCTAGCGGCAAATTAATTAAACCAACAAACATTTTTGCATTTGTATTACCAAGAGACAACACATTAACACAACGCAATTACTTAAATTACAGTAGAGGTTCAAAAATGCCTCCATTGACATGTAAACAAAGGTTACACCGGCTGATCATGTTCTGTCTAACTCCAGTAGTATCGTTAATTGCTCCTGCTGCTGCTACTATCCGGGCAACCATATCCTTTTCTGATGCAACAGCAGTTGTGTAAACAAGGTTGCGCATCTCTCCCCACACAACAAAATCCAGAGGGGTCATATCTGGGGATCGAGCAGGCCATGGTACAGGACCACCTCTGCCAATCAACCTTTCTGAAAACCGTTGGTTCAAGAATCGACGCACACGACGTCTGAAATGTGCCGGCGCCCCGTCATGCTGGAACCAAATGCGTTGTCTTGTAGGAAGCGGGACGTCTTCCAGCAATTCTGGCAATGCTCTGGCGAGAAAATTATAATAGTGCCTGCCATTTAATGGCCTAGGTAGGAGATATGTCCGAATTAAACAGTCCCCAACAACACCGGCCTACACATATCAGTGTACTCACTCCAGGTGTATCGCTACATTAGTAAACAGATACAATTCACTACTACACTGGTAGACAAAACAATTCCTACGAAAAACAGCAGTTGCAGTCATGACAACTGAAGAGCGTAATACACCCTCTACCAATTTAAAATTGGTATTTCCCGTATAATGTATCATATTTATATTATTATTATTATTATTATTATTATTATTATTATTATTATTATTATTATTATTATTATTATCGTATCATTATTGTTATTACCCTATAAAATGTTGTTTGTACATGACATTTACATTGCTACATTTATTGTATCTTGAACTGTTTATAATTAGTATAGTGTATATCTATATTTGTCGAATATTTATTTGTATTTGTGCTGGTTGAGTGGAAGAGAGGGCCTTATGGCCTTAACTCTGCCAGAATAAATAAAGTATTATTATTATTATTATTATTATTATTATTATTATTATTATTATTATTATTATTATTATTATTATTATTATCATAGGAAAAAATGGCATTAGGGAAAAACATTTGTTTTGGTGTCCCCTATAACCTCCCAAAGTTTGTCGATTTATATAAGTTTCACTCTATATATCCACTGAATGATAAAATCAAAGAATATAGAGATAAATGTTTTATACATGTAGAAAGAATGAATGTAACAAGATTACCAAAAGCAGCATTTAACTACAAGCCAAGAGGTCCAAGAAATGTAGTAAGGTCAGTGAAAAGATGGACAGAACAACTGTGAGGCGGAACAGGCAATTTGCCGCCCGTGAAGTGAAGAAGAAGAAGTTCTGTATCGTTTTATGTAAAAATTACTGATTTAAATTGATTTGATAATTAATTTTATACCGGTACAAAGAATGATCAATATGATGAATCGGATTCCAGTATTAAAATTCCAATTCAGCTCTTTGCTTAAAGATTGATGGAAACAGGAAAAATCGTATTCATTTAGTTCGCAACGAAATTTTAACCTGGATCCTCCCGAATACAATTCTCGGAAATTATTGTCTCAACCAATTCTCTCGGTAACTCTTTTATACTATTCACAATTAAGGTACGGTATTTAAATCCAAAGGACAAAATGGTAAAAGGATATTTATGACGATTAAGCATTTAAAATTCATTAATATTGTCAACAGGAGAAGAACATATCATCCAAGTAAATAAAAATATTCATGTATGTAAATATATATATATATATGTGTGTGTGTGACGTAAGGTTTTATTTAAAATCAATAAAATATGGTATCCTGCCCTAGAAAAGTGTCATATAATACCTTGACAAATATAATACACCTAAGTGATGACTAGGGAAACATATACTTGTTTTCATACCAATAGTTCAATATATGTATTTGGGGGGATGACATGAAGCGAAATGAACGCAATTTGTTGCACTTTTTTGCACATTTTCATGAGATTACTACATTTCGCCCCTTTTCCCCTCTTGTTTATGATTAAAAATAATGAATCGAGAGTTATAGTTTGAAATGAAAAAAAGAAGGTTTGAATTTTTCAATGTCATTATTATTTTTATACTCGTATATATAGAATCAATTCTACTTTAACTTTTATTACGAATAAGAAAATGTTGTAAATGGATTATATTTAACTAATGAACTCTGACTCAACAGTATGCACAATCTTCTATTTACGGGTCTTAAAATTTCTGGTTGGCCATTATTTCTGTACCTTATTAGTTAGTATGCATTAATTTTGTATATTTTTCGGTCTAGGGTAAACTCGGCTAATTTCGTGACACGGATAATTTCATTATAATTTTTTATTTCGTTTGTAACGAAGTTGTAGTGGCAAGAAAAACAGATTATTATTTTTTTTTGTGGCAGAAAGTATATTTTCTTGCTTTGTTTTCATATTTGTGATAAGAGTGTTTCTTGGATGTATTTTATGTTAACTTGTAAAGGAAGTGTTTTCATTCATGTTAGCAGTTGTTACATTTAACACTCGTCTGTGTTTGAACATTTTTGAGTAGATATTCTTCCTCACCAAAGGTGAACGTATACAATGTCGAAAAACGTGATCTGTGGTTCCGAGAAAAGTATCAAGGGTCGACTGTTTACAAGTGGGATTTCAAATGCATTGGATGTAACATGGAGAGTGATTAAAAAGATTTTCACAAATTTACTTTAATACTATCACGAAATTACCAGAGTTTTTCAAAGCGCCAAAAAAAATGGATATATAATTTATGTCATATTGGTAACAAGTAGGGAAAGAATTTTGAGGTGCGGCAGCTGTCCAAATAATATAAAAGTAATGCTTTAAATAGAGCATGAGTTAATAAATGAAAAAAAGCCAACCCGGCAAATCCTAAAGATAAAATTCTTATTATTAAACCTAATTGACTTAAACAGTATGTTTTCATACCAATAGTTCAATATATGTATTTGGGGGGATGAAATGAAGTGAAATGAACACAATTTGCTGCACATTTTCGTGAGATTACAATTCGCCCCTTTTTCCTTCTTTTTTGTGCTTCAGCGCCTTTTCCTCCACTCTTCTCTTGCATTATTAAAATATACGACAGAAAAATATGTATGTTTCTTCTTGAACAGCTTTTTAAAATCTTAATCAGAAGTCAACAATATTAAATAATTATTAAACTATAATTTATGTAATTTTTACCCCAGAAACAACGGACAATCTTCAGCTGTGAAGTCAAATTTAAATTTCAACAGTGTTGCTGTAACAGTTTAAAATAAGTTTAGTTAATACTTGCGATAATTTAACAGTTTTCTATCTACCGACTTGTTGTTGGCTGTGTTTTACTAGTCTGAACCACAACGTATTTTTATTAGTATTACAACTGGCTTCTCACAACAATAACATGGCAAATGTGAAGAAGGATAGGTTGTATGCACTTTCAGAATTCAAAATGCACTTTATCAAAACTGATTTCATCATTCTTCGATGTTCCATCTGCGAAGTAAATATTGCAATAAACTACAGTACTATGGACTCTATAAAGAAGGAACATTTGGTGCAAAATGATATGCGTATTATATAAACTGAGTTCATGTAACTGGTTTAAACCTTAATTCAATTTTTTTTATTATTGATTTCGTACATCTCAATGATGGATAAATCATATTTAAATATGATTTATCCATCATTGAGATGTACGAAATCAATAATAAAAACTTGGAAAAAGCCGTACTGGCTGTAATGTATAATTCCCAAATATGTCTTCTTAATAAAGGAGCCGACATTTGCAAGATAGAAGCATGGCTTCACAGCATTTGGTGGATGGGAATTACAATGTATATAGAGAAGGATTTGCGTTTAGATCGGTACTTGCTCAGGTAGCTCAGTTGGTAGAGCACTTGGTCTAGAGAACCAAGGGTCCCGGGTTCAAGTCCCGGTCTGAGCGTATAATTTTTCTCTTCAAAAACTTAATTCAATTGTTTCAGCAGCACCTTTTTTGCACCTTTTTGTATGTATTTTTAGAACCTTTTTTTTACCCCTTTTACGACCAAAATTTGCACCTTAAAATCCATCATCAAGTCATGACGTAGGCCTATACCATGCCAACAGTAAATGGGCGTGCTGCTCTATGTTTAACATCAACCAATTATAAATTATTTATTCAGACACATAGTTACGGTAATTAAGAAATTAACAACTAATTAGCAGTTTACTACGAGAATTTTAACAAGTAATATGTCCTGAAGATGTCACCCACAGCGCCGAGAAGACAACGCTGCAAGATACGGTCAAAAATCCCGAAAAAAATATTTTAAAATTCAAAACTGAGAGAGTTTCCTCCAAAACAAATGCCTTGACTCTTCTTTCAGGATATTGGTAATTTTTTTTTTCCGTAGTTTAACTTCTGCCTTCATACGCGTTTTACATTTCCTGCGTTTCCCTGCCTTTCGCGAATTTTAACTTTCATGAGAGAATTTTGAACTTTGGATCATAAAAGATTTTTTTTTTCACCACGCAAGGATATGGAGCACCTCCCTAGATGAATGTAGATACTTCTCACAATACAATAACACAATTTACATTTCGAATTTTAAATTAACAAGAAGACAGATAAAGGACTTTGATATATCGCTGTTGCTTCTGGCCCTAAGCCAGTAATTAGTGCACTTTGGGGGCTCTCAGTGTTAACACCTCAACGGTAATTGATTGAACCATACACTCTATGAATACCAGGCTTTTATACAGTTGTGATGTTACATTATTTATACTTACAGACACTTTCATTTGAACAAACAAATCTAATGCTTGTTAATTATCTTTATTCAACATTTCATTTTATATTAATGATGTGAAAACTTTAGCTTCTTTGATCTCTGAATAAACGATTTATAATCCCAGTATGAAACATTTACATTAACATTTCTATTGCCCTGATAACTTTCCTTAGTTTAACCTCTCCCTTTATATGTATTTTTACGGGCACCAAGAAACCCGAGTTTTACAGGGAAGAGTCTGTTGGTAAGGGATTTTATTTTTATTTACATATTTTACTTCATGGAATTAAGACCGTAAGGTCTTCTCTTCCACTTCACCAGGTTAAATTATACATATAATAACAATTATGATAAATGATACATAATAGATATCCATCATAGTAATTCTGCCCAAGGGCAGGTCTTTCACTGCAATCATAGCATTTTCATGCTATGCTTGCAGCTTTACTAGGGAATTGTAGGTGTGGTAGCTTCCCGTTTCTTTCCACACCGGTGAAGGATCATGATGATGACGATGATAATGATAAGGATGATGATGATGATGATGATGGCCATATGATTTCGGGGACCGTTTGGGCCTTAAAGGTTTCCTGACATTCGTCTTACAGGTGAGAAAAACCCCCGATAAAAATTTCACCCAGAAAAAACTGCCCCGACCGGGGACCGAACCCGGGCACACTGCGTGACAAGGCAGTACGCTACCTCGAGAACACAGCGGTGGACATAATAAATATAGACTACACAATATAAAGTTGAGAGAAAGAAAGAAAAATAGTAATAATAATAACAAAATAATAACCCATAATTAGATTAAGTAAATGACTAGGTAAAGAAAGTTTAAAATATAAAGAAACAATAAAAGTATACATGGAACACGGTTATATATTATATTGTCTAAGGAAATATGAAGTGAGTTTCTTTTTATACTTTTTTTTTGCGTCGGGAAGTCCTTGATATGCCACGAGGGGAGGGAATTCCAGGAAGCATGAGGAACAGTGAGATGTTCGACGTAGAGGAACAGTCTGATTCACATACTACATACTTTTTTGACCACACAAGAACATTGAGGGTCTCAACGATGAATGATCAGGTCAATGCTAGATTCACTTCAGATACAAGGCTCACCTCTCAGTGACGAATAGATCCGAATTGGCTCGCTAGTTGTGATGGAACGGTATTATCGCTAGCGGTGGATACACTCCTGTTTGGAGTTATAAATGTTGAATGCTAATAAAATTCATGTCAAATTCCGTTGAGGAAAATAGTCATAAAATAAAAATGAAGAACACTCCAAACGTACAATTCCTTATAGGGGGTAGTTAACACCCAGTAATTTTCTACTGGCGAAGCATCAACACCATCAACGTGTACAGCGTATTAAATACAACAACTAGTAGCGTATACTCATCCTGCTGATGATGGAAGTTAACTTCCGAAAGGCCTCCAATGAATTATATTTTAAATGAATTATTTTAATAAAGTTGAGGACGACGCACCTGCCAAGAGGTACAGTGTATTTTTTTATCTTATAAATGTTCATATATTGTAACTGAGAATTTTTTTAAAGTTTGTTCTAAATTGCTAATCATAATAATTTTATTTCTTCATCATTTCAACGTAATTATTTATTCTAAATATAGAGCTATCTATCTATAATGACGTAGCCCATAGTTGGGCCATAGCCTCTCCCCTGTATGGAGTTACTAGACCAAGTTAATTTTAATTACCTTATTATAATAGCAGCTAATTTTTTAGCCTCTATATAAAATATACCCTATATTTCTACATTTGATAAACCCATATATGTCATGAATAGCATACGATCAAAACACTGACCCAATGAGACATCTAACAGGCAACTAAGGTATTACTAGGACGTTGAGATCAGTAAATTTTGCTTAGAGGTTTCTTTATTCAGGCTTAAGGATCTGCCTTCCGGAGGACTTGCTCCTTGGATTTTTCCGTCCTAAAAATCCATCGACCCCGGCCGGATTTGAACCCGGGACCTTCACAAATAGAGGCAAGGAGCTTAACCACTAGTCCACCGCGGCCGATATAGAAGAATCTTTGATCAAATTTACTTACCCAAAAATGTATTATAACGGGGTATCTTGTGATCAGAACAAATATGGAGAATGTGATCACAGAAAACTGCTAAAAGGTTAAATTAGAATGATCGACGTCACAACGGATTTTTAATATTCAAAACCTAGTGTCTGAGACATTTCAACCTAGTGTCTGAGACATTTCAACCTAGTGTCTGAGACATTTCAACCTAGTGTCTGAGACATTTCAACCTAGTGTCTGAGACATTTCAACCTAGTGTCTGAGACATTTCAACCTAGTGTCTGAGACATTTCAACCTAGTGTCTGAGACATTTCAACCTAGTGTCTGAGACATTTCAACCTAGTGTCTGAGACATTTCAACCTAGTGTCTGAGACATTTCGTCATGTGTATTAATCGATCTTAACACATTATTACATATGACAGAATTTTTTATACAATGGGGGACAAATGTCATATTCAAGACTTAACAAAATATATTATAGATAGACGAAAATATTGGAAAGGTCATCTGGACCCGTACCTCCACCTCTTGGGATACCTCGGTCAAAGACCATACTCCCAAGTCCCAGAATCTTGTCCTCCCTTATCTATCTCGCGTCCACGTTCAAGTTCTCGGCAATAAAACCAACACCTCAAGGAGAAGCTGTTGGAATCGCAACTTCAGGGAAATTGCTGAGCTACATAGTACGTCAGGTCGCTCATTCCTGACGACCCCACAGTTGGTCCACGGGCTGCTCGAGCCTAGCCGGGAGGACTGCTGTCGCAGATCCACCAACCGTTCCTCTGTTCTGCCTCCAGGGACGCATCCTGCAGCCGTTGTGAGGCCGGCTAGGGCTTGAATCCTCAAGCTCCATAGTGTGAGACTTTAGTACGTCGAGGTGCTCATATCCTGGCGAGCCCACAGTTTGTCCACGAGCCCGTAGGCTTAGCCGGGAGCCAGCGAAGTTGATTGGAAAGGTCATATAGAAAGAATGGAATACAACCGACTTGCAAAAAGAGCTAAAGAAGGTAGACCAATGGACGAGAGAAGATCAAAATGAAGACCAGTCAAGAGATGGATATCGGTGGATGCACATCCAATACGTCTTCCTCCGAGGAATGGTTTTGGAAATAAAGAGGATGAAAATCTTACAAATTATGAATAACAAAAAGAAGAATTAAAAAAAATATTTTGCTAGTATATAGAAATTTCTCATTAGATGATCTAAAATCTTTGAAAGTAAACATGATTAAACAATGTAATTGCTTGCAGGTGTATCTTGATATGATGTGGTTACTTATGCAGACAAGAACATATGCTATTACACACAGATCGTGCGAAGATAATGAATAATTACAATGACGAACTACGCACGTGTAGTCACGAACATTGTGATGGTGTCCGAGCAGTTTAACATCTTCCAACATCAATGACATCTAATACTGCTGTCAGCATTATCACTAATACTGTATTGGTATTAATAGCACAAGACCACGGTGACATAGAATATATGGTATGGCTAAAAAACTAAAAGAAGAATATGAAAAATGGGGACTTATATAAACATTGAGAAAACTAAATATATGTGTATAGGACAAGAAATGGAAAATATAAATATCAACAATAGAGAAGTAGTAAAACCTAGTATTGAATGCACTTATTTGGGAACAAAATTAGACCATTCAGACGATAACACAGTAGAAATTAAAAATAGAATCGCACAAACAAAACAAGCAATAAATGCTTTAAACTCTGTTTGGTGGAGCAAAAATATTACAAAAAATAGAAAATTGCAAATATATCAAACCATAATTCAGAGCATTTTAACATAGGCTATGGCGCTGAAGTCTGGCAAATTGCTACCAGGGAAATGAAAAGAATTTTAAGTACAGAAATGGATGTTTTAAGAAGATCAGCTGGAAAATCTAGAATGAATAGAATACGAAATAAAGAAATAAGGGAAATTATGGGTGTACAAGAGGAGCCGGACATCATAGACATTATAGAAAAGAAAAGATTACAGTGGTATGGCCATATCAAAAGACTGCCAGAGCAAAGATTGCCTAAAATTGTTATGGAATGGATCCCAATAGAGAGGAGGAAGAGAGGAAGACCGAAGAAAACTTGGATAGAAGGGGTACAAGCAGCTATGAATATCAGAGGATTGGAGGAAGATCAATGGATGGGCAAGGAGGAATGGCGTTTGGTTTCCGGAAGACGGCGGCAGCTGCCATGACATCGGATAATGATGATGACTGTATTGGTTTATTTTGTGCAACATAGGAAACAAAATTACAGCATATAAACATTTTCCATATTCTTTACCAAGACAATAATACATATATTACTACTCTCCGAAACCTAAAAGAGGAAAGTTTACAATGTGTGAGATACCTTAACATTGAACCTAGTGACATCAATATTAATACTCGAAGTCTTCTACCAGATACAAGGAAACTCAGGAAACAACTAAGAGACAAAGAAGCAGTTCTCTGGAGTCAACTTCCTCAGAAAGGAAAAGGCGTTGTTCTCTACAATGAATATACACCAGCAAATCAATGGATTCGTGATCATCATGGATTATTTTGTTCCGAATGGAGAGAAGCAATTAAAATGCAAGCCAATGTATCGGCGCGTCGCGGCGGTGCGTTTTTTGCCGGGCAGGTCTAGGGACGATACCCTCTGTGGACGTTGTCGCAGAGAGCAACGAAACCCTTGCACACGTCCTTTGGGCCTGTCCGTTTGAAGAATCACTGAGAAACATTCCGCACCACACTATTCGAAACATGATGGCAGAAGCCTTGCGAGATTATGGATACACAGTTTATGAGGAAGTTCATAGTGTGGCCACTAATGGAAGTAACAGAACGAATGGATATTATTGCATTCTAGACCATCTTCTAAAATTAGGTATGACAATTAGATCCCACAATCTGTTTTGAGACTCATAGTGGCCAACCTGAGGAAGTTGACTGTGAGAAGAAAGCCATATATGAGCCAACAGTTGACTATTACAAAGACTATTTAACTCATGCCCCAAATGGGAGGCCATGACCAATCACATTTCAGTGAATTTTGATTTACAACCAATCACAGTCGTTTTTCACCTCCATTTTATCACTTTCATTTTATCGCTTTCATTTTATCAAGTGGCTTCCAGATTCTATATATATAGTGCACGAATGTAAGCAGATTCTGCTTGCGAGATATAATAGAAAAACGTTCCTAGCAATTGTTTATACCACAAAAAAACACTATTTGCACTTTCTTAAACTATTATTTCCCAGGAATTAATGTTGCACAAAAATATATTTGAAATATTTACATCAAAGGTCATCAGAAATTAATTAATAACCTGAAATTATGTGTTTAATGTTTTTCTGCACTGGGGTGCATTCTTACAATATTGCGATTCTATTTGGCATTACATATGATCTGGTTGCAGTGATAAACTGTTTTACTAGTTTACTAGTTCTACATAAATAAATGAAACATGACATTTCTCATTTGTTTTAAAACATCGCCGTTTACATTAAATATATAAATATTTTAAAATAACTATATTTAAATAATGATTTGTGAGTAAACAGCTTATTTTTATTCGTTAAATAGCCCTAACAAATGCCACTCTTGATTTCCAAATTATCTAGGTAAATTGGAAATCACTCGTGGCATTGCTTACTTACTTACTCACTGGCACTATCGAACCCGTAGGTTCATGGCCGCACGGACATAAGCTCTCCATTCATCCCTATCCTGAGCTAATGCTTTCCAATCATTCCCTGTATAATCTAGTTCCCTCAAATCATAGTTAATGTTATTCTCCCACCTCATTCTTGGTCTACCAACTGGGCGTTTTCCCTCTGGCTTTCCTACAAGAAGCTTCCATGCAAGTCTTTCATTCCCCGCATTACTTATGATAAATACCAATTAGATAGTATAACTGCCACAGGATTGATGATCGGGGCAGATAGAAGGGGCAGGGGAATTAGTTAGATTTTTTTTTTACATAGGAATAATTCTTGCATTTTTGAGGAATTATAATAGATGTAATTAGTATTAGTTTTGTAGATAATTTAAATATTTCAATACCAGGTTTCTTAGCTAAATTTTGGAATTTCTTAGATTTGGACAGAATCTATCTTCCTAAAATTGCCGTCGCTGCCATTAGAGGATCAATTTCAATTTTAAGAAACCATCTTTAAAACATTTCTACTTTATAGAATATACTGCAATTACAATTGGAAATTTTTAAAAGTATTTCATCAATTTCGAAAATTAATTGTCTACATCACTTTTTTCCTTGTGGCAATTCTCTAATGAGGAAAGTTTTATGTAATAAATTGACAGAACATTGAACATGTTTATTAACTCACTATATAATGCTGACATATTGAACTTCTCTTTGAAGAGTCCCAGAGTTACATTGCGTTTTATATTTGTTCCTGGTTTCTATTTCCAATATTTTATACATGAAATATTCCATAGAATTCGGACATTCTGCAATAAAGCAACATTATTGTGTATAAAACGTAATATTGTCCCTTTAACAAATATTTTTGTAAAATAAACATTGAAGGATTCTAATGGAAGCAGACTTTGAGCAGAACAGAATTGATGATACTACATCATATTAAAACAAATAAAACATTAAATAAATATTACGAGTATTTTCATTTCAGAACACAATAGTAAATCAAAATGCAAATGTTTTTGTACTAACTAACTCACTGGCACTATCGAACCCGTAGGTTCATGGCCGCGCGGACATAAGCTCTGCATATATCCCTATCCTGAGTCAATGTTTTCCAATCATCCCCTGTATAATTTACCTCCCCCAAATCATAGTTAATGTTATTCTCCCACCTCATTCTGCGTCTACCAACTGGGCGTTTTCCCTCTGGGTTTCCTACAAGAATCTTCCATTCGTGCCACATGTCCTGCCCAACGCAGTCTACGAGACTTAACTGTTCTTATCATATCTGGCTTCCTATAAAGACCATGTAATTCACTGTTATGCAGTCTTCTCCTTCACCTGTCTGTTCATCTCTCTTTGGTCCAAACATTTTCCTAAGAACTTTATTCTCAAATACTTGTAATCTCCTTTTCTGCTTTAAAGTAAGAGTCCATGTTTCGCATCATATAACATAACTGGTAGAATACTAGTTTTATATATTTTCAGTTTAACGTTTTTTGAAAGGAGTTGGGAAGTCAAGAGTCTCTGTAATGCATAATAACATGCATTTCCAGAATTGAGCCTATGTTTAATTTCCTTGTGCATCTCATTCCTGTTTGTGATTATTGTTCCTAGGTATTTGAATTCAGCCACTTCCTCAAAATTTCCCTCATTTGTCATTAGCTGTCCATTTCCATTATATAATGTATTTTTATGTGTGACCATATATTTAGTTTTATTGATATTTACTTCCAGTCCCAATTTCTTATTGTTACTCAGTAGTGTGTGCGTGTTGGCCTTTAGTATCTCCTCGCTATGAGCCAATAGTACTACATCATCAGCATAAACTAACAGCTTATTAATACCATTGAATAATGTTTTTGTACAACATTTTAAATTATATTTTTCGTAACTTACATAACACAGTCGTCCTCAACTTTTAAGAAACATCAAGAACAAACAAATTATATATTCAGCAAAGAATTCACCATAAAAGCGGCCGTCACGTAGGGCTGACTACCTGGCTGACATCAAGAGCCGATTATCCAGAAAAAGTGGGAGCCTTAACTTCCTGCTACCCCAAAGGCCCTCTGAGGCCTGTAGTGGAATCACTTTACTTTTATAATCTTCGTTATATTATTAAAATTCAAAGATTTCGAAGGCATGCTTCATCCTCAGGAACTTTCTCGATACTGAAATTATTTATATATTTTATACAGAGGGCTTTTGTTGTTAGGCATATTTTCATCTAATACAATTTTATTTTCTGCTTCCTAAAAATTATTAAATGAAAATACACCTAACAACCAATCCATCCATAATAATTCTGCCCGAAGGCAGGTCCTTCACTGCAATCATAGCATTTTCATGCTATGCTTGCAGCTTTACCAGGGTATTGTAGGTGTGGTAGCTTCCCATTGCTTTCCACACCGGAGAAGGATCATTATGATGATGATGATAATGGCCATATGATTTCGGGGACCGTTCGGGCCGTGTGACAAGGCAACACGCTACCTCGAGACAACAGCGGTGGACACCAAAGCCCTCTATATAAAATATATAAATAATTTCAGTATCAAGAAAGTTCGAACAAAAACTTACGTCAATGGAAATTGATTTCATAAGGAGAGCCGCAAGGTGTTCAAAATTAGAAAAAGTAAGGAATAGTGTCTTACGTGAAAAAATAAATATTAGATATTCAATAATAGATTATATAAGATATAAGCAATTAAATTGGTATGGGCACGTACAACGAATGCAAGAAGAAAGGTTACCTAGAAAAACATTGGAATGGTGTCCACCTGGAAGAAGAAGGAAAGGAAGATCTCGAAACTCGTGGATGCAAGAAATAAGAACTGGAATGAGAACAAGAGGGCTGGAGGACATTGGGTGGATGGGTAGAGACGAGTGAAGAAGGAAAATAAAACTTTAGGTACAGAAAGATGTGTTTAGTATGTACTATTATTCTAGTTTTTTTGTATTTATATGTAGCATATGTTTGTGCTGGTGAGTGGAAGTGAAACCCACATGGCCTTAACTCCATCTGACTAAATAAATGTATTCTAAACATTAAAAGTATGCATGTAAATAAAAAATCAAGAAAGTTCCTGAAGACGAAGCATGTCTTCGAAAAGTTTTGAATTATAATTATGCAACGAAGATTATAATAGGAATGATTATAGTTGAGGACGACTGTGTTATATAAGGTACAATTTTTAAAATTGAAGTAATTTTAACATCAACGGTGTTCAAACATGATTATTAAATTATGAACAGGTTAAAAATCGGCCGCGGTGGGCTTCCTCCCTTCCTAGGCTTCCTTCCAAAATGAATAGTTATTCAGTCTATACTATTCAACTGATCTTTCCTAGTTTCTTCAGTAATAGTAGTAATATCTTTAGTAACGCTACATTATTATCTTCGAATTTCTTACTAGTGGTTATGCTCCTTGCTTCTGGTCCCGAGGGTCGCGGGTTCAAACCCGGCCGGGGTCGATGGATTTTTTAGGACAGAAAAATTCAAGGAGCAAGTCCTCCGGGAGGGACTTTAAGCCGTGGGTCCCGAGTCTGAAGATTTTCAGGCTCGTAAAATCCTTAAGCCTGAATGAAAAGGCCTCTAAGCAAAATTTACCAAATTTTCCCGTCCTAGTGCTACCTTGGTTTCCTAGATGTCATTATGAGGCGAAACGCTGACCACGGACCACTCAAAATGACATCTATACGAAAACAAGTGTAACAAAAGTAGTATGGTTCAAATTCTTCCCTGTAGGGGGAGAGCGCCTAAATCTCTGTAAAGGGAAAACATAGGCTTACAAAAAAAAAATAAACAGGTTAAATCTCCGACAGATCTTCACCGTTTTTCATGAAAATTTGTACATGTAGCTTTTTAGGTACGGAGAGTTCACCTGAAAAAAAAACTAAAACTAGCTCTAGCGGTCGTAATTTTCGATGTTTCATAACGAAAATCAGTATATACTATTGAAATAAACTGAGAGAGGTTTCAGAAAGAAAATTTAGTTTGAAATATTCAGTCACAAGAACCAAATGACTGCTTGTGCTCTGAACGGGTAGGTAGGACGTCTGTCAATCGGTTTCGGCTTCGGCTCTAAAGACTTGTTCTGCCAAAGACTTTTTCTGTCAAAGTATTTTTTTTTTACTTTATTAAACACAAGGTGTACATTAAATTTAATTTTGTTTTTTACCAGTCTTTAGTTACAGTGTTTATTGGTAGAGTCCTGTTTTTACACTTCGCTAGATGATATTTGGGACAGGGATTGTTGTATATTTTACAGACGCAGTCCTCCTTGGGTTCATGGTACATGTTGTTGAGGCATATATTCCCATGAAATCCATGGGCTGCGAAACGTGTGTACAGGTGTCGAAGTTCGAAGTTCGGTTGCTTCCAGGTTTCTGTTTTCATTGCGTCTGTTTCTATAATTTCTGTCGGTATCTCGGCGGCTTTGTTCTGTCTCTCCTCGATGACGATTCTGTATGCTTGCGTTTCCGGTAGTCTGAAGCAGTGTTTGATATCCTTGATGAAGAATGATTCCTGGGCTATTGTATAGGCATAACTATATCTTGTATATTTGTCAAAGTAAATTGCAATCTTATTATTATTACTATTGCTATTATTATTATTATTATTATTATTATTATTATTATTATTATTATTATTATTATTATTATTATTATTATTATTATTATTATTATTATTATTATTATTGATCATATTTTAAATTTCTCCTAAAGATCTTGTTCTTAAATTTGCTCTATTTTAGGTGTTGTTTTTTTTTTAGTCACTCGAATAAGTCTCGTCTAGAACATGTTAGTGTGTGTACATTTGTTTCACGCTAAAAATTCATTACTAAAATCTAATATATATAAATTAATGTTTATTGATTTAGGTCCGAGTTATTATGATGATCTTGTAGAAGATTTCCGGGCTGTTGACCGTGGTCCTGAGGCTTGTAGTTCCCCGACGTTTCGCCAGTGACTGCGTCCGGCATCCTCAAGGGTTGTCTTGAGACTGGCAGGTAGTCGACAAAATTGTCAGTCTCAAGACAACCCTTGAGGATGCCGGACGCAGTCTCTGGCGAAACGTCGGGGAACTACTAGCCTCAAGACTAAGGCCAACAGCCCGGAAATCTTCTACAAGATCATCATAAATTAATGTTTGTTTGCTGGTATTTTATCCTCTGTCGTACTGTCCTTGCGAATGTGATGGGCTTTTGCAAAATGTTTAGGAGTTTCCCAGCAAAGTTATATGCCATAAGAGAGTTGTAATACTCAACTCCATCTCTCTCAAAACTCACTCTTTGAAAAAAGTAGCTTTTTGGACGTTTAAATGGCTTACGCTGCCTAAACCATAACAAATACACAAAATCATTGTACAAATAATTGAATATATCTAAAAACTCTACAAAAAGTTTATCTCTTACGGATATCTCATAATAACCATTTTTGTCTTTCGTTGATGCCAAGAAGATCGGGATAAGTAGATTACCGGGCAAACGTAGCAGCGCACAGCGGGTATTCGTTTACGGATAACTCATAATAACGAATTGTCTTTCAGGTAATTTATGTCAAGAAGATCGGGATAAGTAGATTATCGGGTAACGCCAGATAATCAGCAAAGGGTATCTAAAATAATTACGTTATAACTTTTTCCATTTATTTATTCAACTGAACGTAAAACACATTAATTTATATTTTTTAGGCGTATCAGCGCATGCCGGATATTAGCTAGTACGAAATAATTTTTAAAAGTGAATTGAGATGAGGCAATAAAATGTCAACTCACCATTTTCTTGAATGAATGAATAATGAAAACTATGAATAGTTGCCAATAACGGTGGCCGGGAATCTGTAATCTTCCAGATACTAGTAGCGTCTGAGTCTAATTTACGGTTTTTAAAATTAATATGTCCTTCCTTATAGAGCAATAAAATTATCACATCGCATTATAATATTTTTATAGATATATTCGTAATATCATATTCATGCCAATTTAATAATTATGTTTTAATTAATTTATGTTATTATATTCTATAAGATTATTTGATTAAATACATATATATCAAAATATACGCGTGTCCATCATATGTAATTATAGATAATTCATCAAAAAATTAATTACCATTAAAATAGATGTAGGCCTACCTTAAATAAAATAATTTTGATCAAATACATGTCCATATATCTCAAAAGATACGTATAATATATAATTATATATAATTCAACAAAAATATAATTAGCGTGAAAACGTATACCTTTATTGTACGACCATGAATTCGGACAGGATATAAAATTCTTTGTAGACACAATTCGATTCGCGTAATTATACAATGACTCAGTTCTAAGATGTTCATCTCTCTAGGATGCACAGTGTATCCAACGCTATAAATACTCATTTTCTCCAAATTACCTGCAGGTAGCTTAGACTAAAAAATAGCATTATCATCATTACATAAATATTTTTCGTATAGAGCTATATAACCAAATGCTGTGTGTCATTAATGTAGCGCTCTTATGGATGAATTGCATTTTTTTCATATTCTAAAAAAGTGAGGTAAATATTTGTTTAAATTACATCTATCCTTTTTTGTAGTAAATGTAATCTGAAACCTTTTGGTAGCCGCTAATGGTTTTCAGTTCTAACTTCATTGTAGCACATAGACGCTGACTTTACGATATGTATGTTTTATTTACACGCTTTATATTAACTTGACCTGTATCTATCTACGTAACGGAATCTTTTAACGCGATATTCACCCACTTAAAATCATTGGATCGACTTGAAAATTTGTATACTTGTAAAGGACCAATGACAATACAATAATATCATAATTGTTTGCTAAAATCATGGCCAGATTCATCAGAAAATAAAAAAAACGTGTCTGTATAATTATGTAACGAAATCTTTCAACGCGATTTTCACCCATTTAAAATCATTGGATCGACTTGTAACTTTGTAAACTTGTAAAGGACCAATGACAATACAATAATTTCATAAATGTTTCTAAAATCCTGGCCAGAATCAGCAGAAAATAAAAAAATAAAACCGGTATAATAAGTTGCGGACTTATCAACTTCTTACTCAATCGTTGTAAGAGCTCAGTTGGTAGAGCGGTGGACTGTAGTGGTATATAATTTCAGTAATCCATAGGTCGCTGGTTCATATTCGGCCCGGAGGATTTTTTTAGTAGAGTATTACTTTTAGCTCATACTACAATAGAATCGTATTTAAATATATTTACATTTTTATCTTATTTTGTAAAATAGTAAAACTAAAAAATAAAAAATAAATAGTAGTTTAAAAAAACTAAAACAATACGCTTTATTAGAAAACCGAACTAAAAAATAAAAAAAATAAATAATAGTTTTAAGAAACTAAAACAACACGCTTTATTAGAAAACCGAACTAAAAAATGAAAAATGATTTTAATTTACAACACGCTTGGGAAAAAATTAATGTGGTCAACAAAAAAATAATCTCCAACACATTTAGAATAAAACTAGAGTTATCTACAAAAAAAATAATTTTACCATCAAAAGCGTGGGGTGCTTTTATGGGTTTTGCATTTTCTTCTTTGATACTTTACTTTTTACCAATATATGTTTATTATCAAATATATTAATTGATATAGAGCACCCCACGCTTTTGGTGGTAAAATTATTTCTTTGTAGATAACTAGTTTTATTCTAAATGTGTTGGAGATTATTTTTTTGTTGACCACATTAATTTTATCCCCAAGCGTGTTGGAAATTAAAATTATTTTTCATTTTTTTGTTCGGTTTTCTAATAAAGCGTGTTGTTTTAGTTTTTAAGACTATTATTTATTTATTTAACAACTATTTTCACTTTGAGTCGCGATTTATTTGCAGTCTAATGGATGACAAATTTTGTAAGAGATATTTTATTTATGATTTAGGTTCTTTTAAGTTCCATAATCTATAAACCGAGACCCAAGACTTTTATTTTATTCTCAATAATTTATTCTAATGTTGTCGGATTTGAACACATAAATCTGGAGTCGTAGGCGAAAGGGGCTGTTGATTATTATTTCGCATAATTTTGTTTTACTACTTATTTATTATTGTTCACTAGTAATAATAACAATAAATATGTATTGCTCTAATATGCTTATTTTTAATTCCAATTGCATATTAAAATAAACGTTCAGTATTATGCACAGAACTCATCTCTGGAAACGCATACTATTTGCATTACAGGAATTCTGTAATTCCAACTTCTCTAAAAAATGTTAAACTAAAGATATGTAAAACGACGATTCTTCCAGTTATATAGATATGAAACATTTTTTTTTCTCTTTATGGGAAGAAAATAAATGTTACCTCTATTTGAGAATAAAGTACATAGGAACATTTTTGTATTAAGGAGAGGTGAACAGACAGATTATTAGAGAAAATTACATAATGCCGCCAACAATGTGTTGTTGTAGGTGATCGTTTTTCTTCATGGAGGTCAGTGGAGTGCGGAATACCACAAGGATCAGTATTAGCTCCAATTTTATTTTCTGTATACATCTACAACATAAGTGACTGCATTAAACATTGCAGAGATCATATCTACGCTGATGACTTACAACTTTATATACATACTAGACCTGAACTGATTAACGACACAATTAAACAACTTAATGAAGACCTTGACTCCATAGCAACGTGGCTAAAACAAACAGATCTTATTATAAATCCTGAGAATTCACAGGCAATTGTCATCAGCCGTCGAAGTCTTTTAAACAAAATTGATTATTCATCGATAATTTCTGTAAATATAAATCAAACTGAAATTTCATTTAAACCCTCCGTGAAAAATCTTGGTGTGTATTTCGACCAGAATCTTAGTTCGCAGGTTCATTTAAGAGAAACTTGTAAAAAACATATTCAATCTTCCATTCCCTAAAACGTTTGAAAAATGTCCTTCCTTCTTCATTAAAAAAGTACTTGACTCAACTTTGATTATGCCGCATTTCGATTATTGTGACTTACTCTTAACTGACCTGAGTATCACATTCGGACAAACACTGTAACGAGTTCATAATGTTTGTGCACGTTATATATGCAACCTACTTAAATCAGACCACATAACTCCAGTATTTTAAATGTTGTCTTGGTTCCGATTGGAAGACATGCGAAAAATATTTTGAGCCCAGTTTAAAAAAAAAATCATCACAATAGCCTATACATTTAAAAACGAATATTAAGTATATGGGTTAAATATTAAAATTGTTTTGCTTATATATATATATATATATATATATATATATATATATATATATATATACATGCGTAGTAATTTTGCCCGAGGGCAGGTCTTTCACTTCAATCATAGCATTTTTATGCTATGCTTTGCAGTTTTACTAGGGAATTAAATGTGTAGTAGCTTCCCGTTGCTTTCCACACCAGTGAAGGATGATGATGATGATAAGGATGATGACGATGCCGGATGATTTTCGAGGACCGTTGGGCCCTACGTTTCCTGACATTTGTCTTACAGGTGAGGAAAAACTAAAAAAAAACTTCACCCAGGAGCCTGTCCCGACCGGAAATTGAACCCGGGTCCGCTGCGTGACAAGACAGCACCCTATCTCGAGACCACACTGGTGGACTATGTATATATATATATATATATATATATATATATATATACTTTTTTATTATTATGTTCCACCATATGGGCGACTATCGTAAAAAAAGGCCATTATTTTTGTCTTCTCTATAGATATTTTAAAATAGTGCTGTTTACTTATTTCATTTAAACAGTGTAGAAAGAATTGACTTACAGAAATTACATTTCTAAGAAGGACCAATGGATGCACAAAATTGGACCACATAAGAAATGAAGAAATAAGAAGTGAATTAGAAATATATTCAATAAATGATAGAATTCAACAACACCGCGTCGTCTGGGAACAGTGTGTTCAGAGAATGGAAGAAACAAGATTGCCCAAGATAGCATATAAACCAAAGGGATTAAGGGATGTAGGAAGACCTAGGAAGAGATGGAAGAAATCATTGTGAATTCGGAACAGGCGAATCGCCTAAACCTTGAAGTGAAGAAGATGACGATGATGATGATGATATATATACATATAGCCAATGTTTTTTAACAGTACATTCCTGATGATTTTCAAAAACAATAAATCAATTTATAATTATTTGATTTATTTTCTAGATTTAATTTTATTTGTTAAAAAACAATCAATTTATAATTATTTGATTTATTTATCTAGATTTAATTTTATTTGTACAAATTATTTTAATAAATGTATTTGAAATGCTTTATTTTTTTTAATTTAATTGGATAAAATATTTAAGAAATTAAATCCTGTACATAACTGATCCAAAGCCTCTGGCGGCACTATGGCTCTGGGGTCGACTCAGCCTCTAACGGAAATGAGTACCAGACGCTTGTTCTGGGGGTAAAGGCGGCCGTCACGCAGGACTGACAACCCGGCTGACATAAAGTGCCGATTGTCTAGAAAAAGTGGGAGCCTTAACCTCCTACTACCCCAAGGGCCTCCGGGTCTGTTGTGGGATCACTTTACTTTACTTTACATTACAAATACATTAACCAAAAATCCTCTAAAATATAAAATCAATTTCTACTTACGATTGGAGTATACTCTACGGAAAAACAAAAAACATGTATTAAAACAGGAGAAGTAGATTATAAATACTTTTATTTATTTTTAAAATTAATTTGTATTTTCATTTATTTAATTGAGTGTTTCTTTACCTATAATGTATTAATTTAAGCATATATCACTCTCCATTTCCTGAGATAAATAAAAATAATATTTAATTATACATTTATTTAACACTTATGATAACCGAGTTCAGACTAATGCCGTATTTCTGCTATATCAAAAACTAACTTATATTCCATGAGTTGAATGCTATTATATTCTATAATAATTCTGCCCGAGGGCAGGTCTTTCACTGCAATCATAGCATTTTCATGCTATGATGTGCAGCTTTACTAGGGAATGTGATAGCTTTCCGTTGCCTTCCACACCGATGAAGGATGATGATGATGATGATGATAATGGTAAGGATGATGATGAAGGTGATGATGGTCGAATGATTTTTGAGGACCGTTGGGCCCTACGTTTCCTGACATTTGTATTACAGGTGAGGAAAAACCCCGGATAAAAACCTCACCCAGGAGCTTGTCTCGACCGGAAATCGAATTGGGGACCGCTGCGTGACAAGGCAATACGCTACCTCGAGACCACAGCATAATAATTGATCATTAAAAAAAAGTATGTGAATAACCGGTTTTTAAAACTTCCATTGATTTCCAGAATATATTCAAATTAAATGTGAATTGGATGTTTGTATATGTTCAGAAAGAAACATAACGATATGTGAATGGAATTATAACAAATTGCCTACGTTACTGGTGCTCCTGACCGCGCCCTCTGCCTCCCGCTCCCTCCCTCTTGAAGGTCACTACTATATAACAGAATGACCTCTAATGTGCAAAAGTTCAATGTCCCCATCTTGATTTTTAAGACCCTGGAGGTACAGCTGGAAAATATATTTTATTATAAGGATGTGCGTTGTAGTTACCTTGTTTGGCACAGCAAACAGGTCCGAACAAACCTTTCGGGTTGGGCGTGTGATACTATATAAAGTTTTCCTTATAGCTGGTGTGGTTCTGCTGCAACTTTAATTTAAATAAGATGTGACGTTTCCACTGCAATCTGGTAAACCTGATCTCAGCATCTGAGGTATTCTCTAGTTTCTGAACCAGAAAGATTCCATTACACATAGCTAGCGTTCCATTACGTTTAATTTAAAAGGAATGCATATTTTCTTAATCATCTCTTTTATTATCAACTTTTAGTGTACCTTTTGTTAATATAAAAGCTATCAGATTGAAATCAGAATATAAAACACAGAATTGAATTGAGTAGCAAAATAATATCATCGTTAAATTTCATATGGTGGGATAAGCATATTTGGAAAGACACAAAAAAAATATTGGTAAAACATTGGTGGAATCTGTTGCAATGTATGGAAGTGAGGTATGAACAATCAATTGATGGATTATTTACGCAGAAGTGCCAGAAAGTCAAAATTAGAACATGTCACAAATAAGGAAATTAGAAATATAATGGAAGCAGAAGAAAGCATAATGAAAGAATTGAGGAGAAGGAATTAAAGTGGTTAGGATATGTTTTAAGAATGGAAGATGAGCGGTGGCCAAAGTAACTATATCAGTGGCATCCGACCAGAAGGAGGAAGAGAGGGAGACCGAAGTTAACATGGAAGGAAAACATGAAGACATTGATGCAAGCAAGAGGGCTAAGTATTGAAGATTCCAAAGAACGTAGGCTTTGGAGATTTGGCACGGGAAGACGGCAGCAGCTGTAAAAACCCGAAGATAGATAGAGATAGATAGATTGAAATCAGATTGGATTCCACTTTTTCTATGGGCAGTGGACGAATTTGTGACACGTTTTGCAATTCTCCAAACCAAAATGATCGACAGGCCGAGCTGTCGCACTCCCTACGCGCACTGAACACCCGGATCAAGCCAGCTTTTTCTCCACGTGAGGTTTCTGTCCTCGCTGAGCTGAGATTTTTGATTGGAAGTAAAAATACTCACTACATTAGATAAATAATTACTTATAATTCATCTTCCTCAGTGTTATATCTTACATCTTTGCCGTCTTAATCTTCTGCTATTATACTTTTACATCTTTCTACACATTTAGTTTGTGCTAGAAGACTGCACAATACTGAACTACATGGCTTTATAGGAAGTCAGATATAATAAGAACAGTTAAATCTTGTAGACAGCGATGGGCGGGGCATGTGGCACGAATGGAGAATGATAGATGTACATGGAAGCTTCTTGTAGGAAAACTAGAGGGAGAACGCCCAGTTGGTAGACCAAGAATGGGGTGGGAACTAATCATTATTTGAGGGAAGTAGATTATACAGGGAATGATTGGAAAACATAAACTCAGAATTGGTATGTATGGAGAGTTTATGTCCGCGCGGCCTGAACCTAAGGCCTCGGTAGTGCCAGTGATGTAGTTAGTAAGTTCTGTTTATAGTTTATCTTCGTCAATTCTCATATCCAATTCTACTCCTTCTCATTTTTTTTTCCTCACTCTTTTTCTTCGTCATTTTCTTACTTTCCTGCTTATCTTGTTCTCTATTATTATTTTCCGCATTACTCTTTCTTCACTATTCTTCCCCCGTTACAGATAAAGAATTGCGATTTCGACGTAAGCAGACAGGAAACTGAGAAATGCAGAATTGAATTCTATACACACTGAATCGTTATGTAAAAGAGTAACTAAGCCGAAGGTAGAAATAACCTCTGCTGAAATACTTTTTCCCTACTCGCAATTTTTTCATTTACCTTACGTATCAATTTCACCAGAAACGACTTCAAACATTTAGGTTTTAATTACAGAAAATATAAAATAAATATCCTCAACTCTTGTCCAACTCAGAGTCGGGTCGAGCTATCACAGAACCCTTATATATAGATGTCTGTGAATTACAAGGGTGCCGGCCGACCACACCTGACGTACCATCACGGGGGCAGATGAATGAAATGAAACGAAATGGATGAGATGAGTATGGAGAAATGATGGAATGAACTTGTGGCAGGGGAAAACGGTATAAAACCCCGGGAAAAACCTGCCCAAGCTCCGTTTCGTCCACCACAAAACCTACATGGAGTGAGCGTGACTCGATCTCTGGATCCCTGTGGTGAGAGGGGTATGTCTAAGCACTGCGCCACAAAGACGCCTTAATTAATGGAATACTGAAAAATTGTGTTCTAATTTTTAAGAAATCATTAACGATTTTATAGTTTCCTCAGTTCTCAATGTTAATAAATCTTTGGATATGTTATATAGGATTGTTTTTTTTAATTCTATAATGATAATTTTGTATAATTTCAGTTTCAACATTTGTCATTTTGGTCATGTGTTTATCATGTTCTTGTTCTAGATCTTCACGATCTTAAAAAAATAGTGGTAAAAATATGTTTAAAAAAGAATTATAACAATAGGGCTTTATTTTCATTAACAAATTATATTATATAAAACTTTCCTCATTAGAGGATTGCCTCAAGGACAAAGTGATACAGACAATTATTTTTTGTAATTGATGAAACACATTTTGTAAATATATTTTAAAAAATTCAACTTGTAGGCCTAATTGAAGTATACATACTATAAAGTAATTTTGTAAACATGGTTTCTTAAAATTGAAATTTATCCTCTAATGGCAGCGATGGCAATTCTAGAAAGATACACTCTGTCCAAATCTAATGAATTCCAAAATTTGGCGAAGAATCCTGGTATAGTACCCGATCATCAATCCTGTGACAGTTATACTATCTAGTTGGTATTTATTTTCTAGTGTATTTATTTCTATGATTTCATAAGTAGGTTATACATTTTGATTAACTTAAGAAAGAGTACAGTAAAAAATTGAATATTTCTATATTCATGCGGGTAAGTAAAATATTAACAAAGTAGGCCTACAGTTACAGTACTTTTTGCCTGCAAACGTTTTTTTAGATGTAAGAATTTCGTAATATCTTGATTGTAATATTTCTTCGAGCCTACCTCACTCCATTCCTTGCAGTTTTAGAACTTCTTGGCGTGAACATTATCCACACATTCCTGTAACTGTTTTAACTTTTTTTACGAGTTGTTTACTTTCTTATTCTTCTTGTGGATCATAAAATGTTACTTGTTTGCATGGTGAGCAACACATAGCAAGTTTAATTATGCAAAGTAACATCTTTAATTTTTCAACTTTACTTTTAGATTTTTTCCTACTCTGTACATAAGAAATATCTTCACCCTAAATATTATGACTTTGTTTAACATTATTTAATTAAACAATTATATATTCATTTTCTTCCAAAATATTTTTAAAAAATCTAGAGAAAATTTAGAAGTTGAATTTATATTATTAATAAGAAACAATATTGTACCCTAATTTGAATTATCAAAGAGAGAAATAAGCGTGATACAATAAAATTGCATTGTATTACTCAATACATTTTTATGTATGTAACATTTTTACATTATTAATTTTATTAAGTCATTATTTTTCTTCCCTAGCTCTTAAATTGACAATGTATCCTGTAGGATACACCAATTACATATATATATTTTAATTTTTCCAATGCCCCAGGTTGTCGTTTCGACCTTTCTGGTATTCTTTCCTAGATTGGATTTATTGTAGTCCACTTCTGAAGTTGGGGCGCCTATAAGGCGTTAACCTGATAGTTCATAGGGTCCCGGGTTCGGTTCCCGGTCAAACCATAGGAATTTTTTCTCAAAGGGAATTATTCCTGTGGTTGCCCATGGTCTGGAATTTATGTTAAGTTTAAGTTAAGAACTCTCCTGGGCTTCATTATAATTAACCAATTAGAAAATAAATGTACTTAATGTTTTTAATAAAACAGAAGAAACGGAACGAGTAAAAATTATTTAAATGTATGTCGAATTACACAATATACCTAATAATAACAGTTATACAATATTTGGGGATCCGATTTGAACTCATTCTTTCAAGATGGTGTTTCCAATTTAGTTGGTACTGTTTAATATATTCCAAAATTGGCCTAGTCTTCAATTCTTTTAAGATATCGGTGTTCCTTTTCCGATCCCGTCTGGTGTAACCCACTGTTCTGCGCTGGAGAAGGGGTTATTGTTGGGCAAAGAGGTAAAGATTGGATTTGGTGACACTAGGAATACTGAAGGAGTTCTCCATGTGTGAGAACTTAGGTTGCTCGGTTGGTATTCGGTAGAGTCGAGGTTCTTATCTCGGGATTCCACGAGGACTTCGTCGGGCAGAATTAATGTGTAAAGAATGTCTGGTAAAAGTAGTTTATTCTTAACTTTTATACACTGCAAGTAATTGTCTATATGTGAAGTGAATTTATCTAACTCTCGGAACGCAGTGTTTTTGAGAAGTTACTTTGTTTGATCGTATACGAGAAGAAAAGTGACGAGGAGAAGCCTCTCTCGCCTATAGGTAAATTAGTTACTCCCACTACCTCGATCACGTGGACCTAAGGTCTGTGCTTAGGCACATATAACGAAACATATAATTGGTTAATGCGCCCTCCTATTTTGATCCCGGGGGTGTTACAAATTTATTATTGGCGATTTACGCCTTCAGAGGTTGGACCTTTTTTTCCCCGTGCTGGCTTCACGTACAGTCTAGTCACAAACATTAGCTAGGCTTGGGTTTTTTTTCTTAGGCTTGGGTTTTTTCCTAGTCTTCCGACGCTAGAAACTTGCCATGTTCCCACACTTTTTGCTAACGATGTTTGTGTCAGGGTAAAACCCCCGCTTGCACATTTAGCTAATGAGTTATGGTTATCACGCTAAATCAGTTAACTGGAGGCTTAGAAGATATTTCTACTCAATCTGTCTAGCAAAGGATTATTGTCATTAGTAAGTTATTATCATGTGTCAGCCACTTCCGTCTTCACAAAAGAAAGGGTTACATTACCTGAGTTGTCTGCCTTCTTTAATAACTAATAATTTGATTACATTGATGCTGACTTCTTTGGATCATTTTATATGGCCTTTGCTCCTACATAATCAGGTTCTACTCGCTTTCCTGATCAATTTGAATATAAATATGACCTAAGTCCAGTAACTGCTTCATTTAATGTTGTTATAATTTCATCTGATTATTATTGCCGATAGGGATTTATTTAGATTTACACAGGATGCTGTATGAATGGATTGCCACAAATGCCCTATAAACAAATGGAAAAATCAAGGGATTTTTTTATTTGTTTATAATCCTCTCGCGTAATATAATGCTAGTATCATAGCTATAGTGGCCTTTAAAGAAAAAATGGCTATAATATTTTGGTAAGAGCACGTTAATCCTGAGAGTGTTGCCAGCACGTCAATTATGTTCAGATTGTAAACACTGATATGTATCCCTTTTACCTGGGATCGTTCTTTGAGGTTAAATAGACTCACTTTCTGCAATATAGACATACATAAATATTCATTAAGAAAAAAAAAAGATACACCCTTAATATAAATTTGGTGGCCTACTCAAACCATTCATGCTTATACAATTACCATTCAAAACTATTTAGTTGAATACCAGTATAGCATAAATTGCTTCTTCATGTGTAACTGTTTATTTTCAATTTAATTTACACCTTAATATCTACCTACATTATAATGTGCGTCTACAGCTTGGGAATTCATTTGCGATGAACCAGTTTTGTCTACTTCAAACCATATGTCGAATAATACTTCAGTTTTGCTAAATTTAATTTAAATTGAGTCAATAAGACTTATTTACATGGATCTATATCTTTGCGACCAAAATACTAAAATATCGCGTTTAAGCAGCTGTGCTATCGTTATACAATTATTATTGATAGTATTACCCCCTGATATCATTTTTTTTTCCCCATAGGTATTGCATACATACGAATTCATCATGATTATTAATCCATGAAATATTCATGATTCTTAATATTTTATTCTCAACATACTTCGGCCCATTTACTTTGCCAAAGCATAGCTGTCATTACTCAGCCAAACGACGTTATTTTCTTAAGCGTGCAAAATCATTTCCTTCGAATACAGAATCGCATAGTATGTCACATTCGCTTCCACCAGCGACCATGACTCCATCTCATCTCATTATTAACATCGAATACAAATTCGCACAAATTGTCACATTCGCTTCCATCAGCGATCATGACCTCATCTCATCTCATTATTAACATCGAATACAAATTCGCACAAATTGTCACATTCGCTTCCACCAGCGACCATGACTTCATCTCATCTCATTATTAGATAATACGGGATCCCTTGCCCTCAAATATTTTCAACAAAATAGCACGTGTTATACAAACACAGTGACGTGCCGCTTCGGCCCACGTCTACAAATTAAATTCTGTAAATATAATCAACAAATAAATTCCTCACGCTTTATAGGTTCACACCGTCACTCGGCCTTTCAATTAAGGTGCATTGAGCTTCACCCTGTCTCATTAGCTCCTATGTTTACGCTGTCTGATTGTTATTTTGGACAAAAGAGTCATAATCATCATGATATTATTCGTATTCAGATTGTTGTACAAGTTTCTTCAATTACCTATATGTATTAAACAATGACAATGGCCTATCTGGGCTCATTTTAACATTTACTGGATTAAGTAGATACTGCAGCTTCCCGCTCGAGCGATTGGGTTAAAACATTTAAAAATATAGATCCATTCTCCATCGTTAAGTTCAAATCAACAATTTATTAATCACCCTCAATCTTAGCTGAAAGTGGACATGCATGTGTTATATATTCACACTAGTTCAATTAATTATATCATATTCATCAATATGGGGGTATTATCACGATTAATATCTAAATCGACATTTCACTTTATTTTTTTTTTCGCAGTCATTTTGCCCTTTCCTCTCGCGATTAGCGTTTTCATCTAGGCCTATTTAATCACTTTATTAGTGTTATTTATTTTAATTACTGATTATATTTGGTACTTTACCATACAACACTTATTTATTTTTTTTTTTCACTAATACTTTTCATTTATGTCCTAATCTCAGCTAGTATTGAGTTCGAATCCCGTGAAAACTGGTTCATGCATTTAAGTATAATTTATCAGGTCTTGTTTTTTTTTTTTTTTTCGTTTGGGGATTATGTAGAGCTTATATGTTTGTACCTTTTGTATGTTATATCAAAATTTTGTCGGTATATAACCACTTCCTTACCTGGGTACTGCATAATTTCAGCGTTTACATTGACCTTTATCTCATACCTAAAATCACAGTAGTGTCTACCTGTGCACACAATACAATATAGTACAATGCAAGACATACACACATACGTAATATATCCATTCCGTTGTCATTCTTACGTGTAAAAATCTCTCCCTCCTATTTTTCGAGTGTCATTTTCACTGTCCGTCTATCTACCCTTAATACTATTAGTGTCTAATTTCACAGTCTGTTTACTCGCAAAGGCCTCCTGTACTATTATTATATACATGTTTTGCGATACTACGCCCACACGCAAACAAACTCTGAACACTCGCATGGTAATTTATCGGGTCTTTACAGCCTCAATCTTATCCTTAGATTCACATATGATGACTAGATTTTGTCAAAATTTTTCAAATGATTCTTACTCCTATCATCTAGGTTAGTATGCGCCACAGAATTACTAGCGATCTCTGGGTTCCCTAGTATCTCTGTACGTGCATATGTTTTGTGATTAGCCGTCGTCCAAGAAACACTCTCCGACGCGTATGATTCATTTTCGGGGTTCCTATCCTTTTGACCTCTACTATTTATGTTCTTTGTGATGACACTTATTTCATCATTTAGTTTGCTAATTTCGTTAGTCACTTTCTGTTCTATATTAGTGCCTAACTCATTAAATCTAGGCTCTACTATCATTTCAATCAATTCAGAGCGTTTATCCTGCTCTGCAATTTTCTGAGCTACTTGGGGCTTTAGTGTTTCTTGTTCGTGGGCTGGCTTTTGTACAAATAGACACATATAATTTACCCTTTTGTCCGAGTTCTCTACACTACAGAGCACATTCTTGTCGACTCGTTTTATTTCCCCTTGTAATTCCTCCTGTTTCTCCCCTAAGTTAGTTTGTAACGTTATTATACTATTGTTCATCTCTGTTCTCATTTGACTTATTACCCTGTTTTCTGTTTTCTCTGAGTCTTTAATAAGTTTTTGTTCCATTTTATTTATCTTTAGTTCTACACACGCTGACGATTCATTTATTTTCGCTTCTAGCATCTCTCTATCTTTTCTCATCTCATCCCTTAATGTTTCTTTCAACGTAAATACATCCTTTTCCCTGCTTATCTCCATCTGTCCTCTCCAAGTTTCAAATTCCCGTTTCATATTCCTCTGCATTGCCTCTAAATCCATTTTCCTATTTCTATCCATCGTCTCTAAATCCATTTTCCTACTTCTATCCATCTCCTCTATTCTCGACATTAGCATTTCCATGTATTTCATGGTGTCGGTGCTTGGATTTCCCTTGTCCTCTACTTCCCCTCTAGCTTCTACTCTTGCGTTGTTTTCACTATTTTCCCCTGTGCTCTGCTCTAAGTTCTCTCTGCCATCTTCGTTATCCTCTCCCATCCTTGCGATTTCGTTCTCTCCTTCAATCAGTTGCCCACAAGCCTTCTCCCTAATCTCTTCGTGTTTCCTATCCATTTTTTTTTTTTATCTTTATTTGCCTGCCTCTTTCTATTCGTACTTCTTAACAACATAAATACACACAGATATATTCTCCGTTAAATCACTGTAATATTTTGATTTCTTATATAGGTAAAAAGTAAAAAAAATGCTTATTCTGTTGTTGTGTCACTTACTGCTTCTTCCTTCAGTTGCTGTCTGTCTGCTTGTTGCCATCATCTTCTCTGTCCTGGTTGCCTCGTGGTCGTGGGACTTAGTCGTTCTGCCGTTGATTTCTATTCGTGTGTTACTTTACGACCTATTCTGCCCGCACGTTAGGGAGCCAATATGGAGAAGGGGTTATTGTTGGGCAAAGAGGTAAAGATTGGATTTGGTGACACTAGGAATACTGAAGGAGTTCTCCATGTGTGAGAACTTAGGTTGCTCGGTTGGTATTCGGTAGAGTCGAGGTTCTTATCTCGGGATTCCACGAGGACTTCGTCGGGCAGAATTAATGTGTAAAGAATGTCTGGTAAAAGTAGTTTATTCTTAACTTTTATACACTGCAAGTAATTGTCTATATGTGAAGTGAATTTATCTAACTCTCGGAACGCAGTGTTTTTGAGAAGTTACTTTGTTTGATCGTATACGAGAAGAAAAGTGACGAGGAGAAGCCTCTCTCGCCTATAGGTAAATTAGTTACTCCCACTACCTCGATCACGTGGACCTAAGGTCTGTGCTTAGGCACATATAACGAAACATATAATTGGTTAATGCGCCCTCCTATTTTGATCCCGGGGGTGTTACAAATTTATTATTGGCGATTTACGCCTTCAGAGGTTGGACCTTTTTTCCCCGTGCTGGCTTCACGTACAGTCTAGTCACAAACATTAGCTAGGCTTGGGTTTTTTCTTCTTAGGCTTGGGTTTTTTCCTAGGCTTCCGACGCTAGAAACTTGCCATGTTCCCACACTTTTTGCTAACGATGTTTGTGTCAGGGTAAAACCCCCGCTTGTACATTAGCTAATGGGTTATGGTTATCACGCTAAATCAGTTAACTGGAGGCTTAGAAGATATCTCTACTCAATCTGTCGAGCAAAGGATCATTGTCATTAGTAAGTTATTATCATGTGTCAGCCACTTCCGTCTTCACAAAAGAAAGGTTTACATTACCTGAGTTGTCAGTATTCTTTAATAACTAATAATTTGATTACATTGATGCTGACTTCTTTGGATCATTTTATATGGCCTTTGCTCCTACATAATCAGGTTCCACTCTCTTCCCTGATCAATTTGAATATAAATATGACCTAAGTCCAGTAACTGCTTCATTTAATGATGTTATAATATCATCTGGTTATTATTGCCGATAGGGATTTATTTAGATTTACACAGGAGGCTGGATGAATGAATTGCCACAGCGCATGAATCTCATTTCACAAGCCGTTATTCTGCTTTCATGTTGTCTTTTTAGTGTCCATGCTTCACTACCATAGGTCAACACTTTGGCTAGAGCAGTGTTGACCTATGGTAGTGAAGTATGGACACTAAAAAGACAACATGAAAGCAGAATAACGGCTTGTGAAATGAGATTCATGCGCAGAACAGCGGGTTACACCAGATGGGATCGGAAAAGGAACACCGATATCTTAAAACAATTGAAGACTAGGCCAATTTTGGAATATATTAAACAGTACCAACTAAATTGGAAACACCATCTTGAAAGAATGAGTTCAAATCGGATCCCCAAAGCTGTTTATAATTATATACCAAGAGGACGAAGATCACTGGGCCGTCCTATGAAACGCTGGAGGGAAAATTTTCTATAGGATCGTAACAAGCTTTGGCCTAATACTTGGAAGGAAGAAGAAGAAGAAGACAATATTTCGTTTTCATTGCGGTCCGCAATATTTAAATGAATGACACGAGAAATTAGTGTTTTGCCAATTACAGGGCTAGGGAAGTATGTTAAGCTATTACATGCCATTGTCAATGGATACCAAGAGCTCTCTGGTAAATTGAACTTACTTCCCTAAAAAAAAACTAATAATTTGGCCATTATTAGTGTAGGAGTAAACAAAAACTATTAATCAAGTTACATCTATTTTTTTAACATATTCAGTTATAATAATTTCTTACTGGAAATAAATTTGAAAATCTAATTAAAGGCTGTCGCCAAATAACTTCGGAGATGAAAGTAATTACGAACATATTTTTATACATCCCGTGTCTCTTTAATAATATAAATGGAAAGAAATTAAGTATGGAATTCATAACATTATCCAGCACATTGCTTATTAGAAAAATTTGCATGTGATTAGAACATAAGTTTTTATTTGCAGTGAAAATAACTTAGTCGCCTGTGTTATGTTCATCCTCTTATTAAAAATTCCACAATGACGTGCAATATCCATTATCTATGCTGAAGAATAAATGCTGGAGGCGCAATAACATTTACCAAGTTGGCTCTTGTAAATGATTTGTAGTAGCAATGAGGGAGTGCCTCTAAATTGCTCACAGCACAGCCATTTTAATAATTCCACATCAAAGCTCTGATGCGTGTGAAATGTACACATCCTAGCAGCGTAATGAACAAAAAATGCTCATATTAATAACATCAGTAGCGTGTCATTTATTTTAAAGTAATTAAAAATAAAATTTCACTGATAGAATATTTTATATCTCGGCTGCAAAAAAATTAGAAATACAGAAATTATAGAATGGAAGAATGTAGGAAGAAGTATAATGGATGAGATTAAACACAGAAGGCTGAAATAGTTTGGACACGTAAGAAGAATGCACGATGGAAGACTGCCAAAGGCAGTCTGTACATGGAAAATTGAAAGAAGGAGCAGAAAAAGAAGACCAAGGAAAACCTGGAAGAATAACATTCAAAATTCAATGAGGAAATGTGGTGTAACAGAAGAAGACACAGATAACGATGGAGAACTTTAATTAAGCGAAATTTGTGAATGTTTGTTAAAAACTGATAGTCTACAAGTCCGTAGTCATTTATGTATTTTTTTTAATTCATGTTAATTACTAAGATTGGTTGGAGAAAACCCTAGAAATCTGAAAATGATGAGGAAAAATCTCTAAATAATGATGAATATTTTATATTCTAGTGAATGGTCAAAAGTAGAGTTGATTTTTCTATGGCGGAAAATGAAATATTATAATGAATTGCCAAACCTAAAAAGTTAGACATAGCCTAAATATGAACTTGCATTATATACCGTATGTTTTACAGATGTGGTATATATATATATATATATATATATATATACAAAGTATATTTTTTCTCAGATAATACTCTTTCTGATCCTGTCTAATTTAGAGCGTCATATTTTTTTTTTCTCAGATGAAACTCTTTTTCTGATGCTGTCTAATTTAGAGCATTATATATATATTTTTTCTCAGATAATACTCTTTGTGATCCTGTCTAATTTAGACTATCATATATACATTTTTTTTCAGATAATACTCTTTCTGATTCTGTCTAATTTAGAGCATCATATATATATATATATATATATACATATATATATATATATATATATATATATATATATTCTCAGATAATACTCTTTCTGATCCTGTCTAATTTAGAGCATCATATATATTTTTTCTCAGATAATACTCTTTGTGATCCTGTCTAATTTAGAGCATCATATATACATTTTTCTCAGATAATACTCTTTCTGATCCTGTCTATTTAGAGCATCATAAATATTTTTTTCCTCAGATGAAACTCTTTCTGATCCTGTCTAATTTAGAGCAAGCTATATAAATTTTTTCTCAGATATTACTCTTTCTGATCCTAATTCTGTCTAATTTAGAGCATTATATATTTTTTTCTCAGGTAATACTCTTTCTCATCCTGTCTAATTTAGAGCAAGCTATATAAATTTTTTCTCAGATATTACTCTTTCTGATCCTGTCTAATTTAGAGCATTATATATATTTTTTTCTCAGGTAGTACTCTTTCTGATCCTGTCTAATTTAGAGCATCATATATATATTTTCTCAGATAATACTCTTTGTGATCCTGTCTAATTTAGAGTATCATATATACATTTTTTTCTCAGATAATACTCTTCCTGATTCTGTCTAATTTAGAGCATCATATATATATATATATATATATATATATATATATTCAGATAAAACTCTTTCTGATCCTGTCTAATTTAGAGCATCATATATATTTTTTCTCAGATAATACTCTTTCTGATCCTGTCTAATTTAGAGCATCATATATATTTTTTCTCAGATAATACTCTTTGTGATCCTGTCTAATTTAGAGCATCATATATATATTTTTTTCTCAGATAATACTCTTTCTGGTCCTGTCTAATTTAGAGCATCATATATTTTTTCTGAGATAATACTCTTTCTGAACCTGTCTAATTTAGAGCATCAAAAAAAATTTTTCCTCAGATGAAACTCTTTCTGATCCTGTCTAATTTAGAGCAAGCTATATAAATGTTTTCTCAGATATTACTCTTTCTGAACCTGTCTAATTTAGAGCATTATATATATTTTTTTCTCAGGTAATACTCTTTCTGATCCTAATTTAGAGCATCATATATATTTTTTCTCAGATAATACTCTTTGTGATCCTGACTAATTTAGAGTATCATATATACATTTTTTCTCAGATAATACTCTTCCTGATTCTGTCTAATTTAGAGCATCATATATATATATATATATATATATATATATATATATTCTCAGATAATACTCTTTCTGATCCTGTCTAATTTAGAGCATCATATATATTTTTTCTCAGGTAATACTCTTTCTGATCCTGTCTAATTTAGAGCATCATATATATTTTTTCTCAGATAATACTCTTTGTGACCCTGTCTAATTTAGAGCATCTTATATACATTTTTCTCAGATAATACTCTTTCTGGTCCTGTCTAATTTAGAGCATCATATATTTTTTCTGAGATAATACTCTTTCTGATCCTGTCTAATTTAGAGCATCATAAATACTTTTTTCCTCAGATGAAACTCTTTCTGATCCTGTCTAATTTAGAGCATGCTATATAATTTTTTTCTCAGATATTACTCTTTCTGGTCCTGTCTAATTTAGAGCATTATATATATTTTTTCTCAGATAATACTCTTTGTGATCCTGTCTAATTTAAAGTATCATATATACATTTTTTCTCAGATAATACTCTTTCTGATTCTGTCTAATTTAGAGCATCATATATATATATATTCTCAGATAATACTCTTTCTGATCCTGTCTAATTTAGAGCATCATATATATTTTTTCTCAGGTAATACTCTTTCTGATCCTGTCTAATTTAGAGCATCATATATATTTTT
Organism: Diploptera punctata; assembly: GCA_030220185.1. Lineage (NCBI taxonomy): Eukaryota > Metazoa > Arthropoda > Insecta > Blattodea > Blaberidae > Diploptera > Diploptera punctata. The sequence continues at coordinate 2,502,212 of JASPKZ010003857.1, forward strand.
TCTCAGATAATACTCTTTGTGACCCTGTCTAATTTAGAGCATCTTATATACATTTTTCTCAGATAATACTCTTTCTGGTCCTGTCTAATTTAGAGCATCATATATTTTTTCTGAGATAATACTCTTTCTGATCCTGTCTAATTTAGAGCATCATAAATACTTTTTTCCTCAGATGAAACTCTTTCTGATCCTGTCTAATTTAGAGCATGCTATATAATTTTTTTCTCAGATATTACTCTTTCTGGTCCTGTCTAATTTAGAGCATTATATATATTTTTTCTCAGATAATACTCTTTGTGATCCTGTCTAATTTAAAGTATCATATATACATTTTTTCTCAGATAATACTCTTTCTGATTCTGTCTAATTTAGAGCATCATATATATATATATATTCTCAGATAATACTCTTTCTGATCCTGTCTAATTTAGAGCATCATATATTTTTTTCTGAGATAATACTCTTTCTGATCCTGTCTAATTTAGAGCATCATAAATATTTTTTTCTCAGATGAAACTCTTTCTGATCCTGTCTAATTTAGAGCATGCTATATAAATTTTTTCTCAGATATTACTCTTTCTGATCCTGTCTAATTTAGAGCATCATATATTTTTTCTCATATAATACTCTTTCTGATCCTAATTTAGAGCATATATATATATATATATATATATATATATATATATATATATATAAATTAGACGGATCAGAAAGAGTATTATCTGAGAAAAAATTAACTTTAACGAAACAATTATACAATTTGTGCGAAATAAACAATTGCAATGGTTAGGAAACGCGAAGAGGATGATTGAAGATAGATTGCCTGTCAGGAGTTTGTTGTGGAATCTAAATAGATGAAAAAGAAGAGGGAGACCTAAGAAGACGTGGATAGAAGGAATTATGAATTTGTTGAAGGACAGGAGACTGTATGATGGTGACTGGAAAGATAGAGATGAATGGAGGAAGAGAATCAAAACTAAGCATTAGGCACAGGAAGATGTTGTATACATTCAAAACCTTTTAATATATTTTTTTCTCAGAGAATAATATCCTCAATACGTGACACGACCAATCTCGAGAGATTGTTTAAACTTTGGGATCACATACTTGACCACCCAAGGAAATGGATAGCTCTACGAAAAAGAGATCATTCAATGCGGGTCCACCTCCAATACGTCATTCACTTACGTATTCATATTAAACATGGCGAATCTGATAAGATGATTATGGCGATCAAATTTTGTTCTGAGACTATTTGGGCTTTATCATTTTCCGAGAAAAAAACCTCACCGATGAAACTTTGTACCGACCGGAGATCCAACAAAGGCCCATTGCGTCTGAGGCAACGAAGTTATACCGAGGCTGGAGCCGTGGACATAGTAATGCAAATAAATGTGGTCAACTTATTGAACCTCACAAAATTACTATGATTAATAATCCTACTATATAAAAAATGTTTTCCTGTATTTGGATTTATGTGTGAATTAATTAATTAACGAGTTTGTATATCCATTATACTATAATTGACTCTTTACCAATGAACGTTTATTGGTAGGTCCTATATTCCATTTGCTCTGACAAGAAAACCTATTTTGAAATTTATCTTAGGGAAACATTACGATGTATCAAGAGTGTCCAAAAAATATGCCATTTTTAACTGCAAGGCCAGAAATCGAAGCCAAAATCCAGCAAACGTAACTCACTGTGCGAAGCTAATGGAAACTCTGCAGTGAGGTGGAACGAGGAGCGGACAGCAGGTTGTTAGGGTTATCCAATCCGCCAATTCGGGTGTTGTATTACTTCCACGAACTTAAATGAGAGATTTTGCGCTGGATTTTAGTGCTTTGTAATTAAAAATCTGGAGATACTTTTTGTACACGCACTTAGTATATCATAACGTTCCTCTGGGAGAAATTGCATGGTAGGTTTCGATATGCAACAGTTGACAGTTCCTTTGTGAGTAACTTAAAATTAATAAAATCCATAATCCATATATTTCAGTAGGTGTGCAGATTTTTTATAGCTATGTATTTAGCGCTTTGTAATTAAAAATCTGGAGATACTTTTTGTACACGCACTTAGTATATCATAACGTTCCTCTGGGAGAAATTGCATGGTAGGTTTCGATATGCAATAGTTGACAGTTCCTTTGTGAGTAACTTAAAATTAATAAAATCCATAATCCATATATTTCAGTAGGTGTGCAGATTTTTTATAGCTATGTCATTTGTTTTTACAGGTATGTACGAGTTTGGAAGCTAACACTGATCCAAGAAAAGCTAAGTAAGTTACATTGAACATAGTTTAGAACCCTACAATTATTTTAATAATACATATTTTATTTAAAATTATTACAATTATACATCAATTTATTTGTTTACATGTTATTAATATTTCCTTCTGCATTTTATTGCGTTGTTTAAAAGTCATAATTCAGATTAAATGTTACAGATACATTTTAAAAGTATGTAAAAAGCATCGTCAACTTTTATTTATGCTGTCTATACTTGAAAAAATCACAATATGTAAAATAATTTGGAAGGCCTGTATAATACGTAATTCCTACGTGATAGGACTGATATGGGAGAAACTATGGACCAGCGATTTGGAGAGGTTAGAAAAAGTTAAAGCAAGATACATCAAAGAGGCATTAGGTGCAAGTAAATACACACCAAATAGAATGGCCTATATGCTAGCCACAGAAACCTACTTCCTAGAGGACCTGAGATAAAGGATACTACTGCCAGCAACGGAGCCATATAACAAAGTCACGGAAAGAAAAAAGAAACAGAAGGAAAAAAGAGATCGATCAAGAGTTCTACGCCTGAGATACCATGGTGAACAGGGAGTGGACCGGAAGCAACCAACTACAAAGACACGCAATCATAGGCCTAGCAACACATAGGTATCACCATAAAATGTTCAAAAATACGAAATTCCACCAACCGAGTGACGCGTGTGAATGCAAGATATGTGAACAAAAATGCGAGCGATACCATTACAGACAATGCAGAAGATGGACGGGATCGTTGAACGAACTGATAAAACTAAAACTTAATGCTCTTTCGAGTGCCACTTACATATTTATACGAGTAATTAAATTAGTTGCTACTAGTATTATTGTCACTAATACTACTGCTTCTGTTATTGCTGTTGCTGCCGATTCTGTTGCAGTAGTGGTTACCGTACTCGATTCTTGTTTCGAGATTCGCGGATTCTTACAGATCGGAGTCGAAGGATTTTTAAGGACGTAAAGATCTTGGGCATGCTTCCTTCGGAGGGGATGTAATGCCGTGTGTTCTGTGTCGTAGACTTATTGAACGTGAAGGAGCTTCCAGCCTGAAATAAGAAGCTTGTGATTACAATGTATCGACGTTTTTTCTTTCAAATTCGAATTGCGATGCTAATGACCTTACATGTGAAAGTGCGTCTTTAGGCCTAAATTATAATAATTGCACTGGTCGACAAGGTTTTATTCACAAGAAATCTGATTAGTGAATCTAGTGCATTTTGTATACTGAATTCAGATATGTAGTCAAAATTTCTCCATCAGGCACAATTTTTTTGTGACAGCTACTATTTTAAAATTGATTTTAGCATTCTCTTTGACCTGTCATAGGAACCTTTACCCTATATGTAGCGATTTTATTCAAGCTGTATTTAAGGAAATTATATGTAATGTCATGCTGAACCACCAAAAGACAAGACTGTGCAGGTTTGCAACTTGGGTTCACCAAATTATGCTATTTTTGTGCGGATGGGACAGCAGAGATAAGAAGTCTCACTACGTTAGAAAATCATGGCCTAAATGTGAATTTCTTATCCCTGGCCAGAAAAATGTGTCACATATCTCTTTAGTGAATCCTGAAAAAGTATATTTACCTCCATTGCATATTAAATTAGGAGTAATGAAACATTTTGTTAAAGCTATGGATAAACTTTCTGATGCATTCTTGTACTTGAAATGGAAATTATCCAAAGTTAGTGATGCTAAACTGAAATAAGGAATTTTTATAGGGCCCCAAATACGGCCACAAATGGCTGATGAACATTTTGAAGGTCTGTTAAATCCTCTGGAAAAAGCAGCCTGGCAGTCTTTCAAAAATGTATGTTGCAATTTCCTTGGAAAACCATAAAGCAGAAAACTATCGTGACATAGTGGCTGATCTTCTACATTCTTATAAAGCTATGGGATGCAACATGTCCTTAAAAATGCACTTTTTGGACTCTCACTTAGACTTCTTTCCGGAAAATCTTGGGGCTGTCTCTGATGAGCACGGTGAATGTTTTTGTCAGCAAATTTCCACAATGGAAAAGAGGTATCAAGGCAAGTGGAGTTCTAATATGCTGACTGACTATTGTTGGACCAAGAAGAGAGATGTTCATGCAAAATATGCTCGAAAATCACTATCTACCACTTTCTAGATAAGTCAGAATGAGTTAGAGTTAGATGGATTTTATTAAAATTATAAAAACATATAAATGAATAGCACAGAAAACTCTTGCCTGATAGGAAAAAACTGAAATGATATTTAAATTCTGGATGAAAACTACTTCTAAAATCTCATATTTGTATTCTTGTGGAAGAATAAAGTTTTCTTGTCGACCAGTGTTATCTGTTATTACTTCTAGATCAAAATCATAATATTATTTATATACCTTATTATTATACGGTGTCATGTGGTCAGCAATTCCGGTTCTCCAGCCGCTACAACTGATTTTATCAATAAGAGAATTTCCTTACTCATAGGGAGTCCAGCACATTGTTCTTAGCCCAGTGCAATGAACGGCTACTTCAGACTACTCATCCAAGGTGGGCAACAAAACTAGATACATATTACACGAATATTATTAAGAGATTTGAAGTGTTACAATATTGACTTCACAATTTAAATAAATTAATTCGGAATCATCTTCGTTTCATTTTTTACAGAAGCTTATACATTTAAGGTTACGTCGTATTTTGTTTTTGTTTTGAGTGGATAACTGATTTAATTGCATTGACAATTTAAGTCATGCCCCAAATGAGAGCCAATAACCAATCACGTTTCAATGAATTTTGATTTAAAACCTATGGCAGTCGTGTTCCACCTCGCTCTTTATCGAATTCTCTTTACCAGCTCCTGTTTTTTTGATAAAATAAGCTCATCTTTTTTAATATTCTGAATAGGTCAGAGCATTATTTTGCAGTGACCGACTTTATAACATTGAATATAGCAAATAATGAACAGATTCCTTAGAAATACTCATTTGATAATTGTGTTTTTAAATAATGATTATACTGAGTTGTTAGCTAAAAAGTAAATGAATAACCTATAATGTTGATTAAAATATACAGTTTGATGTGTTCAGTTTTTTCTCCACTAGGGTGTGCATTCTTACAATATTGCGATCCTATTTGGCAATAAATAATATGCTCAAGTTGCATTGGATGAATAAATGAAACATAACCACGCATTTCTGATTTGTTTTGAAACATCGCCGTTTATATTAAATATATAAATATTTTAAAATATTGGTAACTATATTTAAATAATGATTTGTGAATAAACACCTTCATTTTTTCGTTGAATAGTCCTAACAAATACCACTCTTGATTTCCAAATCCTCCAGATAAATTTTCTCGTCACTTCGTGACTCCTGAATTTATCGATGATTTGGAAATAACTCGTGGCATTACTTGCGACTGTGTAACTCATGCCCCAAATGGCAGTCAATGACCAAACACATTTCAATGAATTTTGATTTACAACTCTATAAAGAATGACTAAAGAAGAAATAAAAAATACAAATCCCATAAATATTAATGATATTCAGTCAAATAAAAAGGTTATTACAATCACAGTCGTTCTTCATCTCGATTTTATCTCTTTCATTTTATCGCTTTAATTCAGTCAAGTGGCTCCAAGATTGTATATATAGTACACGAATGTAACCAGATTCTGCTTGCGAGATATAATAGAAAACCATTCGTAACAATTGATTATACCATAAAAAAGAAACCACTGTTCGCATGTTCTTAAACGTATCGTTTCCCAGGAATTAACGTTGCAGAAAAATATAATTGACATACGAGTATTTACATCATAGGACATCAGAAATTAATTAATAACCTGTACAAAGTGTGATCTCACTACAGGCCTCAGGAGGCCCTTAGGGTAGTAGGAGGTTAAGGCTGCCACTTGTTCTGGACAATCGGCACTTTATATCAGTCGAGTTGTCAGCCCTGAGTGACGGCCGCCTTTACCCCCAGAACAAACGTCTGGTACTCATATCCGTTAGAGACTGAGTCGACCCCAGGGCCATAGTGCCGCCAGAATGTTTGGGTCAGTTTAAAAATATTATAACCTGTAATGATGTGTTTAATATTTTCTCACTAGGGTGCATTCTTACAATATTGAGATTCTATTTGGCAATAAATATTATCTGGTTGCAGTGATGAACAAATTAAACATAACGTTAATCATTTGTTTTAAAACATCGCCGTTTACAATAAATATATGAATATTTTAAAATAACTATATTTAAATAATGATTTGTGAGTAAACAGCTTAATTTTATTCGTTAAATAGTCCTAACAAATGCCACTCTTGATTTCCAAATTCTCTAGATAAATTTGAAATCGCTCGTGGCATTACTTATGATAATACGGTGATTATGACGTAATTACATTTTAATTCAGCCTTCGTCCTAACGACATTAAAACCACGAAAATAAAACGTTAATAAAATAAGTCGGGCCCCAGGGTTTGAACCAGGTGCCTCCCAAATGCTACTGCATGAACTAGCTCCAGAAGTTTAAAATTATACAGTTATGTTTTAAGGAAAGTTCCTGTTCTACCCACTCGTTAAATTTCCCAGCTGTGTAAGTCAGCATCAACTTCTTTCAAACATGGATATATGGGTTATTGGACTACGCTAATTTTGTCAGTAGGTGGCGATACTGCAAACGTAAACTGAATCCCGCGCTCTCTTTAAAATATTGTAAATGTTGTATATTTTATGTAAATATTTTCTGTTATTCCTAGTATATTCTGTAGTCCCACTTCCAATTGCACTGAGCAACAAAAAATAAACTTTTTTTTTTCTCAGAAAGAACAATATGTGATTCTGATAGTACTTTTTCTCCTGAATTCAAACATGATATCGGTTTTTCTCCATCACGCAAGGTTTCCGAGAGACAATTTATAATTTCAAACACTTTCATATTTTCTACATTCGTAACTACACAATATTCGAACATTCGGACTCACCTAGAAAGTAAGAAATTACTATTTTCTCCTATATTTCGCCAGTGAAGAATCCCTCTTGATGGTCCAACAATAATCGGTTAGTATATTTGGATTCCTTTTGCCTTGATATTCTCTTTTCGATAGCTGAAACCATTTGAGTTAGCTTATTTGGTTTTATTTCACAATGTACAAATGGACGAAAAAACGTTTATTAAGGAATCATTATTTGAATTCATAAATTGAAATTGAAATAAAAAAACTGTGGGTGATGGAGAAATTCCGAACACATATTTCAAAACAGGATAAAAAAAAACTGCATTAAGTACAACTATTGGTACTCATGAGACAAAAATAATGTTGACCAGTGTTATTGCTTATATTTAAGCAATAAGGAAGTTAATAGAGATTTTTAATAGTTTTTTTATAATTTAATAACCCTTAATCTATCTATCTATCTTTCTTCGGGATTTTACAGCTGCTGCCGTCTTCCTATGCGAAACCTCCAAAGCCTACGATATTGGGCATCTTCAATGCTTAGCCCTCTTGCTTGCATTACTGTCCTCATGCTTTCCTTCCATGTTAACTTTGGTCTCCCTCTTTTCTTCTTTCTTGTCGGTTACCATTGATATAGTAGTTTTGGCCATCGCTCATCTTCCTTTCTTAAAATATGTCCTAACCATTCTTTTCCTCAATTCTTTCAATTATGCTTTCTTTTGCTTTCATTATGTTTCTAATGTCTTTATTTGCGACATGTTCTAATTTTGACTTTCTAGCACTTAACCCTTAGGCCTGTCCCTTAATATAATGGATTAAAAGTATCCTCAGTAGAAAAAATAAAGTTGAAGATAAATAGATTTTTTCTTCTTCTTCTTGTTATTATTATTATTATTATTATTATTATTATTATTATTATTATTATTATTATTATTATTATTATTATTATTGTCCACCGCTGTGGTCTCGAGGTAGCGTGCTGCCTTGTCACGCAGCGGGCCCGGGTTCGATCCCCGGTCGGGGCAGTTTTTCTGGGTGAGGTTTTTATCGGGGTTTTTCCTCACCTGTAAGACAAATGTCAGGAAAACTCTAAGGCCCAAACGGTCCCCGAAATCATATGGCCATAATCTTTATCATCATCATCCTTATCATTATCATCATCATCATCCTTCTTCTTCTTCTTCTTCTTAACCATAATTTGTAGGATTTTCATCCTGTTTGTTTCCAAAATCACTCCTCGGAGGAATACGTATTAGATGTGCATTCACTGTCTATCCAGATCTCTTGGCTGGTCTTCCTCTTGTTCTTCTCTCGTAAAATATTAAATATATGTTGTATGTTATTGTTTTCTAGGGCTGTTTCGTCTTTACTTTGCCTCCCTATAACTGTGATCTTGAGTTTTACAATAAATTACCTAATCTATAATCCATATTACTACGGAAAATATATCCATCTATAGTAATTCTGCCCCAGAGCAGGTCTTTCACTGCAATCATAGCATTTTCATGCTATGTTTTGCAGCTTTACTAAGGAATTATAGGTGTGGTAGCTTCCGGTTGCTTTCCACAGCGGTGAAGGATGATGATGATAATGATAAGGATGATGATGATGACCGGATGATCTTCGGGGACCGTTGGGCCCCAAGCTTCGTGACATTTGTCTTACAGATGAGGAAAAACCCCGAAAAAAACCCACCCAGGATCCTGTCCCGACCGGGAATTGAACCCGGGCCCGCTGCGTGACAAGGTAGCACGCTACCTCGAGACCACAGCAGTGGACGGGTAATATATAGGAACTATGAAATTATGTAATTTTATTAAATGTATTTATTTAGTATGACATCCATAGGAAGGGAAGTAAGTGTAGCAGATTTACAGAACTTGAAAGAACCTCTAGCGTGAAATAAGAGGACTTTTAGGTTATCAAATGCACCGTTCACAGATTAACTCTTAAATTTTCGTTAAATACTGTACTATCTTCTTGTAATGAAGAGTTTACCCGGAATGTTCAATTTCAACAGAAACAATATTCTTCACAGTTTCTTTACTGTTAGTCACGTAGGTCTAGACAATATGTCACGAGTTCAAACTCGGACGAGGTCGATGGATTTTTTAAGAATGAAAATCCAAGGACAAGTCCCGAGTCTGAAGATTTTCGGGCTCGTAAAAGAACCTCAAGCTTGATTTAGAGACTCTGAGCAAAATTTAATCGGTCTGTTCCATTGAATTAATACCATACTTGCCTACTAGATGTCTCTGTGCCTCTCGCCTCTATCTGTAAGGAAAGAAGCATAGCTAAATTAGATTAGTTACATATCTGCAGACGGGGAGCAACATTGTCGCCACATCATGTTGGGAATGCACAGGTATAGATTAGATTTGAGTAGGTTATATAAATATAAATTTATTTATTTATTTCAAATGAATCGACGTAGGCCTATATTAACTCACCAACTCACTGGCACTATCGAACCCATAGGTTCATGGCCGCGCTGACATAAGCTTTCCACACATCCTATCCTGAGCTAATATTTTCTAATCATCCCTGTACAATCGACTTCTCTCAAATCATGGTTAATGTTATTCTCACACCCCATTCAAGTATGCGTTTTTCCTCTGGTTTTCCTATAAGAAGCTTCCATGTCATGTTTATTACTTATTCATGCCACATGTCCTGTCCAACTGTTCTTATTATATCCATCCATAGTAATTCTGCCCGAGGGCAGGTCTTTCACTGCAATCATAGCATTTTCATACTATGCTTTGCAGCTTTACTAGGGAATTGTAGGTGTGGTAGCTTCGTTGCTTTCCACACCGGTGAAGAATGATGATGATGATGATGATTATGATGGCCGGATGATTTCGGGGACCGTTTGGGCCTTAAGGTTTTCCTGACATTTGTCTTACAGGTGAGGAAAAACCCCGATAAAAACCTCACCCAGAAAAACTGTCCCGGGCGGGGATCGAACCCGGGTCCGCTGCGTGACAAGGCAGACCATAGAGGTGGACTTCTTATTATTAGAGTCCGGATGTTAGGCACTTACAAAATTCAAAATAGGTGTCAAAAAGGCACTGAAAATCATTAATATAGGAACTAAAAATTCAAAATAGGTTCTTACAAAAAATGGACTACAACATACATTTTTACAGCCTTACGTACAGAATATAAACATCTGCTATCAATAGCATACGAAGATATCAAAGATGATTTTGGAATTTGTTTTGCCTTTTTTACAAAGAACATATGTATGATTTGCAGTGTGTACGTGCTGCGGAACATGACACTTTTTCGCGAAATTCACTGAAATTTTACACACTTTGCAAAACAATATTCAACCGGCACTTAAGAATATTTCCGCACCAAATTCTTTCACGAAATTGGTCAGTTTGTCTTACTGTTTACTCTTGTCCGTTCTTTTGTGGCATCGTAAAAACAACTGTTCTAAAGGTAAAAAAAATAAACAAAATAAAAGCCACATACACTTGTCGCGCTACTTCATCTTTGAAGCACCTGTGTGCGAACGAGGACTACAGACTGAATTCAGTGTTACCAACATCAAAAATAATATTGCCAGTTACGTAAAGATTTCTATGCAATGATATGTGTGTCATGAAGTTTGTCCATTTCAATTACTTTCATTGAAATACTAAGTTAATTTCGAGAATAAATAGCAAATTTGCATTTATAGGTATTGTAAGCTGAAATAGACATTTATATGCAAAATTAACTTAATGGTAAACAACACTAGGGTTGTTGGTATGAACTTATATGAAGTCACTTTTACAATATCTATAATAAATAACTGTAGGCATTTTCCCTAACCTCCGGTCTCTACTTATTATACCTGGTTTTCTATAAAGTTTAGGTAGCTCACTATTAATCAGTTTTCTCCATTCGCCTGTCTCTTGGTCTGTCTTTGGTCCGAAAATGTTCCTTCCGATTGAGGGTCTTTCCACTTTTTCAGCGGTTGCCCTTTTACCAGCCGGCTGCTGGCCCTTCACATCCACATTTGTCAATCACAGAGGTAGATGATCAACAGCCAGTGTAGGGGTGACATGTTGTTAGCATGACGAGTCCCCCAGCCGTTATAGCTGGTTCCCCAACCTGGAGCCGCTACTTATTGTAGCTACCCAATTGTCTCACGATGCTGGGTGGGCACTGGTCCCATACTGGCCGAAATACCATGACAAAATTTCTTCCCCCATGGAGACTCGAACCAGCGCAAGTCCCGTAGCTCTGCGCCAAGGCTTCCTACCTTAACCGCTCGGCTACGGCGCGGGACACAACGTTCCTAAGAACTTTATTATCCTCCCTTAAAGTAAGAGTCTATGTTTCGCATCCGTATAACTAGGAGAATAATAGTTTTATATATTTCCATTTTAACTTTTTTGACGATGTATTCCTATATCGGAAATTTATTAAAATTAAAAAATATATTTTATAGCATACAGTTGAAGGACTAACCAAATACTATATGTTCGCACATGGAAATGCATTATGTAATGTAAATAAACAGTTAATGACAAATCAGCGGCATTTTGAAGAAGTGGTTGAATTCAAATACCTAGGAACAATATAATACAAATAAGAATGAGATGCACAAAGAAATCAAACATAGACCTAAATTCAATAATCTTTGTCTCATAAAATAAAATAAAGTTAAAATGCACCTTCATGGGTCAGAGCCGTCGTCTTCAACTTATAAAATATGTAAGCTTTTTTGTCTGAAGGCCTTTCAGAATCTGTATTCCATCTTCAGCAGGTCTTTCTTCGCTACATTACTTGATGTAAGCTGAAGATGGAATGGAGATTCTGAAAGGCCTTCAGACGAAAAGCATACATATCTTATAAGTTGAGATCGACGGCTCTGATCTAAGAAGGTACATTTTAACTTATTTTATTTTATGGCTATCCATCTCAACGGTTTTAAACAATGAATTTTATTAGTATTGTCTCTTTGTCTCAACCTTTCTCAAAAGAACGTTAAACTGCATAAAGGAAACTTATTGGAAGGTAAAAATCTCTTTTATTGCAAGGACTTGTTGGACTAATTATTTATTTAAATATATTTTTTAATGAATGTATTATACATCCATTTAGGACCAACAAGTATAGACATCTTTTCATATTAGTCCAAGATCCGGCTGCTAGATTGCTACGTTCATCGAGTGTAGAACATTTTTTTTTTCATAAAATTGTGAATGGCTGAACACATTTTTGCCGAGTTGCCTATTAAAACTCGGCCACCAGTATGTTTAATTAAAATATTATTTATTTATTTATTCGAAATAATTGATTCGCTTGTTATTGAAACAACAATGAACTAATGGTCTTTATAGGAAGCCAGATACAATAAGAAGTTAAGTCTCGTAAACTGCTTTGGACAGGACATGTTGCGCGTATGGGGAATGAAAGACGTGAATGGAAGCTTTTTGTAGGAAAGCCAGAGGGAAAACGCCCAGTGGTAGACCAAGAATGAGATGGGTGAACAATATTAACTATGATTTGAGGGAAGCAATTATATAGGGAATGATTGGAAAGCATTAACTCAGGATAGGGATGTATGGAGAGCTTATGTTCGCGCGGCCATGAACCTAAGGGTTCGATAGTGCCAGTGAGTAAGTAAGTAAGTTATTAAAACAAATTATAATCCAGTTCGCAGATATCAATGTAGGCTATAGAGCTTGAAATGTTTTGGTTGCTATTGCACACTTGGCCGTAAACCTCCTCGCGGCTACAGCAGGCTGTGACACCAATCAGTAATAAAATGGCGGTAAGTACGTAATTATTGCTTTATATTGTTTCAAATAAAGTTCAGTTCATTTAAAATGCAGTGATTTGTTTCGTGTAATGTATATTAACACTACGTTTTGGATATATTTTTGTATATAGGCTACATTGCATGTAGTATACATAAAGGGCAGTGGTTTACTTTCCGCTGCGAGGGAACAATATAAAAGAATAAATACGTACTAACCGCCATTTTATTACTGATTGGTGTCACAGCCTTCTGTAGCCGCGAGAAGGTTTACCGCCAAGTGTGCAATGGCAACCAAGACTTTTCAAGCTCTATACATCGATTTGTGCGAACTGGATTATAATTTGTTTTAATAACAAGTGAATCAAGTTATTTCGAATAAATAAATTAATTATATTTTAGTTAAACATACTGACGGCCAAATTTTAATAGGCAACTCGGCAAAAATGTGTTCAGTCATTCACAATTTTATAAAAAAAATACTTTTTTGTTCATACGCTCGATGAACTTAGTAATCTTACAGCCGGATCTTAGACTATATGGTTGTAGGTAGGGCAAAATATGATTTACCCAATAATGAAAATATATCGAGAATTAAAATTTGATAGACAATCATTTAGACAAAAATAAAGTTTGGTAAATGGTGATATAACCTAATTACTCAAGTTTACTCGATTTCTAATATCGCAAATAGGTGTAACAAGTATTCACCCTAACAAAGGAAATGTTCAATTAAGATGTTTTTCCAGGTGTTGTAATACTAGGAATGTCAAAACCAGTAGAAACGATCAGATAGATGTTCAAGAGTAGGCGGTATTAGCACTTCTCAGCCAACTCTAAATCCTTAGATTACGCCACCAAATTTATTGTAACAGTGCAGTTGGGAAGTCCAAGTGATACGCAATAGTGATGGGATGGGCAGATTTTTTCTACCTGGTAACATCATGTGTCAACGGTTCGGTCATTTTCTACTGCTGTAAGACGACATTGGCCATAACCTGATTCCTTAACTGTACAGCTGCACAGTCCATAACTCATGTAATTAACTTCAGTTACTACTGTTTAAGGTAAAATATATCGCATTGTTTATACACGACTGACCTTGAAGAATATAATGCAAGGTATTCATTTAAAACCATTAGAGTGGTGAAGAATCGGCCGCGGTGGACTAGTGGTTATGCTCCTTTGCCTCTGCTCCCGAGGGTCGCGGGTTCAAACACGGCCGGGGTCGAAGGATTTTTTAGGACGGAAAAATCCAAGGAGCAAGTCCTCCGGGAGGGACATTAATCCGTGGGTCCCGAGTCCGAAAATGTTCAGGCTCGTAAAAGAATCCTTAAGCCTGAATGAAAAGGCCTCTAAGCAAAAATTACCGAATTTTCCCGTCCTAGTACTACCTTGGTTTCCTAGATGTCAGTATGAGGCGGAACGATGATCACTCAAAATGACATCTACACGAAAACAAGTGTAACTAAATTAGTATGGTTCAAATTCTTCCCGGTAGGGGGAGAGCGCCTAATTCTCTGTAAAGGGAAAACATAGGCCTTACAATACAATAGCGTGGTCAAGAATGTAAAAATACATACCTTATCATAAGTAATGTCACGAGTGATTTCCAATTTATCTAGAGAATTTGGAAATCAACAGTGGCATTTGTTAGGACTATTTAACGAATAAACTTAACCTGTTTACTCACAAATTATTATTTAAATACAGTTATTTTAAATATTTATATATTTAATGTAAACGGCGATGTTTGAAAAGAAGTGAGAAACGTTTGTTATGCTTCATTTATTCATCACTGCAACCAGATTATATTATTTACTGCCAAACGATAGCAATATTGTAGGAATGCTATGCTTTGCAGCTTTACTAGGGAATTGTAGGTGTGGTAGCTTCCCGTTGCTTTGCACACCGGTGAAGGATGATGATGATAATGATAAGGTTGATGATGATGGCCATATGATTTCGGAGACCATTTGGGCCTGAAAGCTTTCCTGACATTTGACTTACAGGTGAGGAAAACCCCCCGATAAAGACCTCACCCAGAAAAACTGTCCCGACCTGGGATCGAACCCGGGCCCGCTGCCTGAGAAGGCAGTGCGCTACCTCTACCACAGCGGTGGACAACCAACATTATAGGTTATCAATTAATTTCTGATGTCCTATGATGTAAATATGCCAATTATATTTTTTGAACGTTATTTCCTGGGAAATAATACGTTTAGGACAGTGCAAACAGTGGTTTCTTTTTATTATGGTGTAATCAATTGCTAGAAATGATTTTTATTATATCCCACAAGCAGTATCTGCTTACATTCGTGCAATATATATATATATATATATATATCGTAAGGTAAAGTGATCCCACAACAGGCCTCAGGAGGCCCTTGGGGTAGTAGGAGGTTAAGGCTCCCACTTTTTCTAGACAATCGGCACTTTATGTCAGCCGGGTTGTCAACCCTGCGTGACGGCCGCCTTTACCCCAGAACAAGCGTCTGGTACTCATTTCAGTTAGAGGCTGAGTCGACCCCAGGGCCATAGTGCAGCCAGATGGTTTGGGTCAGTTTAAAAATCCTGACCTCAACGGGACTTGAACCCTCGACTTTCCGGCTTGTAGCTCAGTGCCTTAACCACTACGCTACGGCGTGCCCCTATATATATATATATATATATATATATATATATATATATATATATATAGTCAATCACTGCAAAATAATGCTATGACCTGTTCAGAATATTAAAAAGGAAGAACTTTCTTTAATATGATAAACTTAATTGATAAAATCGAGGTGAAAAACGACTGTGATTGTTTGTAAATCAAAATTAATTGAAATGTGATTGGTCATTGATTGCCATTTGGGGCACGAGTTGAATAGTCAATGTGAAAAATATAGAGTTTGGTTGTAACACTGAACCGCAGATTTGGTGAGCGGTGAATTAGCAACGGTAGGCCCATTTTATGGTCAGCTCGTTCTCCTCCTTTCATCTCTCCACTTCAAGATTTTGTGTTGGTGTACTTGAAGACCCTGGTCGCTCAAGTGCTTTCAGCAGCTGAAAATCTATGGCAATTCTCGAAGTCTATGAATTTCCCAACAGGCAGTTATCGTTACACTGTTTATATTGAATCACGATGACCCACTTTTGAATATATTTTTTTAAGGATATAAAATTGAAATTATTTTAATCATTAGTGTTAACGTAATGTTACAAATATATTTATTGTTTACAGTGGTAGACCTAGTATATGATTTTGCCTTTTAATTATTCATTTCAGACTTAACGTAATTGAATAAAAAAATTATTGTGATCTCTCCTATGGGGGCACGCCTTAGCGTAGTGGTTAAGTAACTGAGTTACAAGCCGAAGGGTCGAGGGTTCAAGTCCCGTTGGGGTCAGGATTTTTAAACTGACCCAAACCCTCTGGCACTATGGCCCTGGGGTAGACTCAGCCTCTAACGGAAATGAGTACCAGACGCTTATTCTGGGGTAAAGGCGGTCGTCACGCAGGGCTAACAAACGGGCTGACATAAAGTGCCGATTGTCTAGATAAAATGGGAGCCTTAACCTCCTACTATCCCAAGGGCCTTCGGGCCTGTTGTGGGATCACAACAACAACAATGATATCTCCTATTATCCATATAAGTTTGAGTAATTCATTTAGTTAACCCATTCGCCTCAAAAGACGAGGTAGACTCGCCGACAGTTAAATGGCCTTCAACTCAGAAGACGAGATATACTCGCTTAAATCTGCTGTTACATATTTTGCAATATTTCGTACATCCCTTGACAGGATAATCATTTGTTAACATTTGTGAATAGTAGACGAATGTATTTTGGTATTCAACCTTATTGTGATCTCAGTTACCGTTATCTTCTGTTTGTTTTGAATGTCTGAGAATAGACAATATAACTTACGCTAACTTAAATCCGATTTCTGGGGAAATGTATTGAGCTTTTAAACCTCAAGCGATTGGGTTAAGTACTCGTTAAATGCAATTTATTTTCATACGGAATAAAATACGGTTATCATCCCTATTAAGTACCCGATAATTGTAAGATTATAAAGTGGAATTTTGTGAGTATTTAACTCATGTCCCAAATAGGAGTCAATGACCAATCACATTTCAATGAATTTTGATTTACAACCAATCACAGTATTTTTCAACTCGGTTTTATCAGTTTAATATGCAGCCGGAAAAGAGCACGAGTGTCTCTACAGGGCGTGTTTTAGATTAAGCTATTTCGGGGTTGTACTGATGTAAAGGACAAGGAATTCGATAATCAGTAACAATGAGTTGTGTAATTAATAAAACGGATTTATTCTGTGAACTTATGAACATCACAATATATAATGAATTATTATTATTATCTTGAAGGCTACTTGGGCAAATCTAGACTTCCTAGGATATTTACGTAAATCGATTGATTCACACTTTAGGTAATAATATAGGAGTAACAGACTCCTCCGAACACTAGTAATATGATAAACTAGCCCACTCTGTTTTCGTAAGGTAGCCACTGGCCACACTGTATGTACTCGTATGGGCCACCAGCCACACCCCGTGTGTGTCTGAGAGCAACAGGCCACACACTGTTCGTATTAGAGAGACTAACCACATTGTGTGTGTCTTGGAGAGACTAACCACACTGTTAACAATAACATTTCTTGGCCTTTTATATTAATTTTTCCAAGGACATTTTTAACTGGCTCAAGTATTCCTTTTAACAAGCTTTATTGTTTTGCAAATTTTAACATATTCAACACGTCAATCAAATTTACACTTTTATAATAAACATTAGTTTCGCTTCGCCATGTACATGTACCTGTTTTTTTAAAAAAAATAGAGTTTTAATGATCTTTTAATTATCACTTTTGAGAAAATTGAGTTTTTCTTGTTTTTATTCCATATATGAATTAGTTTGGTTGCTCTGTTTTGTTATACTGTATCAGTAAGAAAATACAATAACTTAACCCTTAAAGTGTTTTGAAAGTCGAACCAGCGCGTGGTAGGCTACGAGGTCCATATGTACCTTAAAGTTTCCTGACATTTGTCTTACAGGTGAGGGAAAACCCCGATAAAAACCTCACCCAGTAAACTGTCCGACCGGGCCCGCTGTGTGATAAGGCAGCACGCTACCTCGGGACCACAGCGGTGGACTATTTATTTTAATATTGTTTATAAAAAATAGAAAAACAAATGAATATTATAAACAAAATAACTGGCTTAGAGTTGGTTCACAATTGCATAAATTATTAAAATAGTATTTCGGTCTTACTTAACAAGGACCACAACTATTAGAAAGTACAACATTAAACAACTGCCAAAGAAGAAAAATGAAAGAAGCAATAGATAGACCTTTATAAACAGTACAAAGAATCAGGTGCGAGTAAGTTGCAAGGTTAGATCACAGCTTTAAAATGGCAGGGTAGGAGTTATGTTGGCAAGAGTGTGATTTGTAGAATTGGTTATCATAATGGCTACTTTATCTCACCTTTAAATTGTTCTCCACATGATTAATAAAATGCTATGACTATATCCATGCAGCTTAAAAGCAGTTTCATGCTGGTGTTATGTTGGAAGCATATTAACAACCCAATATGCCAACATTTTATTATTGTTTATAGAACATTACACAATCACTAAAAAGATAAATAGCTGATAGACAGTTTTATGAGAACTTTAACTAAGTAACAAATTTACTTAGATAAGGAACTTAAATCAGGCTGTACATGTTTATCTCGAATAAGTAAACCTGTACAAAAGAACTCCATCAAATAAATTTATATCACCATTAGCTTGTGTGAGTTTTCCTTGAAAATTGAATTTATATGTATTATAAGTCTCTCTCTCCCTAACTCTCTCTCTCTCTTACTCTCTCTCTCGTTATCTCTCTCTCTAACTATCTCGTTATCTCTCTCTCTAACTATCTCTATATCTCTCTCTAACGCTCTATCTCTCTAACTCTCTCGCCCTCTCTCTCACTAACTCTCTCTAAATATCTCTAACTCTCTCTCACTCACTCTCTCTAACTCTCTATCTCTCGCTCTCTCTCTAACTCTTTCCCTAATTCTCTCTCTCTCTCCCTAACTCTCTCTCTCTCGCTCTCTTTCCCATTCTCTCTCTATCTCTCTCTAACTCTCTCTCTCTTACTCTCTCTCTAACTCTCTCCCATTAACTCTCTCTCTCTCGTTCTCTCTCTCTCTCTCTCTCTCTCTCGTTTTCTCTCTTACTCTCTCTCTAACTCTCTATCTAACTCTCTCTCTAAATCTCTCGCTCTCTCTCACTAACTCTCTCTCACTCTCACTCTATCTCTAACTCTCTCTCGCTCTCTCTCTCTAACTCTATCTCACTCGCTCTCTCTCTAACTCTTTCTCAAATTCTCTCTCTCTTTCTATCTCTCTCTAACTCTCTCTCGCTCTCTTTCCATTTCTCTCGCAATCTCTCTAATCTCTCTTACTCTCTCTCTCTCTAAATCTCTCCCTCTAACTCTCTCCCTCTAACTCTCTCTCTCTCTAACTCTCTCTCGTTCTCTCTCTCTCTCGCTCTCTCTCTAACTCACTCTCTCTCTAACTCTCTCGCTCTCTCTCTAACTCACTCTCTCTCTCTAACTATCTCGCTCTCTCTCACTAACTCTCTCTCGCTCTCTCTCTCTAACTATTTCTAACTCTCTTTCGTTCTCTTTAACTCTCTCTCTCGCTCTCTCTCTCTATCTCACTCTCTCTAACTCTCTCGATCTCTCTCACTAACTCTCTCTCGCTTTCTCTCTAACTATTTCTAACTCTCTCTCGCTCTCTCTAACTCTCTCTCGCTCTCTCTCTAACTCTTTCTCGAATTCTCTCTCTCGTTCTCTCTCTTTCTCTCTCTCTAACTCTCTCCCCCTTTCTCTCTCTATATCGCTCTCTTTCTTTCTCTTTCTCTCTCTCTCTCTCTCTCTCTCTCTCTCTCTCTATATATATATATATATATATATATATAACGTACCCTTTTGCAGCTACCTGTACGATTCCCTCGTCATCCAGGACAGACGGACTCGTTCTGTAAGTAGATGAATTTAAACTCTGGATCACACATTTACTTTTTGACCAGACAAGCTGATATGGAGGCCCTCCCCGGATGAGTTATCAGCTCAACGCCAGAGCCATCTCCGAAACAAAACGATCATTTAATACAAGGCACAAACCATTCACACATGCAATCATTCTAAACAAGACTAATATGATGTGTATGAATATGAAGATCAGATGATTTTTGGACAACGTTTGTGTCTTAAAGTTTCCTAACATTGGTCTTACAGGTGTGGAGAAACCGCGAAAGAAACCTTCACGCGAAAAACGTGTCCCGGCCGGAGACCTAACCCAGATCCGCTACGTACAAAGCAACTAAGTTATCCCAAGATTATATCGATGGACCTACAAGTCTTCCTGTTTATCTTATTTTATCAATTTCGCGTATAATAATCGCAGTACTCCGAAATCAAATCTTACGCCTAAAAGAAAACTTTGCTAGATATATTATTTGCATATCTTAAAATTAATTATTTAACATACTGTGACATTTCTATGACCCTGAGACAAGCGAACTTTAAGTTCGTTTCCAAGAACGAGACATATTCTAATTTCCTTAAATATTATAATCAACATAGTTTGGGCTCTAATCCCGTTTTGTCCTCATTTGATTGATCCTACCATATTAGAGCCCAGAGTACTATACATTTTCTTCCCTATAGTTTCTGATCTCAAATTATTTTTGAGTTCGTTAATTTTCAAATTATTAAACAGTTTTTTTTTATTTTCTTTACTCGAAAAATGCTGCCAACTTTTGTGGAAACTAACCCATAGCCCTTTTTTTTTAACTACAAGCGTATTCCTGCAACTTTAGCTTTCACTTTAAAAAATGCTAGCACGTAATAGATAAAGTTATATGGGTTGAATATTTCTACTTGAATTATTTTTCTTTCAATTGTATGTTTTGTTTATATATATAATTTATTTATTTAATTTTGCCATTATTTATTCAATTTTGCCATTCAATTTTTATCATTGGTTGAGTTATAATTTTACATGTATAAATAATCTACAGCGGATTTTATTTTTATAGGATGAGAATAAATGTATTATTCTTTAATAATAAAATACTAAATCGACGTTTCCGTTCTACGTTGGAAAGCGAATTGGAAGAATAACAGTTTGGCTTCAGGAAGAGAAAGGGTACAAGAGATGCAATTGGACTGATGCGAACAATAGGAGAAAGATATATAGAAAAAGATAAAGACGTTTATGCAGTATTTGTTGACCCGGAAAAGGCCTTTGACAGAGTAAATTGGAATAAACTCCTGAAGACCTGGCGTGAACTGGAAGGAGAGGAGGCTCATAAGTAGTATTTATATGAAACAGCGAATAAAATTGAAGATAGGAGAAGAAATGTCAGAGGGAAGAGAAATTGGAAAGGGGGTAAGGCAAGGATATCCTCTATCACCTACTCTTTTCAACATCTACCTGGAATATTTAATGAAGAACTGCTTCAACAATACGGGAGGCGTAAATGTGGGAGGAAGAAGAA
Organism: Diploptera punctata; assembly: GCA_030220185.1. NCBI lineage: Eukaryota > Metazoa > Arthropoda > Insecta > Blattodea > Blaberidae > Diploptera > Diploptera punctata. The sequence continues at coordinate 2,523,759 of JASPKZ010003857.1, forward strand.
GAAAGTGCATAATATTTGCTGATGATATGGCTTTGCTAGCAGAAGAAGCTTTCAACAAGAAGAGAAGCATTTTGTGCGGACTTTTGGCAAAATAATTAAGGAAGAGGCTAGTGAAGTGCTTTGTGTGGAGTGTAGCATTGTATGGTGCAGAGACTTGGACATAACGACGCAGTGAGGAAAAGCTACTGGAAGATTTTGAGTTGTGGATATGGAGAAGAATGGAATGTATAAAATGGACAGACAAAGTAAGAAATAAAGATGTGCTAGACAAAGTGGCTGAAAGAAGAACAATGCTGGAACTCATAAAGAAGAGGAAAAGAAATTGGATTGGCCACTGGCTAAGAAGAAACTGCCTGCTGAAGGATGCCCTAGAAGGAATGGTCAACGGAAAGAAAGTTAGAGGCAGAAAAAGACAGCAGATGATAGACAATATTAAAATAATTTTTTTGTATGCATATACAAAAAGGAAAGCTGGGTTAAGGAAAGAGTGGAGAATGTTGAGTTTGCAGTGAAATACCTGCTCTTGAGCAGAAAACTATGAATGAATCTATAAAATCCAACTATTTCGGTAAAACAGAGCTTGATTCGGAAATCAGTATCACGGATACTAATTTTTAAAAGATCTAGAATGAATAAATTGAAATGAGAATTCAATTGTATACACAATTATATATATATATATATAGAAAATCTTTAAAAGTCACAAACATTGCACAAAATATTGAAACGTATCAGATCATCTACAACGAATGGTTTCAAAACTGTTAAAGGAATAAAATATTTATGTACCAATAAAATACATTTAATGGAAATGGACAGCTAATGACAAATGAGGGAAATTTTGAGGAAGTGGCTGAATTCAAATACCTAGGAACAATAATCACAAATAGATGCCCCCTCAGGGGTCCTCATCTAGGGGATATGTGGATGGCGACCACAAGGTGCCCAAGCTGTGCAAAACATTTCTTCCACTTACTAGTGTTTTGCACTCTTTTAACTTTACTATCTAACCTCTCTTGGTTAACTCTTGTTTTTTTTGACGCCGACGCTATTAGGGCATCCGAGGGCTAGGGAGACTTTCCTTTCTTCCATTTCTTCTTTCCTTTATTTTCTTTTCTTCTCCAGAAAAGCCTGACCAGAGGCTATAAGATGGCAGCCCCATCACTGGTCTTGCCTTCCTTTGGCCAGCAACCAATCGAAGGGACTATTATTATGCTTTCAAGTCTTATACGAGAATTTCCCTCAAACGCTGGAGGGAAAATTTTCTATAGGATCGTAACAGGCCTTGGCCTAATACTTGGAAGGAAGAAGAAGAAGAAGAAGAAGAAGGAATGAGATGCGCAAAGAAACTAAACATAGGCTCAATTCTGGAAATGCGTGTTATTATGCATTGCAGAGACTCTTGATGTCCCAACTCCTTTGAAAAAACGTTAAACTAAAAATATATAAAACTATTATTCTGCCAGTTATATTATATGGATGCGAAACATGAACTCTTACTTTAAGGGGGTAAAGGAGATTACAAGTATTTGAGAATAAAGTACTTAGGAAAATGTTCGAACCAAAGAGAGATGAACAGACAGGTGAATGGAGAAGATTACATAACAATGAACTACATGGTATTTATAGGAAGCCAGATATAATAAGAACAGTTAAGTCTCGTAGACTGCGATGGGCAGGACATGTTGCACGTATGGGGAATGAAAGACTTGCATGGAAGCTTCTTGTAGGAAAACCAGAGGGAAAATGCCCAGTTGGTAGACCAAGAATGAGGTAGGAGAATAACATTAACTATGATTTGAGGGAAGTAGATTATACAGGGAATGATTGGAAAGCATTAGCTCAGGATAGGGATGTATGGAGAGCTTGTGTCCGCGCGGCAATGAACCTACGGGTTTGATAGTGCCAGTGAGTGAGTGAGTGAGTGAGTGTGAGTGAGTGTACCAATACAATTGCTATCCAAAGACAATGAAATTTGAACAATAATACAATATATTACATACTGCGTCTTAAAACAGGTTGAGATGAAAATAAAATTAATATGTTCAGTGGTGAAGACGATTTTATCAATACAGGTATATAATTCAGTCTTGTACCCGACGGTAAATGATAATTTGAATTATTTAGGTATTGTTCCTGTACAAGCTCCTCCTACAGAAGTATATAACAGGGTGTATTAATTTTATCACCGTTGTTCCATGAAAAGGTGAAGGTTTCTATTCCCATTATGAACCATGCAAGCCCTAAAGTTATGTAGATGCAGGAGACAGCCTTGTGAGGAGTAAAAATGTGACCTTACACTTTAGTCGAATGTTTCCTCAGTTGTGTTTTCGGCACTGATTTTACCTAGAATTAAGCAAATATCAAAACCTTTTTGTATTTGAGAATATATGGAAAAATTCCATTCCTTTCATTTTTCAAGACTCGTTGATTTCCAAATTCTTGCAGGCTGACGCACTGAACTCTCCTCCTACGTATGTCCTGATTACGCGTCAACTTGAAGGACTCTTGAGGTGGTTATTATTTTACTCTCCATGCTAGAATTGAGATTCGTTTCACTTGAAACCTATATTTTGAATATAATTACAACCACCTACAGTATGGACCCTTTCTAACAATAATTATAGTTAACCTGACCAACCCACAATGGGCTAACACAGCATTCCCCAAATCAATATATATATACAGGGTGTTTCTAAATTAGACTGATAAAGTTTGGGATCAGATAGATAACCTTCATTGAAGCATTTTTTGTTAAGGAAACTGGAGGCTCAAGCGCTTCGTTTTAGGACTAGAACGATCTTACAGGAAGGAATTTGAGGAAACGGATAAACACTCCTTTCAGTGCAAGAGGGCTTTGTCATATGTCAACGGCCATACCATGTTGAAAATACCGGTTCTCGTTCGATCACCGCAGTCAAGCAACATTGGGCGTGGTTAGTACTTGGATGGGTGACCGCTTGGGAACACCACGTGCTGTTGGCAACTTTTTTTTGTTCGTCGCCATGGCGTAGTCGGTAGAGTCCCTACCTTCCACTCCGGCGGGGTAGAGGATTTTAAATCTCCACCTTGGGTCTGGGTGTTGTGTCCTGTCTTGGGTTTGTATGTGTGAATAAGATAAAAAAAGGTTAACAAAGGTAGAAACAAAAAGGAAGAAAAGTGTAAACAAAAGAAAACGAGAAAGTAATAAAAAAAACATTACTACTAGCGTAGCTCAGTAGCATTCGGAACCTATTACAGCAAGTTTGTTTACATCCATTGGTACGATCTGTTGGATAGGTTGGAGTGAGTCACTGCCTGGCCGGCACGCTCGCCTAAGCTGATCTGCTTAGATTTCTTTTTGTCGGGCTACATGAAGGCAATGGTTTAAGAAACCGATATTGACTCTGCAGATGATCTTGTAGCTCGCATTGTCAGCGCAGCAGGTGCAAAAATGGAAACCCTGGCATCTTTGGAAGAGTACGACAAAGTATGGCACATTGATGCACTGTTTGTCTGGATGTCAATGGACGTGTGTTCCAGCACTTGTTGTGATGGGATAACAAACTGGATCCATCCTGACAATGCAACACTGGAGTGAGTGTATTTTTTTAAAAATAAGTACGTTTTGTTTCTGCTTGTCTGTAAAGAATTTGGATTAACACACAGAATTATGTGACACAGAATGACTTGATATTTGCACGTACCTACTTCCTTCCATCCCTTCCTCTAAGACCCCTCTTGCACTGAAACGAAGTGTCACAGCCTATAGGTTTCTTAAAAAAATATGCTTCAATGAAAGTTAACTATCTGCTTCTAAAGTTTGTCGGTCTAATTTAGAAACACCTTGTATATTATTTCTAGTATATAATGCTATTGTGTTATTACTTAATTGTAATATTATTGTGTTTTCTTTATGTAATTGTAATGTTAATGTTTTTAGTGTATAATGCTATTGTGTTATTATTTAATTGTAATATTATTATTGTGTTTTCCTTATGTAATTGTAATGTTATTGCTGTTTTTTGTTGTTTATTTTTCTTTACACTAGTACCAATTATTACTTTATTGTAACGGACTGTCAACAGCACGTACGGCTTACTGCCCGTGCGAACCATATTTGGAAATAATATTGTAAATATCTTACTCTTTGTCTAATGAAGTCCTAGTTTACTACTATTAAATTTAAATAAATACCTATCTCAATGTTGCATTTTTTTCAGAATTTATTAGTGAATTTCAAATTTATATTTCGTGACATACCAACCTGATTTGTTTATGTTGACAATTTACCTCAGTTGCCAAAGCAAATGCTTGCTGGAATTTAATTTCCAGTTCAATTTCACCAACGTCCAATATTATTCTTTATTAAGTAGGCCTACATGTGTAAATTACAATCTTTTTTTTTCAACCCGAAAATAATTTTTATCCCGCTTAAATTCCTATCTTGAGAATCTTATTTTATTTTCTTCCTGTCGGTATTCTTCTTGACTTCGTGCCTCCATTGCTTTTCTGGTTTTACTCTTCTCCTGCTTTCGATTTTTCATTCCATTAACGTTTTCTTCCCCATTCCAAACGATCTCAATGTTCGACCTTCAGTTACATAAAAAAAAATTCTTATAGACATTTATAATATATCTGATTATTTTATTGAACATTTTAGGCGAATTCCAAAGAGATTTAGCTATTGTAGTTGTAAAAAAAAATATTTTTAAATCTTCATTCTTACACTCTAGGCACATAAAATATAAATGTGTGTATGTTTTGATAACGCTACAGCGACCGCAATTTTAGTTTTTCACATAACATTTGTATTAGAAAAATAAAATCTACTTCATTAACGAATAAAATCGGATGATTATGAATAAGATTTCATTTGAAGAAAAAAATTTTAAGTAGCTCTAGCGGCCAACAATTTTCTTTTTTTTTTTTTTTAGTAAAACTCGGTAAATGTTACGGAACAAATCAGCGAATGACGAACATTATCTTCCTTTAAAATAGATTTAATTGTGTTTTATTCAATTTGTCATTTCGAAATTCTGATATTCTCTCCTGGCATGGCGTTATTGTAACCCACTTCTGAGGTTGAGGCGCCTGGGGAGTTACGCTGCTCTGATATATGATGATGGTAACGATGCACCAGGAGAGGCCTTAATCGTAAACTTAATGAATATTTTAATGATGATAATGATGGCCAGATGATGTTCGGGGACCGTTTGGACCTGACATTTGTCTTACAGGTGAGGAAAAACCATCACCCAGGAAACTTTCCCCGACCGGGGGGTCGAACCAGGACCCGCTGCGTGATAAGGCAGTGCGCTACCTCAAGACCACAGCGGTGGACAGATATATATATATATATATATATATATATCATCATCATCCAGTATCATGGCAGCTGCCGCCGTCTTCCGGAAACCAAACGCCATTACTCTCTGTCCATCCATTGATCTTCCTCCATTCCTCTGATATTCATAGCTGCTTGTACGCCTTCTATCTAAGTTTTCTTCGGTCTTCCTCTCTTCCTCCTTTCCATTGGGATCCATTCCATAACAATTTTTGGCAATCTTTTCTCTGGCATTCTTTTGACATGGCCATACCATTGCAATCTTTTCTTTTCTATAACGTCTATGATGCCCGGCTCTTCTTGTACACCCATAATTCCCCTTATTTCTTTATTTCGTATTCTATCCATTCTATATTTTCCAGCTGATCTTCTTAAAACATCCATTTCTGTACTTAAAATTCTTTTCATTTCCCTGGTAGGAATTTGCCAGACTTCGGCACCATATGTTAAAATGCTCTGAATTATGGTTTGATATATTTGTAATATATATTGTAATTAACCTTTCTTAATAGATGGATTCTGATTTTATTTTCGTTTCTCTAATAATATTGAAAAGTTCCATCGTAATTTTAGTTTTTTTAATAAATATTCACTTATTGTATATGTTATGATGTTGTGTAAATATTTTTTGTATTTATTATTTGCTAGTTGAATGGAAGAAGGCCGTGTGGCCTTAAGTCTGCCAGTTTAAACAAATTATTATTATATGTCCATTTATCTAATTCAATGTTTTATTACAATATATTTGTACAAATTACAAATATCACTCAAAACTGGGAGTTAGTCATAATTTCTGCTGTAACCTACAAAACATGTGTTTTGTTTTAATATGAATAATGATAAATGAATTTATGTGAGTGCACACGTATAAAATTTCACCACAGGCCCGCAATTGCCCTACATGTGCTCCATATGCGTATATCAAATTTTCCCTTGATCTTTCGTTGCTATTTAACATAGAACCCTTATTACTTAAGTTACGACACGCGTATAGGATTATAGTTTGTATATAATTGAGTTAGGACAGACATCCTCCAATTACTGCGACCTTGTATTGTAGCTCTAATACTAATGCAATTCTGACCCTGGATGTGATTCTGTATCTTCCTCGAGCTACCGAGATGAAAGGTGAACGCATAAGACATTTAAATGAAATATTCGAATTGAATTTTATATTTTAATTGGAATTAAAATGAAATAAACGCTAGAAGGTTCACCGCTGTCTAGTGGTAAATTAGTTACGTCGGACGAAGGGAATACGGGTTCGTTCCCCGGTCGAGAAAAATGTTCTGGGTAAGGTTTTTCGTTTATATTATATGGATGCGAAACATGGACTCTTACTTTAGGGAAGGAAAGAAGATTACGAGTACTTGAGAATAAAGTTCTTAGGACAATTTTTGGGTCAAAAAGAGATGAATAGATAGGTGAATGGAAAAAACTTCATAATAGTAAACTACGTGATGTGTATAGGAAGCCAGATATAATAAGAACAGTTAAGTCTCGTAGACTGCGATGGGCAGGACACGTGGCATGTATGGGGGATGAAAGAGGTGCATGGAAGCTTCATTTAGGAAAACCAGAGGGAAAACGCCCAGTTGGTAGACCAAGAATGTGGTGGCAGAATAACATTATCAATGATTTCAGGGAAGTTGATTATACAGGGGGTGATTGTAAAACATTAGTTCGGGATAGGGATGTATGGAGAGCCTATGTCCGCGCGGCCATGAATCTACGGGTTCGATAGAGCCAGTGAGTTAGTTCGTTATTTAGTTAGTTAGTTTAAGGTTTTTTCGAGGATTTTCCTCATCTACAAAACAAATGTTAAAAAAAATTAAATTCCAAATAGTCAATATCCTCTGGGAATCAACATTGAATAGTTGCCCCAAAAAGAGATCTGACCAACAACAATTCGAAACTTGAGTTTTCAGTGAATTGGTGATCTATCCGGAGAATATCACTGCATGGTGCATGTAAAATTATCCCTACTCTCTTCCAGAGCTGTTTTTTTTAAGTTGTCTTTCAAGCGAATAGTGATCTATATGTAACAAAATGGCGAAAGCAGTTAGTCAAGTCATTAATAGCAGTACAGAAAAACAATTATTGCACATATGAAAATTCATTCCACTACAATACCGTTAATTCTATCAGAATCTTAGAGAAATTGTGCGAAAACAAGGAAGACACAAAGAATGTAACGAAATAACATTAAATAGAAAATACATACTGAAAACTGATCAAGTTAGAAATTTTTTCTAACTGAATCAGTGTTCAATATGTATTTTCTCTATTTTATTATAGAATTTGTAGTTATATATGTGTTAGATATAATAGATCACTTTTGCACTCAATTCCGTATTAAATTGTAATTATTTAATTTCACTGAGCAGCAAAAAATAAACTTCTTTGTCTCAGAAACAAAAATATGTGATTCTGATAGTATTTTTTCTCCTGAATTCAAATATGATATCGGTTTTTTCTCCATCACGCAAGCTTTTCGAGAGACAGGAATTTATAATTTCAAACACTTCAATATTTTCTACATCCATAACTACACAATATTTGAACACTCGGACTCACCTAGAAAGTAAGAAATGCAAATCTGCTATATTTCGCCTGTGGAGCATCCCTCTTGATGGTCCAACAATAATCGGCCAGCATATTAGGATTCCATTTGTCTTGATATCTCTTTTCCATAGCTGAAATCTCCTGAGTTAGCTCATTTGGTTTTATTTCACAATGTACAAATGGACGAAAAAAAGTTTATTAAAAAAATAATTATTTAAATCCATTAATTGAAATTGAAATAAAAAAACTGTGGGTGATGGAGAGTACATATTTGAAAACACGATAAAAAATTGCATTAAGTAGAACTATTGGTACTCATGAGACAAAAATCATGTTGACCAGTGTTGTTAGCATGTTATTCTTCTTCTTCTTCTTCTTCTTCTTCTTCTTCTTCTTCTTGGCTGTATATCTTTCCAGTAGGATGAGAGATTAAAATGTATATGATATAATAAAAGTAATAGCCTCAAAAAGGATATTATACTTTTTTTTCGTTTTTGCAACAATTTGTAGTTTGTGAGTTAAATCTGTTTTCGGGGCAACTATTCATTATCGAAAGGCTATAATATTCTCTTTGTGTAGTATGAAAGTAAGTTATAACTTACTTATATTTGTCTCTTGTCAGTGTTCGGAAAAATATATTGTAAAGTACTTTAAGAACGAATAAGACAATGGGCTAAAGAGAACAATAGGCTCTCAAAATATCAGGCAGGTTTTAGAGAAGGGTACTCCACGGTGGACAACGTATTTGTTCTGAGAACATTAATTGATGACAATCTGAAAATGAAGGGGGGGAGGTAAATTATTTTGTGCATTCATTGATTTTAAGATGGCATTTGATACTGTGGACCGAAGCGCACTTTGGGAAAAATTAAATCGGAAAGGATTGTCTCATAAAATGATACATGCTTTAATGTCAGTTTATAAATATGTTAAATTTTGTATAAAAGTAGACCAAGGGCACATTACAGAGAGCAGTGAAGCCAATCGGGGAGTGAGACAAGGTTGCATTTTATCACCAATGCTATTTAATCTATTCGTTGATGATATTGTAGACGTAATGCTAGAAGGAGAAATTGAGTCACCGGAGATAGGAAATGTTAGAATCCCAGTCCTGTTGTATGCAGATGATTTAATTATCTGTTCCAAGACAATCAAGGGATTGCAAAGAGGTCTTGACCTACTGTAAATATACTGTAGGATTTGGGGATTGACTGTAAATGTTAGTAAGACAAAAACAATGACCTTTAAAAATGGGACGGTTTATGGTAGAGCAGAGGAATGGAAATACAGAGATCAAGTACTTCAAAACGTGAAACATTTTGAATATCTTGGTACGACGTTGAAAATGAACGGAAAGTGGAAAAAACATATTGATATAGCATTATTTAAAGGGAGGGGACAACTTAAAGGGAGGGGACAACTAACAGTGTACTCGGTATTCTGGGTCGAGTGCCTGATATTCCAGTCAGCACATTAGAAAAAATGTATGGAGCGATGGTCAGGCTAGTAATGCACTATGGTAGTGATATTTGGGGTTTCCAAAGAACGGAAATACTAAATAAGGTATATACGCATTTTCTAAAGTATATTACAGGACTTAGTAAGGCCGTTTCTAACTGTGGAATTTTATATGAATTCGGGTCATTCCAGGACGACATTAACTGTAAAATTCGTGTACTCAAATACTGGTTGCGAGTAATCCAAGGTGAACAAACAATGCTTAGAGCAATTTGTTACGACCACCAAATTAAAAACACAGATGTTAAATTTTGGGCACACGAGGTTTTTCATGCTATGCTTGCAGCTTTACTAGGGAATTGTGTAGGTGTGGTAGCTTCCCGTTCCTTTCCACACCGGTGAAGGATGATGATGATAATGATAATGGTAAGGATGATAATGATAAGGATGATGGCCATATGATTTCTGGGACCGTTTGGGCCTTAAAGTTTTCCTGACATTTGTCTTACAGGTGAGGAAAAACCCCGATAAAAACCTCACCCAGAAAAACTGCCCCGACCGGGGATTGAACCCGGGCCCGCTGCGTGACAAGGCAGCACGCTACCTCGAGACCACAGTGGTGGACATAATTTATAATAATACAATAAAATTAAATACAATTAAAATTACAGTAATGTAAGAATGTATACAGAAAGTAATAACAGCTCGAATCTACTATACATAAAAATAAATAAAAAAAATACAAAATACAAAGAAAGTAATAAACTCTAATGAATTTATGTATCGCTTATATATAAGATATTAGGTAAATATACTGACAAATTTTAATACTACTAGTATTAAATATTGAAAAAATACAAACATTATTTATTGTTAAAAATGTAACATTAGTGAGATGTTTCTGTTAATAATTTTATTTTCAATTTGTTTCTGAAAGATGGTAGAGTTTGGTAGTCTCTGACATAGGGTCCATGGGAATTCCATGTTCTAGCAAGAGATATTGTAAAATATTTCGAGTAATAGGTAGTGTGATGAGGAGGGATATAAAGGACAATGTGCTTATGGCATCGGGTATCTAATTTAAACATCATTATTATTATTATTATTATTACTATTATTATTATTATTATTATTATATTATTATTATTATTTTATTAGATACAACTTTCCTCATTAGAGGATTGCCTCAAGGACAAAGTGATACAGACAATTAATTTTTGGAATTTATGAAATACATTTTGTAAATACATTTTAAAAAATTCAAATTGTAGGCCTAATTGAAGTATACATACTATAAAGTAGAAAATTTATAAATATGGTTTCTTAAAATTGAAATTGATTCTCTAATGGCAGCGATGGCAATTCTAGAAAGATACACCCTGTCCTAATCTAAAGAATTCCAAATTTTGGCTAAGAATCCTGGTATAGTACCTCTTGCCCCGATCATCAATCCTGTGACAGTTATACTATCTAATTGGTATTTATCTTTGTAATAGTCAATTGTTGGCTCATATATGGCTTTCGTTTCAGAGTCAACTTCCACAGGTTGGCCACAATGAGTCTCAAAACGATCTAATATCATACCAATTTTAGAAGATGGTCTAAATGCAATAATATCTATTCGTCTGTTACTCCCATTAGTGGCCACACCATGAATTTCCTCATAAATTTTGTACCTAAAACCTCGCAAGGCTTCTGTCATCATATTTCGAATAGTGTGGTGCCGAATGTTTATCGTGATTCTCCAAACGGACAGGCCCCAAGGACGTGTGCAAGGGTTTCGTGCTCTCTGCTACGACAACGTCTACGGAGGGTTTCGTCCCTAGATCTGCCCGGCAAAGAACGCGCCGCCGATACATTGGCTTGCATTTTGATCGTTTCTCTCCATTCGGAACAAGACAATCCCTGATGACCACGAATCCATTGATTTGCTGGTGTATATTCATTGTAGAGAACAACGCCTTTTCCTTTCTGAGGAAGTTGACTACAGAGAACTGCTTCTTTGTCTCTTAGTTGTTTCCTGAGTTTCCTTGCATCTGGTAGAAGGCTTCGAGTATTAATATTGATGTCACTAGGTTCAATGTTAAGGTATCTCACACATTGTAGACTTTCCTCTTTTAGGTTTCGGAGAGTAGTAATATATGTATTATTGTCTTGGTAATGAATGTGGCAAATGTTTATATATTGTAATTTTGTTTCCCACGTTGCACAGAATAAACCAAGTCCTTTATTCCGACTTTCAGTATCAGAGGTAAAATATTATATTCATCAAAATTAATAAATTCCAAGTAATTATAAATACAATTTAATGAGAGATCATAATGTGAATGACCTTGCAGAATGATTTAAACGAGGTTTGACATGAACAATGAGTAATTGGGTTTGTGTGGGTGTTGGAGATGAGAGTAATTGTGAGGTTTTTGCCGTTAAACAGGTAGTTTTGCTCTCGTGGAAAAATAAGAAGGAATGACAGGGTCACGCCTGGTGATGGGGTTAAGTTGTCTTGACCTCATTTCGAACTATGTTTTATTTTAGATAATTTACCTGCTCTGCCTTTAATAACGCTTATTACGTAAATACAGTTATATTACGTGTTTACAACCGGCATTTTCTAGAATTGTGTTAAGGTTTTCAAAAACTGTGAGGGCTTTTTCAACAGAATGTTTCATTTTGTTACTCCCAAGTTTTTTACCTTAAACAGTGAAATCTTTTTTTTTTCTGACTCCCCTACATAACTAACTAACTAACTGGCACTATCGTACCCGTACGTTCAAGGCAGCGCGGACATCAGCCATCCTGAGCTAATGTTTCCCAATCATTCCCTGTATAATCTACTTCCTTCAAATCAGGGATAATGTTATTCTCCATCCTAATTCTTGGTCTACCAACTGGCGTTTTCCCTCGGGTGTTTCTACAAGAAGCTGCAATGCACGTATTTCATTCCCCATTCGTGCCAAGTGTCCAGCCCATCGCAGTCTACAAAACTTGACTGTTCGTAGTATATCTGGCTTCCTATAAAGACCATATAGTTCATTGTTAAGTAGTCTTCTCCATTCACCTGTTTGTTCATCTCTCTTTGGTCCAAACATTTTCCTAAGAACTTTATTCTCAAACACTCGTAACCTCCTTTCCTCCGTTAAAGGAAGGGTCCATATTTCGCACCCATATAATATAACTGGTAGAATAACAGTTTTATATATTTTCAGCTTAACGTTTTTTGGAAGGAGTTGGGATGAAAAGAGTCCCTGTAATGCATAATAGCATGCATTTCCAGAATTGAGCCTATGTTTAATTTATTTCTGCATCACATTCCTAGTTTTGATTATTGTTCCTAGGTATTTGAATTCAGCCACTTCCTCAAAATTTCCCTCATTTGTCATTAGCTGTCAATTTCCATTATATAATGTATTTCTATATGTTAACATATACTTAGTTTTATTAATATTTACTTCCAGTCCCAGTTTCTTAGTGTCACTCAATAGTGTGTGCGTGTTGGCCTTTAGTATCTCTTCGCTATCGCTCAATAGTACTACATCATCAGCATAAGACTCTGCTACATAAAAATATTTATTCTATGTGCATCCACAGCTTATGAAATTAGCAAATTGTAGGGTTTTTGGCGTAAACTATACTGGCTTACTTTACATTTTCGCGTCTTTTAGCTTTGGAAATTATGTCATTATTAAGAATTCAACGCCGATCTTATTGAATTTGCATTAATTGACAAGTATCATAATAAAAAAATTAACAGTTGTTTACATAGTCCTAAAATAAATTAGCTAATTCGTATAACTTATCAGGAAATGTAAAAAAAAAACATTTATATAACACTTAAATGTCAATGGAACCTGTAAAGCAAATTGTTTTAATTTACTTACATTTTAATAAAATAATATAAATTAGCCACGGTAGGCTAGTGGTAAAAGTTCCTTGTCTCCAGTTCCGAGGGGCGCGGGCTCAAATCCGGCCGGGATAAATAGATTTTTAGGATGGAAAAAATCCAAGGGATTAGTCCTCCGGGAGGGACTTTAAGCCGTGGGTCCCGAGTCGGAAGATTTTCAGGCTCGTAAAAGGACATCAGGCCTAAATAAAGAGGCCTGTGTTTAAAATTTACCGACAGTTATCCATCCAAGTAATAACTCAGTTGCCCACTAGGTGTCTCACTAAGGCGATATGCCGACCCCACATCACTCGCTGACATCTATGCGTAAATAAGTGTAACTGAATTATCTTGGTTACGCTGTCCCGATGATATATGATGGTCGATGATGAAAATAATGATGCACCAGGAGAGACCTTAATTCTAAATTTAATGAATATGTTAACGATGACTATTTAACTCATGCCCCAACTGGGAGTCAATGACCAATCACATTTCAATGATTTTTATTTACAACCAATCATAGTCGTGTTTCGCCTAGAATTTACCAACTAAAGTTTATCATAATAAAGAAAGCACATCCTTTTTTAACATTCTGTATAGGTCATAGCATTATTTTGCAGTGACTGACTCCCGAAGAAATGCGGCTACCAGATTGTATATATAATAATAATAAGTTAATAATAATAATAATAATAATAATAATAATAATAATAATAATAATAATAATAATAATAATAATAATAATAATAATAGCTTTATTTTACCTGGCAGAGTTAAGGCCTTAAGGCCTTGTCTACCACTCAACCAGGTTTAAAAAAAATACAAACAAAAAAATAGTCTTAAATCTAAATTACAATATATATATATATATATATATATATATATATATATATAAACGATTACAAGTTATGAATACAATACAATTAATATTTATAATGTATTTTGATTTACTCTAAATTTAACGAATTAAATATATAATATGTACAATATATATAAAAAAACAGGAAAAGATTAATGACATAGTATAAAATTAAATAAATAGAGAAAAATTAATTATTAGACAACAGGTAACTGTATAAGCGTGACTTAAAGGTACCAAGTGTGCGGCAACCCCTGATATCTTGAGGAAGGAGATTCCAGGAGCGGGCAGAGGCTACTGTGAAGGAAGTAGAATAGGAGGAAGTATGTATGAATGTCAACACGTAACGCATGCGGGAGTTAATATAAAAACATTTGTAGCAATTGATTATACCACCAAAAAAAAACCACTGTGTGCACTTTCTTAAATATTTTTTTCCCAGATAATAACATTCCAGACAATTATAATTGTCATATTTACATCATACGACATCAGAAATGAATTAATACACAGTTTGACGTGTTTCATTTATTCTCCACTAGAGTGCATTATTACAATATTGCGTTCCTTTGGCAATAAATAATATTATCTGGTTGCATGCAATGATGAACAAAAGAAGCAAATGAAGCGTGCCAATCGTTTCTCATATGTTTTCAAACATCGCCGTTTACATTAAATATATAAATATTTTAAAATAACTATAGTTAAATAATGATTTATGAGTAAACAACTTAATTTTATTCGTTAAATAGTCCTAATAAATGCCACTCTTGATTTCCAAATTCTCTGGATAAATTCACTCCTCACTTCGTGAGTCGTGAATTTATCGATAATTTGGAAATCACTCGTGGCATTACTTATGATAATGATGGTCACATGATATTCGGGGACCGTTTGGGCCTTAAAGTTTCCTGACATTTGTATTTCAGGTGAGGAAGAAGCCCGAAAAAAAAACATAATTCAGGAATCTAGTCCCGACCGGGGATCGAACCCGGGTCCGCTGCGTGATAAGGCAGTACGCTACCTCGAGACAACAACGGTGGATAAAATGTAATATTTTTCTCATCATCATCATCTGGTATCATGACAGCTGCCGCCGTCTTCCGGAAACCAAACGTCATTCCTCTCTGTCCATCCATTGATCTTCCTCCAATCCTCTGATATTCATAGCTGCTTGTACCCCTTCTTTCCAAGTTTTCTTCGGTGTTCCTCTCTTCCTCCTTTCTATTGGGATCCATTCCATAACAATTTTAGGCAATCTTTGCTCTGGCATTCTTTTGACATTGACATACCACTGTAATCTTTTTCTTTTCTATAATATCTATGATGTCTGGCTCCTCTTGTACACCCATAATTTCCCTTATTTCTTTATTTCGTATTCTATCCATTCTATATTTTCCAGCTGATCTTCTTAAAACATCCATTTCTGTACTTAAAATTCTTTTCATTTCCCTGGCAGGAATTTGCCAAACTTCAGCACCATATGTTAAAATGCCCTGAATTATGGTTTGATATATTTGTAATTTTCTATTTTTTGTAATATTTTTGCTCCACCAGAGTTTAAAGCATTTATTGCTTGTTTTGTTTGTGCGATTCTATTTTTAATTTCTACTGTGTTATCGCCTAAATGTTCTAATTTTGTTCCAAAATAAGTGCATTCAATACAAGGTTTTAGTTCTCCATTGTTGAAATTTATATTTTCCATTTCTTCTCCTATACACAGATATTTAGTTTAGTCAATGTTTATATAAAGTCCCCATTTTTCATATTCTTCTTTTAGTTTTTACCTATATATTATATGTGATCGTGGTTTTGTGCTATTAATACCTGGTCATCTGCAAAATTTAGTGAATAATATGTTTCTGTATACTTACTCACTGGGTGCGAAACATGGACTCTTACTTTAAGAGAGGAAAGGAGATTACAAGTATTTGAGAATAAAGTACTTAGGAAAATTTTTGGACCAAAGAGAGATGAAGAAACAGGTGAATGGAGAAGGCTACACAACAATGAACTACATGGTCTTTATAGGAAGCCAGATATAATAAGAACAGTCAAGTCTCGTAGACTGCTATGGGCAGGACATGTTGCACGTATGGGGAATGAAAGACTTGCATGGAAGCTTCTTGTAGGAAAGCCAGAGGGAAAACGCCCAGTTGGTAGACCAAGAATGAGGTGGGAGAATAATATTAACTATGATTTGAGGGAAGTAGATTATACAGGGAATGATTGGAAAGCATTCGCTCAGGATAGGGATTTATGGAGAGCTTATGTCCGTGCGGCCATGAACCTACGGGTTCGATAGTGCGAGTGAGTAAGTAAGTAAGTAAGTATACTTACCTTACTTACTTACTCACTGGCGCTATCGAACCCTTAGGTTCATGGCCGCGCGGATATAAGCTCTCCATATATCCGTATCCTTTTCTGTACAAAATAATATATTTCTAGATGGTTTATCTACTCTCGCAATGGTAGCTGAGCGAACCAAAACGTAGAAACGAGTTTGTGTCTGCGATTTCACTGATCACGCAGTGATGTCTTATATACATGTTCATAAATCTTCATTTTACTTCCTGACAGCTTCTGTCTCCAATTGTTCAAACTACAGTTTGTCTCGTGGACATCACTTTCATGTTTGCTTCTATCTCGCATCTTCAAACATCTCCTGTAATTTAGTTATCTCGCTACGGTACGCACCATCTTGTGTCATAAAACTGTTGTTCAATCACATTCAAACTACTTTTATATTCCCTGCTTCTGTGAATAACGATTTATTATGTATGTGGGCCTATATTTTGTTGCGTAGATACTTATAACATGTAAATCCGTATTATTTGTCGTCTTAATTTAGATGACTTTCTCTATGGTGCGTAGAAACGGTAGTTTGTCTGATTAGCATCACAATAGCACCGACTCGATTTCATGCTATATGAATTGTTACTTTATGTATAAATACTAGAAGATGGTTACACTATTGGAATTCATATTAAAGCAATGTTGACGCTATATAATAAGATGTTAATTATATAATCAATTTAACAAATATAACAAAACTAGAAAAATAATGTAACTAACTAACTCACTGGCACTATCGAACCCGTAGGGTCATGGCCGCACGGACATAAGCTCTCCATATATCCCTATCCTGAGCCAATGTTTTCCAATCATCCCCTGTATAATCTACTTTCCTCAAATCATAGTTAATGTTACTTTCCCACCTCATTATTTGTCTACCAACTGGGCGTTTTCCCTCTGGTTTTCCTACAAGAAGCTTCTATGAACGTCTTTCATTCCCAATTCGTGCCACATGCCCTGCCCATCACAGTCTACGAGACTTAACTGTTCTCACTATATGTGGCTTCCTATAATTCGCTGTTTAGCAGTCTTCTCCATTCACCTGTCTGTTCATCTCACTTTGGTCCAAAAATTTTCCTAAGAACTTTATTAAAATAATGTAACACAAATACAAACAAATGAATTACACTAATTTATACAGGAAATGTAACGACCAAATATAATTCGATCAACAAAAAAAGATAAAAACATTAAAATCGTCTTTAAAACTAATAATAATCTCAATAACATAATTTCTAACAAAGCAGAAACAATGAATAAGTACGAAAACAAAGGCGTCTATAAACTAATATGCAATAGTTGTGAAAAATTCTACTACATAGGCAAAACAATAAGAAACTTTAACACACGATATTCGGAAAATTTTAAAAAAAATATTAATAATGAAGAAAAATCAAGTTTTACTAAACATATACTATAAACAGATCATCAGTTTGAAAAAAATCGATAACCCTATGTCGATATACACACAGAGTATAATAACAACAGAATCAGCATCCTTGAAGATATAGAGATTCTAAAAGAAGCAAGGAATAAAGACCTACTCAATGAGAACATAACAGCACACATATTTCCGTTATACAACCTATATAACACCATCAGTTCCAGTTAAAACGCAGAAGATGAAAAATTGTTTTAGAAAGGCCTCCGTATTAGAATAACTTGAAGAAGTTTAATAATTTAGTTGAGGACGACTGACTTACCAGGTAAAAATTATATAAGTAACATCTTAGAAGGTGGTTCAAAAAAGACTCAAAGAGAAAAGAAACATAATCCGGTCAAGAAATCTGAAATGAAGATTCGGGAATTCCTACTATTTGGTTCACTGTACTGTCTTCTGCTTACCAATGACAGTCAATCTGACATGATTTAAATATTCGGAGCTGTCGTGTCACAATAGTATAGACCTATTACAATGCGGGGTAGGGAACTGCCTTTTACAGAAGTGAGGAAATTATTAGAAACCGAGCGATAGTAAGGATTTTAATTTCCGAGATTCTGTAAAACATTTCTGAAATGTGTATTGTACATTATTTTTTGTACGATGGTGTTCTCAAAATAATTAATAATAAAATAATAATATATTTGTTGGAAATATTTGCGTTCATTATAAACAACTGACTGACATTAGCAGTCTGGCCAATGTGTATACGCTAAATGCCGAAAATAATTAATTTGAGACTACAGCAGGCCTAGACACCAGCCAGGTATAAAATGGCGACAAGTATGAATGGTTGTAGTCAAAATTACGAAATTGAAGAAGCGTGGGAAGTTGGGTGTGCTTCTTTAGTGCCAGAGAAATCCAAATCACGATTTAAAAAAAGACATACATTTCATTCAGAAAGTGGCTGGAGTAGACCTACTCTATTTTGTTAATCAACTTTCAATATTGTTTTAAATAAAGTTCAGTTCATTTAAAGTGCAGTGATTTGTTTCGTATAATGTATATTAACACTACCTTTTGGATATTTTTTGTATATACATTGTACGTAGTATACATAAAGGGCAGTGGTTTCACTTCCGGCACTAGATAGGTAATATTACAGTATAGTTATGTAGTTATTTATAGGTTGGCAACCTCGAAATTTTGGAAATTGAACTTTCAATCATGATCGCCATTGCTGTGAGTACGACAGAACGCACTCTCGTACAAAAAATTATGTTTATCTTGGTTATTTGCAAATTTTAGAAAAAAAAGGGGGAACATGATAATACTGTGGTAACAAAAAGGCATATGGCCCAAAAAAGTGGGAGAAGATATACAGTACTTATCCTGCTAGAGTTCGGAATTGCTAAAAAAAATTAGACATACTCGTATGTGTCTAAATGACACAATGAATAGGGTGCATTCAGGCAAAAAGTTTTCAGAAACTTTTGAAATTCGCAATTGGTTAAAGCAAGGAGGTGCACTATCTTTTCTACTATTCAATTTTAAACTTGAGCATGCCATCAAATCTGAAGAGGACGAAGTAGACCTACCTCTTAATGGTGTTGTAAAGCTGTTAATTTATGCTGATGGTGGGGTATTGTTAGGAGATAGCGAGGAGATACTAAGGGCCAGCATTCTCACCCAGAATAACACTAAGAAATTGGGACTGGAAGTAAACATCAATAAAACTAAATATATGTTCACACATAGAAATATATTATATAATGGAAATTGATAGTTAACGAAAACATGAATGAAATTTTGAAAATTGGCTGAATTCAAATACTTGGGAACAATAATTACAAATAGGAATGAAATTCAGGAAGAAATTAAATATAGGCTCAATTCCAGAAATGTATCCTATTGTGCAATACAGGATTCTTGTCATCCCAACTTCTCTGAAAAACATTAAACTGTTACATTATATGGTAGCGCAACTGAGCACTTATTTGAAGGGACGAGGGAAGATCATGAGTATTTAGGAATAAAGTTCCTAGGTTTTTTATCAAAGAGAAGACTAAAGGTGAAGTCTACATAACAGTGAGCTACGTAAGGAATTTATCGGTAACCAGATATAATAAGAGCAGTTAAGTCTCATAGACTACGGTAGGCAGGACACTTGGCACGAATGGGGAATGAAAGAGGGGCATGGAAACTGTAGGGAAACCAGAGGGAAAGCTCTACGTCTTAAAGTTTACTAACATTTGTAGCAAAACCGGAGGGAAAGCTATACGTCTTAAAGTTTACTAACATTTGTAGCAAAACCAGAGGGAAAGCTTTCTAGGTCTTAAAGTGTATTAACATTTGTAGCAAAACCAAAGGGAAAGTTCTAGATCTTAAAGTTTACTAACATTTGTAGCAAAACCAAAGGGAAAGCTCTAGGTCTTAAGGTTTATTAACATTTGTAGCAAAACCAGAGGGAAAGCTCTGGGTCTTAAAGTTTATTAACATATGTAGCAAAACCAGAGGGAAAGTCTGAGTCTTAAAGTTTACTAACATTTGTAGCAAAACCAGAGGGAAAGCTCTAGGTCTTAAAGTGTATTAACATTTGTAGCAAAACCAAAGGGAAAGTTCTAGATCTTAAAGTTTACTAACATTTGTAATAAAACCAAAGGGAAAGCTCTAGGTCTTAAGGTTTATTAACATTTGTAGCAAAACCAGAGGGAAAGCTCTGGGTCTTGAAGTTTATTAACATTTGTTGCAAAACCAAAGGGAAAGCTCTAGGTCTTAAAGTTTACTAACGTTTGTAGCAAAACCAGAGGAAAAGCTCTAGGTCTTAAAGTTTTCTAACATTTATAGCAAAACCAGAGGGAAAGCTCTAGGTCTTAAAGTTTATTAACATTTGTAGCAAAACCAGAGGAAAAGCTCTAGGTCTTAAAGTTTACTAACATTTGTAGCAAAACCAGAGGGAAAGCTCTAGGTTTCAAAGTTTACTAACATTTGTAGGAAAACCAGAGGGAAAGCTCTGGGTCTTAAAGTTTACTAACATTTGTAGTAAAACCAGAGGGTAAGCTCTGGGTCTTAAAGTTTACTAACATTTGCAGGAAAACCAGAGGGAAAGCTCTGGGTCTTAAAGATTACTAACATTTGTAGGAAAACCAGAGGGAAAGCTCTAGGTCTTAAAGTTTACTGACATTTGTAGGAAAACCAGAGGGAAAGCTCTGGGTCTTAAAGTTTACTAACATTTGTAGCAAAACCAGAGGGAAAGCTCTAGGTCTTAAAGTTTACTAACATTTGTAGCAAAACCAGAGGTAAAGCTCTGGGTTTTAAAGTTTACTAACATTTGTAGGAAAACCAGGGAGAAAGCTCTAGGTCTTAAAATTTACTAACATTTGTAGGAAAACCGGAGGTAAAGCTCTGGCTCTTAAAGTTTACTAACATTTATAGCAAAACCAGAGGGAAAGCTCTAGGTCGTAAAGTTTACTAACATTTTTCTTACATGTGAAGAAAAGCCCCTTAAAACTTCAACTATGAAATTTGATCAGACCTAAAATCGA
The DNA here is from genome assembly GCA_030220185.1 of Diploptera punctata. NCBI lineage: Eukaryota > Metazoa > Arthropoda > Insecta > Blattodea > Blaberidae > Diploptera > Diploptera punctata. The sequence continues at coordinate 2,545,131 of JASPKZ010003857.1, forward strand.
AACCAGGGTTTCTGCGTCTGAGGCAACGATGTTATCGCTAGACTAAAAAATTGTTTACTTTCTAAGTACTAGGATTTTATTTTTATATACTTTCAATTTTTAATAAATGACAGTTATAAACTGTAAAAGAGAGTGTACCTTTTTCTCCTTTTTTTGGCTTCTCTAGCACGCTTTTCTACTCTTGTTTTTTTTTGTCGTGAAAACTGCACCTAAAAATCTTAAATCTAGTTATCAATATTGCCTATCTTATAATACATCCTATATTACCTTTTTGCGCGATGTTGCGTTTTGTCATACTTACAGCAATGGCGACCATGATTGAAAGTTCAACTTCCTACATTTCGGGGTTGTCAACCTAAATAACTATACTGTAATAAAATAACTATACTGTAATATTACATCTTACAAAACACGTGTGGAAAGTAAAACCACTGCCCTCTATGTATACTACATACAATGTATAAACAAAACATATCAAAAAGTTATTGTTAATATACATTATATGAAACAAATCACTGCATTTTAAGTGAACTTAATTTTATTTGAAACAGTATAAAACAATAAATACGTACTTGCCGCCATTTTATCACTAAATTGGTCTCACGGCCTCCTATAGTTTCAACTAATAAACATTGTCCACACGGTTAACGTTAGTCAGTTGTTTATAATGAACGCAAATATTTCCAACAAATATGTTATTGTTTCACTATTATTTATTATTTTGAAAACACCATCGCACAAAAAATTACGTAAAACGTACGTTTGTGAAGTGTTTTAAAGAAAGTCGGAAATTAAAAACCGAGCGATAGCTATGTTTTTAAACATTTTCCTCGATTCTGTAAAAACCACTTCCCAACCTCGCATCGTAATATATTGACTATTAATAGTTCAGAGCCACCAGAAGACATAAATGTAAACAGAAGAAGTAAAAACCTGCTTCATATTTATTTCTAAATAAGTTTTATGTCTCCGAGTGTATTGAAGTAACGATATGCTATAAAAGTCATATATATCATGTATTATATTGCTCTATGGTTTGTATATAACAAGTCTGAACACGTATTTAATCAACAGATGGAAATTTTACATTTGTTGGGAAAATAAGGTATATATTATATCTTCTAATATATAAAAATAATGTTTGTTTGTTTGTTCGTACTTTATGCGCGGCCATACCGTTGATCCGATTGTGATGGCGCTTTTTGCAAAATGTTCAGGAGATTCCCGGCATGAACATAGGCTATAATAGAGTTGTGATATTCAACTTCTACACACTTAAAAATCACCCTCTGTAGTGGAAAACGTGAAAAAAGTAGCTCTTTCGACGCATAAATGGCTTACACTGCCTAAACCATAACAAATACACAAAATTAATGTACACGGAATTGAATATCTCAAAAAGCTCTACAAAAAAGTCCCTGACAGCATATGTTTATCTCTTACGGATAACTCACTCTAACTACTTTTGTCTTTCATTGATGCCAAAAAGATCGAGACAAGTATGTAGATTCCTATGCAAGCACAGCAGCACATTGCGGGTATTCTTTTAAGGATAACTCACAATAACGGATTTTGTCTTTTACCTCATTTATGCCAAGAAGATCGAGATAAGTAGATTCCCGGGCAACATCGGATAATCAGCACGGGGAATCTTAAAATAATTACGATATACAGATATAATTGTTTTTCATTTTACTTATTCAACTAATCATAAAGTAGTACATTAATTTCCGTCTTTCATCTCATTTATATCAACAAGGTCGAGATAAGTAGATTCCCGGGCAACATCGGATAATCAACACGGGGAATCTTAAAATAATTACGATATACAGATATAATTGTTTTTCGTTCTACTTATTCAACTAATCATAATAAGTACATTAATTTTCGTATTTCAGCTCATTTATGTCAAGAAGATCGGGAAAGGTAGATTCCCGGGCAACGCCGGGTAATCAGTACGAGAAATCTTAAAATAATTACGATATACATTTATAATTGTTTTTCATTCCAGTTATTCAATTAATCATAAGAAATGCATTATTTTTCGTCTTTCAGCTCATTTATGCCAAGAAGATCGGGATGAGTAGATTCCCGGAGAACGCCGGGTAAACAGCACGGGGTATCTAAAAATAATTACATATAAATGTTTCCTACTACTTTGGCCTATTTAAGTAAAGATAAAACACATTAATTTTCGAATTTCAGCTCATTTATGTCAAGAAGATCGGGATAAGTAGATTCCTGGGCAACGCCGGGTAATCAGCACGGGGTATCTAAAAAATATAAATTTATAATTATTTTTTCCTTTCACTTATTCAATTAAACATAAAAGCACATTAATTTTCATTTATTTAGGTATAGCAGCGCACGCCGGGTATTAGCTAGTAAGAAATAAATACTACAAAGCACGTATAAAAATATTAGATTATAAATAAAACGAGGACAATAAAAAAAATGTCCTAGATTTTAAAGAAATAGTTACGTAGTTGTTTTAATAATATTATGCTAATTTATTAGATTAAGTTTAAGTGGAGAAAGATAATAATTCAACTGGAAAGAAGGAATTCCCCAAGTTAGACGCTTCCCTCTTATAAACACTTCCACTTATTTGAAACTAACTTGAATTTCGCAACAAACTTGAGCAAAAACTTGATTCTGTTTATCAAATTTGGCCAGTTTCATAATCACGTTAGATGACGGCAGTATTCCGTATTTTATTTACATCGAATTGTAAAAGTTTTAATCAAAATAAATTGGTTCTTTTGAAAGAGAAAAACGAGCATCCTTGTGTTAAGAAAGAGTTACAAAATGTGGCATCAATCAGTGCTTCAAGAGATTTACTGTGGGATACCCGGAAGTCAATTGTGGGTGCTGCTGTGAGGTCACTGGTTCGACATCTTGTTAATAACTTTCACATCCTTATTTCCTCACACTTCTATACCGGCACCGTGTGTTCGTGATTTGCTCACTCGTGAGTTTACTGGACTAGCTCATCAGTATCCCACAACATAATAAATAAAGCTATTCAAAACTTTTTCACACTTTTCCTATTACATGTATTTTGATTGATTGAATGAATGACTGAATGTAGCCACTATGTCCCATGAAGGGCTAGGGCCTCCTACAAGAGGGGGGGCTCAATTTTAAAGTTTTAAGTGGTTCACGTGGTGAGCTAATTCACGTGAACACGATGTTTATAGAGTCTTTCACTTGTGCACTTCACTGTAGTTTATTAAGAATTTTAGTCCACTTTTAGATTGTTCGCTAGTTGTTTCCACTTGTTTCCTGTTGCGGGCTGTGGTTGACCAATGTCCTCCCAACATCGGTTTGAACGTGTCTGCCCATCTTCTTCTTGGCCGACCTCGTGTTCGTCTTCCAATATAGAGCCTATCAAAATTAAAACTCCAAGGGCGACAAGCCTTAGAAGGTCCTTGACCAACCAGCCGGCTGCTGGCCTCACATCCACATGTGTTAATCACAGAGGTAACCGATCATCCAGCCAGTGTAGATGTGACATGTGGTCAGCATGTCAGGTCCCCTAGTCGTTATAGCTGCTCTTCTCAACCTGTAGTCGCTACTTATTATAGCTACCCAAATGCCTCACGAAGCTGGGTGGGCACCGGTCGCATACTGACCGAAATTCCATGAGAAAATGTCTTCCCCCATGAGGACTCGAACCAGTGCAATATCCGTAGCTCTGCGCCTTAACCACTCGGCTATGGCAAGTAATTCAGGTCTGTATTGATCTAGTATTTTTTTTTTAATTTCAATTATTGTTTTAATGTTTAAATACCTAAAATTTAAATATAAATAAATGTCCTCAATTCGGGTCCAACTCAGGGTCGGGTCGAGGAATGAGATGAGATGAAGCCCCTATGTTTATAGAGGTATGTGAACAACAAGTGTGCCGGCCGATCACTCCTCATGCACCGTCACAGGAGCAGATGAATGAAATTAAATGGATGAGTATATAGAAATGGCGGAATGAAATTTGTGACAGGGGAAAACGGGAGAAACCCCGAGAAAATAAAAACGGTCCAAGTTCTGTTTTGTTTACCACGAAACGCACTTGAAGTGACCGAGACTCTGTCCTCGGACCCCAGCGGTGAGAGGCGAGCGTCTAACCAGTTGCGCCACAGAGCCATCTATTTAAAATTTAAATTAGATATTTATATCTCGTAAATTATAATTGATCTTTGCAAATCCCCAGTGTTCGAAAAGAGTCCTACAAAAGTAAGATAGTACATGAATAGTTAAGTTGGCAAAACAATGCATCTGTAGATAAATAAAGAGTGGATTCGAAATAATAGGGTAGATAAACGTAAACAGAAAGAGAGTCAGGTGGACTTATAATTGATTTATAGATAACATAATAGTTAGAGTGATATTGTGAATATAATATATATATAGAGTATCCATTCTACTTACATTTGTTCATATACCAGATAATATACGTAACAATATATATATGTAAAGCTTAATTATGTCAAGCCATAAATATTAAATTCTTCATTTCCCAGTAATAAAAAATTATAGAGTAGAATTAGACAAACCTCATACGTTCATTACATATGCCCCACCACCTTTTATCATAAGTAATGCCACGAGTGATTTCCAAATTATCGATAAATTCACGACTCACGAAGTGAGGAGTGAATGAATTTGGAAATCAAGAGTGGCATTTGTTAGGACTATTTAACGAATAAAATTAAGCTGTTTACTCACGAATCATTATTTAATATAGTTATTTTAAAAATATTGATAATTTAATGTAAACGGCGATGTTTGAAAACAAATGAGAAACCAGATCATATTATTTATTGCCAAAGGATCGCAATATTGTAAGAATGCACCCTGGTGGAGAAAAAATTAAACACATCAAATTGTATATTAATTTCTGATGTCCTATGATGTAAATATATAAATTATATTTTTCTGGAACGTTATTACCTGGGACAAAATACGTTTAAGAAAGTGCAAACAGTGGTTTCCTTTCCTTTTTATTTATTTTTTTTGTATAATCAATTGCTGCAAATGTTTTTTTATATTATCTCTCGAATGTGTTAACATTCGTGCACTATATATCCAATCTGGTAGCCACATGCGGTCACTGCAAAATAATGCTATGACCTATTCAGAATGTTAAAAAGGAGGAGCTTGATTTTAAAGCGATAAAATTAAACTAAGTAAAAAAGACTGTGATAGGTTGTAAATAAAAAATCATTGAAATGTGATTGGCCTTTGACTCCCATTTGCGGCATGAGTTAAATATTCTGTATTAAAAAGAGATCAATAAAATCTATACAATTAAAACGTAAAATAGTAGAATGGATGGAAAAAATGCATAGCTGATCGAGAGAGAAACATTGACCTGCGGATATTTTTATCATTGAATAGAAGAAGGGTCGGATGGATAAGTTGTTTTAAATATTTAAGGGGGGTGATGGGTAAAATTTATATTTTCTACATCTTTTGAGCTAGAGACTTGAGTTTTTGTAAAAACATTCAGTGCATGATACATAATGATGTGTTTAAGTTTCATTCTTGTGAGACATTTATTTTTTGAGTTATTAAATATTATATTTAAAAAAATGTGTATATCATAATTAAATGGGTTACACAATGTTTTAGTAAAATTTATGAATTTTTTACAAGACCCCTCAAATATTTAGAAAAAACATCATGCATTAGAATTCTTATAATGTGAATACAAAGGGAGAAAAAAAATAATGTTGTACCTCTTGCGTGGAATTACAAAAAAAATAATAATTACATGCATTTTATTTGTTATTTCATAAAATACTACTTCAATCATGAAACCCATGCACTACTTTCATACTCAATGCTTTTAGGACATGCAGTAAAAATTTGAACCTTCTAGGACAAAATTTGTGAATTCAATTCAATTTTGAATGTACAACAATGCAGTGAAAATAAAAGTGTGGAAAAACAAGTTTAAAGATTTGCATGCAGTTTAAATACAATATGTAACATGCAGGCCTAATCAGCACTTTAGGGCACTTAGAAGCGTCATAGGCCTCTGAAACTTTGCCAACACGTACATTAGAGTACAGGTTATTTTTTAGTACAAAAAACAAAAAAAATCATTTTTTATCTAAAAGGGTCAATTTTTCACCCTTAACGAAGAATTTTATTGTTTATTTTCTTATGAAGCCATTTTCTTGATTTTATATCATTTTATCCTCAGGTATCGATTTTCAATATAACACACAAATATCTTTCGATAACTCCCTAACTTCTTTAGCTTCTATTATCTATCTTATCTCGTTATCTTGTATTTTAATACCCTTTCCTTACCATTAATGATAATATAATTCAGATATGTTCGTGATTCTTCAGATTGAGTGGGATGAGAAAGAACACGCCCTTGTGTTCAGCTTCTAACAAGCGGATGATACTTTTTATACGATATCTGTGTTTCGTGATGGGTCAACAGATGACCATCAATTACTGTGCGCAATCTGGGAGACAGACATTTAACAGTTCCTCACTGAGGTAAACCAAACACAGGCTAATCCCTTTCAATTTGTTGTGAACACGCCCAGAGCAGTTGTAATATTCATCTATATATTAACTAACACGTGATGGAAAAACTTTGCACCTCCTTTTAAGCACATTGCGCGCACGGAGGAGCGTGATATTTGGCATAATTAAAGTTCATGTCGAGAAGGAGTGCAGAAAAATAAAATGTATGTATAATATGTGCTATAAATAAATTATATTCAACAAAATAAAATGAATTGTCTCTAAAGAATTTATGTGTATTACTCATTCATTTGTTTATTTGTGTACTCATTCGTTTATTTACGTTCATACTGAAAGTGCATTGTTGTAAAGAAGAAAATTGTGCAGCAGCAATGTGAATTTATTATTTGTGGTTTATTATTAGTGATTTAAAAAAGTGAGTACATTTTATTATTTAAATTGAACCCTGTCTAATCTTTGTTTCAGTAATTTAATTACTTATGTTTTTAATATTTAGATTTTCGCATCTACTTTCATTATGCCTCGACAAAGAAAATTGATGGGTTGGAGTGAGAGACAATGAAGAAGGGATATAACATATTTCCGTACACATAATAATAGGCCAAATGAAAATTTAAATAGTATACAAATGCCAAATGACGCGTTATTGTTTATCAAATATGGCTTAGCCAAGCTATACCACATAAATTTCCTATCGTTCGTGTTTTTAAAATAAATCGAAAATTAATGCATAATGACGTATTTGTGAGATACTTAAAATTTTAATGATTTGTGGTCGAATTTCGACCACTAGTCTGTATAAATCTATTAATATTTTTATCGTTATATTCTATTTCCTCATGCATTTAAATAAAGTAGTGGAATAAAAGCTCTTATAAGGACATAAAGCGTTTTTGGACTCATGTCCATGGTACTTCTTTTTTCGTTCTGTTGATGGAAGTTATATAAATTATTTTCGAACATTTCTATTATACTCTGTACCTTAGAGCCGCATTTAAAATAATATATGGAATAGTACTGTTCAGAATGAAAATGGGTCTTATTGGATCTTGTTGGGGGGCACGCCGTAGCGTAGTGGTTAAGGCACTGAGCTACAAGCCGGAGGGTCGAGGGTTCAAGTCCCGTTGGGGTCAGGATTTTTAAACTGACCCAAACCCTCTGGCGGCACTATGGCCCTGGGGTCGACTCAGCCTCTAACGGAAATGAGTACCAGACGCTTGTTCTGGGGGTAAAGGCGGCCGTCACGCAGGGCTGGCAACCCGGCTGACATAAAGTGCCGATTGTCTAGGAAAAGTGGGAGCCTTAACCTCCTACTACCCCAAGGGTTTCCGGGCCTGTTGTGGGATCACTTTACTTTACTTTACTTTACTTTACTATTGAATCTTGTTACTCCAATGTGGCTTATTAATGTCCATTACAGGACTCTTGTCGTCTCAACTTATCTAACAAAAGTTAAACTGAAATTATATAAAACTATTATTCTACCAGTTATATTATATGGATGTGAAACATAGACTCCTACTTTAAGGGAAGAAAGGAGATTACGAGTATCTGAAAATAAAATTCATCATTCATCATAGTACATTCACGAATTTAGGTAATTTCTTGACCTGTTTCGGCCTCAAGAGAAACACCATCCAGAAGTCTTTTGAGTGGGCGTTCTGGTCTTCTTCTTCCTGCAGGTTGATGAAAATAAAATTCTTAGGAAAAAATTTGGACCAAAGAGAGATGAACAGACAGGCAAGTGGAGAAGACTTCATAACAATGAGTTACATAATCTTTATAGGAAGCCAGATATAATAAGAACAGTTAAGAGACTCTTGATGTCCGAACTCCTTTCAAAAAACGTTAAACTGAAAATATATAAAACTATTATTCTACCAGTTATACTATATGGGTGCGAAACATGGACTCTTACTTTAAGGGAGGAAAGGAGATTACAAGTATTTGAGAATAAAGTACTTAGGAAAATTTTTGGACCAGAGAGAGTTGAACAGACAGGTGAATGGAGAAGACTTCATAACAATGAACTACATGGTCTTTATAGGAATCCAGATATAATAAGAACAGTTACCGTAAGTCTCGTAGACTGTGATGGGCAGGACATGTTGCACGTATGGGGAATGAAAGACTTAAATGGAAGCTTCTTTTAGGAAAGCCAGAGGGAAAACGCCCAGTTGGTAGACCAAGAATGAGGTGGGAGAATAACATTAACTATGATTTGAGGGAAGTAGATTATACAGGGAATGATTGGAAAACATTAGCTCAGGATAGGGATGTATGGAGAGCTTATGTCCGCGCGGCCATGAACCTACGGTTTCGATAGTGCCAGTGAGTAAGTAAGTAAGTAAGTAAGTCTCGTAGACTGCGATGGGCAGGACATGTGGCACGAATGAGGGATGAAAGAAGGGCATGAAAGCTTCTTGTAGGAAAATCAGAAGGAAGACTCCCAGTTGGTAGACCAAGAATGAGGTGGTAGACTAACATTAAAAATGATTTGAGGGAAATCGATTATACAGGGGATGATTGGAAAACATTAAATCAAGATAGGGATGTATGGAGAGCGTACGTACAAGCGGCCATGAACCTACGGGTCCGATGTTTCCAGTGACATAGTTATTGCGATGTGATTATAGAAATGCAACATTTGTTATAAATATAGCACATCGGGTTCAATAAGTTAAATAGATCATTGCAGCGTGATCAAGAGGTAGAAGTCACCGTTAATGACGTCACGATGCGCTTACCTATTGATACAAGTCACGATTGATACCTTTTCAAGGACGTATGACTCATGATCGGCAGATACTGGTAATCAAGATATTCTCCAACATTTTGCATAATCAATCTAAATCATCGAGATTTGAGTTCCATGATTATTAGGCCACTGCATTCCCACATATTTGCTAATTTCACGATGTACCTAAAGGCCATGAGGATGGTAGTGAAAGTACAAGCATTGCATTTATCTCAAGACCCATCGGAATGTTCTCTGGCTTTAACAAGGGTTGTCAGCTTATTAACAGAATTTGCGAAATTTGCCGCTCACCGCTTAGCATCAGAAGTAAGCGCTGTGACCGTAAATATATACATGATAATAGATCCTAAATAATCACCATCACTCAAGGAAATATCATGTTTATAACTAGAATCGTTACGTGAATGAAAATAGTAATATTTTAGGCTTTAGCTAAATAAAAAAGAATAAATATCAGGGTTGCCGCACACTTTACACCTCTAAGTCACGCTTATACAGTTACCTATTGTCTAATAATTATTTTTTCTCTATTTATTTAACTTTATACTATGTCATTAATAATCTTTACCTCGTTTTTTATATATATCTTGTACAAATTATATATTTAATTCGTTCAATTTAGAGTAAATCAAAATACATCATAAATATTAATTGTATTCATAACATGTAATCGTTTATGTATATTGTAATTTAGATGTAAGACTTTTTTTTTTTTGTATTTTTTAAAACCTGGTTGAGTGGTAGACAAGGCCTTAAGGCCTTAACTCTGCCAGGTATTATTATTATTATTATTATTATTATTATTATTATTATTATTGAATAACTATATAACATATGGTTATTGCATATTGACTATGTTTATGCATTTGACAAATAGCCACTTTTTTATTTACCCTTTATATAACTCGTGTTTTATAAAAATTTAATTTATGTGAATTTTTAGATAGAATGTTATAATTTAAAAAATAGCTTGTCATTTATTAGAGTTTAACATCATTATCATGATCCGTAACAAATTAGACCTGTTTCGGAACCATCGTACAGTTTTTTTAGGACGTCTTCCTGGTCGATAATGTCCTTTGGTTTATATTGCATCATCGTTTTTGGGATTTTTGAATTATCCATTCTTTTTACATGGTCTAGCCAGTTCAATTTATATCTGTTCAGTTTTTCTTCTACTGATTCTACCTGTAATTGTTCTAAAAGTTCTCAATTCTTTTCTCGACGTAAAAGAGTGTATCCTGCTGTCCTTCTGAGAAATTTTATTTCCTTTACTTTGATTCTGCTATTGTAGCTTTATAGTGTATTATATTTATAAAAATTATGTTACAATGCAGTCCACCGCTGTGGTCTCGAGGTAGCTGCTGCCTTGTCACGCAGCGGCCCGGTTTCGATTCCCGGTTGGGACAGTTTTTCTGGGTGAGGTTTTTATCGGGGTTTTTCCTCACCCGTAAGACAAATGTCAGGAAACCTTTAAGGCCCAAACGGTCCCCGAAATCATACGGCAATCATCATCATCATCCTTATTATTAACATCATCATCATCCTTCACCACTGTGGAAAGCAATGGGAAGCTACCACACTTGTAATTCCCTAGTAAAGCTGCAAAGCATAGCATGAAAATGCTATAATTGCAGTGGAGGACCAGCCCTCGGGCAGAATTACTATGGATGGATGGATGTTACAATACATTTTCTGTACAACTAGCCTATATGCATGCCTTTTTTGTGTATTGAACTTGAAAGAGATATTTGTTCATTTGGAACGTCAGTGGAAGAAATAACGTTCTTTAGACATATAAATATCGTATTCAGTAGGCATATTTATAAATAAATATTTATCCAAATTACTTACCTGCACATTATGTATAATATTAGATTACATTAGATTATTTTAATAAATAGGATCTTGTTGGTGATAAAATTGTATTACACATTGTCAATAAAAACCCAAATCACCAAACTAAAAAGTTAAGAGTCAGCGCGTTTCAATAGCGACGCTACCATTATCAGGACTAATTATTGTTTAATAATAGCGTTAATAATTAGTCTTGATAATGCTTAGAGTCGCTATTGAAACGCGTTGACTCTTTTAATATTTTAGTTTGGTAATATGGAGGGTACGGCGCAAAAAGTCGACATCAGAATTTTGAGATAATTTTGGTTTAAAAAGAAGCTTAGGAACGTCGAAGATGGAAATGTGAAAAAAATTTGCGGATCATCCAGAAACAAAGCTGCAAAATAACAATTTATAAAGCATTATTCCCTATGTTACATGAAGTAAGTGGCTGGCATTGTGGTCGTGACGTCAGGTTCGATATTCAGACGTTAGTCCAGGGTGAAAACATGTTTTCTTCAATACAGATGAGAAAATAGAATAAATATTTTATTGTAATAAAAGTACACTGCTGTATTTCAAAATGCTATGTTTTCAAAAATACATAACAAACAGTTTGAAATTTAAAAAAAATGACATCCTCACATAGAGTTTCTTAAGAAAAAACGGTTTAACTGAATCGATTGTCGATAATAATCGATACGTCAATGTACGTATTTTTCTAGAATGAACAACGGCATATTAGCCCTTACAAAATATTTAAAAAAAATATACATTTATTTATGACATAATCTTCAATATCTGTAATATAATTTATTAGAATACATGTGTAATAACCTAAAAGCTAACCTAACTTATTTAAATTAAATTTAAATATAAATTTAAATATAAAAGTAATAAATAGAATGGCATATACCCAATATTAAATTACAGGCATGTAAATAAATTATACTATATGTGTAAGCGAGGTAGCGTGCTGCCTTGTCACGCAGCAGGCCCGGGTTCGATCCCCGGTCGGGGCAGTTTTTCTGGGTGAGGTTTTTATCGGGGTTTTTCCTCACCTGTAAGACAAATGTCAGGAAAAGTTTAAGGCTCAAACGGTCCCATAAATCATAAGGCCATCATCATCAATATCATCATCCCTCACCGGTGTGTAAGCTACGGGAAGCTACCACACCTAGAATTCCCTAGTAAAGCTGCAAGCATAGCATGAAAATGCTATGATTGCAGTGAAGGACCTGCCTTCGGGCAGAATTGCCATGGATGGATAGATATGTGTAAGAAACTAAAAGCTAACCTAATTATGTATAAGAAACTATTACTCTAACCTAGTTTTTTAGTGATGGTCCGCAGTTTTTTTTATGTTTTCATCTTTGGTGATCCTAATCTTCATTTAATACCACATTTATATCGAAAAGGGGATGTCTCGTACAGTAAACTAGTGAAATGTGTATTTTGTAGTGCTTATAAAATGTTATTTTACTGCTTTGTTTCTGGATGGTCTGCATTTTTTTTTTTGCGTTTTCTTGTTTAGAGGTCCTAAATATCATTTTAGAACCAAAATTATCTCGAAATTCTGATGTCCACTTTTTGCGCCGTAACCGATATGGGTTTTTATTGACAATGTGTAATACATTAGATTGTAGAGAGTTTTAGGATCCTAACGCGGTAACATTATTTTGTTTCAATCTATTACCCACCTTTATATTATCAAATGAATGATATAAAATCTACTCTGTACTTATATGTAGTCAATTATGAAAGGCCAACCTAAAAGCGAAACCTAACGTAATTTAAGCACTCTAACCTCTGAAAGACCAACCTAAAAGCTAACTTAAAGTAATTTAAGTACTCCAACCTGTGAAAGACCAACGTAAAAGCTAACCTAACGTAATTCAATCATTCTAACCTCTAAAAGACCAACCTAAAAGCTAACCTAACGTAATTCAATCATTCTAACCTCTAAAAGACCAACCTAAAAGCTATCCTAACGCAATTTAAGCACTCTAACCTGTGAAAGAGCAACCTAAAAGCTAACCTAACTTAATTTAAGTACTCTAACCTGTCAAAGACCAAACTAAAAGCTACCCTAACGTAATTTAAGTACGCTAATCTGTGGAAGACCAACCTAAAAGCTACCCTAACGTAATTTAAGTGCTCTAACCTGTGAAAGTCCAACCTATAAGCTAGCCTAACATAATTTAAATAATCTAACTTGTGAAAGACCAACCTAAAAGCTATCCTAACGCATTTTAAGCACTCTAACCTGTGAAGGACCAACCTAAAAGCTAACCTAACGTAATTTAGGTACTCTAACCTGTGAAAAACCAAACTAAAAGCTACCCTAACGTAATTCAAGTACTCTAACCTGTGAAAGATCAACCTAAAAGCTATCCTAACGCATTTTAAGCAATCTAACCTGTGAAAGACCAACCTAAAAGCTAATCTAACGTAATTCAAGTACTCTAACCTGTGAAACACCAAACTAAAAGCTACACTAACGTAATTTAAGCACTCTAACCTGTGAAAGATTAACTTAAAAGCTGCCCTAACGTAATTTAAGTACTCCAAACCTGTGAAAGACCAACCTAAAAGTTAACCTAACATAATTTAAGTAATCTAACCTGTGAAAGACCAACCTAAAAGCTCTCCTAACGCATTTTAAGCACTCTAATCTGTGAAAGACCAACCTAAAAGCTGCCCTAACGTAATTTAAGTACTCTAAACCTGTGAAAGACCAACCTAAAAGTTAACCTAACATAATTTAAGTAATCTAACCTGTGAAAGACCAACCTAAAAGCTATCCTAACGCATTTTAAGCACTCTAACCTGTGAAAGACCAACCTAAAAGCCTACCTAACGTAATTTAAGTACTCTAACCTGTGAAAGACCAACCTAAAACCTACCCTAACGTAATTTAAGTACTCTAACCTGTGATAGACTAACATAAAAGCTACCCTAACGTGATTTAATTACTCTAACCTTTGAAAGGCCAACCTAATAACTCACCTAACGTAATTAAATACTCCAACCTGTGAAAGGCCAACCTAAAATCTACCCTAACGTAATTTAAGTACTCTAACCTGTGAAAGACCAACCTAAAAGCTACCATAACGTAATTTAAGTATTCTAACTTGTGAAAGATCAACCTAAAAGCTAACCTAACGCAATTTAAGTACTCTAACCTGTTAAAGAATGCAACGCCCAAAAATAAATAGTAAGTTCTGAAATTCTGAAGTATATGTGTACAGTTAATTAGTACATACTCTATGTTGGCTGCACTGTAACAGGTTTTTCTTGTTGCATAGAATATTCGTTAAAATCAATATGGATGTTACGTCTTCATGTATGCAGTTAAATATCATAGAAAATATATTGAAGTAAATGCTGGAAAAAATGTAAAAATCATTCTGAGAAATGATTTGAAAAATTTTAATCTTAAGAATAATATTTGACTGGAGCTTATGAAGGAATTAAAAAAGTCGCGTTTCAGATTGTAAAGTTTAGCCTATTTCTTAATAGAGGGAGTATATATACATGTGTGTGTGTGTGTGTGTGTGTGTGCGCGCGTGCGTGTGTAAACATAACTTTAATGGTTCGTCGCTGTTGAAATTATTTAGTGGAAAATATATTGTTAGTAAAATTCTGTCGATACCGGGATTAACAACTATTTCTTCAATTTTTTTTTATAAATTCAAAGGAGATTAGGTTATATTTTATCACGAAATGAAAATTAGACAATAAAATTTTTCTTGAACTTGATTGAACTCCTATTTCTTCTCACGCTTTTGTCGTGACTACGGAGACATCTAGCCTCAAGGAATGCAACAATTTAGGAATAATACTGTAATAGCACACAAGTCATGCAGTATTAACATGCGATGCATTTTCTATTGATCAAACATTTACAATTCAAAATTACTTTGGATTTTCTGAGATTTTAATGGTACTATTATACCCTCTAAAAATTGCTCTTTTGAAAGATCACGTGGCAGATGTAACAAACAATCTACTGGGTTGGGAGAGCTTTATAATATATTTTTATTTCTCGTATTGTGCAACGGAAATTCCCTTGGGAATTGCTTAAGACATAAAATATAAGCTGATGTAAATTATAGTAGTAAATGTAATTGTATATATAGGGAATTCTTAAAATAATAAATGAGTTATTAGTAATTTATCATAATTATTGTTGTCAACTTTATTACTTATCCCTAGAAATGGCAAACCAAATCATTTTTACTCAGAAAATTGAAATGGAATTAAGACTTTGATTTCAATTTCCAACTCTATGGATTCTGATAGTAGCATTATCATAAGTAATGTCACGAGTGATTTACAAATTAATTATCAATAAATTCACGACTCACAGAGTGAGGAGTGAATTTATCTAGACTATTTAACTCATGCAACAAATGCGAGTCAATGACCAATCACGTTTCAATTAATGTTGTTTTACAACCAATGACAGTCGTGTTTCACCTCGCTCTTTATCGATTTCTTTTTATCAGCTCCTGCTTTTGTGATAAAGAAAGCTCCTCCTTTTTAATGTTCTGAAAAGGTCAAAACATTACTTTTCTCCAACAAATAAATTGAATATAGCAAATAATGAAAAGATTCCTTGATTTTACTGAGTTGTTTACTCAAAAAATAAATGAATAACTCGTAATGTTGATTATGATACATAGTTTGATGTGTTTCATTATTTCTCCACTTGGGTGCACTCTTACAATATCGCGATCTTATTTGGCAATAAATAATATGATCAAGCAGCAGTGAATGAACATAACCTCACATTTCTGATTTGTTTTCAAACATCGCCGTTTACATTAAATATATAAATATTTTAAAATAACTATAGTTAAACAATGATTTGTGAGTAAACAGCTTAATTGTATTCGTTAAATAGTCCTAACAAATGCCACTCTTGATTTCCAAATTCTCTAGATAAATTGGAAATCACTCGTGGCATTACTTATGAGAATTTGGAAATCAAGAGTTGCATTTGTTACGACTGTTTAACGAATAAAATTAAGCTGTTTACTCACAAATCGTTATTTAAATATAGTTATTTTAAAATATTTATATATTTAATGTAAACGGCGATGTTTGAAAACAAATGAGAAATGTTATTATGTTTCATTTGTTCATCACTGGAACCAGATCATATTATTTGTTGCCAAAGGATCGCAATTAAAATTAAACACATCAAACATCAAACTGTTTATAACTAACATTATAGGTTATTATTTAATTCCTGATGTCGTATGATGTAAATTACATTTTTCTGGAACGTAAATTCCTGGGAAATAATAAGTTTAAGACAGTGCAAACAGTGGTTTCTTTTTATTGTGGTATAATCAATTACTACGAATGTTTTTCTATTATATCCCCCAAGCATTCTCTGTTTACACATGTGCACTATATATATATGCAATCTGGTAGCCGTATTTAGAGAGTCGGTCACTGCAAAATAATGCTCTGCCTGTTCAGAATATTAAAAAGGAAGTATCTTCTTTAATATGATAAACTTAATTGATAATTATCGGTTGAAATACGACTGTCATTTGTTGTAAAACAAGATACATTGAAACATGATTGGTCATTGATTCCCATTTGGGGCATGAGTTAAATAGTCTATGAAAATTAAATGCGAATGTGGTACAACCTTACACATGGAGATTATTCACTGTCTAAATCTAAGCTCCCTTACTTGTGATAGTTCCGTGGAGCAGTTTAGGCCTACAAACGCTGACAGATTTATTCTTTATTTTTATTATATATTTATTTATTTATTTATTTATTTATTTATTTATTTATTTATTTATTTATTTATTTATTTATTTATTTATTTATTTATTTATTTATTGTTCACCGCTGTGGTCTCGAGGTAGTGTGCTGCCTTGTCACGCAGCGGGCCCGGGGTCGATCCCCGGTCGGGGCAGTTTTTCTGGGTGAGGTTTTTATCGAGTTTTTTCCTCACCTGTAAGACAAATAAAACGTTAAGGCCCAAATGGTCCCGAAATCATATGATCATCATCATTATCATCATCACCACCATCATCCTTTACCGGTGTGGAAAGCAACGGGAAGCTACCACACCTACACAATTCCCTAGTAAAGCTGCAAACATAACATGAAAATGCCATGATTGCAGTGAAGGACCTGCCTTCCGGCAGAATTACTATGGATGGATTTATTTATTTATTTATTTAGTCTGGTGGAGTTAATGCCACTCACCAGGACGAACATATATTACATCAGAATATAACAATCATAATTAACTCTAATATTAAATACTAAATGAGGATTTGATCAATAAGATAATATCTATTATATTAAGATATTTAATACAACCAGTTAATGGTAGTTAAGATTAAGACTAAAACTAATAATAAAATATATTCAAGCATGATAAATTAAATTGTTTGGTAGACTGTCCCTGTGTAATGTATATATAAAACAAAGATAATAATGAGATATAGAAAACTAATGAAAATATTTGTTAATCTTAATCCATAAATAATTAAATTTATTAATTGTTAAAAGAATACTATCAGTGAGGTATATAAGTTAGTTTGTTATTAAATAATTTTTTAATTTGCTTTTTTTATTTAGAATGAAGTAATAGTTTTCCACATACCTGATTCCATCTGAACACATACATAATATTGCTTTAAATGTATCATGGGTTAATATATGAAAAAAGCTAGACCAGCAAATCCTGAAGATAAAATACTATCATTAATCCCAACTGTCTTAAAATGGAAAGGGCAATAATAGCCTATATGTGTGACCACGTGTTCAATTTAATCACAATTTCTTCGTGTTACTCTATAGGGTATGCGCGTTTGGGATATATATATATATATATATATATATATATAACACAATTATTATCTATATTTAAATATCTAGATATTGTCTAGATTTCTTGTAGATTTAAAGAACAAAATATAAAATAGTTTATAAATATGAAAATAAAACTGTCAATGACAAAGAATATATTTAATTGTGGTAAAAAAATAATAAATATTTGAGCAAGTATTTGTATAAGCGTGACTTAAAAGTGCCAAGTGTGCGGAAACCCCTAATATCTTGAGGAAGGGAATTCCAGGCGCGGGCAGAGGCTACTGTAAAAGAAGTAAAATATGAAGAGAAGCTGTGCACAGGGATTTTGTTAACACGCTGTCATCTTGTGATCATCATCAACAATAACAATCAGGGATTAGGTCATTGGCCTGTTCCGCTTCAGGATAGAAATTGATCCCTCCATCTCTTCTTAGGTCTTCCTAGGTCTCTTCCTCCTGTGGCTCTGTAGTTGAATAGCTTCAGAGGTAGTCAATTGTTTGGCATTCTAAGGAGGTGTTCATGCCAATTATTTTGATATTTTTGAATGGTTTCAGTTTTTGCAGGTGTGTTGAGAGCTTTGCGAATATCTTCATTACGCATGTGGTCATAAAGCGTATAACCCGCTAAAGGTCTTAATAACTTCATTTCTGCAGCTACTATCCTGTTTAATTTACCTGTAGTAAGAGTCTAGGTTTCAGAGCCATAAAGTAGATTTGGAAGAGCCATTGTTTTATAAAATTTTAGGATTGTATCTGGGCGTACTTTTCGGAGAAGAGTTTTTTATTGTTCCTATAACTTTTTGCAATTTGATAAATTGTATGTCTATGTCTACATGAAATGTTGCAGCCAAAATAAGTAAAGTTATTAACTTATTATTGTGATCTAGTATAAAAATTGTATTGAGAAGGTAACTTCTGATATCTTGATGCCAAGTAATTAGGGCGTATGAATACAGAAGCACAAAAAGAAGTGAAAGAGAGCGCAATTTACGTCTGTCGTTAAGACGGAGCGATGAGAGATTCGAAGTATTCGGAAATATGATTATAACGGCGGATGTTGAAACTGGAACGAATGCAAGTATTATGGACACGCTGCAGCCTCTGTGATAAATCAAAGTTAAGGTCAGTATAATGTCACAATACCGGTGATCCAAGTGTGGCAACACAGGATTCTGCACAAGGATTTATTTAATGAAACTGGGAAGCATTTTTTATTAACGTCTAAAATAATATAAAATAGAGAAAGTGTTTTTACGGATGTATTCCACTTGTGATTGTCAAGCCTAATTTGAGTCCAGTTATAGTTCAAGATCGATTACTGAAGAAAAATAAGGGACAATTTATATTTTATAATCCATCCATAGTAATTCTGCCCGAAGGCAGGACCTTCACTGCAATCATAGCATTTTCATGCTATGCTTACAGTTTTACTAGGGAAATATTCTGTTCTCGAATTTCAAATATTGAACTAAAATAATTTTATATTATTTTATTTTCTTCTCTTTCTTTTATTTTGTAATATATATTTAATTTAAAATATGTAAGGTTCGTATTTTAGACAAAAAGAAAAGAGTAATTGTAGAGGTAAACTCGACAATGACGAGAGAGAAAAGTGAATTCATTTAAAAAGAAAAAGGAGTGACTGTTAGCTGCATGTTTATTTTTTCCATACACTCGCGCCATTCCCCAGTACACAATTTAGATTCAGTTTGCGTCCATTCGCTACATAATTATATTCTACCTGTTGAATAGAGAGTAATGAACTAATTCGAAAAATATAGCGACAATCAGACACTTTTAGAAAACACCATTAAAAAAACGTTATCGTCTGTGTGAAATTCGAATTTCCAGAAAAAAATCGCGAAACATTGTAAGTTATAAAATTCCAATCCAGAAATTTCTTTAACAATTGGGAAAGAACCCTCGTGCACAAACGTGAGTCTCAGAATTTGAACTCTGAAACTATCGAATTAGAATCACAAACGGTACCGTTCGAGATAACCGGTTCGGTAAATTTACTTACTTACTTACTCACTGGCACTATCGAACCCGTAGGTTCATGACCGCGCGGACATAAGCTCTCCATACATCCCTATTCTGAGCTAATGCTTTCCAATCATTCCCTGTATAATCTACTTCCCCTCAAATCATACTTAATGTTGTTCTCCCAACTCATTCTTGGTCTACCAACTGGGAGTTTTCCTTCTGGCTTTCCTACAAGAAGTTTCCAATGCACGTCTTTCATTACCCATACGCGCAACATGTCCTGCCCATCGCAGTCTACGAGACTTAACTGTTCTTATTATATCTGGCTTTCTATAAAGACCATGTAGTTCATTGTTATGTAGTCTTCTCCATTCACCTGTCTGTTCATCTCTCTTTGGTCCAAAAATTTTCCTAAGTACTTTATTCTCAAATACTCGTAATCTCCTTTCCTCCCTTAAAGTAAGAATTTACTTGATTAATTGAACTAATAATTATATTAATTAAATAAAAATAAAACGTAGTTTTATTTGATTTTCATATTTATTATATAATTCAGTGACAGCTGTTTCGGTACACTGTACCTTCTTCAGACATGTTAACAAATTACAGTGTACCGAAACAGTTGTCACTGAATTATATAATAAATATGAAAATCAAAGAAAACTACGTTTTATTTTTATTTAATTAATGAATGTGGATTTTCATGAAGTAAACACCCACTCAACTGATTATTTAATAAATTATATTTCAATACGTTAAATTTATCACTCTTCTGTCATTTGTAAACTAGCTTTTCGGAATATATTTCTATTTCGGCAAAGAGATTGAGAGGAAAACGATTAACAAAATGCATGCTGTCATATTTAGTAGTAATAATAATAATAATAATAATAATAATAATAATAATAATAATAATAATAATACTTACTTACTCACTGGCACTATCGAACCGTAGGTTAATGGCCGCGCAGACATAAGATCTCCATACACCCCTATCCTGAGCTAATGTTTTCCAATCATTCCACGTATAATACACTTCCCTTAAATCATAGTTAATGTTATTCTCCTACCTCATTCTTGGTCTACCACTGGGCGTTTTCCCTCTGGCTTTCCTACAAAAAGCTTCCTTGCATGTCTTTCATTCCCATACGCACATGTCCTGCCATCGCAGTCTACGAGCTTAACTGTTCTTAATATATCTGGCTTCCTATAAAAACCATGTAGTTCACTGTTATCTAGTCTTCTCCATTCACTTGTCTGTTCATCTATCTTTGGTCCAAAAATTTTCCTAAGAATTTTATTCTCAAATACTCTTAACCTTCTTTCCTCTTTTACAGTAAGAGAACATGTTTCATATCCATATAACTGGTAGAATAATAGTTTTATATATTTTCAGTTTAACGTTTTTTTAAAGGAGTTGGGACGTCAAGAGTATCTGTAATGAACAATAGCATAAATTTCCAGAATTGAGCCTATGTTTAATTGCTTTGTTCATCTCATTCCTATTTGTGATTATTGTTCCTAGGTATTTGAATTCAATAATAATAATAATAATAATAAGAATAATAATAATAAGTATAATAATCTCTTACTTTAAA